>CM060845.1:122650000-123870000 GCA_030762175.1 Metallyticus violacea | reverse complement strand
AGTAAAATTTATTTAATTATAAAATCTAATGAGAGTATCACCAAATCCAATTACCAAGTTTTTTCATTAAAGAAAATGACTGTTAAAAATGTATTTAATTTTTATGGAGAACCATTGCAGGAAACATTCAGTTAAACTTGAAATGCTGTTTGGAACTTGTACTGTGAAGCTAATCAATTAAAATCATTATACGACTGAGTTGAACTGCACACTCTTATTGGCTCCACTTGTTTAATTAATTTATTAAATATAGTATTCCACCAGAGAAAAAAGCAGGTATTTCAAAATAAAGATTTTAATATCAGATTGGCACCTATAAACAGATTTAATGTTAAAAATATCCTGAATGGCAATATTAATAATAGTATTCCACTGGAGAAAAAAGCAGGTATTTACCAAATAGGTAGTGCAAAATGCAAAAAAGTTTATATTGGAAAAACAAAGCAAAACAACAGCACGTGATTAAAAGAACTTCAGGAACATAAAATACAAACAAATGTAGAAATCAGCAGTAGCATCTCATTTCGGGTAAAAACTATGAAATAGTGAATAAAGCAAAGCAATCTTATTTTGATTTTTAGTGTTTTACTTTAAATCAAAATAAGATTAACAAAAGTTTCACTGTGTGGATTCCCAAATTCCGTAAACATAAAGCAAAGCAAACTTATTATATTCAGACAAGGACTTCCAGAGCTAGCAATAGGGGAGAAAATTTACATTTTTAAATATAGAGACAGATTAATGAGCTTCAAAGTTCCCAGGGATGAAAACATAAACTTTCAATTCATCACACCTCTAACAAAACATAATACTTGTATATATCCCCAAAGCATAATGAATTATTCAGGAGTCGACAATTAGCTGATGATGCAGATGATTGTCTGCAAAACATGTACTAAATTTAAATAAGTGGAGGCAATAAGAGCCTATAGTTCCACTCAATCATACAATGATATTAATTATATTCAGTTAAATGCTTAAGGATGATTTCTTAGAGCAACTTACTTGAAATAAGCATATAAAATACATAACAAAAAAGTTGAAAGCTGTTTATAATTGTTCAACCCGACAGGAATGAAGCAGGGATGTTCAAGAGAAACACTTTCCACTACACACATATTTATACAAAACCAGTATGTATTCATATTTGTGGTGTTATATAATTAGGTAAAAAAAAATCCTAAAAGATTAAAGCATTAGAAAAATCAAAGTCTTAGATTAATTACAGAACATGTCAAATTTAAAGCAATACCTCCAAAACACATGTTAACCCAAGTTCCCCATCAAATGTGATGTATCAGAGAGGGGGAAAAAAATCCACCTGCTGTTATTCAGCATGAAAAGTTAATTTTATATATACACATACATCATTTAAGGAATTCTAGTTTACATAAAATCTCACGAAAGTTTTGTATCCAAAGTTCATAACATTAAAGAAAGACAAATCTATTCACTTATAATTTCTAAGATTAACCCTTCTTTACATTACACATAAGGAAATTCTATTTCTTTTTCTGCCAGTTAAACATGAGCATGCATTCTCCTAGCAATCCAAGAGGCAGATAGCTAAAAATGCATGTTTCCATTGAAAGAGCATACTCTTAAGATTTATGACATTATTATTACAAAATCACTCAGATTTCACTAATTTTGTTACACTTACTTGGACTTGTTTCAAAGATGTTTGCCTTTGAGTGATTTTGTAATAATAATTTGTCATTTTATATTATATATTTCACTGTGAAAATCCACAATACAAAAAAATTCTTAAGATTTATTTCTGCACAAAAAAAGAGGATTTTCATTTGTTGTTCGGCTGTGAATTGCAGTAACAACAGAAGATGAAATCCAGAAATGCATTTTTTCACGAGATAAATATAGAAATTCTAGGTTATGTGACTTTCATCAATATGGTGCGTTTCATTTAATTCATCTCTAATTTGTTATTTTTACTTATGTTTCAGTCTGAAATGCCATTTAAATTTAGATGTAAAAAAAAGTTATTAATAGCTCACGAGAGACTTAATGAAAAAAAAAGATGAAATTCTTACATACACTTTGCATTTGTACATACAGCATTTTAAGAGCAATCAATTTATGAATTCTAATAAGAATTCATTAATTAAAGCTGCTGTTCCTCAGATATTCTGAATAAATAACAACCCTAAATATCGACAGCCATATAATTTGTGTTTGACAATGCATTTCCGTACTGTCATTGTATTTTGAGAGGAAACAAATCAAGCCACACATTCCAACTGTGTTAGCCTGAAATTGGTTAATTGTAACTGTAATTTGCAGGTTTGATTATAAGTATTACAACAATATTTGTCAAACTGAAAACTAAAGCTAATGGGACTGATTCCTGACATAATTCATACTCAATTAGATGCGGCACAATAGGGAACATCTGAGCAAGCTTGACTTTATTGAAGTATGTTGGGAAATAATGAAATATCTCATTCTCAAAATATTTTAAGGTTAAGTTAAATATCTTAAAATTCACAAATACAGAGTTCACCTAATGAGAGGAAAAGAAGAAAATGTTTAATATTTATTTATATTGGATGCTGAGGTTGAAAATGCAGAGTTTTTGTTTTGTGCTGCAGAGAAATAGATTACAGAACTGTGCTTTGAAGTAAGATTTTCCTATTTTGTGTAGATATATTACAATAATAATATATAACCTGCCAAGTATTGTTGCTTCATAATATTTTATGCAATGTACACATCTTCTGTAGATCCTGAGTTCAGCAAGAATTCAAGGATATAGCACATGTTAAAAAAAAAATTGAATATTACGAACTTATTTTTAACTTTCAAATGAAAAATATACACAAAACAGTTTTATTTGAACATAGTCACTATTTTAAGGTGCAAATTTAAAACTTCAGATATATGCAACAATGAAGAAATTCATACACCTCTTTTATTTAGTACAGCTTATTTTGTATTTATATACTTTATATTTCTAGGTGCACAGATGCAGTGACTGTTGTTTTAGACAGCCGCCATTTGGAGGTTGCTCAGTTAATATGTTGTCATAGCCATTTTGGCTATAGTTTCCTTACTGTGTAATATATAACAATTCAGATAAAGTTCTTTTATGGATTTGGTACAAGCTTTCAAGAAGATGTGTTAAAATTATTATCTTGGAAACTGTGAATGCTAGATTCAAGAATGGCTGTTTAAACCCTTTTGTCTAATCAAAATGAAGCATGTGCCAAACTTCATGCCCACCTTTTTCATTATATAAATCCTTAGGTTATAGTACTGCAAATTCTGTGGAGAAATTAAATTCATTTCTACAGTCCTTCAGAATCTTTTACACTGGCAAGTTCTATGTACATAGGTCTTTGTGACTACTTCATGAACTCACTGAATGTGCCAGAAACTAAACTAAACTGGCTTTGTTATTTCCTACAAGCGGTTGCATTCTTTGATTCTTAAGCACCTATCACTCCTATAGAATGCAATTTGTTACCTTATGGCCAAAAGATCTTTGAATGCTAAAAACCATACATTACATAATTAAACTTAACAGAAAGAAGTTTTTCAATGAGTACCATCATATTATGATTTGGTTAGCAATGAGGTTGCTGAACACCTTTTCAAAAGAAAAAAAAGTAGCAATATACAAAAATCTGCAACAAATTTAACATTTCATGCAGTTAAAAAATTATTCCAAATTTCAAAATATAACTTTACAGCACACGAAAACTCAAAAAATAAAAGATGGAAATCTCTCAGCAGGAAACCTAATTTAATACTGATTATCCATGGAAAAGTGCAATTGTAACATTTTGATTAATTGCAGGTGAAGCACTTGACTTGAACTAAACTAATTTCTTTAACACTGCGTTACCTCACAGTAGATATGGATCAAGGTCACTTTCAGCAACATCAAGCAACCTCTATTAAATGTTCTATTCATAAAAATGTTCGAGAATTAGGGAGTTAATGACCACATTGTCCACAAAATAGCAATAATTAACACAACATTAACCACATCATAATATTTATCAATTTTAAATAATTAAACTACAAATACAATTTCTAATTCATTTTAATATATATATATCTAGTTTATTGTGTGCTTACGTACAGAAGAGATAACACACTTATTCAGCATTGCTAGTTCGTCTAACAGTCATGTTATTTTCATATTAACAAAAATTACATCAGGCTACTTCTAAATTTGATTAAGGTACACTTTTCATAGGCTTATTCATTAAGTTTCCATTGATCCACACACAGCTTATAGCATTAACTTTTCTCTTGTTACATGCATCTGTAGCTAATTGTAATGGCTGTTACATCCTTCACAGAAAATAAATGTACAGACTCCAGGCAATGACTAGTGCATTTTACATTATGATAAAATAATTGGTTGCTTTGTGATTTAACACACAGGGCTGCAAATTTACCTGCTGATCTTCACTTTGAGCCTGTGCTGGTAAACCCATAGCCCTCATCTCATTCTGTGGGATTGAACTTGCTGGTAATGTTACTGTCAATGTGACAGATTGCACTGGAGCTGAGGTCTGCTCTGCTGCTGAAACTGGTTGCTGAAATATAAAAGATGTAAATTTATATTCTATCGTTTTAAACAGAATCTATAAACATTACTATCAGTAAAATTAATAATCAATTATACAACAGTATAATTGTACTTGCAATTACATTTACAATATGTCGAAAATTTTTTGTAAAAGTGGAACACGGTAAAAATAGTCGATTTAAACTGTATGCTCTTACCATATCATGAGCGTTCCTTTCCATAATTCCTATTCTCTCCTGCAGTTTTTCCCCAACTATAAGCAAATCAAAAATATATATCACAACCTGTTAAATGTACAAATACGTTCCCTTACGTCAATGGATGCTTACCAACACCTTGCGTATCTTCGCCTGTTCGGAGATACCAGGAGTGTATCAGGCAGCGTAGCCAACCTCCGAACATAAACGACCGTCCATGTTTTGAAAATGAGCTATTTTTATATCCCCAGGGCCGCATATCGGTAAATGTAATATTAAATTGCGCAATTAATGAAACTTAAGCCATTTTAGAGTTTAAAAGAAATAAATAGCCAGACAGCGCCTCATTAATTTGGGTAAACAAAGGGTTTAATTAATGACTCGCCGAATGTTGAACGTAAAAATGTCACCTTTGTCGTCTCACCAAAGCCAGGAAGATGCTTACATCTTCGTGAAGGAGAAAATACTTTCCCTTGAACCGGGAGCAGCGAAGAGTAGTTATTGAAGGAATGAATGGTATTTAACATCCGTTTCTGCTGCAGAGGTACCACAGGCGATGGATACTGATGATACATGAGATGAAATGATATATTGGAGGATTATTTTTAAGGAAGGAAATGTTCCAGGCCTAAGTTTAGGGTACCTCCCCGGCATTTGCCATTAATGAGCACTGAGGAAAACCTGGGAAAACCCTCAGTCAGGGATAATGGTCCTGGTGGGGTTTGAACCCCAGATTTTCCGCTCACGAGTCCGCGCCTTAACGACCTCAGCCATCCGTGGAGGAAAAAATACTTACCCTTAAACCGCGAGCAGCGGAGAGAGGCGATCTCCTCTCGGTCCCGAACAGAGGAAAAAACGTAGATAATAAGAGTTTTTGCCATAAAGTAAATTTGATGCCGTAAACAACAAGATCGCGTGACTGAACATGGTAACACAAAATAACGTAATTTACCATAAAAAGTTTGAACCCGGAGTATAAGTTCACACCAGACATAGACAATTTGCTTCAAATTCACCTGCGGTGCCTCAATAATAAAAACAGGTGTTAAACACTACTCAATAAATAAATCGCACCATTGGGAGATATTAAGGATGATTTATTTGAGAATATGCTTTTACACGACCACTTAACCGATAAAAAAAAGTTCAGAGAGGTTTTAGAAATTAGATTAATGCCAATTAACAGACGATGTATTTTTTAGATTTCCATTAGAATAATAGTATTCATTGCAGACCTAATAGAATATGTTAACAAATAATTATAGCTGTTTTAATTACTTTGTTATAATTGTTACTAAATAAAATGTACAGGTGATATTCTCAGATGAAAATTGAGGATAGTAATTTTCTATTGCTTTATTTTTTAGGCATTATATGTTTATTATTCTTCAAAACAGTAATCTAGGCCCAAAAAAAAAAAATATTAGCCGGTTGCCGCTGACTTTGTTAACGGTTAGCAGTATCACTTCCGCATAAAATATTTGTCGGTTTATCGCATACGTACAAGCGCAGAAAATATTATTACATATCACATCATTTGGAGGCATTGAACATGAGTGATTGGACGATATGATATTATATAATATTCATAAAATAAGAAATATCCAGCAACGAGGCATGGTGAATCCAAGATTGGATATAATCGGAGTGCCAAATCTATGTCCTAATTAAGAAAATAGATCTGCAACTTCTAGCATATGCTTTACCATACCTCTTTTTATTTATTTATTTATTTATTTATTTATTTATTTATTTATTTATTTATTTATGGACGCTCTTTAACATCTCAGGTCATCGGCGTCCCATTCAACTCAACGCGTGAAACGGCCGACCAATTTTGCTTAGAGGCCTCTCTTTCAGGCTTGAGGTTCTTTTTCGTGCCGTAAATGTACGACACGGGACCCACGACTTTACTTCCCTTCCGAAGGAAGTCATACTTACGATTTTTACGCCCGAAAAAATCCATCGGTTCTGGCCGAGTTCGAACCCGCGTACTTGGGTGTAGGAGGCAAGTATGGTAACCACTACACCACCAGGACCTACTTACCATACCTACAAGAGTTATAACAGAACAACGATACTCTGGTAGAGGCAATAGTAAATATAAATTCGCGCTGCATCTCTTTCCTCCAGAGTTTCAATAGTAGACCCCATATGCTCTTTTATTGCACGCAAGGAAAACACTTTCCTGTTGCGATCACCGTTTTATTGTGAATTTCTCCCTTTCCGTATAATCGTATCATCATAATGATTAGAGCCAATAAGCTCTTGTAGCAAAACAAGGCCTTATTTATGTTGAATCAAAGTTTTTGGTACATATATTGTCTTTTCTGGTTTTCAGTACTAGTTTTTCTTACCGCAAAACCTCACGTTAAACTTTTGTCGTGTCGTGTCACCTTACCGGATTTCTCGTCACGGAAAATTGACACATTCACAGAATACAGACCACGTGACTCGTTAACGGAACTCTATGCAGGCTTAGCAAAAATTCTCTAATCTAATCTGATCACAACGACATATTTGCTCAGATGGTTAGAGCGTAGTTCTCACAATGCTAGTGGGATCAAATATGCATGGCGTTACACTATTTTTCTGCTGGGGTTAAAGGAAATTTTCCACCATTACAATGATTTACCCGCCAACTTAGTGCTTCATAATCATCTATAAATTTTTATTCATGAAAAAGAGGCGAGCGTATGCCGTCAGGCCGCAGCATTCACTTCCTCCATCAGTTTCTAGGATTTACCCGAGGTTAGATATAGGTTAATGTGTATATGTATTAATTGCGAATTTCAAACGGCAATTAAGTGGTAAATTCAAGTTGAAGTATACCTGATATACCTTAGGTTTATAATAAGGAACAACATATTGCAACCAGAATGTTATGAAAGACAATACATAGGTTGGGTTACGTTTAACAAAATAATAATAATAATAATAATAACAACAACAACAACAATAATAATAATAATAATAATAATAATAATAATAATAATAATAATACCTAATTTGCGCCATTACAAGCTTGGTTGCAGTTCGTCATGTGAGGAGTTCCGCTGTCCACTGTCAATAAAGTTTGGCTCTCTCCACTGTCGCTCCGGACGAGCTCTAACGCTGTTTCCTCGCGGTTTTAGGGTAAGTGAGAGAAGTCTTGCTCAAATGCTCAAGTGACAGCATTTCAGAACCTGGAATTATGTACGACCTTCGTTACTTTCATTCTCAATTACATGTTTTATCCTAAAGAAAATTGTTCGGAATTGGCGAAATCAACAATCACACCACATTGAATTGAATGGCTGAACCAATTAGTTAATTACTTAAACACTGATGATTACGAGCATGCAATTGCAGATTGCAACATGAACCCGCGAAGCTTGGAGCATGACATCGACATCATGACAAATCTGCTAAGCTGTCCTACCCAAGTGAGATTTGGGTATCCTAGCCCTGTCCCTTATGAAAGAATTACGTAACGGTGTGCTATAAATCAGTTATGAAGTTGGCAGACTGTTCAAGTGACGGAAAAGTGTTGTATTTTTTTTAAAGTTCAGTTAGTTCTATTGGCACAGAGAGTATTAATTTTAGTAACAATAAAAATATTAATATTTTTCAATTCTGCTGAACATATACACATTCTTAATTACTTTCTCAGGGCCGTACAATTGGTTCACGGCCCAGAAATAGGGTCAGTGGCCGTGTAGTCCCAAAAATGACCGTGCATACATAGCCTAGGCCTTACGGTTGGCAAGGATGGAACCAGGAATAGTGTCGCCAACGCGCAATTAAAACATAGTTACACGTAACTTCTAGAATTGATGAACGGTATATTACGAAATTTCTCGATGTTCAAAGCCAATGCTGCATTGAAAATTATATAAATATTCTCATAGTTGGAGTTCGATAACCATCGCTTAAAACTGTCACAAGGCAAAGAAAAAAAAAACAGTATTATTATCACATGCATTTTTCTTTTACATATGGCAATCTACTAATTCAAGCCCCTCTCCCCCTTTTCTGTATTTGTTTTATAATATAATAAAACTGACACGTCTACCAGGTTTCTTTCAGAGGGGTGACCGGGAGTTATTACTTCCACACTTGGTCAGTTTCCCCAGGATGAATTCAAATAATTTATCCACCATATTGATTTTTGCAAATCTTTCGACTTCAGTTCAGTTCCTTGAGCATTCCCTGGGTTCGGGAGCATTTTAAAGACTTACGATTGATTTGATTGATTTATTTAAGGACGCTCTTTAACAGCTCAGGTCATCAGCGTCCCATTCAACTCAGGGCGTGAAACGTGCCGCAAATGTACGACACGGGACCCACGGCCTTACTTCCCTTCCGAAGGAAGCCATACTTAGGATTTTTGCGCCCGAAAAAATCCATCGGTCCCGGTCGGGTTTGAACCCGCGTTTTGGGTATAGGAGGCAAGTATGGACCGACAAAGACTTACGAACATAGAACTTATCATTTACAATGATTACAATAATATACACTCTTCTACACTTATAAAATTACATACATACATACATACATACATACATACATACATACATACATACATACATACATACATACATACATACATACATACATACATATATTAACATAAAATCAATACAGCGCTTTTGACACTCGTTTACAGAATAATATGCCTTTTTATTCAGGTATTTTTAAGAGCAGATTTGCAGGGTTTACCATTGTTTATTAAGCATTTTAGGTAAGGGAGATGAGCATCCAGTATTAAAATGCATTCCTAATAAAGCCCTTTTTATGGCAGGAAAGTGTTGAAACTAATATATATAATTATCTTGTATTCTTATATGAACATTTTGGTTTTGCATAAATATTTCTTTCTAATACAAAAGTTCTTGAGGAAATATATATATACACACACATATGGAAAAGTTATAGTTTCTAATTGCCTAAATCGTGAGCGGGAGGTTTGGGGTTCGAATCCCGCCTGGACCGTCCGCCCTGACTGAGGTTTTTTTTCCAGGTTTTCCTCATTCCTCATAAATGGCAAATGCCAGGGAGGTACCCTAAACTTAGGCCTGGAACGTTTCCTTCCTTAAAAATAAATCCTTTCCCAATATATCATTTCATGTATCATCAGTGTCCATTGCCTGTGGTGCCTCTGTAGCAAAAACGGGCGTTAAACACTATTCATTCATAATGGCCTAAAGAGGGTTTTACATGAATGTCTGCTTATATACCAGAGATTATTCATGGTTTTTTTTTATGTAAAAGGAAGACTTGCTTGCTTTCAAACGAGTTTCCCCAAAATATAAGACAATATTTCATGAATGAATTGAAATAAGTTTAATAAACGAATTTTAAAGTCTTTGTTAAATCAAAAGTTAATAATGTGCCTATTATTACTTAATATGCACTACTAAGTTTAGATATGATAAGAACGATGTGATCTTTCTAATCCAGGTAATTATCAATTCATATACTAAGGAATTTAATATTTTATGTTTTTAACAGTACTATTAGTGTTTTCATGGCCGTCGGTCTTGGAATTTCCTATCCATAGTAGAGGATTTGGTCACAGGTGAGCGATAAATTTAATGACATTTGCTTAATCTAGATTTAAAGACAAGTTGTTTACTTTGATCCATACAAGAAAGGAGCCCAAAAATAGATTTAATATAATGGCCCAATAATTAAGGTTATTTTCCCTTATTAATATGTTTGAGTTATCTGCAAATAGGACAGCATTGCCTACAACTGATATTAAGAGATCATTTATATACACCAGAAAAAGAAGAAGGCCCAGAACAGATCCTTAAGGCACCCTTTGTTTATTTATTCTCCCCTCTGACGCATTGCTTTTGTTTTTAAAGAAAAAAAGCAATAATTTGTTTCCTTTTTTTAAGGTAGGATATGAAGCATTCTGAATATTGGGTTTTATTTCATAGAAAGCTAATGTGTATTTCAGCATTTCACGATTAGCGTAATCCAAAGCTTTTACTAAATCCTTCTACGGTCATGTACTCTTTTATATAATGAAGTTAAAATTTCATTAGTGAGTTTAAAGATTGCACTTTCTGTTAAAATTCCTATCCTAAATTCAAGCTGATCATTAACTAGAATATTGTTACTTTCAAAATAAAGCCTACCGCTATAGATTATGTAGGTGAAACACTATATTTAATCAGTCTATAATTAGAGACATATTCTTGTTTCCCCTTTTTGAACAAAATTTTCAGTGCCGAACATTTTAGTCTTTCAATAAATATACCAGATGTTAAATACTAATTGCACCAATGACTTTGGGGAATACTAATTTCCTTTCCACAGACCTTTATGACTTTGTAGTAAACTTCATCATAGACATAGTCGGAAGAGTTTTTTATTTTAGTTTTCTAATGCTATTTCTAGTTCCCAATTGAATACTGCTAGTTGATTTGAATTCATTATTTTGATTGCGAAATGCCGATTGTAAAATTCTTAATTTATCTCTTTTATCACCAGAGTATGAACTTAAAATTTTTGTTCATTAAGAAAGTAATTATTAAACATATTTGCTACGTCTGTAGGATGTTGTATTTCTTGATTTTAAATGCTTAAGATTATTATATAACCTAGTTGCAAAGGTTTAACCGTTTCTTGTTTTATTTTATTCCAAGCAGTCTCTTTTTTTTTTTTTTTTTTACTTGAGAGAGTTGTTTTTTTTTTGTTTTTTTTTGTTTTTTTTTGTTTTTGTTTTTTTTTTTTACTTGAGAGAGTTGTTTATAATGAATGTCTTTCGCTCGTTTTATTAATTTCTTAAATATCTCATAGTAATTTTTAAAATATATTTTTAATTTAGGGTCTCCATTGAACTTTAGTTCATCATATAATTGTCTTTCATGTTGACAAGATTATTTAATACCTTGGATTAACCATTCCCTGCTCATATTATAACTTTTAATTTTTACTGCAAATTTTTCAATTTTTAGTGGAAAATATGCTTCAAACTTCAATTTAAAGGTGTGTAATGAAATGTTGAATATACTGTTAATATCATTTGCACTACAGACACTATTCAGCGGTCTTTATTTAAGTGTCTCCACCATTTTATTAAGATTTGTATTATTCATAATCTACATTTTATACATCTATAGCATTCTTTGAGTTAAGATTCCTTCCTAGCTATTACTTAAGCATCATGGTCAGAGAGACCATTGATTAATGGAGAAACAGAATATGATGACAGTCTATTTGAATTTAGATATTATCTATTATTGCGCTAGAGTTTTCACCAATCGTGGTAGAAAAGCAAGAATCATATTATTATATACAGTAACAAGGGAGTTTAATCGATTCATTCTGACACTTGGCATTAAGTAATTAATGTCTATATCCCCACATAGAATTGTTTCACTTTTAGATTTAAATAGAAACTGTAATGTAATTTTAAGTATTCTCGAAAATATTTAAAGTTTCCTAATGTTTGTTTGTTTATTTATTGGTCCTTATAAATCAACAATGCACAGAAAGCTAGATGATATAGGCCAAGTAAAAATATTTAAATTTACATAACACTTAAAAGTATATAAGACCAGTAATAATACATAAAAGTATCATATGCTGCACTATAATGTAAAATAAAATTTTAAAACCTGTTCAAACATTTTGACCAAAATGATTTATCGAAAGAAGATGAATAGATCAACTTCAACATTACAAATTGAGTTACTGATGTAATAAAAGAAATTTTATTTCATACGGTATAAATACTACCTTATTAGTTAGTCATTTAATTAGTAAAAATAACGATAAAATAAATATGCCATTACTGTCCTTTTAAATAAAGTTAACTTTTCAAATGATTTAATTAGGAGTGGTAATTTGTTGTATAATTTGATAGACATATGAGTTGCACTATTTTGATATGTTTTGATGTTGGTTCTCATTATATGAAGATCTGCTTTTCTTCTTATATTGTGTTCATATATTACCTCATTTGGTGATCCTTTTGCCACAAGTTTTGTTTCTTACAAATAATGTTATCTCATATATGTACGTGCAGAAGAGGGATAAAAGTCTCAGTTTTAAGAAAATTGGTTAGCAGTGATTTACACTAGCTATTATTCTGATCATTACTTTGTGTTAATCATATTATCAGTATTAGTATTAGTGACTTCTAAGTTCAGACTAAAGTATGGCATCTTTCTTTGTCATAAGTGCTTTAGTGTTATATTGAATTATTAATAATGGATGGATGGATGGACCTTGGAAGTATAAAAGCAGTTACTGATAAGTATACAATAATTAATCAGGATGTAAGTATATTTATTCCTCCACACAAGCAAAACAATGGTCAGCAATAAATACCAATTACAATTATTTTTATATTTTTGCTATCCAGTTGAATTGTACATTTTTCAATTTCCTATTCTGAATTAAAATTTGATATATCTAATGTTTTATTTGATACATCCAGTCTGATAAATATGCTAACACCTCCTTTGTCAATTGCTTCTTCTCCTAACAATAATAATATAAGACAAATTTAACAATTCCCGTTGTTTAAATGGATCGGGGATAATGTGAGTTTTATACTGTCACAAATTGAGTTGTTTAGTAATTCATTTGTTTTACTTTATAAATGCTCTTAATTTAACTTTGTTTTCCTTAATACTATTGTCATTAAATTAACACTAATTGCTATTATTTTCTGCATAATGAATTTCAGGCGATTTTGTTGTAAAAAAACTGCACCTTGTACAGTTGATAATATCAAGAATTCACCCTGTCAGCAATAAGTGGAGAAAGCTGCTTTTCACACTTTGAAAATAAATCAGATTTTACAATACATAATTCACATACAAAAATGATGCAATATAAAAAATTTTACATCAACTTGAAGAAAATTTGAGAGACATTCTTCTGGAAAAACAACTCTTTAGTTTGAAGGAACCCACATCCTGATTAATTCTTGTATGCTTTTCAGTAAGTCATTTTATACTTCTAAGGTCCATCCATCCATCCATCCATCCATCCAACCAACCATGCATCTATCATCCAAGCATTAATCCATCTATTATTAATATTAATTCAATGTAACACTTGACACACACATAGGACATTGAATTTTACAAGGTACTAATACCGATAATATGATTAATAAAATAATAATAATAATAATAATAATTATTATTATTATTTTATAATTATTATTATTATTATTATTATTATTATTATTATTATTATTATTATTATTATTATAGACCTTAGTGCAAAAGATAGATAAGTACATAAGAATTAATTAGGATGTTGGTTTGTATATTCCTCTACCTAAAGAGGCGTTTTGCCAGAAGTATGTCTCTCAGCTTCCTTTTAAGTCGTTCGAATTTAGATATTTTAGTCTTCGGTATTTAAGAACGATAACAAAACTGGTGGCAATACATTAACGAAAACGGTATGGACCAAGGCAAAAGAAATTAAAGTGTCTCATTTCCATATTTTTGCTTTCTGTTGTAAGACGGAAAATTACTGGAAATCTGGCAAAAATGTGTGTTGGATCACAATACGATACGTCTTTGCACATTATCCTTTTACAATGTGTACTTCGTTTTCTCCAGAACGATTGTTAATTGATAGTAATCTGCCATCTTCAAGTGTCCTAAATGGTTTTGATAAACCCGTAGTGTCGGTCCTGGTGGTGTAGTGGTTACCATACTTGCCTCCTACACCCCAAAACGCGGGTTCGAACCCGGCCAGGACCGATGGATTTTTTCGGGCTTAAAAATCCTAAGTATGGCTTCCTTCGGAAGGGAAGCAAAGCCGTGGGTCCCGTGTCGTACATTTACGGCACGAAAAAGAACCTCAAACCTGAAAGAGAGGCCTCTGAGCAAAATTTGTCGGCCGTTTCACGCCTGAGTTGGATGGGACGCTGATGACTGAGATGTTAAAGAGCGTCCATAAATAAATCAATCAAAACAAAAACCCATAGTCACTTGAGCCTGTTGGTTAGTAACTGTGGCCTGATATAAAATAAGAGTGTTAAACGCAAGTATAAAGGAGGCATTTTTGCTTCTTATTCCCCCCCCCCCCTCAAAAAAAGCAAAATCTAAGTCATCTGAGAGTAATAAAATTTTTTGGTTTGAAGACTATTAATTATCCTGTTGTGAAAATAATTTCTAATGTTCAAAATTGAATTACCCAAAAGGAACCGGTTTTGAAATCGTGACTTTATGAATGAAACTTCTATATTTTTAAATCCTGTTTCAGAAACTGAAGTTTTGGCTCTAATCATAGCATTAAAGAAAAGTTCAAATAACTACTAAAAATGCGGTAGGAGCTTAATTAACCCTATTTGTTATTTAATAAATAACTCATTAAGAGTAGTCATTTTTCGCAAATGAAATTGGCTAAAATAAAGCCTATTCGCAAAAAGGAAATGAAAAAAAAAATTTTTTTTTTTCAAAGTCGCATAGAAAATTGTGTACAGGTGATTAACTAATTTCTTGAAAACGTTTAGTATTATTAGCAGCTCTCAGTTTTTTTTTTTTTTTTTTTTGCCAAAGATTTAAATGTACTATTTTAGTAATCTTGCATTTTGCGGACAGCATTATTTACAGTTTATTAGAAGTGCCTCAGGATTAGATTATTTTGGGATTTTGCTAAAGCATTTGTCACGGAAGGCCATGGAATTCTGTTCAAGAAGTTATTCATAATCGGTGTCAGGGTTATAGTGCGCTTTAAATCGTACAGAGAAAAAAAAAATAGCAGATAGTAGAAATTAATGAATAGAGACATAAAAAGAAAGGGTTTATTAAGGAATTATCTCTCTCTAAAAGAAAGAAAGGAAGGAAAAAGGAAAGAAAGAAAGAAAGAAAGAAGAAAGAAAAAAGACCACGTTCAGGATTTAGCATGATATATTAAAATTGAACTAGAAGTAGAAATAGCTCTTTTTGCTGATGGCACAAGTATATTTGTTACAGAAAAAGCTAATAAACATTTACAGGGGAACATAACGTGTAGGCTATAAATCACTCAACTGGCTCAAAATCGATTAACTAGTGATAAAGGAGAATAAAACAGTAGCAGGCAATTTCCACCATAAAAATTTCAGAAAGCGAGATGTCTTCAACATAACATTTGGATACAACTTTGTGAAATCAATCTGATTTTTTTTTTTTTTTTTTTTTTTTTTTTAAGAATTATGGGTCAACGAGCACTTCAAAATGGATAAAACATGGACAATTTGGCAATTAAGTTGAATATGCTTTGTTCTTTAGCAGTTAAAGTCTAGTGTATCAGTGAATACACAGTGTTACTTTGCTTACTTCCATTCTTATTTATCATGTGGACTTAAATTATGGGGAAACGTCGTAAATAACGATGTAATATTTAAACCACAAAAGAATATCATAGAATGATAATGGATATTTCATATAGAGAACACTGCATAGAAAGTTTTAAGCAAATAAGCATATTGACCTTCCCATGGGTAAATATCATATTGTTTCATGCAAAAATTAATATTGTAACCTATCAATAAATGAGGGGGATTAAAATTTATATACACTTCCATTACATATCTTGTTGTCATATTGGTTAGAGTTTGTATGACTTTGATCACGGGGCAGCATTTGAACTTGTTCACATTCATATGCCCTCCAGCTATTACAGTGTAAACTTTTCCTCTTCGTTAGCAGTTTGCACCAAGGAGGAACAAAGAGCGTTGATCTGAATTCTCCGGTGGAGGGTGTGAACGGAGCTGAAATTCATCGTACATTTATATCCAATAAGGGGACGTGGATTTATCATGTACAAGTGTTTTTTTTTTTTTTTTTTCCTTCATGAATTGACATGTTTAAACTGTCCGGACGAGTGTAATGCACAAATTCAAGACTGAGCCATTGGCAGAAAAGGTTCTGCTAATCGCTTTTTGGGACGCATAAAACTGGATGAAAACATGGAAAATGGGACTACAGTGAATTGTTGGATAACGAACTGAAGCCAACAATATGTCGTTTTCCCACAAACTTAGCCGGGCAAGAAGCAGGAGCAAAAGTGGCTTCGAGACCAACCGGAAATCTCCTTCTTGGAAGGAATACGCAAGCTTGTGAACCGCTGGATCAAGTGCATTTTAAAGGGAGGATATAGAAAAAGTATGTACATGTTGAGTCCCTACATTTGATGATGATGATGATGATGATTATTATTATTATTATTATTATTATTATTATTATTATTACTACTACTACTACTACTACTATTATTGTTGTTGTTGTTGTTGTTGTTGTTGCTTAACGGGCGCAAAACTGCTAAGGTCATTTGCGCCCAAACACACTAAAAACTGCGCCAGAATTAAAAAAATAAATAAGTAATGAACACAAAATCAGTGCATAAGATAATTAACAGTAGCACTTTGTGCAAAGAAATAAAACTCATTAACAAATAACAAGGGTAATATAATCATCAACAAACAAGACTGATACTAAAACACAGCTGCAAGAGCTGAGAACACAACAGTCTTATAATGGTGTAAAATAGGAACAATAAAAAACCCCAAAACATATAACAAGGGTAAAAGGGTTAATAAACAAAAGATTGGTACTAAAACACAGTCGCAAGAGCGGAACACACAACGATCTTATAATGGTCTAAAATTGTAACAGTGAAACCACAAAACAAACAACAAGGGTATTTTTGATAAACAACAAATAAAAAATGGTAGTAAAACGCATCAGCAGGGGCTGAAAAATACAACAATCTTATAATGGTAACAATAAAACCCCAAAACAGATAACAAGGGCAATATGCACCACAACAAATAAATACTGGTACTAAAACGCATCAGCAAGAGCTGAAAACACAACAGTATTAAAGTAATCTAAAAATGCCGTCATGAATAAATTAATAAAACCTCACACCTTACTCCAAAACCACAATCACTGATAAAACGGAGCACACACTCAACAGCAACCACATCATCAGCAAGTAACTCCTCAATAGAGGCGAGTAAACCCAGGGAAAGTCTAAAATCTGCCAGATGATGGCATTCAAGTAAAATGTGACGCACTGTAAAGGGGTGGTCACAGTGAGGACAAGCTGGAGCTGGTTGACTATTAAAAACGTGACAGTGACTAAAACGGCAATGCCCAATTCTCAGACGAGCTAAAATTACTTTTTCGCGACGAACTACACGAGAAGAAGTCGACCAGTTAAAAGGGACGGATTTACATCCGCGAAGTTTATTGGTAAGTATTAAATTCCACTCATCGCGCCAGCGTGAGAGGATGCCTCGACGCAAAGAATGTTTAAAATCCCAAGAGTAAACATGTTGCTCGTACTCCGCAGGGTTTAAAAGGGCGGATTTAGCTGCGACATCCTCGGCCTCATTACCTGGGAGTCCCACAAGTCCAGAAGATAGCAGTGTCACCCTGACGCCATCGGCAAAAGGCGTTAACACTACACTTTAGATCTTCTGCACAAGAGGGTGGTTGTTGTACAGATTTCTGAAAGTTAAAATAGCACTCAGAGTCGGAACAAATAACACTGTTCCCCAGCCCCAGGTCAGAAATATATAAAATCGCACAATAAATAGCATAAAGCTCCGCCATAAAAATAGATGTCGCAAGGTTCAGACCAAACATAAAACTAGCTCCATTAAAAACATAGGCCTGCTACCCCCGTGTCAGATTTCGAGCCATCGGTATATATAAAATTCCATCCAGTAAAAGAAGAGACGACCTCGCTAAAATGACGATGAATAATAAATAGGTGCTGCGGTCGAGGTCTTTGGACAGGTTGTAAGCCTAGGATGAACGGGGGCCTCTGCTAAAATCCAAGATGGTGATCCAAGGTTTCCCAGGTTAAGAAAAAAGCAGCGTCCTCAACAGCTCCCGAAAACGAAAGCCAGGAGGCTTAGGATTAAAAGACCGAGCAGCGTAAAAAAACAGTGAGAGATACATTAAAAACGACTCATTCGTGGGATGACGATGTTGCGCAGTTAGTCGACAACCATACGCAGAAAGTAAAAGATCCTTACGAAAGAGGTTCTCCAGACTCCGCACATAATCTTGACATAAGACTGGTTGGGAATGCTCCAATGGCTACACGGAAACCCCGGAGATGAAGGGGATTAAGGCGGCGATGAACGGAAGGTCGCGCAGAGCCATAAACAACACAGCCATAATCCAGTTTGGACCGGGTGAGAGAGCGTAAAAACGTAAAATAATAGTCCGGTCAGCCCCAGGATGTGCCACTTAAAACACGAAAAATACAAAGAGATCGTTCACACTTGCCTCTGAGTTGTGCTATATGTGTTGACCAGCATCATTTTCTATCAAACATCAAGCTAAGGAACCTAACTTCGTCTGCGAAAGCAAGAGCGTCTGGGCCAAGAAGGAGAGATGGTGGGGGATACTCTTACGGCGCCAGAAGTTGATGCAGACGGTCTTTTCTGTGGAGAACGGAACCCGTGATTTACATTCCAAGCGTAAAGGCGGTCGAGCATTGGAGGCGGCGTTCCAAAAGACAAGTGTTCTGAGAGGAAAGAAAGATGACAAAATCGTCAACGAACAACGACTATTGGATTCCTGGCAGTAAACACTCAGTGATGGAATTGATAGTATTGGTAACAGTGTGCAACTAAGTACCGAGCCCTGAGGTATGCCGTTCATTTGAATAAAACTAGAAGATAAAACTGATCCCACGCGAACATTAAAAACCCGGTCATTCATGAACTCCCGAATAAAAACAGACATTAGGCAACGTATATGCCAATTCTGAAGCGTTCGGAGAATACCCGTTCTCCAACAAATACCATATGCTTTCTCCAGATCAACGAAAACGGCGATCGTTTGACACTGTCGTACAAAACCGTCCATTATGTGGGTGGAAAGAGATACAAGATGGTCGACTGAGGAACGATGACGCCGGAAACCGCACTGGACGTTCGTCAATAAATGCCTCGACTCCAACCACCACATAAGCCGTCCATTAATCATGCGTTCCATCACCTTGCAGACGCAGCTGGTGAAGGAAATCGGACGGTATCTGGAAGGAAGGTGTGAGTCCTTTCCAGGTTTAGGTATTGGTATAACGGTAGCCTTTCTCCAAGTGCTCGGAAATGTTCCATCGCACCAAACAGAATTAAAAATCTGGAGTAAAAAAGACTGTCAATTGCTGCAGTATAGCAACATGAATGATATCTGGCCCCGGCGCGCAATGCCGAGAAGTCACAAGGGCATATTCCAATTCCCTGCTTTAAAGGGGACATTATAGCACTCCTGGTTTTCGGAGACAAAAACGAAACCCTTCGACTCGACCTGCTGTTTAATTACGCGAAAAGCAGGAGGGTAGTTGGCGGAGCTCGAAATGTCAGCGAAAGTGCGTCCTAAAATATTGGTTATATCAACCGGGGTAGTAAGCACTCGATTTGATATCCTAAGACTGGGTATTGGTGTAAATCTAGGATTGCCTGCAATGTGGCGTAGCTTTTTTCCCAAACTAAGGATGAAGGCGTTGTGCGGTTAAAGGGGGAGATGAATGATGATGAATATGCTTAAGGGCGCAAAACAGCAATGGTCTAAAAGAGGAGGTAAAAGCAAACCAAGACGCCTTTTTGCTATCCTTAATCACTCAACGGCATTTGGCGTGCAGTTGTTTGTTGCGAATCATATTTGCTGAAGTAGGGTGACGACGAAAAACTCGTAGAGCACCTCGGCGTGCAAGAAAAGCATTCCGGCATTCTTCGGTCCACCAAGGAACTGGACAGCGTCTGAGGTGGCAAGACGACCGGGGAACAGCCTGCTCTGCGGCATTAAAAATGACCGTTTCGAAGTGCTCGATCACGGCGTCGATGGATAGAAACTCGCACCCTGAAAACACGGCCATAGATCGAAAAAGATGCCAATTTGCCTTTGCAATAAGCTTTCTTGACGCGCGCTGAGAATGTGCATGTGAAGAGAGTGCGTGAATATGGCATGGAAAGTGGTCACTAGAGTACACATCGGAGATGAGTTCCAGATAAAATGTACAGTAAGTGAGGCAGAACAAAATGCTAAGTCCAAGTGTGGAAAACAATGAGTACTGTTCAGAAATAAAAGTAGGTTGACCATTGTTGAGCAGAATCAGATAATGGCGGTCCAGAAAGTCTGCCAACGTGCTACCACTTGCACACTCCGTGGTGGAACCCCATAGGGGATGGTGCGCATTAAAATTCCCCAAAAGTAGGACGGGGCCGGTAGCTGTGAACAAAGATAATCAAGATCAAGGTTGTGAATGTAGCGGATGGAGGCAAATAAATAGTGCAGACAGAAAAACTAAGACCAGAGAAGTGAATTGTAACTGCAGCAGTCTGTATAGCAGTCTGGAGGTGTAATGAGGTACTGTACACGTATCTCTAATTAAAATTAAAACTCCGCCATGCGCGGGAGTGCCATCTTCGGGAGGTAGATCAAATCTCACTGAAGAGTAACCGCACAAAGTGAAAGAATCTTGCGGGCGAAGTTTGGTCTCCTACAGACACACAAGCGGAGAGTCAGTCGTACGTAAAAGTAACTCCAGGTCAGGTCTTTTATTGCGAAGTCACGCACATTCGACGAAAGGATAGCCATTGTTAAAACGAGTTAAAATAAATAAAAATTACCACTTTATTTTTTGCTAGGCCCAGGACGAATTAAACACTCTTTCTTCAATCGCATGCAGCTCGGTGATTTGCCTGGAGCTGGCACATCCTGCTCCATGGCGTCCTCAGAGGGAGGGCTCTCCCGATGGGAGGTATCCACCGATTTCAACTCCTGGAATCAGTTGGAATTTATATAGCCGGTGACGGCACCCATCATGGGGGCGGGACCTCCGAGGAGGAAATGGGCTCTTTTTCTTCTCCACAGGAGTTGACGATTTAAAAAGTCAGTTCTCGTGTAGCTCGTCTTGAACTTAATATCAGGGCATTAAAAACTATCGACTTCGTTTTCTCGGTAATGCACTTCGGAGAACTGGGAGTAGTAGGGACCCGTATAAAGACAAAGTCGCAAGTTTACGTACTGCTATCGCGCTTCTTGACAGCTAAAGAAGCTGCTGCGCTGAATGTACCAATCTTAGGTACTACAGGTAGGCGAGATTGGTATCGCTTCCGGGCCTCAGTAAAGGAGAGTTTTTCCTTCACCCGGGTTTCCTGTATACAGCGCTCTTCTCTAAAACGAGGACAGTCGCGGGACGAGGCTGGATGTTCACCGCTGCAGTTGACGTAGAGGGGAGCGGATGTACATGCTCCCTCATGATTTGCTAGACCGCAGGTGGCACAGATGGAAACGGCACTATTACACGATATGCGAGTGTGTCCAAAACGTTGACACTGAAAACATCGCAACGGGCTCGGGACATATGGGCGCACTTCAATCAACTCGTAGCCCGTCTTTATCTTCTCCGGCAATTCAACCCTGTCAAACGTTAGGAAAAGAATCCGGATCGGCTGTAATTCCCCCTCTTTCCTTGCCTGTACACGATAAACAGAAGTGACCCCTGGGTCTTCCAGGCAGCTCTGGATTTCCGAGTCAGACATACCGTCTAGTACGTTGGTGGTAACAAATCCTCGCGACGAATTCAATGTCTTATGTTGCTCAACACGGATAGGATAGCCGTGAAGTAGCGTCGCCTAGAGCAATGAGTTGGTTTGAGACACCCCAAGTGTCTCCACCAAAAGTGATCCGTTACGTAGACGGGCACAGGACTTAACGGGTCCAGCTATAGCATCAATTCCCTTCCGAATTACGAATTGATTTACCTTGGTAAACAATTGGCCATCTTCAGTACGACTGAGTACTAAGTATCGAGGAAAGGACCTCTCGTATACTTCTTTAACGTCAACTCTTTTAAGCAATTGAAAATAATTATTATCTTGTACCATGCGATTTAATTCTCCGCCATTGCAACTATCTCCGATGGCAGGCTGCTTCCTGGGTGCCACCCCGGCTTAGGTTACTTGCTCTGGCCTGGACAAAGTAACCTCAGGATCCCACCTTCCTGTGTTTTGACAAAGGGACCCAATCGCCTGCAGGAAGTCAACAGCTCATGCAATGGCTCCTCCCCGGGCCTGGCTTTTACCAGGGGATACGCTCCTGTACTACATGATACCCCAGTGCTGGGAGCTATTCCATTACCCAGTCACTTTTTACCGTGTCAAACACTGGGGCATCTGTCAGACAAAGAACAGAGAATTAAAACGTATTAAAATTAAAATGGAGGCGAAATTAAAGGGAGTCAAACACGCTAAGCGTGAACCTGTGGGAGCAACTCGAGTGCCTCGGGGTCGCTACGCTCCGTAACCAGAAATTGAGCCCCTTAGGGGCCCCTGTATTTGTGTAAATAAAGTGTACAACCAAAAGTGGACCAGTTTTACTCGCCCTCGTAGATATACATTCTCGCAATAGACAAAGCAAAAACAAGTTGCATAAAAATTATAAAACCAAACTATTTCAACAATCTTTTAAACATATTGGCATAACGTTATATAATTAAATACCTAATAACTTAAAAATATATTACCAGTAAATAACTTAAAAATGAACATAAATTCTTAGAAATTAACCAAATTTTACTCAATTGATGAATTTAGTGAACACTGTAAAGAAAAACATATATAATGTAGAGAAGAAAAACCCGTAATTTTTTCTCAAAGCTGAAAATTGAATGCGGTGACATCGATGAAAAATACTGATGACTGGGAATTTTCTTTTTCTTTAATAACAAATGCTGTAAATTTCTGTTAAATTAATATTGCTCAATAAGTATACTAGTTCCATTTATTTATTGGTACATCATGTATTGCTCATGTATTGAATCGTTATACTCTTAACTCATTATTGTAGCACTTGATATATTATTGTATTATTATATGATTATGTATGCCATGGCATTTTCTTAATGATTATTTTATATGTTCTGTGTTTATCTGAATATGTTGATATTTTGAATTGATAATTTGCTTGTTTTTGGATAATGTGTTCAATGTACTAACAAGTCCCATATACTCTTGTAAAATCCCTGAATATAATAATAAATAAATCAGCAGCATGAAGATGATACTAACTGCTCGCAAGCACATCTCATAGTCTGAACGCATTGCCGGCTTCATCACTTGTAAGTTCTAAAAGAGGACAAAAAGCTATGTATAATTTTAAGTCATCATGAGTACCTACCTAACATAGTACAAATGTAATATTTTTGACTGAAGCAATGTAGATGAATTCCGCAGTGCACAATTAGTATACTATAAGAATGACATATCTGTGGAATGGAATTCAAAAGCGGTTTTATTAAGAGCTATTTAAAAATTTCAGAGAAGCAAGTGGAAAATCGGAAAACTCAAAAATCATGCAAATTTTGTATTTCATAGAGTTACAGTTGCACAGGAAAATGTCCCTCACAACGCATGAAAACAAGTCAATTCATACATTAGCAGAAAAAAGATGAAATTAAAGAAAATAGGAATGGTTAAAATTGTAATGCGGGGTTTATGTTTTCTGATAAAAAAAAAAGTAGTATTCACAACAAATTAACTCAGTGTTGAATCCGGCATTTTCCTGCGGGGAATATCAGATTTCATGGAGAAGTCATAGGCTTCAAATGTCGTTAATATTAATAAAAATAAAACCTTTACTCATATTTGTAAATGTCGCTTTATCTCTGACATGTAATAAACGCATCTGCAATTAAGTATCATTGTCTTTAAGAATGAAATTATGAGAAACAATAAAATAATATAATAGCATGTAATAACATACATTTACAGCAAACTAATGCGTCGATGCCATTTTACAGCATATCTGTGTCATCTATGAAACTTTCTGTGTGTTCCTCGTTCCCTTTAGTTGACACCTTCACACAAGCTCGAAGCGTACCCTCATACATTCTAATTTTAATGTTGGTATCAGCCTATTCATGGTATTGAATGATCTTTCTACACCGGCTGTGGAAACGGGAATACATTCTTTTGAGCTTTATAGCCAATCAACACCAGAAAACGAACCTTCTGATTTGTTACGAACAACGAACTTAAAAGAACACAAGTCTACAATAACAGCATCAACATTTTTAAGTCCTAGCCTCAAGTACAGTTCTTTGCAATCATTTCCATTAAACTCCATTTCATTAATCACACTGTTCACAACTTTCCTTTCGTTTTCATTTTTTTGTTTCTTTTTATTTTTCTTTTCTTCTTCTTTGTCTTCCTTCAAGAGCACGCTTTTAACTTGTGTTGCGTCTACTTCTGGTTTTTCAAAACTTTATTTAATGTTTCATTTTCCGTAGCCCAATGTGCATCGCAAAGACGGTCGATTGATATGCTGAATTTTACTTAAGGTTGTAACAGCATTGCTTGTCTTGATAAAGACAGTTGGGGGGGGGGGGGTTCTAAATCTATGTCCTGACCTACTTGGGAACAAATACTTTTCCCTCTCGTAGCCTCGACTCAAAACAAATGCTCCACATTTATTAGTTGCCGAAAAGAGATGGGACGTTTTTCTGCTGGGAACATTTCAAGGCTTCCTAAGGTCAAACAACAGAAATGGCGGTTTATTACGAATGCATTTTAGAACACAATACTCTTCCCTCTAGCCTAAAAACCTTAATAAACAATGATAATTCTTTTAAATCATCTCTTTGAAAATACCTATATAAAAAGGCCTATTATTCTGAAAAGGAATATATGAGTGAAATTATTATACTGCACAATATATCAATGTATATATAAACATGTATGTAGTAAAATTTGTATGATTAAGTGACTTGTCTGTTTTTTGTTGTTTGGTTGAGTTGTTTAAGGTGTTCTTTTTAATTTTTATTGTAATTATTTATATACATGTAGACAAATTTTTGTAAATATAGATTGAATGCTACTGTGATAATTGTATATGACAATTTCTATATTCGTAGGTCTTTGTGAATGCTCCAGGAATAAACTAAATGCATCGTATTCGAAAAGCATTTTCGTCGCGAAGTGGGATCACAAGGAACATGACTTCACAGTTTTCATTATAAATCATGATCTGAATCTTTACCACTCACGTTGCTTCCCAACAGCCACCTAAGAGTAGACTCGGAAGTCACATTACTTTGATCTTATTAGCGAGGAGTTTGTTGTAAAAGCCCTCGATTGCTACACTCTATTACTAACGCCCATATCCAGCAAGGCCAGTATGTAACTTTCCCATTTTTATTTCTATTTTATCAGTTTCAATATTTTCCTCGTTTTGGCTCTTGTTTCTGGGTTTAGAGCTGGTATTCCTTGTTAATACATTTATCGGCGCCTGCAAAATTTTGCTCTGGTCGTCGTTACTTGCGTCGTTGTTACTCCCGGCTCCTATTCGGGTCGTGATAGGCCGGGAAAGGCTTATCCGCGGTTGGTCCACTAGCGCCTATGCCAACTGAACCATTGTTATTTGGGAAGTGCGAATTTTGATACTCCCTCTCATTGTCGTGACGATGCGGTGCACCATCGTAAGTATTTCCCCAGACCGATGGTCGGTTTTGCCAGAGACGTGGCTACTGCCATGGCTGGTGGTCATATCGTCACGTTCCCTGACTGTTCCTAGCCAAATAATATGGCCTCTCACGTTTCTGGTTATTCCTCCTATTTCTGTCCCTGAATCTGTGTTGAGATAGTTTATTCGCAATCTTCTTCCTATGTGATTTGCTTTGACATGCGCGGGCTTCTGCTCTCATCCCAAAATATGGCTGGCGGTCTTGGCGAGCATTGTTTCGTTCTGAAAAGTTTCTAAATCTCGACTCACTGCCACGATGACTGTTATTCAAAGGACTTTGCATCAAACGCGATGAGCAGATAGATGCTTTCTGTGGGATTTGTTGGTTTGGCCACGATCAAATGATTCCGTATCTGCTCCGGAAAGCGGTTGAATATCAGGACCATAAGCTTTCTTCGGATAATACCGCATCTAGCAGTTAACTCTTTTTACCCATCGCTAGGAAATAGTCTGCCATACTGACATTTAGTTGCGAAAGGTACTTGGCGTTATAAGTCTGATCGAGTTTTGATGGGATGGCCCCAATATCTCTCAAGAAAGAGTTGTTTAAAGTTAACATATGATGGACAGTCTTCTGTATCGATTTGTACCAATTAGACAGCTCGGCCTTTTAAGCTCGTTCTAATAAAAATAATTTTCATATCCTCAGGCACTTTTTTAATCCTAAAGAAATCGTCCATCTCCTGAATGAATAGTTTAGGATTGTGGCTCAATTTCGTCACAAAAATTAGGTGGCGTCAGTTCACTAATTAAATGATTCGGATATGCATTATAAGACATTGTTGGTAGGCTCATCACATTTGAGCTTACCCTGATCAAGGCGTCGGTCAATGATGCAGAGTTATCTGCACTAGTGACTTCACCTGAAATCAAGTTTAACGGGCAGGTTAACTCTATTTTCCATATGTGTACTACTATGTGGCTCCTAGATTCATCTAATTCAGACACTCTCTTGTTTAGTTGGCTATGATTTGCACATAGGGCCTGTACTATCAATTTTAACAGACCTTTAATAACGTGAGTTTCTAGCTCAGTACATTAATGATTCAAAACAGCATGCCCCGTATGCATTTCATTCGCCACCCTAGTGCTAAATTGATCAAACTCACTTCCAACCTTCTCTATGTCCTGTCTAACAGTATTAGTCTCGTTCCTCCATTTCTGCTTACTTTCTTTCAGCTCAGGTATGATTTCTTCTTGAACCTTTCTCCTTTCTTCAAGTTTTGCGCCTCTAACCTTTGTTCTAATTACTTTTGATTCTCTATAAATTTTTTTCTGCAATTATTTCTGATTTTCCCTTCGACTTTCGCTAAGTTTTTGAAGTAATTCCTTTTGATTTGCCCTTTGACTTTCGCCAGATTTTGCTGCAATTCCTTCCGATTTTCCCTTTGACTTTCGCCAGTTTTTGCTGCAATTACTTTCGAGTTTCATCTAGTTTGTTGTTAAATTCTCCCAGCTGTTGACTCATGAGCTTGATTCATAAATGCATTAGGTTCATTAACTTCAACTGAGCTCCCTTGAGTGATGATCTCATTATTAACATTAGTTTCTATTTGCTCTGCCATTAAATCGTCTCCTAAAATAACATTTGCTGTTTCACTCTGTTCGGCCATGGTTAACTTCCTACTTCTTAATAGCATTAAATCACTAAGTTACAAAAATATTAAATAGCTTTGCTAATTATCTTAGTTGTACTGCAAAGTTTTGTTCTGTATCTTTTGAATCGTTGCTTCTGTTGTCGGTTGCTCGGTGGATGCTGGCTCGTTCGGAACTGCTGTTAAGTTTTATTAAAAAGCCTTTTCCACGGCGGTCGTTACTGAATACCCTGTTAAGGCCTTCCCACGGCGTCTGGTACTGGATAGGCCCTGTTAAGGCCTTGCCACAGCGGTTGGTACTGGACAGGCCCTGTTAAGACCTTCCCACAGCGGTTGGTACTGGATAGGCTCTGTTAAGGCCTTCCCACAGCGGTTGGTACTGGACAGGCCCTGTTAAGGCCTTCCCAAGACGTTTGGTACGTCATCGTCCAGCAGCGTGGTCTGCTTGCCGTAGCTCTGAGACGTCGAGGCAGAGGTTTGCCTCCTCCTTTAGCTTCGTGGCCCTACGTTGGACGCCAAAAATATTGGACAGTAACTTGGGTGTCGTGTTTGTTTGAAAAATGGCGACTAGTTGAGGGGCCAAAATGTGAGACTGTAATGTTGCGGGGGTGACGACAATACGTCAATCTATAAGCAGCATCACGTCGTAGACTCGGCTGCTGATGTAGATTTGCTGATGGTGTTGCTTTACTACTTCTGTTCCAAGTAGAAGTAGCAAGATCTCGGGCAGATTTAACTGTTTTATTCATATTGAATCAATAGGTTAGAAGAGCTACTCCTGTTATAAATAAATGCGCATCTAGAAGTTACTTTCACCGATTTATTAAACAACACTTTCCGATGAACCTAAGTGCTCTACCGTGTGTAGAATGAACGCTGTGTATGATAATGCCGCGATGGCTACTGTGCGGGCTATTTGTCCCGATGAATTAAATTCACTAAAATCGCAGATTTGATACTTATTTGTTATGTAGATATATTCTCCTTATTCTGACTACGCTGAATAGAACTTACAAGTTAACTGGACGACGAACAAAGAATCTGAAGATCTGACTAGAATCGAAGCGACGAGCGACTTGAGAGTCGGAGAATCTAGAGCCCAATGAACTGAAGTCGAAAACATGGAGCCGAAAATGTGAATGTGTCGCTCGGCGCCCAAACCTGCCTTTTTATACAGAATTCAAATATTATTCATCGCTATTACATATTATAGCAATTAGGGAAATAAAATACATCAATTATAATAATATGGGAAATACATTAGTTACAATAATAGTAATAGGACCGAAGCCATAAATATTGCTTCAACCTCCATATTGGATAAAGGGGTTGCTTATCTGCCTACCACCTATAAGGATATAACATTAATATTACAATATCCTACATTGATGATTTTTGAAAATTAATATGGGAATACCACCAAGTGTGCCTTTATAGAGATTTTCAAGAAGTACTTTTGCAAGATCAATGGAAAGTTGTGTGTAAAATAATCATTATTTGTAACTGAATAAAATGTTCAAGTAATTAATTCAATTACTTTTTCCAACGAAAATAAACAATATAAATGTAAGTAGACAACAAAGTGAAATGGATATAAATGGTTTTCCCAATAATTTCTCCTTTATACCTGAATACATCAATGTTCTATTTATTCAAATGACAGAGCTATCTAAATATTGAGACATTCCACTAAAACGCACTACCTAATAAAGCTTACTGCATTCACTCCACCTCCTTGTACTCATAACTGGATACTTGACCCCACAGTACAACCTAATGTGGTTTACTGTGTCTATCAGTATAATTAGATTCTTTATTCATTATAAATCCTTGTCTTGCACCCTAGCAGTAAAACCAGATCTCTTGTAATAGCTAAACAGAATGCAGTGCTTGGTGCATTTAAATAAATTCATAGGCTATCTCATATCTATGCTCATGATCATATGTTCCTCATACATTTTAGGCTCCCTGTATCTTGTGATCCAATTACAAGCTAAGATGAGTGCATATATTTTGTAATCTAGTGGACAAGCCTTCCTTTAAAAACCCTATGGGCAGTTATGCTTCATTCTATCTTCAGACTCCAAAACTCCATTTGAGCTTGGATTCTATGTATTTCAGACATAATTTTTAGCACATTTATAGGAGCAAATTCCCTTTATGGGAAGAATAGGGCTCTAGTCTCCAGTTTGCTCAAACAGCTCATGATGTAATGTATACAGGTAAGACAAGAACTAGTAAGGGCTCTGGAACTAGAGTATAAGGAAATGGAGAAAATATAATAAAAGATAGCAAAAAACTGTTAACCCAAGATGCCAGCAAGACATATCATCTCTGGCTAGCATGAAAATGTCAATTACCCTTGAAGAAATACACTTTGGTTGCTGTGTATCCATGATTTAGGTACAAGCTTGTTGAAGTGAAAGGGAATCAGATGATGGACACTTAAAATAATGTTGATCCTGAGCGAGAGAATAATTTCTGGTCTTCTTAATAACACTTCATGAATAACATCCTTGTCATTTCTGTCAAACTATTGTAAAGTATTTTGTTTTGAAGGGTTTAGTTCCAGCAGAAGTACAAAAGGCATTAGATTTCACATTAAAAGATTCTTCTGCTTCGCATGGTCGTACATGTATTCAAAATGATGAGTGCTCAGGGCATCCCAAAACTGGTACGAGTGATGAAATTGTGACAAAAATTTAAATGCCATAGTCAATGATTGCCAATATAAGGTATGCAAGTTAAATGACATTGCAAAGACCTTGATAGCCCATATCCACTACATTTTACAGGAAGTTTTGGATAGGGAAAGCTATCCGGTCTATGGATACTGCATTTGTTAACAATGGATTAAAACTCATTTGAATGAATATTTTGCAACAGTGTTTAGACTGGTTTAAATGCAATTCCCGTGAGTTTCTCCATTTCATAGCAGTAGATGAAATATAAATTCCTCACTATATGCCAAACACGAAGGAGCAGTCCTAACAGTGGGTGATAACAAGTGAAAGTGCATCAAAGAAAGCAAAATGGGTTCCATTTGCAAGTTTTCTGGGATTCTCATGATGTGCTGCTTGTAGACTACCTTCAGCAGGGCAGAATCATCACTGGAGAGTATTACACTGCATTACTGGACCAACATAGTGATGTTATTCAGACTAAATGACCATAACTTGCAAAAAAGAAAGTTCTCTTTCATCACAATAATGTGCCTTCACACATGTTTGGGAATTGCTGCAAAACTGCATGACCTTGCTTCCAAGTGCTTCCACATATGCCTTGGCTCCCAGTGATTACTTTTTGTTTCCAAACCTGACAAAATGGCTGGGTGGACAAATATTCACATAAGATAAGGTTGAAGCTGAGACAAATGCTTACATTTCACAATTTTACTGAGGGTATTAAAAAGTTTGAAAGTCATTGGATTTAAAATATTGATTTACAAGGTGACTGTGTTGAAGAAAAAGAAAAAAGGAACGAAGAAAAAAAAACATTTCTCTTAAATCTTCTGTTTTCTTGGTAAGGCTGAGAACTTTTGAAATGCCCTATCTGCAGTAAAAATTGCTGGATACTACTGAGAACCAGGAAAATGTATGTACTATATCGTTTATTTGTCTTAATGGCTCGGGGAGTAAATTAAAAATTACAAAAAAAGGATCAAGATTTATTAAGAAACTTTATTATGACTATAAAATGTAAAAATAAAGAAATACATTATACACAACATGTTTTAAAACAATTATGCTGCACAAGTGCTTCATTATATAAAATTACTTTTTAAAAAGTAATTATTAATTGGACGGAATGGTTTCACAGAAGACAATGCATATAAATACTTTCCTGAAAAGCACATGTATCAATTTTGCAGCTTCTGTGTAACCTCTGTTTGAACTTTATTGTACTAAAAAGTGAAAAAGTGTCAATTTGTTATATTAAATACAGACCTCTTGCTTTTCAGATCCTTGATTGCTAACTTAACCAGAAACAATGAAAATACATAATCTCTTTTCCCTTTTAAAGAATAAAAAAAATGCTACTCTGAAGAAGTGCTATAAAATTTCATATTATAATAACTGAAAGAGAGAATTCACACTTTATAATTTAAAATTATTTTAACAAAATGCTAAAATAGGAGTGATTAAAAATAAAGCTCATACAAAGAATGCTACAACTTGCAGAAAAGTGTCAATATCTCTGCGAGTTGGAATATTACAACAATCCTTCTGGTTTCACTTAAATGAGATTTTACTCAGGACATATGTCAATATTTGATTTGCAACAAGAAATTCTTTAATTGATATCAATGTATGATTCAGTTGAACTATACACTCTTAAAGCTTCACTTACTTTTCATAAATGTATGGAACCGGTTTCGAGAACATTTATGTTATGTTATGTTCTCATACATTTATGAAAAGTAAGTGAAGCTTTAAGAGTGTGTAGTTCAACTGAATCGTACATTGATATCAATTAATATCATTAGCTTCACTGTGCAAGTTACAATTTACATTTAAGAAATTCTTTGTTGACAGCCTGAATTTTTTTGCAAATTCCTGCTGTATTCATTTAGTTTTTCAATTTCTCATGGCATGAACAGGAGAAAATGTATTTGAAACCTGTAGGTCATTACTAAGAAAAAACACAATACATTTTTATTTCAACTTTGTACACAATTTTCATTCTCCTGCAGCAATACTTAATACATTTCATTGCTGTGAAATTTAAAAACTATTAATGTGTATAATTTGTTTGATTAAAAATAAATTTGTGAAACTTTTTTTGCTGTGAATGCTTCACTATTGATTTTAAGCAGATGTAAATATTTTAATATAGCTGAATGTAATTATATGGCATGAACTTCAAAAAAATTGTTAAAGATAGTTCCAATGTAGGTTTGCTTTCAAAAGAACTATGAATTCTATGGGTGCTCTTGTTGAGCACATTTTTGAAATATTAATCATACAAACTCTTAACACAGACAAAAAAATAAAACCTTTGCTGGATTATAACAGTGTGCTTAAATGCATATTTATTATATCATTCTTCGTAATCTGCATTTAAACATAACTGAAAACGTTATCTTTATATCATTTGCAGATATGTCGAATACAGAATTACACACACACCACATTCACATCAAAATAAACCACAAGAGGGAGCCATTTCTAAATATTTTAAGGTATATCAGTTTTAAGAATAACTTGTGTATGGAAAAACTGCATAATAAAGATGCCTGAAATAATTTAAAAATATTCTTTATATAAGGTGTTCCATGTCTGAAAGCTACTAAAATTAACAATTCCCCTCTTAAATTAGTTCATGAACTACAGTGACCATATTTGAAGGCCTATTAATTCTAAATGTGGACTCTTATAATGCTTGCCATTTATTTTGTTACCGTTGAGCAGAATATTTGAAGTATTTCCTCTTTCATAGCTTTTAATTATGAGTGAAATGAACGATGTCACAAGTGGTTTTCATTTCATTTGTTCAAGAGGTAAAATAATAGATTAAATACTCCCATTTCTGATAACTGCCACAAGGAGAAATCAAATTTGGGTCTCCTAATAATCAAGCATATAATTATAATGTATCTGACCCAGAAGTATACTTACTACATTTTGTATTCAATAAACTACATTATAATGAAGACCAACTTTGTATCTGAACTAATACACTGATGAAACGTATATATTCTTTTACTAGCTGACGAGTTGATTTAATACTTGTATGTTCCACATACCATTAGTTTTTCAGAATGTTTCACAGGACATTGCCCACAGCTTCAGCTGTGACTGCCAGATCAGTTGATGGTTGGATGGACTTCCTATAGCTATCTTTAACATTTTATGCAATTTTAGATTTGTCTTCTGTTGGGATCTCAAAAGTTCAAACCTTATCCTCATATTTTTTACAAACATTTTTTTCCATGTTCCCAGCTCCAAAGATCTATCTACAAATTTCAGTAATTTGATTTCCATTTCTATATCATATTTCTCTCTCCAAAACAGATGTGTTCTTCAGTGATCTTTGAGCCAAATTTCAATGCTCCTTTTGTTTTGTCAATACATACTTTGTTACATTCCAAGCAGTTGATTTTATATAGATTCCTGGTTTCTTCTCATTATGGATTCAGTCATTATCACTGGAGTTAGCATATTAAAAAGTAAGTTGGGACCAGTTTCGTGAGTCACTTGCTCACATTGTCAACCAATTGACGACTAACGGATCTCTTCACTTGGCTGGTGCGCTCTGAGTAGAGCAGATATTTAGGTTTAATTTAATCTAGCATTTTTTGGTGGCCCAAGGATTATAAGTAAATTTCCTGTAAATGGTTATTTCTCTTCTTGTTGTCAATGTTGTAACTTGTTTTAACCTCTTTTCTTGTTTGAATTTCTTTTGTTGTATCCTAAGTTGTTGTAAAACTAATGTTTTTGGGGAATCCATTATCACCTTTTCTGGCTGATTTATATAAGAGTAGTTTAGAAATGCACATCACCAAATCATTTCCATACATTTTTAAAGTTTGGCACAGATACGTGAATGATATCTTTGTGATGGTTAATAAGAAAAACTTGGATGATGCTTTGAATTGCTAAATTTACAAGATAGGAAAATTAAATTTACTTCTAAAACAGAAGTAGACAACATGATTCCTTTCCTTGACTTAAAAGATTATAAGAACAGGTAATAATTTGAAATTTGGAGTATACAAAAAGGATATGCAGACTGAAAATTACATTAAAGCCAGTGGCTTCAATCCCACAGCACACAGACTCATTAACAGAGTTTGAACACAGAGAAGAGTACTCTGACATAATAAAAATGGCAAAAATCAATGTATATGGCCAAGAAATTATAGACAAGAAAATTAAGAAATTCAAACAAGAGAACAGGTTAAAACAGGTTATAACATTGCCAGCAAAAAAAGAAATCACCATTTACAAGAAATTTAATTATCATCCTTGAGCTACCAAAGAATTCCAGAAAATACTCCGAGAGTTTGGAATTGCTTTGTCCCCAGTGAACAAATTCATCCTAAATAATCTGCTCAACTCCAGTGATGATAGAATACCTGATGAGAAGAACCCAGGAATATATAAAATCGACTGTTTGGAATGCTACAAAGTATATATTGGCAAAACAAAAAGAAGCATTGGAATTAGGCTAAAGGAACACTGGAGAAACATTAGGTACAATCAGATAGATAAATCAGTGGTTCCACATCACTTTTGGAGAGAACTGGAAGTCAAATTATTGAAATTCATAGATAGACCCTGGGAGTTGGGAGTATGGAAAAAAAGTTTTATTAAAAAAATATGAAGATAAGGTTATGAACTTCGAAATCCCAACAGAAGACAAATTAATCCAAAAGTTCATAAAATGTCAACGATAGCTACACTAAGTCCATCCAACCAATGAATCCGGCATTCAACTAACAGCTGATGATGTGGCAAAAGCCTGTGAAACATGTTCTGTATAATTCAATGGAAGTGGAGCATAAGAGTATTAAATTGACTCTGTAGCTAATTAAGAATAAAATGAATGGAATGTATTTTTTTCCCTTATTTCTACCAAATATTTTTATTCATTTCTTCTTTGTATTGTATACCAATAGTGCACAATTAATCTCAATTTAGCAAATAATTCTAAATGCATCATGCAATCAACAATGTTTTGAATTCAAACTTAAATCATTCACGCATTCATTAGCATAAAGATTGCTACAATTTGCATAGGCCTATTGCAACAACCAGCATTTCACATAAGGCACATAAATGAAAGTTCAACATTTCAAATTGTGTTCAAGATATATGAAAAATGTTAAATCTTATTTACAGTTAATACAGTATACAAAATATACATTCATTAAAAAGTATATGAACAAGAGGGGAAAGGCACAGATAGATAACCAACAGTTACAATTCTTTAATCTCAGATAATAATATTTATTATCCATTCTTTAGATAAATTATTTAAAAATTAATAGACTTAAAAGCAGCACGTTAAGGAGAAAAAAAAATTCTTAAAATTTTAGGTTCCTGCTACCAATAACCAAAGTTTTTATTTCAGCTTATTCGGCATTCTTCATATATAAAAAGTATGTGTGTTTGATCATGTGAAAATATATTATCATAAGTTCCATCTGCTAGCCATATGGTTGGCCAGCAGACTAACAACCAAACAATTCCTAATAATATTGATCTGCCAGCAAATGGGATGCATAGTATAATTTTTTGTTTTAGACCGGTGACATGTTGAAGTGGTATATTTTCTGTTACCTTTCTTGTTTACTCCTTTTTCTTTTTTCCTTACTTTGCCTCTGATCAATAAACTTTGTGAACATTTCTTACTTTAACCTCTAATGCAGATTGTGTCATTTTTTTCTAATTCATTTTTTCCTGCTTGTTGACTTCTTTGACTACTTGCAGTTAAACTCTAGCTCATATTCTGGAAAAATCATTTCTTTGTCTTGGCTCTCTGGCTGCTTTTGCCTTTTGTAATATCTGCAGTATTGAAAAAGTATTTCTCCAGGATTGTTTTAGGATGCCATGTGGTTTGAAGACTGCCATTCAAAATTCCCTGAACCTTAACTTAAATGTTTTTTTCTGTTTTGCTTATATTGGAAAAAGGTTCTTTTTCTCACAGCAATGCTATGTGCTTGGTTACATTAGGGAAATTTGGAATATTATAATGGTGGTTAAATGCGCTACACCTCTGGAATTACACATTTTTAAATAAATGATCTGATAAGAATGTATTGCTCATACTCATTTGCTGAATATTGCCTGTTAAATAATTTTTTTTTTAATACAGATAAAATGTTACTGTATGCCTGAATCTAAATTTCTTGCAGTCAATAATCTGACATGTTTAAATCGCATATAGTCTGGGACATTGGCTCGTTAATGCATGACTAATTAGAGTTCACCGTGCTTGAATTCAAATGTTTGTTCCCTCACATGCATGTATATTGTTTTTGGCCTCACCTATTTTGTAAAACTGAGAGCATTTTGATGAATAATATATATTTTTTAAGCTTTATCAATCTTTCAAAATTCAGCAATTCAAAATCATTTATATAAATATTTATATTAAATAATAATTTTAAAATGTTTTCTTTGCTTTCTCATCTCTCCTTGCAATTTCCTCTAACTTAGTGAAGAACAATTCCTAGATCATCACTCTGGGTCACTATACATTGTTTACTTTCCCACTAAGAAATTTGGTGGTGTAGTGGTTACCATACTGGCCTCCTAAGCCCAAAATTGCAGGTTCGAACCCAGCCATGACCGATGGATTTTTTCAGGCGTAAAAATCCTAAGTATGGCTTCCTTTGGAAGGGAAGTAAAGCCGTGGGTCCTGTGTCGTACATTTACAGCACGAAAAAGAACCTCAAGCCTGAAAGAGAGGCCTCTGAGCAATATTTGTCGGCCGTTTCACACCCTGAGTTGAATGGGACGCTGATGACCTGAGATGTTAAAGAGTGTCCATAAAAAAAAAAGAAGAAGAAGAAAAAAAAAGAAAAGAAAAGAAATTTTAGGAATATCAAGTAATATGGGGTATAAGCAAGGGTATGTTTTGAATAAAAATTTATCAATGCCACAAGAGCAATCACCACCTATGCCACAAAGTGCATAAGAATCTTTGATAATCGAGTGTCAGAGTTTTCTTCAGTTTTAATGAACATGTCTATTTGTAGCATTTCATACTTTTCAAGCTTCCCAAAGACTATTTCTGTCTGCATAGATTTTTTTAAAGGAAGAAATTTTTCTTTTAATTGGGCAGTTTTATCTTTTTAAAAATGCTACTGGTTTTGGTAACATAATAGTACATCATGATGCATTGTTTGTTGATGCATGCTGTAAAAATAACATTCTTAATTGTGCAATTTTATCTTCTTAAAAGTGCTATTGATTTTGGTAACATAATAGTACATCATCATGCCTAGTGTATTGAAGCATGCTGTAAAAATAACAAAGTTCTCAAAATATCTTAGGCTGTTCCTACGATAGCTGCCTTATGCATTAATATGGACACACAAGATTTGCAGTATCAAATATAACTAATCTCATCATTTCCATATACATATATTGATAATACACATAAAAGTACAATAACCAACAGAAGTATTTATGTTATGGAACACGAAAGAATCATCTTGCATGTAATTTCTGGTTTTGTGTATTTCTTATTGCAAAAATTTCAAAGAGTTTATCAATCTATAAGTTTAAAGCAATCACTGGAATGTAAAAACACAGATTCCATGCCATTAGGGAATGTAATAAACCATATTAAAATTTGACCAGTCCTTCAATGGAGACTCATACTTCTTAATTTTCATATTTAGCACTTTTATTTTCTTAAATAGAGTGATTTTTTTTATGGAATAACTTCTTATAACTGCATAGTCGTAAAATTAATTTCCTGTGTCTTCTATGACATTGTTTAAAAATGTGATTTAGATGATCAAACTTTCCTATTGGAAATTTTATCAAAAAGCTATTTCCCATAATATATTGAGGGAAAAAAAGAGTTACCAATTTAACAATATGTATAACCATGCGCACCATTTTTAGTCTCTAAAAACTGGTCATGTTTACTTAAAGGAGCAACATAAATCAGATCTTTTTCCTATAAAAACAGAACAGTTTATGATGCAGCGTTGTCATTACTGGAAGCCTTATCCAAGAAAGTGTAATTCTACAATGAGTATGTTGCTTTTCAAATTGATCATTTATATTTCTTTACCCTTCTGAATTAACATTCTGAAATGCAACTTCTTTCATGGCTTCATCTGCATGCAACTTATAACACATATTGAAGAACAATCTCTTGTCAAATATGCTGCTTATAAACTTAGTCTTCCCTTAAATTACAATTTAAGCACAAGAATACAAAGTAACATTAATGCAAATGATACAATGACACTATTTCCTCCATTACACCTGTTGTCAAAGTAACAGAAACACCATGTTGTTTCATCATAGTGGTTCCTGTAACATAAAGAAGTGCTATTATAGAATTTTGTGGTTTAACTAAAGATGCAAAAAGCTGTTTAAAACCAAATGCCTTGGTTCAATGTGATTTTAGATTCCTGTTTATATTTATATTATAGATTTAATTTAACTCAACCAACTTTAATGTTATTTGTTTTGCATAGACCTCAGACATAATTGTACCATATGTAAGATAATTATATTCAAATGGCTTTGCTTTATTTTATCATGAAAATGTCTGAAGCACTGTGTGTGTTTACTGTTCATAATCTATTCAGTGCTATAACATGTAAGTTCACTGTGATTTAACTTGCGCATTTGGAGTAATTTTGAAAACTAGGGAAAATAAGGGGAGTATACAGGTAAAGGCAATGTGTAAATATTACAGAAAAAAATATGAGTATGTAATACATTTGACTTGACCATTCTTGTCACTATCAACTATTTCATCAAGTTCTAAGAATGCAATGCATCCATCAGTGGTGGTAGTAGTATATTTATTTACAAAACATATTGGTTACAAATCTAGCTCATTCATGTCTCAAGGATCCTGGGGCATAGATGCTTTCCAAATACACTAGGAAATACTGAAATTACATAAACCAATATTTAACTCTTAAGAGAAAATTAGTATATATAATAATTGAAATGAATAAATGAAAAAAATATACAATTGAAAAAAAATTAAACACATAAATAAAATAAACAGAAAAGAGAACAATGCAACAGTAAATAGCTTATACTTCCACACTTATATGTTCAAATATTTCCAAAAATATAGTGACTCATATTTCCCTATTTATCTTCTCAGTTGCTTGTCTCTTCTAATCTGAGCTGTGTAACTTTATTTAAAAATTACCTACTCCCTCTTCCTTCTTCCTATCTGCAAACAAAGTCCAGCACTGCCCTGCAGTTGGTATAAATATCTCTTCCTCCATTCTTCTGTCCCCTTGCAGTAGTACGCCAGAATATGTTCCCAAGATTCTTTCTCTGCACAGGCAGATTCTTGTACCCTCTCTATCTCTTACCTTAATCATCCACCATGCACCCAACCTAAATCAAGCAAGCCCGTTTGGATGTAACACTCCATCCTCCTTCCAATTTTCTGCTCCAATTATATCTCCAGTGAAACTTTTTCTGCACACTACAAAAAAGTTAGCGACCTATTAATGTCCCTCAAGTGTTTCTTAATTTTTCTCCAAACTCCCCTACTGTTTTCCTTCTATGTGATCCAAATGGTCCTCATCTTACACTTTCCAAACCCCTTATTTTGAAACCCACATCTTATCCCCCCCCCCATTGTTAGCTGCTCCCCATAGCAGGTTGCCCTAATTAGTGCCTGAACTCCGTGAACAATTCGTAGCCAGTACTTTACTGCTCGAATCCTGCATTCCATAATTTTGCTATGTGCCAAATTCCCTAAGGATTCTCAATTTGAGTACCCCTCCCCACTCCTAAAATACCTTACAGAAACCGTGTCTTCACCTGATCTAAGTTCTCTGTTTATTTCTAACCCCAAATTTCAGTCCCATAAGTAATTTTAGATCATGAAAGTCTAATACATAAAAGGATGCCAGGCTGTAAACTATAATTTGTCCTGTCCTGACTCCTAGGAGGAGGGAGGTGGAAAATAAGGGCTCAGTGAGGGTCACTATTTAACTTTTAGTATTTGAAGAAACTATGACAGATTTCCTGTTGGCAACACCAGAAGGAGTGTATCTTAATTGGTAACCATAGCAGAAGTTAGCACATATTAATTGAAGTCGTGCATTCGCTGTTTGATGTTCTAAGTGGAGCTGACTTAGGAGTAGTTTTGGGCAATGATTATTTCACAATTATAAGTGCTACCCTAGCCAACAAAAATGACCAGAAAAATTGCAGACAGCTTTTCCAGACTCTGCTCCTTCACATACAAAAGGGTGTAACTAGTTTTCAGAGCTTATATGAGGAAGAACAGCTTGAAAGACAAGAAGCACAGGGGACATCCAGTAACAGTAGTCACAGATGAAAATATCTCTTGTGTAGAAGCCATAGTAAACAACTATCGGTGATTGACTTACAGGAAGATAGAGGAGTCTTTAAACATTCATTTACTGCAAGTGTCAGAAATACTGCACAAATATCTTTGTGTAAAGAAGCTTTGTTATTGCTGGGTTCCTTACAACCTCACAGAGCAAAAGGTGGAAGGAGTATAAAGGTATTGGAAATGTTTTGTCATTGATGTGTCCATGATATAGTCACAGGTGATGAAAACTGGATTTAAATTGAATCCAAATCAAATAGGCAGTTGATCTGGGACTTCCCAAATGATAACCCTCAACTGAAGGTTAGGCAATGTAATGATTTATGTTACATTAATGCTTTCAGTTGTTAACACTAACTCCACTTACTTATTTAAAACTTTGGACTAGTTTCGGGAGAGGTTCCTCCCATCATCGGCTGCTGTTGACTGAGTGCCGTTGTTCGAAACGGGGGATGGACGCCCGTTCGCCCCTGTGGTGGTATCTCGTGGCTCTAATAGAAACTTGCTGAGTTCATCCAGCGGCGGAAAATCAAAATTCATTAAGTTGTTCTTATTTTTTAAAATGAAAATTCTCTCCCATGTGGATAGTTCTATTGGTTTGCGAAGTTGTTTCAGTAATTTAATTTCTGGTTTTATTTCATGATTTTTGTTCCAAAAATGAGCTGCTATTGCTGATTTGTCTATCTGTTTCAATCTAAATTAGATTGAAACCAATAGAACTATCCACATGGGAGAGAATTTTCATTTTAAAAAATAAGAACAACTTAATGAATTTTGATTTTCCGCCGCTGGATGAACTCAGCAAGTTTCTATTAGAGCCACGAGATACCACCACAGGGGCGAACGGGCGTCCATCCCCCGTTTCGAACAACGGCACTCAGTCAACAGCAGCCGATGATGGGAGGAACCTCTCCCGAAACTAGTCCAAAGTTTTAAATAAGTAAGTGGAGTTAGTGTTAACAACTGAAAGCATTAATGTAACATATATTACCACTCCATTGTCTACAGCTTCGTAAGTACAATTTTTACTTAATGTAATGATTGCCGATTTCTTCTCAGCAAATGATCATGTTGCAACCATTCCACTCCAAATACAAAACACAGTTACTGCCAACTGGTACACCATACTTTGTCTCCTCATAGTCTTCATAATACAAACAGAAAGAAGGCTGAAGTTTGAGTTGTAAGGATTACATCCAACACCACAACAATGTCTCTGCACATTACTTTGAAAACAATGGAATATCTGCAAGAATTGGGAATGATATTGCAGAACCATCCAGTTTACAGTCCAGATTTGGCTCCCGAAAACTTTATCCTGTTTCCAGCAGTCAAGAAAAAACTAACAGGTCACCTGTTTGGGAATCCAGAAGAAACTGTTGCAGTCTATGAAGAGCAGATTGGTGTCATTTCTAAACAGGCAAGTGTGTATTGGTTCCAGAGGATGCAACTTTGTAAGAGAGGGGAAGATCTCTTTGTAAAGAACTAGCCAGAGTTGATGAGTTATTGCTTAGTAGAATACCAAAAATTAATTAGAACCCTGTTATCAGACAAAACCCGACATTTGGAAGAGGTAGTACAAATATTAAAATAATTTCCAAAGCCACTGTAACATGTGAATTGAATAGTGTACTTTTATCTGATGTTTGTAAATTGTTTGAAAGTTCTTTAACCTTGTTGCTCTAAGAATTTCATTATTGATTTATCCATCTTTTCCTTGGTCTTTCAATATTTCACTTTTCTTTAGGTATGACATGGATTTAATTTGCTTTGGAATCTTGTATCTTTCATTTGGTGTATAGATTCTAGCCACTTTTGCCTCTAATATATTTGGTCATTTATGCTATACATATGTAAATGTTCTAGTAAATCATTTCTTAGTTTCTCTCTTTTAGTTACTCTTAAAAATTCATTTCCACTACCTGTAATCTACTGGCAGTAATCGCCCATGTTTTACTACTGTATTATAGTAGTAGTAGTAGTAGTAGTAGTAGTAGTAGTAGTAGTAGTAGTAGTAGTAGTAGTAGTAGTAGTAGTAGTAGTAGTAGTAGTAGTAGTAGTAGTAGTAATAATAATAATAATAATAATAATAATAATAATAATAATAATCCTGGAGCTGTCATTTTCATATAAATGTTTATTATCTTTCCTGGTTTTGTTTTTGAAAATTCTTTCATTTTTCAACCCTTTTTGAGAATATTTCAATTTATTTTTAATATACGTTTCTTTTATATATGACAGTGAGCATTCTAAAAATATAAATTATATAAATTCTATATTATTTTATTTTTTAACACTAACTTACATCTGAAATGCCATGGACTCAAATTTATTTAGGGAGATATCAAAATTATATTTATCAATTATTTTGTGCAATTCAAATAATGTTCTTTGAAGTACATCTTATTATCTAAATGATGACCTGGTCATGCAATTAAATTCTTTCTATGTAATTCATTTGGTATTCATAAATTATTAAGCTATCTTTTCCATTCTCGAATTATGTAGTCTTAAGTATAGATTAAAAGCAGTGATGAGGTGCAGAAACATTGTTTTACTACCATATTAATGCTTGTTTTCTTTAGTGTTCCATTTCTTTTGTTCTCTCTCTCTCTCTTGCACACACACACACATTTTTTCACATTGATATATGCCTTTAAATATGATTAAAAATTCCTCTGTGAATCATGTTCCATAATTTACTTCTATCAACTTTGCTAAATGCTTTAAAATAATCTATAAATGCTATGTAACTAGGACAATTAAACTCCCTTCTTTTTTCTGTGAATTATTTCATAGTAAAAGTAGTCAGTATGCTACCTCCCTTTTCTAAATCTTGATTGTTTTTCTAGAAGAATTGTCACAATTAAATATTTTGTTCAATATTTTTGCATACATCTTGCAAGCAATACTTTGAAAGACTTGCTAAAAATATAAATAAGACAGTTCAGGTGATTTCTACAAACTCATTTACTGAGGAGTAGACTCCGGCGGATTAGCCCCTTGTTTACTTGATTTAGGTGACTTAACCTGTTGTGAACAAATAACAAGCTGACTTCTGGATCTATGAATGAGGAACATGTAAAGAATGTTATCCAAGAAATAATGCTTTTCACAGGTTTTAAAAAAGCCATGCAGTGCAAATACGATGGATCAATGATCTAGAAGCAGAAGAAGAAGAAGAAGAAGAAGAAGAAGAAGAAGAATAATAAGAAGAAGAAGAAGAAGAAGAAGAAGAAGAAGAAGAAGGGGGAGGAGGAGGGGAGAGGAGGAGGGGGCGGAGGAGGGGGCGGAGGAGGGGGGGAGGAGGAGGAGGAGGAGGGGGCGGAGGAGGAGGAGGAGGCAATGGTATAGACTACATCTTTGATAAGAACAATCAACTTAGTTTTTAAACAGTGCTACAATCTTACCTAACTTAGGAGAGGTTTGGGTTTCCATACATTACTTTGTAAGAAGTGCATTATGGAATACTGAAACTATCTTTAGCCATCTTACCATGAGCAAGAAAAGCAAAAAAGTTTGATGTATATTTGATTTAAAAGTTTTACTTTATTTTAAACAGAAAAAAATGTAAACTAAATGTTATTTTGATTATTACTAATGCTGTTATTTTTTTATATTTGCCATATGGCTTAACAATTAAACTAATGAAAGTATTTAAATTGTTTAAACAGTACTTTAGTTTAAAACCAATAAAACAAAATCACTTTAAACAGAATATCATTTCTAGGTTAAACTGATTAAAACAGAATAGAATTTACATAATGGGATGTACATTATGAAAAACTGCAAGCATAGTGCATTTTTTTACACTGACAATTTCAGGTGAGATGTGATGGATAGAAAGGGGTATTTCCAACAAGAGATGTCGGTCCTGGTGGTGTAGTGGTAACCATACTTGGCTTCTAAACCCAAGATCGCAGGCTCAAACCAGACCAGGATCGATGGATTTTTTCGGGTGTAAAAATCTTAAAGTATGGCTTCCTTCAGAAGGGAAGTAAAGCCTTGGGTCCTGTGTCATACATTTACGGCATGATAAAGAACCTCAAGCCTGAAAGAAGAGGCCTCTGAGCAAAATTTGTTGGCTGTTTCATGCCCTGAATTGAATGGAACACTGATGACCTGAATTGAATGGAACACTGATGACCTAAGTCTTTAAAGAGCATTCATAAATATATCAGATCAACAAAAAACCAACAAGAGATGTAATAAGCAGAAGAGAATAATGAAATGAGGAGAAAGGCAAACATTAAAATAAATGGAAAGTTTACATTCATATGAGAAATAAAAGCACACAAATAAAAATTTTAAGACTCTGGGGTGTGCACTGCTGCATTCTCTCTAATGGAAACTTTGCGTCATATGCAATGATGTTGGGCTGAAGCAATTAGAAACTGTTCTTTTTTTCTTCTTCTTTTTCTAGCATTTCCTGCTGGCAGCCATAAATCTATAAGGTGATGCACAAAATGATTTAAAGATGGCATAGTCCACTTATACCTAAAATTACCTTCTTTACAGAGTGAACTCCAGGAAAACAACTAGCCAGGTGCCTACTAGAAATTTGACCTGCCAGTTTATGGGCAGATCATTATTGCCTCTGCCGTGATATTTTCATTATAGTACTTACATGTCATCACATTTTGAAAACCTAATGTACTTGTGCATTAAAAGGTTTAGCTATCCTCTATCACATTTAAATGTATACTGCCAGTCATTGAGTCTTTTTATTGTATAAAACTATCCTTGATGTTCATTTGGTACTTTATTTCTCGCCCCATTGGTCAGTATTCCTCATTAAAACTAACAATCATTTATGCAAACACATTATAATTCTACTGGAATATATGCAAGTTTACTGCAATACATACCGTCGAACATCCAGCTCTTTTATGGAGTTATTGACATAGTGAGCTAGACGTACATCTTTGGCTGCTGGTCTACATCCTTCATAATGATCAGCAGGAATATCTGTGCGTATACTGCGCAATGTGCTTAGACACTCTCGTGTAATCACAGTTTCAGCTGTAAAAACAATTCCTGCTAAATCTCCAAACTCAAAAGCAAGTTTTTAATTGACTCTTTCAAGAGGAACTTAGATTTTACACAAGCACTGCAAATGAAATTTAAGCCAAATAGTTTAGTAGGAGAAGTTCTATACAAGAATTTTAATTATACATTAAAACTTAGTAAAAGGGGATTTGCATTAGTCAAAATTTTAGCAAATTTTAGCTTGTACATGTGAAACATCTATTTTAATATATTCAAAATAAATTTCATGTTAGAACTAATACAGTGAAACAATTAATTTATCCTTAATTAAACAGTGAATGGATTTAATACTCTTATGCTTCATTTACCATTGAACTATACAGAACATGTTTCATAGGCTTTCACCAGCATCATCAGCTTTGTGTCGACTGCCAGATTCGTTGTTGGTTGAATGAACTTGATTTGGCTCTTGTGGACATTTTATGAACTTTTGGATTAATTTGTCTGTTGGGATTAATTTTCTGTTGGGATCTTGAGGTTCATAACCTTATCTTCATATTTTATTATAACAAATTTTTCCCATATTCCCAGCTCCAAGGGTCTATTTATAAATTTCAATTATTTGACTTCCATTTCTATATCATGTTTATCTCTCCAAAAGTGACGTGCAACCGCCAATTTATCTATCTGATTGTATTTGATGTTTCTCCTTTAGCCTAATTGCAATGCTTCTTTTTGTTTTGTCAACATATACTTTGTTGCATTCCAAAGAATTGATATGATATATTCCTTACTTCTTCTCATCAGGTATTCTATCATTATCACCGGAGTTGAGCAGATTATTTAGGCTGAATTTGTTCACTGGGAACAAAGCAATCCCAAACTCTCGGACTATTTTCTGGAATTTTTTGGTGGCCGAAGGATGATAAGTAAATTCTTGTGAATGGTAGTGAATGGTACAAGATAGGGAAATAAAATGCACTTATGAAACAGAACAAGACAACATGATTCCTTTCCTTGACTTAAAGATTATAAGAACAGGCAATAATTTGAAATTTGGAATATACAGAAATGATACGCAGACTAAATTACATAAAGGCCAGTGGCTTCAACCCCACAGCACACAAACATGCAGTTTTTAACAGCTTAGCACACAGACTCATTAACATACCCATGGATGAGTTTGAATACAGTGAAGAGTACTCTCACATAATACAAATGGCAAAAATCAATGTACACAAATCAATTGTACACAAGAAAATCAAGAAATTCAACCAAGAGAAGAGATTAAAACAGATTACAACATTGTCAGGGGAAAAAAAAAAAAAAAAAAAAAAAAACTACAATTCACACGAAATTTACTTATCATCCTTGTAAATCAGTGGTTGCACATCACTTTTGGAAGATAAACATGATATAGAAATGGAAGTCAAATTATTGAAATTCATTGATAGACCCTTAGAGCTAGGAATATGGGGAAAAATTTTTATAAAAAAGATATGAAGATAAGGTTATGAATTCCAGATCCCAACAAAAGGCAAATTAATCGAAAAGTTTATAAAATATCCACAAGAGCTACACCAAGTCCATTCAACCAACAATGATTCTGGCAGTTGACACACAGCTGATGATGCAGCCGAAGGCCTGTGAAACATGTTCTGTATAATTCAATGATAAATGGGGCATATGAGTATTAAATTGACTCACTGTTTAATTAAAAATAAATCTATTTTATTATTTTTAGTATATTCTGAAGGAATGTAAGCTAACGTAGTTGTACCCATCAAAGGACTTTTTATTTTTTATTTTTTTATTTTTTTTCAAATCTCATTCGATCATATTCACTAGGCACTTACAATGAAAAAAAAAATAATAAAATTTTATATATATATATAGAGGTGTTAATGAACTACACCGAAATAATTTCAGATTGAAGAGTTGTTGTGTATATATATAAGCAATTTGGGTTAGATAAACTTATGGCCAATCTGTTCAAATTTCGAAGCTATAGCTATAAGTTTCAGTGCCAGTATGCCACTGGCTAATGAAGATGCCCCTCACAGCATAACACATAATAATGAAGTGAAGTTTCTGAACGTATCATCTGGTACCATGGTTATGACATTAATTTCAGAGTAAGAGGTGATCATTTGTTTGGAGTTCTAGTCCAATTTCTGACTATGGCTTAATAATATAGATTTAAGATGTTTCAATTTATGCCCTTAAATCTAAACATATTAATTCACATAAAGAACAACCTTTGTTTACAAAAGGTACAATTATGGGTAATCTTAATGAGTTGGGTATTGTATATTATTACCTAAATTTCACTCATAATTCTTTAGTATGTGTATTGCAGTACTTCATATTAAATAAAAAACAATTAACAGCATGGCAAGAATTGAAACCGCAGCCTGTGGAACATCAGCTTTACGTTATGTATTACTTCACACAAGCAGCTAAAGAGCTCGCTCTAGAGTAAGCTACATAGTTCAAGACGGCAGTAACGTATGTGTTGGGTAAATTAAGTTTTAGGCATCATGTTAGTAGTAAGCTTATTAGACATGATTAATGTTAATGTTAATCAATAAGCAATTTCTGACATCAATTCATGTTAAACCTACTAACCTACAGCAGTACTTACATTTCGAAAGTTGCCATCCATCACATATAAAAAAGACCATACCCTTTTCTTTGTCACTACGAGGACACCGAATCTGCAATAATGACTCAGCTCTTGATAGATACATCACCCAATTAACTGACAAATTAGTCAACAGGGGTTACCCCCCTTCCCTAGTAAAATCAAAAGTCCAGGCCTCTCATCAGAAGCATACTCCTAAGACTCGTAAAACAGCAGATATTGATCCATTGAATTTCACAGTAACATACTTTCCAGGCATTGAAAGACTCAAACCTGTCCTAAAAGACAGCTTCAATATCCTCACGCAAAACCAACTAACTGCATCATTTTTTCAAACATTACCAAGGCTATGTTTCCGGTCGGCTAGCAACCTCAGAAGCATTTTTCGCAAAAATATTGATTATCCTCAGCCCTCCTTCTCGACACTTGGCTCATATCCGTGCAACCACCCTAAATGTAAAACCTGTGCCTTGATATTCCCATGCTCATCTTATGTTAGTCCAAATCTGAAATCAGAATTTAAAATTCACTCTTTTTTCAACTGTACCTCCACAAATGTTGTGTATTTACTTAAATGCCAATTTTGTCCCGCTTTTTACATTGGACTAACGTCCACTAAGGTATCTATTAGAATGAACAATCACAGGCATTCAGTTAAAACTTGTTCCCCATTACCGGTATCACAACATGCCAATTTTCACCAGGCCACGTTCGATAACTGTTTCTCCCTTATTCTCATAGATGCCGCTCCTACATCTAAACACACCTTACTTAGAGACGTAGAGATGGCAGCAATAGTTTTACATAAAGCCTGTATTCCTCCAGGCCTCAACATCTCCCTGTAATACTGCCAGGTTTGCCAAACTACTTTGTTCAGCTAGAGTTGGCAGTTTTGCTGCCACGTCACATCTCTATGCCTCACAACGACAGATGCTGCCTGCCAGAGCTCAGTTCATTTTCATCACGTGACCAAGAGCCAAGCTCGAAATATAGTGTGATTTTAGTGTTCAATTTTATGGTTTTTAATGTGAAATTTTATGTGAACCTTTTTATATTGCACTCTGAGTGTTTTTTATGAGTTTTTATTACTCTATTAATAGTATATATAAATTACATATGCTCTAGCGGTTGCAATTTTTGTTTTTTCTCAACGAAATTCAGCGGTTAATCTAAACGAAATCGCTCTAGCGTACGAAATTTGTGTTTATTCTCAATGGAACTCAAGCAAATTTCTTTAAAATAAATTGATAAAAGTAATTTTTAAAAATCATGGCCATGGAACCATTAGGAGTGGGGGTATACCTGAACAACGAGTTGGGGTTAAAGCGAAATTTTAAAATCGCTCTAGTGGCGTAATTTTAATTTTGTAAAAAGGAAATTCGGCATATGCCATTGAAAAAAAAATACGAAAAAATAGTTTCCGAAAATCAGGAAATTGGATTATTAGAAGGGGAGTTTACCTGAAACCCAAAATTTCAAAATCGCTCTAGCACCATTTATGTTTCGATTTTTCGCAACGAAACTCCGTACATACTATTTAAATAAAATAAAAAGTCCGTCATGCAGGAGAGCGTAAATTAAGCGAATTCCTCACCGAGTTGAATAAAGTTTAATAAAAATGAATATAAAATTCCAATTAGGCCTTATTAATGAAATGAAATACGTTATCGTATTACTGTGTGGTATTAGGGGAACAAAATTAGAAAGCTTGCAACCTATATGTATTACAAAAGAGAAACTACATTATTACATTATTATTAAACCACAACAATTAATTGTATACTGTTAATTAAATGAAATATATGGCCATTGACAGATAAAGGTATACTGTGTATTTTTATACTTTTTAAATGTAATCATGTTAATGAACTGAGCCCGGTATCATCTTTACAATCACTAAAATAGAGAGAAATAGCAGAAAGTTTTGAGTTATATTGCATATTTAACAAAAGATATTCATATGTTTCAATAAAACAAAATCATGTTATTATCCACAAACAATTACAAAGTACAAAGTAAATAAAACCAATTGAAAGTAACATCAATTTTCATTGACTTTGAAAATTAATTTAAATGTTATTGTACTAAAGACATGTAATGCAAACGTTTTCTGAAGGTCATTACAGTGCTCTTACATACAAATATAATTCTCACACATATTAGATTAATACTTCACATTAGCTACCTTCATGACGATGCTTTTGTTAAATATAAAATATATGCATTGTTATAAATAGTTTATATGCTGAATTAATTTTTCCTTTTATTTTAAAACAATTTTTAGTGAATTTAGAAGGAATGAAGGAAATATAGCCGTAACCGTAAAGCTATAATAAGCATTTCATATCGTATATACGTGAAATTAATACGCAATAACTCACAAAATAGGTAAAATAATTTTGTATGAATATGCAGTTGTAGTAAACCATGCTTTTTGGTGCTCTTGTTTCTCGCCGGAGGCGACGATGTTGGCTGTTACAATAGAACAAGTGAACACCTGCCGTAGAAAGGCTGGGACAATACGCTATTGTATTCACTGCAGGTGACAAAACCTTTCACCCATTATAAATTTCAAGAGAACCGTTAGCAGCGAATAACCTCATAAAGTGCTCTGACGTTTGCTTTAAATGCAGCCAATAACGAGAGACTATCATCGGAATTTTAATATTAGCGCTGGAAATTGAGTTAGAGCCCACCAATGGTGGATGGAGACTTTGAACGATCGGAGGCCATGAGTTCGTTTAGATTATCACGCATGAGCTCAAGAAGCCCAGCTACTGTGGTTTGAATATCGTATATAATGACGGACATTCTCCGCAAAAGGCACTGTGTTAAAATTTAGTTTTTCACCTCGTTCAGACGTTCAGATTTAGCTCGTCAAGACTTATTCAAGATTTATCTCGTCGTCAAGATTCACCCTCGGATTGGAACTTCAGGTTTGGTTCGCCTAAGTAGACTTCTTACTTCAGCTTCGGTTCTTTGGGCTTAAGATTCACGTGAATACGTGCAGAGTCAGACTTCAGCTTCGGATTCAGTTCTTCACTCACTTCAGAATCACCTCTTCGTCCGTTTAGTCATTCAGATTGATAGTTCGACATTCCGCTCTTAGTTTTCAGAGAGTTCTTAGCTACATTGAGCTCTTAGATTCAGACAATACTTTTCATGATGTATTCTCTCAGATTCGCGTTCAGGCAGGCAGGCAGAGAATACTTTCAGAGATTTTCACTTAATTCTTTGGCGATCAGTCATGCATTTGAGAACTAAGTAGGCTCGTCGCCTAAGGCACACGCACCAGAAGGCAGGATGAAACTTCTTGACAAAATAAATTCAACAATGCTCCAACGCAGTATCATATAATAATTTGTGAAAAATTATCCTTTCGTTTCCGCGAGAAATGTTTCAACAAATGGCGAAACGGACCCTTGAGTTAATTATTGTCGCGAAGTGGAGGTAATAGTTATATATCTACATCAAGAATCAACTACAGCGAAGTGTCGCGGCCGGGAATTTCTAATTGGCGTTCAATTAGCATTGGACGTCTGCCGTCCCCACGAGTCAGCGAAAACAGCCTCAATACCTTGCATATAGATTGGTGAATGTTCTAATCAGTAGAAAAGAATAAAAGAAGAACACCATCATCCACATAGGCATTATATAATGGTTTCCATAAAAAATATTAAATAAAATAATTAAAAAGTTTAAAAGAAATAAAGTTGTCAAAGACACAAGCTTGCTATTAGGAATAAAGGAAGATGTGCAACTTGAAAAATTCATATATCACTTTAGCAAAAGATTTTTAAAAAACAGAAAATAATTTTTGGTTCCTCAAAATGTCTACAGTATTAAAAATTTATTACAATTTTCTTGAATAGATCCTATACCTTTTGACAAGAAGTCATCTATCTACCAAATCAACTGCAAAGACTGTGATCAGATATACATTGGAAAAATGAAAAGAAATTTAGAAACCTGTACCAAAGAAATTTTCAGAAATAACTGTTACAAACAGAGAAAAAGCAATGGCAGCCCACTTTTGGTCAGAAAATCATGAAACTGTTCGAAAAAAGAAAGAAGAAAGAAAAGAAACACACTTGCTAACCTTTGGAACTAAAAAATGGAAAAAAATTTACATAATCAAAAATATGAATCACATCATGAACTTCCAGACACCATCATTGAATATATTCGATAAATTTATCCTATAGAGTATGCTTCTACCAGTTGGTCTTCTTCTGATGATGGGAGTGAATGTTCCCAAAACATGTCTAATTAAAAAACCAAGTGAATGAAGTATAAGTATCACCAAACAAACTCTATATCAACATTATTTTACTACTTCACTGTTAATAGCTTCAAGAGAATAAGTTCATATGAAACTTTCCAATGCTAGTATGTTTAAAATTGCTCCTTTAATTTATTAGTGACATTTTTAAGATGCTGTAAAAAATAGTTGTTAGTTGTTAAATGTTCGAATATTTTAAAATATAGTCTTAGCATGCATTTCTAAAATAGAGCTGCTTCTTTTGGAGATTCAAAAATAATATGAAATATTATAAATGCTGTTCTGAATGTGTGATAAATTGTGAAATCCATTTAAAATAAGAAATTTAGGCTAAAATGCGATATAAATGCAAAATAAATTATTCTAGGAAAACTCATATGTTTGGTCATATTTTAGCATAGCTGGTTTCCAAGAAGTAAAATACCCCTTCCCTCTGTGATTAATAAAAACTGATCCCTCATTACTTATTAGTAGCCTCCTTCCCTCTAATCTATTATGACTACAAAACACATTGCATAATGGAGAATACGAGATAGGTGACAACAACTATGATTATGATAGTTTCACTGTGTGGATTCCTACATTCATTTTTAATTGAACTATAAAGTATTTTGTATTTTCTTAAATGAGGTTCTGTACAGAGAAGGCACACTATTACTATGCAAATGTCAACTTACAATTTTTTTTTTCAATAATTTTCACACATTTGTCATCTTCTTCTGGACATACATCACCCCAGTACCAAAGCCAATTAAATGGTGTGTCACATCCTGGATGGGTTGATACACACCTGTAGCAATACAGACTCCATGGCGACCAACCAGACACTGAAAAATTATTTTATTACACTGAACATATGATCTGAAATTTAAGAATGTACATTTTTATTATATCAATATTTTTATCATTCTGGAGCACACTTTCATGAAAAAGTCAAAACTGAAAATTAATGACTTCTTTACCAGCAACTTAGCATTAATTAATAACATGTAATGTAAAACTGTTACTATAACATAAACAATTTATAATCTTATTAAAATTATAAACCTGTCTTGTATGGCCATTTCATTCACAATCTATTAAAGGTATCATTTTTTTGCACTCCCTGTATAGGTAACTTAGTGTTGCCAAAAAGTTTAGGGATGTTAGCACATTAGAGATTTTTCCCTATGACTGATTAATAAACTTCTAAAGTAAAGTATGCAAATCCATTATTTACTGAATATATGTGGTTTGTAGCTCAAATAATTTTTAATTTACAAGTTTTTTTTATCTATTCTGAACATCCAGAATCAAGTCTGCTTTTCATAAACAAAATATCTACACTTAAAAATCCCATAGTATTATTATGCAGCTGCTAGGAGATAAGAGCTTTAAAATAGTGCATTATGAATGTAGCTATTTCATTTTTGGGATTCTATTAAGTAAGCTATAACTAACTAACTTTGCTTATTTCTTTTCATTGTAGTCTACCCAACAAAGTCACAAGAAGTCAGATCTAAACTGTGTGGTTGGTAGTTCACCATTGTCACTTTCAATCCTTGCAGAAATTTTGTTGTTTTCAAAGCAGTGCAGTGAAGCAGCAATTATTGCAACCTTGACTTCGGCCTTCTTCTTTTAGTGTTCTGAAGACTCCTAAGACAAAATTGGTATGTCAGTTGGCAGTTTTTGTTTTCTCTTGGAGTTGAATGATTACATTGTGGCCTTCTGTTAAAAAGAAATGGGCATCCACTTCGACATTGCTTAAGTTTCACTGAGAATCATCACCACCAATTGCCTCTTTGATTCTGAGTTGTATTCGGTAATCCAGTTTTTGTTCCTGTGAAAATACTGTAGACATATCAGGAGCAGCCTGCCAAAACAATGAACCATTTAACAACACCATTCTACTCTTGCTGCATTGCTTTTTTAGAGGTACCCCACAACAAAACCTCCTCAAAAAAAGATATTTGTGCAGGATTTCTGAAACCTGCAGTGAATGAATCTTTAGATATTCATTTTTCTCCCATAAGTCACTCATTCTTCACTGGTTTCTACACATGTAAGGATTTCATTTGTAACTACTCCATATTTTTCAAGGCTGTTCTTCCTCATCTAAACCCTGCAAACCAGTTATAGACTTGTATAAGAAGCATAATGTGGAACAGCTCTCTGCAATTTTTTCAGGCATTCTTGTTGGCTCAGGCCACAATTATAATTATAAAATATTACACAAAAATGCTCACATCACCTCTATCTTAGAGCAGCATACGGTGAGTGCATAACCATAATTAGAATTTTACTGTAGCTGCAACAATGGGTATAGTGTGCTACCTTCTACCATGATTATTAATCAAGACACATTCTTTCCAATGCTGTCAACAGAAAAAAATATCTCTCATAGTTCCTTAAATCCAGAAAGTTAAATAGTATTTTAAGACTCTAAAGAAAATTTATTCATTTTGTCAGCATTTTAGTACAACTTAATTTTTGCCAAAACTAAATCTTAAAACTGCACATTGTGATCTGTTATATAGAATGAAAGCATGTATGGTTCTTACAGTGTACATATAACCATTACATGTAAATTATAATTAATCTGTCGTCTAACACACTCTTATGCTTCACTTACTTTTAAATACGGTGGGACCAGTTTCAAAGAGAAGTGGTTTCTCTTCACACACACTCAAAGAGAACTGGTTTCTCTTCGAAACCGGTCCCACCGTATTTAAAAGTAAGTGAAGCATAAGAGTGTGTTAGACGACAGATTAATTATAATTTACATTTAACAAGCTTCACTGTGCAAGTTTCAACAGAATTTTTTAAAATTGTCTTATTTTTCGAAAGTTCTTAAATGAACCATTACATGTATTCATTTCTTTGTGCTTTTAAAACCTGAATGTTTAAATAGATTTTTGATAATATTTTGGTGTGTGGATACAAAATGAAAATTATTGACATTTTAAAAACCAGCACAACATACCCAGTGTTAAACATGAGGTACATTGTGAAGTGATACAAGGAAACCAGCAGTGGTTCAAACCCTATGAAACAGGATCCGCATAAACCTTCACTTAGGGAACACTGCAGAAAACTATAAACATTAAAATTTCAGTGTTAAACAAAGACAAACAGGGGTGCACAGTAATTCCACCTCCTCATGGTGGACCTGGGTAATGCTAAGTGGATTACAGCTAGGCAAGCTTTCCAAGATGTAAGAGCTTTAATACACAACAGAGCTTTTCAATGCTACTCTGATATGCCGGTTGCTTATGACACAGTAAAAAGTCACAAATTTAAATATTACTATATAAACATAATGTAGACATCTTTGTAATTCTTGAAGCTAATGTTGATAATGAAAAGTTTTATGTATATACTATCTTACAGTATATATTGTCTACATAACAAGTGGCAAGTGGCATAATAGTAGGAGTCGGTCCTGGTGGTGTAGTGGTTACCATACTTGCCTCCTAAACCCAAGATCGCGGGTTCAAACCCGGCCAGAACCAATGGATTTTTTTGGGGCATAAAAATCCTAAGTATGGCTTCCTTTGGAAGGGAAGTAAAGCCGTGGGTCCCGTGTCATACATTTACGGCACGAAAAAGAACCTCAAGGCTGAAAGAGAGGCCTCTGAGCAAAATTTGTTGGCCGTTTCACGCCCTGAATTGAATGGGACGCTGATGACCTGAGCTCTTAAAGAGAGTCCATAAATAAATCATTCAAAAAAAAAAAAAAAATAATAGTAGGAGTCAAAAACTCCCTTTTAAGTAAAACAATTACACTGAAAACCATGAACTCTACAAACTATACTGAAATCACTCGATCAGATGTCTGATTACAGAATATTTTGGTATGTATATAGTCCCCTGAATAACCACCAACTAAATCTTGACTTAACAGAAATTAAACAAAATACCCTAATAACAGGAGACATGAATGAACATTCAAAACAGTGGGGGTACAATTTCCCCAATGCAGTAAGAAAAGAGATTGAAGAATTTTTGAGAGCAAATGCAGTCAAATTAATCTACAAAAACAATGACCCCAAAACTTTTATTCACTATACTGGAGACTCAACAAAGTATGATATGGTGATTGCCTCTTCGAATATTGCAATTACATGACTAGAAGAGTAATAGAAGACATAGGTAGTGGCCATAGAGTCATAACTGACCATGCAGCCACAATGAATCATTTAAAAGCTAGTTGACTGAAGAGATGGAACTTCCAAAAAGCAGCTGGATAACTTTTAAGAAACTCAGATGAAAAATTTGAAGACGGAGGAAAGTCCACTAAAACTAATCAATACAGTTAACAAAAACTGATTAATGCTGCAAAAATAATACACAGAGGAAAGGGTATTAGGTAGAAGTCTTTTTGGAATTACAGATTATCTAATTAAAAACAGACTGAGATAGCACCAGAAATACAGCAAAAACAAAAAAGATCCTAACTTAGGAGAAAGAAAACTGCATTTTCTAAACAGAGAAATAAAAAATGCTATGAAGGAATAATTTAATAAATTTCTTAGTTCTTTGACTAACAATAGCACTAAAATACATAAATATATTAATATGAGTACATTAAACAAAGCCCCAGAAACAAAACAAGAACCTCTTATTTTTAACAACAAAGTCCTCATTCATGATACAGACATAGCCAACAGATTTGTAATTCATTATAAAATTGCACCTAAATTGAATAGGGAAAATGGGAAATTATAAGCCCAGGTTATTTGCAGTCCAACAACACCTATTTTAAGACTGCTTAACAAGAACTCAACTAAGCAATATTATCTCTGAAGAACTTTTCAGTGATTCAGTGGGGAGAAAACATTTAAAAAGTTCACTTACAACCGTTAGCCAATAAAATTTACAATATCATCTTAGGGCCTCAAAACCAATACGGCGTAAAAAATTTTATTAAAATTAAACAAAACAGATTGCAGGTCCAAAGAGAAAACATCTGGCATTTACCAGATTAATTGTAAGGATAGTGAAAAAAATCTACATAAGAAAAACAAAGAGAAATATAGGCATTAGGTTGAAGGAACATCCGTTACAAACAAATGGACAAATCAGCTGTGGCAGCACATTTTTAGAATGAAAACCATGAAATAGAAAAAGGCATCAAGTTATTAAAAACTGTTCAACAACCAAAAGAATTAAACACATGGGAAAGGATTTATATAAAAAAACATGAGCAAAATTATGAATTTCGACATCCCGGAAGCAGTGAGCTCTTCGTTCAAGACCACCAGAGTCAACACAGACACCTACCTACCCAACTTCTACAAATGATTCAACAGTTGTTTCACAGCTGAGAATGTGGACAATTGTTCCATTAAACATACTTTCCTGAGTAAATCTCATGTAAATGAAACCATAAAGTGTGTTCCAAATATTTTGACTCAGAAAATATTATTAATGCATGTTTCACTGTGTTCAATCCCAAATGGAATTAATATTGAAACTTGTTAAATATTAGCATGGAGTGGGATTTAGGTTAGCAATGGTCGAGTGAAGATTGGAAGGGGAATATTCTAATGGGGGTGAAAGACAGGTCACTACCCTCAAGGACTGCCAGATGGTGATGTCCTCCCCTTATTGTAATTCTGCTGTCTTTCAGATTGTGTTTATTTTGGAAAGCATCAATCTATTTTTGATATGAAAAAATTTCATTATGATACCTTTGGTCCAGCCTCTATCAGTTTTCCTTCCCAGACAATTACTTATACAAAATATCACCAACTTTGAGAGAAATACCAATTTTTCCTGCCATTTTGATCACAATAGTTTCAGTATCTTCTACCTTCTCCTGACTAACATCATAAAACCAAGTAGAAAACTGGTACCCATGATATTGTTCAGATCATTGAATTAGATCTCCAATGTCAAAATCTTCTCGTCACATTCCTCTAAAGCACTTTAAGTTCAAAAGTAAGAGCCTTGCTTTGTTCAAGTGTAGAACTCAATTCTGCAACTGCAGCAGCTGATTCCTTGATGAGTTTGGCAACAGTTGTTAGGTGCTGGTGTCTTGTAGCATTTCATACATATGTGTTTCACAAGTTCTTCTGCATTTCCTTTTACATGCCAGGCTTCTAATTTCAGACTAACAATTAAAAATAAACAATGAAATCTGCTAACGAGCTAGGGCAATACATCTAGTGACTTCCTGCCATCTTATAGCTGTGTTTGGCCAATAGCAAAAGAGGCTTTATTTTTTTATTTATTACAAATATTAAGCAGCAGTTGGAATCCAAAACACGCCATTTAATTCTAAATATTAAAGTTTCTACATTTTGTTTTTCTTGTCCAAAATTGAGTGTAATAGCAGAATCCAGTAACATTCTGTATATGTATGTGAGTATGATCAAAAGTTGAATCTGCTGGTTGCAACACTGCCAGAGAGAAAGCACTATAATATCCCTTGGAAAGTACAGCGAATTCTATATGTTCTCAAAATTGTATGCTTCATAGTTGCTCAAATTGTCCTGGCCATGAACAACTCCAGAGCATTATGGAAGAACTCTACAAACAAAGTGATTTTGACATGGAAGATACCACATAAAAACAGTGGATCCATGATGTCATATGAGGATTATTTTAATAACAAGAACTATAGGAGACTTCACTGCAAATTCTGCAGCATCACACATCAACTAAGAATTCATAATTATACAACAAAATTTGCCCTATCTCAGAACACTGTTACCATAATCTGTTGCACTTTGCAAAAAACTATTCCTCCACACACACAGACATAGATCCTATATAAGGATTTTACTGGGAAATAATTCAGACTACACTGCAGCTGGTCCTGGTGGTGTAGTGGTAACCATATTTTCCTACACCCAAGATCACAGATTCAATCCAGCGAGACCGATGAATTTTTTTGGGTGTAAAAATCCTAAGTATGGCTTCCTTCAGAAGGCAAGTAAACCTATGGGTCCCATATCACAGATTTATGGCATGATAAAGAACCTCAAGCCTGAAAAGAGGCCTCTGAGCAAAATTTGTCAGCCGTTTCATGCCCTGAATTGAATGTGACGCTGTTGACCTGAGATGTTAAGGAGCATCTGTAAATAAACCAAATGGGACTACATTGTATTCCTTTGTTGTATATAATAACTATATTAAAGTCTAAACCCATTCCTCAAGTTTCTTGTGGTAAGTGACTCTCTTGACCAGACAGCTCTTTAAAGTTATTGTTTGTTTAGAACATTTGACGACAGTAATTTCCTAGCTGAAAAAATTGTAATGTTTTGTTAAAGTGCAAGTTCTCAGTATAAGAATTGTAAAAATTGTTAAATCTGTTATCATGAACCTATTTTTACATCACTGCAAAATGATTTTTGGGAAGTACTAATGTGATGATATTGGATGCAAAATAAAATGATTTGCAACTCATAGCTACAAGCAGCAGTGACTAATCACATTTTAACCTCACAGCAATTTTATAATTGGGCTAAAGGCAAAGTTTCAGGTATAGTTTCTACAAAAGTGATGTACAAAAGAGATCCCGATCCATGTGCAAGAATATGGCAGCAGCCTAAAACATGCTAAAACCATTCCTGTTACCACAGACTTGTTCCAATAAATACAATGAAACCGAAGATGTATTTACCGTCTTTATATGAAGAAGAAAATGTAGCATATGTGAGAGGTTGAGATTTCAGTAAGTGCTGAATCTTTAAAAATTGGGAAATATGTTGCAATAAAGTATTATAAACATATTGGATTTGAAGAAGCAAACACACATTAGGTTCCTGGTTAATAAAAAGTAACAATGAACCAACCTTTTCTTGGTTACAAAGAGAAAAAATGCCCTATTCTCATTCATGAAGTTCTTTGCAAAGTATCAATTCTGATCCGTTTATGGTACTGAATGTTGGTATAGATTTATGCAATTATTGAACAAGAGAATTCTACATTTCAAGATTGTGATAAAATAAAAATTTGAGTGTTGTAAAACATTTCTTTCAAGCTTAAATTGTTACATTAACATTCAAAGATAATTACATTGTTAAAAATTAGCTAGCTTTAGAATTTCAAAATTTTGTACACTTATTTGATAAGAATCCATTTTTTAAAATTTGTATGTATATCTATTAGTTATTAATATGTCACATCTTAATCATTATAGAATCAGAGCTGCATGCTGAATTTTTGCAAATTCCAAAGGAATGTAATAGCTATTGAGGTTGTACCCATTAAAAGATTCAAGTCTGCATATCCTACTTACTAGGTACCAAAAACAATGAAAAAATGCACGTGCACACATTTAAAATAGCTAAAAAGGATCAAATACTGAGATAGACACAGATTATCTCTCACTATATTTAGAACTTCTGAAGTATATATGTGTTTTAATGCTCTAGCAGCTGCAATTTTTGTTTTTTCTCAACAAAACTCGACATATAATGATCAAGTAACAAACTATTCAATGAGTTCATTCACCAGCAAAATTGGCCCCTTAGAAGTAGGGATTAACCTAAAGCAAAAATTTCAAAATCACTCTAGCTCTCCAATATTTGTTTTTTTGCAACAAAACTTGGTATATACCATTTAATTAATAAAATAAGAAAAACAGTTACTTACAATCGGGGAAATTGGACCATTATGAGTGAGGGTATACCTGAAAACCGAATTTTAAAAGTGCTCTAGCACTGGTTGTATCGAAAAAATTACAGATTAAAAAGTATACAGAGTTAATTTTACATCTGGAAAAGTGGTTTAGATTTTGAAATTGAAATTTGAATGTAACAGCATCACTATTCAACTTGCTGCAGAATTTGCTTAGTTTACGCAGCTCCTGCATGATGCACTTTTTTCCTTACAGTGAATGGCCAAAGGGCATATCTATATAAATATTTTTGATTACTGAAAAATCTTTGTACTGGCAGGTTTATAAAAATATGAAATTTTTTTGATCCGTCTAAGAAAATAATGACATTGTGGCAAATTAATTGATGTAAATATTTTAAAAATTAAATAACTTTTCTTATATCACATTTGATATTACTGAATTAAATTTCTTTACTGATATTTATACCAAGAAAAAATAAATTGAAGATAGTGTGATGGAAAAAATGTCTAGATTTGTTTGATTTAACATGAAATGATCCAGACTTCATACTTGCAACTGTTGAAGGTCGTCACAAAATGTCATATAGAGAGCCTGTGCACATAACAGGGGATATAAAATCAATCCACTAGGCAATCTCAAAGAGAAAACATTTTACGACAAAAATCCCACCAACAGGAAAAACGCCAGATGTGTCGTGTGCAAACAAATAGGTTATTTATAAAGAAGTTAGACTAATGTACACTCCTTAATGGGATGTTCCTTTATGCCATATTTTGGAACACAAATCTCAAACACCAAATTTATAAAGGTACGCTTTAAGTAATTTGAACTAATTAAAACTTTTTCATAAAAACTTCTTCTTCTTCTTCTTCTTCTTCTTCTTCCTTTTTTTTTTTATTTGACAGTTCTCGACATTTTCTAAAACCTTGTTTTATAGCTAGATATATATTTCCATTATAATGTTGTGACAATTTAAATTATGAATATTAATAAGTCATTTGAAATACCAACGGCACTGAAACGTTTACATGCAATGCTTGATAATATTTGTACCATGTCTTCAACTGTAAAGTTTGGTTCCTTCAGAGAGTTTTATAATTACAGAATACGCAGCCACACCTACTTACACTTACCCACTTTAAAAACCAAAGACGCTGACAAAAGCAAAATTAATGATTTACGCATTTCAAATTTGGGGATTTATGGCATTTCATAAAAGTTACAACGATTTACACAATTTTCGTTTAATTCAACACTTGCAAAATCAAACTAATCGTCTATCTCCCAACCCACCACACTAAAATAACTCAACATTTTATTCCTCTATGTATACAATGTGATATTTGCTTGGAAGGAGGGTGGGGAAGAGTTGAAATAGTACCATCTATACGGCGCTGGTGTGCAAAAATCATGAACCAGATATCCCTGAAGCAGTCTTTATATATATATACTTAGATATTTTAAGAAATTAAGAGATACAGATGATGTTTCCTACCACATTTTGATGAACGCTTATCCAATTATTGCATTAATATCTAACAAATTGAGGAATAGTGTGTTCACATATTCGTCAACACTTACATTATAGTGTTTCAGCATAGTGATTTTTTTTTTTTTTTTGATTGGTTTATTTACGGACGCTCTTTAACATCTCAGGTCATCAGCGTCCCATTCAAATCAGGGCGTGAAACGGCCGACAAATTTTGCTCAGAGGCCTCTCTTTCAGGCTTGAGGTTGTTTTTCGTGCCGTAAATGTACGACACGGGACCCACAGCTTTACTTCCCTTCCGAAGGAAGCCATACTTACGATTTTTACGTCCGAAAAAATCCATCGGTCCTGACCGGGTTCGAACCCGCGATCTTGGGTTTAGAAGGCCAGTATGGAGCATAGCGATGTTAAATACAGGACCTGAGATAGAAATTTAACCTGTGCTAAGTACACTGTCCAATAATCATAAGAAATACTTTGAAATATAGTTTCATAAGTAAGCTAGGTTAATTAGATAAACATACTTAGAAATTGTGGGATGCTTGGTTCAACATCCTTTATGGTACAGGGGTTTCATTGTCGCATCAACTTTCTAAAAACAACCTATCTCTACCTTATGGTAAAATACAATGATTAAATAATTTATTCATAAGGGCCATTAAATAAAGAGTTAACTTCAGTTTAGAGCATAAAATTAACCATCAGTTATGGGTAACTTGGAAATTTTGATTGTATAAACATTAAACTAAAATTATTTCCTCTTAACCTCAAATTAAAACTAACTCGCGAGATTTCACAAGTTAAAGCACTAACTAGAGTTTAGTAATTGTTAAATAAAACATTTCCTAGAGTACAGAAACATAAAAACTTCATTAATAAATAAAATGCTTAATAACATTAATTTTAATTTCATGTAGATAAAGTTTCTGTAATTTTTCGCTTTTCATTTCCGCATAATAACAACAGACAGAGTTGCGTTCAATTATACCTTATGATAGGCTAAACTTACGAGTGAAATATTGTACAGATTTCTGATTATTTCTATGTTTCATCTGATGAGGAATTCCACTGTGCTCCATGCGTATTTCATGAAAGAGAAATGTTCAATCCTATAATTGAATCACAAATAATTCAAAATGCGATTTCGCTTAACAAAAGATGTCGAAGAATTGATGTTAGGTCCGCGATTATAATCACAAACTAAGCGAAATCATGCTTTGAATACATGTTCAAGCTTCCATGCGAAAGGAAACTTCGAAATAGTTATTCAAATATGTTAAAGTGAAGAAAGCAACGGCCAGCAGAACATCCATACATTTACTAGCGATTGCAGCTCTTAGGCGTCCGTTCATTGAAATTCCAAACGAATAGGATGTTGTACGGAAAGCTATGCTAGTCTTCTATAACGTTGGAAACTTTTCTGGAGTTTTAGGTGCTATAGACTGCACACACATGGGGCTAAAATGTACTAGTCTTAAGAATGTAATTTTACCCTTTTAGCAGTTTCCCCCATGTATGTTCTTTTTCTTTGTTTGAGATCGAATCTGTTTTTTTTTTAATTTTCAATTATTTCCTTATATTTTAGCACCCCGCTTAGGGGGTGCAGGACCTTGTCGCTGGTGGTGCGGCTCTGCGAATCAACAATGCTATACCGGTGGTAGACTAAGGAGAGGTCAGACTAAGAAACAACGATCGTAAATCCTCATTACTTCATCATTTCAGTCATCCATCTTTCACCCTTCACTTATCATTCATTATTCATTCAATCTCAAGGTGCAATGCGACCCGTGCCGAGGAGGTGCATGGTACATGCAAGATGTGCAATAAACGAAGCCTTCGGGATACCAGGCGACCTTCCGGAGTATCTAACCTTACCCAGGTATGCGGGGCTCTGCCTGCGCAGACTTATTTTTTTCCTAGCTTCGCGTGGGACCTTAATGGAAATCACCCAGAAAATTAACAATTCATTCATGAGGACCACATTTGTGAGAGCCTTCAGTTATTGCAAATTCATCCCTCGAGGGTATTAACTCTTCTGAGGAGATCTGGGTCAAAGAACCTTAGGGCCCCGACAGAGGCACATCGAGACTCTACCTAAGGATGGCCCTAAAGGTCCTCCAATCAACCTTCAACATAAGATGGCTGCTCCTGGTGCCTTCTATAGAACATTCAATGAAATAGAAATAGAGCTAGGCCTGGTTCAAGAACCTTGGATTAACTCTGGGTCCGATTAAAAGACTAGGTGAGTATAAAGATAATTTAATATATTACGGCAAGGAAAATCGACCTAGGAGTTATATCCTTGTCTGTAATGGAATTCAAAACTTACCTCTTTTAGAATTCTGTTCCATCGACGTCACCACGGTGAAAATTGACTGTAACAGAGGGGGAGGGAAAAAGGGCCTACTGCTGAGATTGGTCTATCTACCATTCGACGGCGGTAATCCACCCACCAGTTGGTCGCACATTCAATCCAGAAAAAGGATCTAGTCATCTTTGGGTGCGACGCCAATTCCTATAATGAAATCTGAGGTAGTAAGGATATCGACAAAAGGAGTGAGTACCTTTTAGATTTTCTGCTCTCTAGTAATTTATACATACATAATGTCGATAACAAGCCCACCTTTGCTAACCCATAAGGCAGGAAGTTATTGACATTACGTTAAGTACGGAGTATATCTCTGCTCAGATTACCGAATGGAGGGTCTTAGACGAACCATTCATTATTGTCGGACCATAACTATATATTATTTCATGTTAATGTGGTAAAAAAAAAAGTATCAATCTGTGCAGGAATACTAGGAGAACCTAGTGGGAACCCTACAAGCGGGATCTCTTCAGGTAGGTTTGGGCAGATTGACAAGATTAGATCCATCGGTGATATCGACAAGATCGCCTGCGTTATTCAAGAAGTCATATTTGATTGCTATCATGATAATTGCCGATATAATCACGGATAAAATCCAAGAAGTGTCATAGTAAACCAAATACCTTGAACATACAGCCCCCACAGACTATAATAAAGGCATACGCAAGGCCAACATCTGTGAAGGAATATCCAGCCGTTCAGAGGCCGCCAGATGAAACAGATTGGATCTCTCCTCTAAACCCTATAGGAACAATATGCAAGCCTACGGGAGATTTGACGAGCTCGGCTGAAAAAGCACGCAAAGTTCTATTTGAGGTACACTTCCTCGGGTGCATCTTTGATGACAACGTCTGCGAATCCGCAGTCCATTGAGAAAGCCCTGAGCCAGGAGCGATGCGGAAGGACTGGGAATTTGCACGACAAGTTGTCTGTAACTATTCAAAGTGTAAAATGGACAGTTAAATTTGACCTTTTTAAGTCGCCATGAGGATGATACCTTTCCTGCTTTGTTGCAGAAAGGACCTGGCTTGCTTAATATTCTTCTCTGTAACGTTTTTCGAGCCAGTATGGCTTTCAGCTATATTCCTCAAGCCTGGAGAGCCACCAGGGTAATATTCATTCTTAAGCACGGTCGTAACAATTACACCGAAGCAAAAGCCCATCGTTTCTTTCAAAGACTGTGGAAAGATTGCTTGAAAGATACATCCGACAGAGGGTGTTGTCTAACACTCCCCTTCATCCAAATTAGCACACCTATCAGTCATCCAAGTCTTGCATAACGGCGTTACACAGTCTTGTCAGCAGACTGAAGGACTCCATGGACAAGGAAAGAAATAGCCTTAGGGTGACATAGAGGGTCCTTTGACGACACCTGTTATGAGTCAATTGTTCAGGCTGCTCAGAAAACTGGAGTTAATGATACCCTTTGTAGGTGGATCAGCTACATGCTTAGTAGCAGAAATATTACTGCTAGTCTTCTCGGGGAAACGAAAAGAATTGTCGCCACAAGGGGCTGTCCACAGGAGGGTATTATTTCCCCTCTTCTTTGGAGTCTCGTGGTGAAAAGTAAATTTCAAGATATGACTCGGGAAGGGTTTTACATACAAGTTTATGCAGATGGCATGGCACTAATAATTTTTGGAAAATTTCCCAACACTATAACAATGATTAATAATGGGGCGGAGGAAAATTCACATCTAGTGCAAGCAGGAATACTTATCTATAAATCCTAACAAAACAATTGTCATTCTATTTACAAACAGGAGGAATCTCACAGGCTTAGACATTCTTAAGCTTGGTAGTTCAACTCTGGAACACTCAAGTCAGTAAAATATCCAGGTCTTGAACTGAGCAAGAAATTGACCTGGGACAATCATGTAAATAATATTCTCAGCAGAGCCAGGGGGTCTTACATAACCACTAGACGCACTACCGGATCTACCTGGGGCCTTAAATAACATATTAGCCATTGGCTTTATGTTGCTATAGTAGGTGCCAGATGTCTTTTGGCGCCTATGTTTGGTGGTGATCAACTTTAAAAGCTAGTATAGCAGGTAAGTTTGCACTAAGCTACAGATATTAGATTGTCTTTGTGTTACAGGGCCTTCAGAAGCACGCCAACCATCGTACTGGAGACTCTGTTAGGCCTCTCTCCCATGAACATTTACTTACAAGCGGAGGCTAGGCTAACGGCTCATCGCTTGGTACACACAGAAAATTAGAGAAGTCTCTTCGTCGTAACCGGACATTCTTTCGTCCCTAATTTCCTGGATATTCCAGAACTGAGGATGAGACCAGAACCTAATGAATACTTAACACTGTAATTTCTCTCCTTTTAGGGCTACTTCCGAATCTAGAGAAAAATGGAAGGAATCATGCCCAAACAAGAAGACAATTAACTTATATGTACATTGATGGATTCCGCAAAGGGCTATAATCATGTGCCGAAATCGATCCAAAAACTAGTTTCAGTATAAATCTAGGTAAATACTGTACAGTTTTTCGAGCGGAAGCTTATGGTATATTAAAATGCGCATAAAGAGAACTGGAAAAGGATTATCGGAGAAAATGAATTCTCGTCCTCTCAGATTGTCAAAACTGATATGGGAGTGTGAAAAATGCCCTGTTTTCTTTGGCATCCTACAACAGGCTCAAACTGCGATGGGTGCGGGAGCATCAGAGCATTTATGGGAATGAACTGGCAGATCAGCTGGCAAAAATGGGTGCGGATAGACCCTTTTTTGGGCTCCGAGTCAATGGTTGGAATATTCATACTGCTAAGACCACAGTTAAAAATGGATTGGGGATAAGTACCGACTAAGGTGGCAAACCTATCCTGGACAGATTCAAACAAGGAAATTCATTCTAGGCCCTAGCAAGAATCTCTTCTCATTCTTTCTTCAATTGGATAGAAGAGGAATAAGGAAAGCAATTGCGTTAATTACTGAGCAAGGTCACTTCATAAAACACCTACGAAAAGTGGGTATCCATAAAGATGAACCTACTGGCAGAATGTGCAAACAGGACGAGGAATCTGCCTCGCACTTCCTATTTGAGTGTCCAATCCTGGAAAGAAAGAGACTTGTTCTCTCTATAACCAGGGATGATTTGGGAAAAGATGCCAACATGGAACCAAAATACTGCAACTAGTACAAGGAATGGACTTTGGTAAACAATGAGGGCACCTCCTCCAAATGCAGAAGGACAATAAGCCTAAAGGAAGATGTGCTGGAGGATTCGAAGACTCTATTATCTATCCATCCATTCATCTTTCTTTAGGTACCGTATCAATAATAATAATAATAATAATAATAATAATAATAATAATAATAATAATAATAATAATATCCTTCTCACGTTTGGTAAAAATTTCCTTCCGTATTCGCTTTGGCGTTTGCTTATCCATGTTTGAAGACAAAGCGGAAAAATGGAATATTTCTTGTATTTCTCAGGTTAAACAATAGAACATCAACTCGCTCTAAACACGAATTTCTTTATTTTTTCGCGTTATTTCCATAGGTTTGACGGTTAATGCAAACTCGAGATTACGTAGTTTGGGGTTATTTTTAAGCAAAAGAAATTATCACTAACCCCTAGTTACCTTTTAAGTTACAGTTAAAAGTAACTTACAGTTAGAAAAGGGCCGGCTATATAAACATTAATCTAATATTATTTCGTCTTAACCTCAAATTAAATCTAACCCGCGAAATTTCACAGTTAAAACACTAATTATAGTTTAGTAATTGTAAAATAAAACATTTCCCAGAGTACAGCAGCATAACAAGTTCATTTATAAATAAAATGCTACATTTATTTTAATTTTATATAAATAAAGTTTCTTCTATGTTCCATTATTCATTTCCGCGTAATAGCAACAGAGTTACGTTCAATTGAGGTTATATTAGGTTAATCTTACTAGCAGTGTACTGTACATATTTCTTTGCGGATATCTGAATATTCCGACATTTCACCGTGCTCCTAGAAATTAACGACAAATAAAAAAAAAATGTGATTTTCCTAGCAAAAGATATTGTCGAAGATCTAGAACAGATTTTACGTCCCCGATTACAATTACAAACTAAGCGAAATCGTTATATGAACTTGGTGTTCTGATACTACTAACTTTTTTAGGTTCTATGCGACAGGAAGCTTCTAAATGGTTATTGTAGATATATTCAAAGCTAATAAAGGGCCATGTAAGGAAAACGACGCTATACTTATATAATATTGGCAACTTTCCTGGAGTTTTACGTGCTATAGACTGCACACACATATCCATTATATCGCCTGGGAGAATTAATAATATAGAGGTCTTCAGAGTAAAAGTTTACTCTTTCGCAAGTTTCCCCCATGTATGTTCTTTGTCTTTATATAACATGGATTTCCCGTCCCCCCCGCCCAATTATACTCTTATATTTTAGCACTAGGTAAATAATATCCTTCTAAGTTTGCTAAAATTTGCCGCTAGCATTTCCTTTGACTTTTCTTATTCATGTTGATATATATTAAGGGGGAAAATATGTGTATAGGGGCGGGAAAACTAAATAATTATTGATTTTATCAGTTGAACAGTTGAGCATCAAATCGCTCTAAATACGAAATTCCCTACTATTTTGCGATGTTTCCAAAGATTTGACGGTTATAGCAAACTCGAGGTTATGTAGTCTGAGACTATTTTAATACAACATAAATGCTGACTAGCCCTTAGTTACTTTTTAAATTACAGTTAAAAGTAATCGCCAGTTAGCAACTTTTATAATAATTGAGCCTAATAAATTAGGGCAGAAAAGTGTGTCAATATGCAAAAAAAATGTTTTTGATCTCGGATAAGGTGGAAAAAAATTGAAATAGCGTAGTAGCCTCAACATACCTCTATATTATGTAATACATTTAAACCTTGTTTGTTAGTGACTACTTTATTCGTTCAAAACAAATACCAGGGCCTTATTTCAGTTGTTATAGGGTCAAAAACATGCTTTACAAGAAATCGAACATTTAGGCCGCATAACCAAGCATGAGCTGTCCCACATCTCGTGAATATTATAAACATTTAACAAAACTCCTTCCTTACAACTTTAATAAAGCAATTTGCAAGCAATTGTGCAGTCTTAATACAATTTAAAACAGTTTTAATTGCCAGTGAAATTAAAAAGATTGTAAATATAATTGCAAACCGCTTTTGCTTATTTGTATAGAGTTGCATTCTCCTGCCTTGTCTGGAAAAAATGTATATAACATTGTCAGTGAAGTTCGAAGACCCTTTCAGTGATATAAGATGCCCCTTTTCTATTGACATTAATGTAAGGGCTGGCAGTCTCTCCTGTTTCTGCAGTGTACAGTTTGTAAACTTCCGGGAATTGATCACTTTCTATGAGGAATTGCTTTGTAAAGTTTATGATATTACTTATGATTTATCCGCGTTCTTAATATCAGGTGATTTTTTGAAAATGGTGTCTTACATCTAAAATGGCGCTGAGTAGTAAATCAATGATATTTAATTCGACATACCTATACTCATCGTTACCACTCTATCCCACGTGAATCACTAAACTCTCCTGGTTAGTATCTGTATCGTGGTTGGGGTATTTACTTTCAATTTTGCAGGTATGTCGAAAGCATGATGACCAAAATTAGGAGTAAATTTTTTCTGCACCATCCCGCAAAAACTGACACATACTACATTCACATTGTTTTACTAATAAATCATTTAAATCCAACTCATATCAACTCTATTGAATTTATCACGCAATAGTAGGGAGAAGACGAACATTTAATGTCCAAGGATGACTAATCCATTCTATGAAAAAGACTTTAATTGGAACGGAATATGGTACTGAAAGATAATGCTGTTCCATGAATGAAAATATGTCCAGTACTTTGGTGCTCATAGTGAAAATTTTCACTAGCAATCACGAATGGTAACTGATATTGTCCAAGATGATGACGACTTTTTTTCACTTGGTACATTTTCCAAGAGATACATTCTTATCCTATTCAAAAACTTGTTCCGTCATTTCATCATGGCTATCAGCCTTACAATCCTCAATGTTCTTAACTGGCAGATGCAAATAGTTTGGGTACACCCCACACTGCTTCCAGCATTATGTAAATATAATAATGCTCTTCCTCGCGCTGATTAAAAAAAAAACAATTGCAAGTACAATCCATCCACGCTTTCTGGACGACTTCATAGGTATCATATCATGTTTCATCCAGGTAAACGGAACTGTAATCTTCTGATAGCAACTTATGCAATCTTTCAAGATATTGGTAGCGCCCCATCACATTTCTACCCAATTCCATTATTACAGTTTTCTTTCGCAGGTGATGAAAATGAAACCCAATTTTTTCAGCTGTTCGCAAAGCCTTCCGAAACACTTTTCAGTAGATTTAGTAATTCGTACACGGTTGAGGATTGACTTTTACTATTATATCGGTAAATCTGGTGGCTAATAAAATAATAAAATCCAACAATTTGGACAATTTTTGCTTTTTAACTGTCAGACTTCTTTGGTGTGACTGGATCTGTGTGTACGCATTTTCATACTGTTTTTCTATCTAGGTGCAACATTTTGACTGTTTCCGAAATAGCTCCTTTTCTTAAATTGTTCTTTTCTACATATTTGTACAGACTGCATACAAATTGCCGGCTTTGCTTAAATAAAGTTTTGTATATTCAATGCTTTGGAACTACTGGTGCTTGGTTTCCGATCACTTCCAGGAAGATTTACTGCAAGAACTGACTCTTAATTTGCACTCCAAGGTCTCCACGTTTTGATATTAACATTAAATTACTTAATATACTCAATGTTCTGTTCAAGGCAACATAACTAAACATAACAAATACTTCACAATTACCAGATTAAAACACGTGCCTCCTCACTTCCAAAATGCACTGAGAGGGAGGAAAGAATGTTTTGCAACATTCACACATACGCTTTTATATATAGAGATAATTCATAAGTCATGACAACTTTGTTTTTTTTTTTTTCTTTTCTTTTCCTTACTAACAAGAGACAACATGAACAATTTAAAAATACTAAAGATAAAAAACATTTAATAATAATAATAATAATAATAATAATAATAATAATAATAATAATAATAATAATAATAATAATAATAATAATAATAATAATAATAATAATAATAATAATAATAATAATAATAATAGAGAAGATTAATCCACACAAATTATTGGTATTGATATAATTAAATGAAATATATTACCATTAATAGGTAAAGTTATAGAGTGTGAGTATTTTTAAACATTTTAAATGTACCCATACTTATGAGCTGAGCCCTTGATATCATCTTTACATTTACTAAAATAGAGTGAAATAAAAAAGTTTCTACTTACCTTCTGCATTTAAGAAGAAGTTCATTTGTATCAATTAAGCAAGCCCGCAAACCAGGAACTGCGTAAACTAAACGAATTCCTGAGCTAATGAATAACTTTAAAGTTAATATGAAATTGAAATTATGTACTATTAATTAAGGAAATGAAATAATTTATGGAATTGTTGTGTGATATTAGAGGAAAAAATTAGAATTCGTGCAATCTTTAAGAATCACGAAAGGGAAACCACATTTTTAGAGTTGTTGTTGTGTTGAGATTAAAATACTAAAGTTAATGGTACAATGTTACTTAAATGAAATGTAAGATCACTGTCAGATAAAGCTATATATTGTGGATATTTTTAAATGTAACCACCTTTATAAACTGAGCTCTTGGTATCATCTTTACATTAAAAATAATATAGAGAAATAACGGAAAGAAATCTTTGTTTTTAAAAACATAAAGTTTATATGTGTCAATAAAACAAAAGCATGTTACTACTTAAAAATAGTTACAATGTACTAAGAACATATACACAATCAACAATAAACAATCAAAAATCTATCGATTATCAGTGGCTTTGAAATTTAATTTAAATTTTATTGTAATAAAAGCATGTAAAGCAAACGTTTTCTGAATGTTATTGGAAAGCGCTCCTAATTTCAAATATAATTTTCACATACACTTTAATGGTCCGATTGCCCTGATTTTATTCATTTATTTTAATGAACTGTACCATTGAATTAAAAAAAATATGAGCGCTGATCACGATAGAGTGACTTTTAACTTTTATTTGTTTTTTTAACTGTTGCTCCATCCTCAATGGTCCAATTTTGCTGGTTAACGAACTCGTTGAATCGTTTTTTAATTGATGGTTATATACCGAGTTTCGTTGAGAAAAACAAAAATTGCGACCGCTTGAGTGTTAACACACACACACGAACATATGTATTCATTATCATTTTCGGTCCCTGTTAGATAATATCGAAGCACATTTACAGAATTTTTAAAAAAAATCATTTCATGGGTACAGCTGTAATTCCTTCAAAGGGAAATGTACAATGAATTAACTGAGGAAATATTTATTTATTGCACCAATGATGGAAGCTGCATTGGCAGAGCTAAGAAGCTCCTATGAAGTTGAACTGTGGAGAAATGAGAAAAATGTTGAGAAAATGGATTTAATAACGTCTTGTAATGTAAGATTTCATACTTTCTTGGTGTTTAGAATTAGCAATTAAAATTTGATTGCTAATATCTTGAAATGTTGCACCATATGTTTCCTTGAAAACAGTGAGTTTAGGAGCCATGTTAGAAATGAGAAATGTTAGTGTGAAGGGAACGGTGTTGGAAAGAGAATAAAATATTGGTTCAGAGTATAATTACCGGAAGGATGTATTTAAAAGACAGTCCTGATATAAACAAAATCACTTGGGTAGTACGATAAGATTAACCGGTTAAGGAAGGAATATCTCATAAAAAGGTTCTGGAAAGTTATCTGGACTAGATTTAAGGATATGGATAGACACATGTTCTGGTCAGTATTAGAAAAGAGAAGCTTGCTTATATTATACAAACAGCTGAAAGGCGAGACAAATATATTGAATATGAAATAAGAACAAGAGGGTACTAACGGCTAGGTGTTTTAAGTTTCCAACACTTTGCTATAGGAGCAAGAATGTTAAAAATATTTGCCCCATATATAGGGATAATACAGATGCCATTCGCATTCTCTTTATAATGAACTGAAAATCAAGAAAAATACAATTATCTGAGATTAGAAAAGAAATACCTCTTAAGAAAATATTTCAGGACCACCACCAAATTGCATCCTTAGGAAAGTTTCTATTTAGCATTAAAAGAAAATAGATTTAACCATGAGCAAAGTAGAGTTTTTGAAGATATATTAATCATAGAGAGAGACTGTGATTTGGAGAAGAAATTAACTGAGCATTCAAGCATAAAATTAATGTAAGAGTCATTATTATTAAAATTAAATCTGTAATATATACAATTTATACATGTGGGGCATTCCATATTGATTTCTGCCATCAAATCTGCTATTTGGCTTGTTATCACAGTTGCATATATGTAGGACATTGGTCTGCCCTCTGGTGGCAGCATGATGCAGAGGAGTGTAGTCTCTATATACTACAGCACATTTCTCCAAATGCTATCAGTATGTCAGCGGACAACATGGAGGGTGATCATCAGGGACGGCACTTAAAGACTTGCCATTATTACTCTCTGCTACATAGTGCACAAACCTTAAAATGGCAAAGGTGTCCGCCAGTGTGAATGCAGTGGAAGCATAAAGGAGGCTGCCCCTGCCAAAGAAGTTCTGGACAGCACCCCCAGTAGGCAAATACACATCCACACAGCCTTATGGGATATGGATGGAATCATTCTCATTCACTGGTAGGAATCAGGAACCATCATTAACAGCATGGAATATGTGATAACCATTCAGAGGCTGTGCTTTGAAATTCAAAAGAAAATGGGTGAAAGGTGTTCTCCTGCAACAGGACAATGCCCGTTCCCATATAAGTTCAGAAACCTGACTGCCATCATAGAGATGGGGTTCCAGTGCTGCAATACTCACCCTTTTCTCCTGATTTGGCTCCTTCCGATTATTACCTATTTGGGGCTATGAAGAAATCTGTACACTAACATCGTTTCGCCGACTCCCAGGAACTGCAAGTAGTGTGGGTGCGACATAATCCAAAAAATTGGTTCCAGGAGGGTCTAGAGAAGTTACCACATCGCTGGCGCAAGTGTATAGCTTAATGGAGACTATATTAAGAAAGTGTATATATCTGCCAAGGCATGAAGTTCTGAGTGGATGTAAAAAAAAAAATAGTGTAAATCAATATGAAATGCCCCTTGTAAATTATATAACATAATCAAGCTTATTTCTAAAGTTGCGATGTGTATGACACACCTGGAAGCATGAGTAAATACACAAAGTACATCTCCACAATTGCTGTAAATCGCATTGGTTTCGTTGCACATTTTCTTCTGGCATACCATATACGAGGTACGTCCAGAAAGTAAGTTCCGTTTCAATTTATCTCCGCTGCAGCGCTGCGATCGCAGTTCCGCACATGCGCAGTAGACTCTCTGTATCAAGGAGAAGAAACGTGCGCCATTTTGAGATCGTTGTCAGCCACGTACGCTTTGTTATGCTTGTTTACAATGTCGGTGTTGATTGAAAATCCCACCGCTTGTGAAATCAGATCTGTGATTCGTTTTCTGAATGCTAGGAAAGTGAAACCAATTTAAATTTATCGGCAAATTTGCGAAGTTTACGGACAAAATGCGATGAGTGATTCAATGGTGAGAAGATGGGTCCGACAGTTCAATGAAGGACGTAGTGAAGTGCACGATGAAGAACGAAGTGGGCGTCCATCTTTGGTTACAGAAGAACTGGTTCACGCGATTGATGACAAGATCCAGGAAAACCGCACGTTTACAATTAGTGCTCTCGCTATGGAATTTCCCCAAATCTCACGATCACTAATTCATGAAATTGTTACCGAAAAACTGAAATTTCGTAAACTTTGCTCACGTTGGGTACCAAAGATTCTTACTGAGCAACACAAAACAAAACGGATGGGTAATGCACTTCATGACCCGTTATGATGAAGGCGGCCGAAGAATTTCTAACACAGATAGTCACAGGAGATGAAACTTGGGTTTCTTACGACACCCCTGAAAGTAAGCGGCAATCAATGGAATGGAGGCACACTTCATCCCCAGCAAAGGTTAAGCCGAAACAAATCTTGACACCTCGAAAAATGATGTGCACAGTGTTCTGGGACTGGAAAGGCATCTTACTCATTGATTTCTTACCGCGTAGTCAAACAATCAAAGCAGATGTTTATTGCGAGACACTTAGGAAATTGCGCCGCGCAATACAGAATAAGCGCAGAGGATTGCTGTCAAAAGGTGTTGTTTTTCTTCACGACAACGCACGACCACACACTGCAAATGTGACGAAAAACCTCCTACAGGGATTTGGCTGGGACGTGTGTGACCATCCTCCGTACAGCCCTGACCTCGCCCCTAGCGACTTTCATCTGTTCTTACATCTCAAGTCTTTCCTTGGCGGTCAACACTTCAACAATGACGAAGAGCTGAAAGAAAATATTTCCAACTGGTTGAACACACAGGCGGCAAACTTCTATGAAGAAGGTATACAAAAACTTGTGCCACGCTATGACAAATGCCTGCAAAATTTCGGCAGTTATGTGGAAGAGTAGTTCAAGAGTTGTAGAATTTTGTGCAATAAATAATTTTTCTGTATCTGTACACAATTTAATTTTATTACCAAACGGAACTTACTTTCTGGACGTACCTCGTACTTGCAACATGAGTGCAACTTTTTGGCTGTGAGCGGAATCCTTTGGAACATTGTTTTCCTGTTATACCAAAGGTTGTAGGTTTGTAGGATTTTCCACTAGGTGTGCAGGCCTCTGATGTTGTAGCCAGCAATTAGGCTGAAACTATTGATAAACAGAAATCCAAGTATGTCATTGTTTTGTCTGGGTTTAGAGCACTCCAAATAACCAAACAATTGTATGGCATCATTAGAAAAGTTCAGATTGCAGCAGCAGTACCAAAGCACTTTTGTCATAAAAATCTACCATCTTCCACAATGATGTGTATGTAGAGGTTTCTTCAAAGCCCTGAAGAGCCAGTAATCAAACGGGACCAAATCAGGAGAGAACAGTGGGTTTTGGAGCACTTGGAAACCCATCTCAGTGATGGCAGTTCTGATTTCCAGACTCATGTGGGAACGGGCATTGTCCAGTTGCACTAGCACACTTTTTATCCATTTTCCTGGGCGGGGGGGGGGGGGGGGGATGCCTCCTTTAGGCTTCCACTGCATTGATTGGTCTTTAATCTCTGGCTCATGGTAATGGAGCCAGGTCTTGTTGCAGTCACCAGTTTGGACATGAAGCCTTTTGGATCCTGGTTGTGTCATTGAAGGAGCTCAGATCCTTTGCTGATGTCTTTGTGCTGCAGCCAGGGATTTGGGATCCCACCTGGAAAGTGGATATGCTTGCCGAGGCATAGAAGTTCCGAGTGTAAAAAAAATTAAGTATAAATCAATATGGAATGCCACTCGTAAATTACATAACATTTCAAGCTTATCTCTAAAAGTTGTGATGCAACAATACATGGATTGGTAGCTACAGGTGTTTGTTTCAATGCGGACGTATGTAATTGTGTATATGGGAAAAATGACAATATGGAACTTCGTGTGGTTTTGGAGGATCGCTAATTAAAGATGCCCAAAATTGCTGAAGCTATGGGTATTACAGGGGAATGTGTACTTCACATTTTGAGGGAAGAATTGTGTTTGAAAAAAGTATGGGCAAGTTGGACTCCGCTGACTTGGAATCAAAAGCGAATCAGAGTGCAAATCTCTTGGCAAAGTTGGCCCGATTTCAGAGAGATGAGAGATTAGTGTCCAATGATGAAACATGGGTGATAAACAAAACAGCAGTCTAAATAATGGTAGCTTCACAATCTTTATAGCCAAAGAAGGTCAAGTATGAAACCAGCAGGAAAGATCATGGCATCGGTTTTTTGGGATACCAAGATTGTACCTAATTGATTACACAGACCTGCTTATGAGAATCTTGAATTCATTCTTACAAAAATAAAGTATAAAGATCAGAACTGGATGATCTGTGGAGATTTGACAGTGTTGTGCATGTTTCTTGGTCAGCAGGTATATTAAGTTTCCATGTTTCCTCTCTGAATCAGACAGCATAACAAGAAGCAAGCATTGGGAAGAAAACACTGGCCACAAAGTACCTCTCTTGAACCTGGGAGGAAATGTTATTTTGTGATAATTGTCAACAGAAAGAAAATACTTCTGCCATCTTTCCACATAAAATTAGTCATCATAAAATAATTTGTTAAAGCTTTGCCAAAAAATGGAGAATGTTTCAAGTACCTCTGTCATAAGTTCCTCTTCCCTCAGAAGACTGTTTGATGAAAACTTCCACTGTACATGAAATTGAAACAGAATTTAGTTTTTACTTAAAAGTAAATTGGAACTTGCACAGTGAAGCTAATCATATTAATTGATATCATTGTATGATTCAGTTGAACTACACACTCTTAAAGCTTCACTTACTTTTCATAAATGTATGGAACCGGTTTCGAGAACATTTATGAAAAGTAAGTGAAGCTTTAAGAGTGTGTAGAATTTAGCTACTTAGTTCGTAGGAAACAAGGACTCTAAGTAATGATCGTTGAAAATATACTGCAGAGATTCAAAGCCTTGGGAGGCTCAATTGTTTAAAACTACATTTTCTGAATGCTCACTTGGATTTTTTCCCTGCTGGTGCGGATAGTAAGGAGCAAGGGATATGTTTTACTATGACATTAAGCACATGGAAAAAAAGATATCAAGACTGGTGGAACATTAATATGATGGGGGATTACTTTTGGATCTACACCTTCATCTTCCAGAAATCTTACACAAGAGGAAAAGCAATATGTGCTTCTTCACCATGAAAAGAAAAGGATAGTATAAAGCATTGACTAAATGTGAGTTGTTAATTATGACAATCTAATAGCTTGGTAAGATATACTTTTGATATTTGCCACAAAGTGTTAAGAGAGACTATGTTGAAAAATTATACCATCATTTTTTGCTTATTTCCAATAATATTTCAAATGATCCTCGTATGTCCAACACGTGAAAAAATAACTTCTTGTACTATTTTATGGTTTTTCATAAACAGAGCTATTCCTGCAATAGCTGATCCAGTAAATCGACCTGCATGAGACATGAAAATCGTCATATTAGTGTGAGAATACATTTTATGTGTATTAACTATTAGTACAATTTGATAATGCTGTAACCAATCTTCTACCTTGCCAAGCAATGTACGAGAGAATCATAAGTCATGGCAACTATATTTTATTCACTGTTGAGTACTGCCACCAACAGAGGGCTAGATGTAGGTGCCTTCTTAGGAAAGAAGCAAAACACAGGCAACCAGACAACATTGGTTTATTATGCCATGAGCAAGTCAACTTTTTGACTTGCTTGAAGGCCTCTGTATACCTTGCCAATGTTCAATATGGCAGGGCACATGCACTCAGTGCTTCCTGTGGCTCTGTGTGGCATATTTAGTGCATTCCTACTGCAGAGAAATGCTATTTTCACATATGCATTTTCATTCTTTGTGACCTCTATTCCTGACTGCCATCACTCACCAACTGAACTTTAGGGTGTGCTGATGACATGCAGCTCTGCTCGTATACATCATCTGGTGGCTTCATTTGAAAGTACATTCCATACACTTTCAATCATTTATCTTATATTTTTTGTTTTTGCCTTGTTCATGATAAAATAAATAGTTGCCATTACTTTCACTGATATGTGAATGGTGGGAGCTGAAGTACTTCTGTTTATCAGTTCTTTAGTGCCTGTACATTTACATCCTTTGGCACCTAATAGGATTAGAATTACCATTTCAATTGCATTTGTAATTCTGTTAGATACAAACGAATAACTTTGGTGAGCTGTACCAGTTAACTTAACACACAGTTCTGTCCTGATCAAGAACAGACTTGCATAAGGTCCATTACTGTGGAGCCAGACAACCCCATATCTTTGTCTCCAGTTTGTCAGGATCTTTACCAGTGCAAATACAGCTATTGTAGATACATTATGTTCTATTTTTACAAAAATCAAAACTCTGTATGCCAAATCTAGTCCTGCAGATTTTTACATACAACTTCTACCTTTATTTCCATCCCATAGTGTCGGTCCTGGTAGTGTAGTGGTTACCATACTTGCTTCCTAAATCCAAGATCGTGGGTTCGAACCTGGCCAGGACCGATGGATTTTTCCGGGCATAAAAATCCTAAGTATGGCTTCCTTCAGAAGGGAAGTAAAGCCGTGGGTCCCGTGTCATACATTTACGGCACAAAAAAGAACCTCAAGCCTGAAGGAGAGGCCTCTGAGCAAAATTTGTCGGCCGTTTCACACCCTGAGTTGAATGGGACGCTGATGACCTGAGCTGTTAAAGAGCGTCCATAAATAAATCAATCAAAAAAAAAAATCCATCCCATGGTACTTTAGACCCATTATTTATTAGCTGAAGATTTTGTGTGTGTGTGTGTGTGTGTGTGTGTGTGTGTGTGTGTGTGTGTGTGTGTGTGTGTGTGTGTGTGTGTGTGTGTGTGTGTGTGTGTGTGATGGTGTCAATAGCTAATAAATTTAAAGTTTTAAACATCTCCTTAAGACAATGCTCCTTATGGAAGGGGAGGCGACAAAAACTCGAGTAACTGTATGTGTATGGTATGAATGCTTTGAGTTAGGCCTGGAGCTTTTAATGTCAGACATTATGTAATAAACATTCTGGCTTTCATAAAACACACAGAGTAGCAATGGAGTTTTGTTTCACAGGTAAGCACCCTGGGTCACATAAAAAGTAGTGTGAATAGAAAGAAGTATGCATTCAGTCTAAGAATGAAAATTACTTAACTTGTGTTTCCTATATTTTAATGCTTTTCAAGATTATATAAATCACAACTTCATTACTTGAAAGAACGAGTGTGCCATGCAAGTAATATTCTTTAATTTTTTTTTTGTTTCATTAAAATATCTTAACAAATAAATAAAGTATTAATGCTTTTTTACAACATGAAAAATTTATGTTTCCAAGTGAAAATGCCCATCTCTTTTTATTAAGTAACCAGGAGCAGCCAGAGGTTGATTTAAATGGCCATCAGGCAAAGGGTTCAGCAATGTGTGTAGAAAAATCAACACATTTTAGTCTCCAAATTTCACAGAACATGATTTTGCAAAATTTTCCATAACAGTTTAATACATGTCATGTTTACAAAATAAATATTCGGTAAAATATTAACAAAGGCACCTAAACTGTAAGTGGCAAGCAGCAGCAACTGATTCCAGCCTATAACCAACCCAAGTCTTTCTTGCACTGATGAAAAAGGCTGCAGTCTTTCCTTTAAGGCTTGCTTCCTCTTAAAATGTTAGCAAAATTTCCTTCACATCACAAGTCATAAAATTGGCAAACTGAGTTTTGAGTTAGACATTTTTTAGTGCTATTGCATTCGTTTTTAGCATTTGAATTCCACTTCACAATGATGTGAGAAAAATTAACCATGTTCACTTATAATAAAATTCTCACCAATAAAACAAAAAATGTTTGAAATTTACAATGTATGCTGAAGTTAACTATCCATTCAATACTAACCTATTACAATAATACCATGAAGTTTAGGGTTCATCTAGTTGTTTTTTTTTTTTACTGGATGGTCTATGAACACCTACCACTCTAGTCAAATCATACTTCAAAGTTTACACCTGGTTATAATTGCACAACACTCAACAGATAAAGTGAGTGAGATTATTGTATGATTGAGTCAAACTACACACTCTTATTGCTCCACTTACTTGTTTATAATATGTAGAACTGATTTCGTTATGCTGTGGGAATGTGTACTATGCTCTGGTGGAGGTGTGATGAACTTAAAGCTTAGGTTTTCATTCCTTGAGGTGTTGAAGTTCATTAAACTGTCTTTATATTTGCAAATGTAGATATTCTCCCATGTTGCTAATTCTGAAGGTCTTGTACTTGATTTTAATAATTTTTATTTATTGAATATGACATGGTTTTCTGTCCAGAAATGAGATACTACTACTGATTTCTCCATTTGCCTGAAATGTTCTTTTAACTGTATGCCTATATTCCTCCTTTTTTTCCCAGTGTAGATTTTTTCACATTCTGCACAACTTATTTTGTAAAAATCTCCTGATAGACAATGTTAATAACAATATTTCACAGGAGAAAAAAGCAGGTATTTAAAATCTCCTGATAAACAACGTTAATAATAGTATTCCACAGGAGTATAAAGCTATAAATGAAATAAGTTATGCAGAATGTGAAAAAATCTACATCGGAAAAACAAAGAAAATCATAGGCACAAACAAATGGAGAAATGAGCACTAGCTTTCATTTCTAGGCAGAAAACCACAATTTTTTTGATTTGGTTTATTTATTGACGCATTTTAACATCTCAGGTCATCAGTGTCCCATTCAAATCAGGGTATGAAACGGCTGATTAATTTTATTCAGAGACCTCTTTTTTCAGATTTGAGGTTCTTTATTGTGCCATAAATGTACAACATTGAACCCATGGCTTCACTTTCCCCCCAAACGAAGCCATACTTAGGATTTTTACGTTAAAAAAAAATTCATCGGTCTTGGCCAGGATCGAACCTGTGATCTTGGGTTTAGGGGGCAAGTATGGTTACCACTACACCACCAGGACCAAAGGAAAAACCACGATGTATTGAATAACGAAAAATTATTAAAATCAGTACAAGGACCTACAGAATTAGCAACATGGGAGAAAATCTGCATTTACAAATACAAAAACAGTTTAATGAACTTTGATACCTCTGAGGATGAAAACATAAATATAAGTTCGTCACACCCCCACCAAAACAGAATAATTCCTATAGCATAACAATTATCCAGCAGTCGATGATTAGCTGATGATGCAGACAAAGGATTCCAGAAACTGGTTCTACATATTATAAACAAGGAAGTTGAGCAATAAGAGTATGTGGTTTGGTTCAATCATACAATGATCTTAATTATATGATTCGCTTCACTGTACAAGTTTCAATTAACATTTCTAGATAAACTGAATTTTGAGAGGCAAGGGTTCAGGAAGTTGTTTTCTCTTGCTTCATTAAATGTGTCTAATAAAGACACATCTATTAAAAAAAGAGCAAAGATGCTGTTTTGTTGAAGTAAAGTGGTGCCACATCAGATTGTTCATTCTGATCTTCTGCGTAAGTCTGAGGATAAACAAACTTTCACCATATAATATACAAATTATTATTGAGGAAATCACTCAAATTTCACTAATTTAGTTCCACTTACTTGGACATGTTTCATCGTCAGCATGATCCCAATCTATATTTCACTATGAAAATTCCCGCTATTCAAAACTATTTTTTTTTTTTTTGAGTAGTGTTTAACGCCCGTTTTTACTACTGAGGCACCACAGGCGGTGGACACTGATGATACATGAGATGAAATGATAATTGGGAAAGGATATTTTTTTTTTTTAAGGAAGGAAGCGTTCCAGGCCTAAGTTTAGGTACCTCCCCGGCATTTGCCAGTTATGAAGACTGAGGAAAACCTGGAAAAAATCCGTCAGGGAGGACGGTCCTGGCGGGATTCGAACCGCAGACCTCCCGCTCACGAGTCCGTGCCTTAACGACCTCGGCCACCCGTGGCGGTTCAAAACTATTTTCACCAGTATGTTAGAATGAAGAATACTTTATATATTTCACACAGCAGTTTCCATGGATTTTTATCAAACAGGCAAATTATATTCTAAAATCAAAACAATAATACATTATGTTTATGGAATTTGGGAATCCACACAGTGAAACTTTTGTTAATCTTATTTTGATTTAAAGTAAAACACTAAAAATCATGTCGTCACATTAAAACTCTCTTTAAGTTAAGTTAACACAAGTGTGTTTGTGAAACTTAAAGAGAGTTTTAATGTGACGACATGATTTTTAGTGTTTTACTTTAAATCAAAATAAGATTAATAATACATTATATAAGTCCAATAATGACACCTACCAAAACTGGGCACAAGCTAGAATTTATTTTGGTTTTAATAAAAATCCTTAAAATAAGCCTAAAAAAGAAAATTACGAGTACATAACTAAGCAAGGCTCATTAAGCTGCATCAAACATTTTAGAAGAAAGTAAAAACAACTCAATAGAGGCAGGCTTAAACAAATCCCAAAGGGACAAAATTGAAATTTCTATCACTAAATATTTAATGTCTTCACATAAGTAGCCTTATGATATTCCTTTATATATAAATTTTTAATTATTTAATTGTCTATATATGGGAAGAATTTTACAATCAAATGGTTCTTGCAGTAATATAATTCCTCCTACAGTCAGTAGCATGCTCTCAAAATGGGCCAATGTAATAGAAAACTAATGCATAGTACTTATTAATGAATCTGCAACTTTAAGCAGAAAATGAACATTATTTGTGGGACCACGCTGAAGATGGAGGCAAATTCCTTTGAAACGTGTCCAAGTAAGTGGAACAAAATTAGTGAAATTTGAGTGATTTCGTAATAATAATTTATCATATTATACTATATTTCATTGTGAAAATCCCCAATACAAAATTACTGAACATTATTTGTTTGATAATTTCTATGAATGATGGATCATGTCAAACAATAATTTTAGATAACTGATATTACTGTATGATTTAGTTGAACTATACACTCTTAACGCTTCACTTACTAGTCATATGTATAGAACTGATTTCCAGAACATTTGGCTCTCATCATCAGCTAAAATTCGTGTAGTTCAACTAAATCATACAATAATATAAATTATATGATTGGCTTCACTGTGCAAGTTCCAATTTACATTTTAATTAATAATTTTAGACTTTATAATATTGGAGAGTAACAGAACATGAATTCAATCTAATCTTCATTAATGTAGTGCAATTCTGTAACTGGTTTACCGCAGTACACCAGTGTGTTCGCATTAGACATGTGGCAAACCTTCCTCTTATCATAATAAATTAAATGCAACATTTTATTTATTGATTTATTTCCTCATTATTTGTTGTTTTATATGAAGGTGATAACTTGGTTCACATACTAATAAAGGAAAACAGCAATATCTGTTTATGTGGTCATAGTTTACTTTCTATGTATCAATATTCTTGGTCACAAATCATTCTGATGTTAATTCACTGTTTGGCATTTGTTTAAATATAAGTGTTTTGAGTGACAGTGAAAAATGGATAAGACTGGAATTTGTGGTGCAATTCAATTCTTTTCTCTGAAAGGGAAAACAGCAATGGAAATTCATGAGATGTTTTTGCCTACATTTGGTAATACATGCCATTCCTATTAAACTGTTTGACTTTGGTAAATAATTGGGTAAAAGAGTCCAAGTGTAGCAAAACAAACATCAAAGAACTCCAAAATCAGCTGAGAGGCCAGAAATTGTCGATGCTCATGATATAGTTTGGTTGAGATGAGTGAAAGTATGCAAATTAATAGAAGTTATGAGCATCTCAACTGTGCAGGTTCATTTTATTTTGCATAATGAATTACACATAAAAAAACTTTGCACAAGATGGGTGCTGCATCTGCTCACTTTGGAGCAAAAACAAAATTGCATATGAACATTGGCCAAATATCTGGAAATGCTTAAGAAGAATTCAATAAATTTTATGTTTTTTTTGACTATGGATGAAATCTAGATTACTATACACTGGAAATGATAAACAGTGGACTGCACGCCTGAAAAAGTTGGAATGCATTCCATCCACTGGAAAAGCGATGGCTTAGATTTTTGGGATGCAAAAAATAATGCACTTGTCTACTTGAAGTGGAAAATCATTAATGAAGAATACTATGCATCACATTTGCAGAGACTTAGGAGATTGATTGCAGAAAATGTCTAGGTAGGGCCAAAAAGAAGGGATTGTTTTACCATGACAATGCATCCATCCATGCATTCAAGAAGCATTGCTCAGGACAAATTGACAAAACTACGATTTGAAATGCTTCTGTAATGATCCTTTTCATCTGATCTCGCTCCCATTGATTATTATCCACACCCAAAGTCAAAACTTTCCTGGCTAGACCAAAATGAAAAAGAAAATGAAGTCATACAGAAGGTAAAGTATTTCCTATACTACTGTATTCAACATGTTCACACTAACTCCACTTACTTACATAAAATTAGGACATGTTTCAGAAGCAATCGCTCTCATCAGTTGTTGAATGATTACTGTTACTCAAAATGGTGGCTGGATACCAGGATGCTCCTGTAGCAGTGTCTGATGGTTCTAGTAGGAACTTGCTGAGTTCATCCATAGGAGGCAAATCAAAATTCATTATTTTTCTCTTACTCTTTAAGATGAACATTTTTTCCCAAGTGGATAGCTCCATTGGGTTGTGAAGTCGTTTCAGCAGTTTAGCCTCTGGTTAATATCATGAGCTGCTACCACTGACTTATCAACATGCTTAAACCAAATATTCCTAAAGTTTCCTCAGAATTTTCAAATTTTTCTTCATTTTTCCAATGTATCTCTGATCGAAATCTGTACATTTGATTTCATGAAATCTTGATTTCTTTTTTGCACTTCCTATTTTACATAAATCATGAGACCAATAATCAACAATATTCAATTCACCCACATACCAGGTAGCAAAAATGTTTATGGACATTTTCATCTATTTTAAAAGATTTCAAACCTTGAGCATCAAAAACTCATTTGATTTAGTCAAAAAACTTTAAAAATAACAGAATTGCAACTGGATATATAATGGTGTCATTTGACATAAAAGTCTTATTCTTGGGCATACCAACAGAGATTCTTAAGCAAATGTTAAAGAAATGGTTAACCTCCTTTAGTTTATAAACTGAAGAAATAGAAAACTTATTGTAACTTGTAATATTTGCATTCAACAAAATTTCTTCAGTTTTAACCAACCTGTTTCCAGCATAGCTAGGGAAACCCCTTGTTTCTAGCAGATTTATTCATGAGATCCTTTGAAATATATATCACCAAAGCCTTCCCTTTAATTTTCAAGACATGGTATAGGTATGTTGTTGACATATTTGCAATAATATTGAAAAAACATTCAATAGATGCTCTCAATTTTCCTAATCTACAACATAAATTTATACAGTTACCATAGAAGAAGGAAGAAATAGCTGGCTCCCATTCCTAGATTTAAAAATCATAAGAAATAGAGGTAGTTTGAACTTTGGAATTCATAGAAAAGAAACACACACAGAAAATTACATAAAAATTATGGTTATAACCCTCTTTCATATAAATATGCAATGTTTCAGAGCTTGGCACACAGATTAATTAACATCCCATTCACAGAAACAGAGTACAAAATGGAATACCAACAGATAATTAAGACAACAATAACCAATGGTTTCAACAAAGACAGTAAAAAAAATTATCAATAAATTTAAAAGACAAAAAATCAATAACAGAGGTTTTCCACACTGAAGAACACCAAGGAAAGATACACATTCAAAAGTTTCACATACCATCCAACTTAACATAGCAAATTTAAGAAGATATTCAAAGAACGGTGGTATAATGTTAGCTCCAAAGACAAATATAACATCAAAAATTAATTAAGTTGTACAGTAAAAGACACCATACCAACAAAAATGAAATCATGAATTTATAAATGTGCAGATTGTGATCAGAGATATATTGGAAAAATGAAGAGAAATTTGGGGAAAAGAACACCTTAGGAATGTTAAGTTTAAGCATGTTGATAAGTCAGGGTAGCAGCTCACTTTAGGACCAAAAATCATGAAATAAAACTAGATGCTAAGCTGCTGAAACAACTTCATAATCCAATGAAACTATCCACTTGGGAAAAAATGTTCATCTTAGAAAATAAGAAAAACTTAATTAATTTTGATTTTTCTCCTATGGATGAACTCAGCAAGTTCCTACTAGAACCATCAGACACTGTCATAAGAGCATCCTAGTATCCAGCCACCATTTCAAGTAACAGTAGTTGGTCAACAGCATGTTGATGGGAGCAATTGCTTCCAAAACATGTCCTAGTTTTATGTAAGTAAGTGGAATTAGTGTGAACATGTTGAATACATTACTATAAGATATATTACCATTCTATTTGTAAGTACAATTTATTTAATTAGGTAAAGTATTTCTGGAAGAAATTCACTTCCATGAGGAAATAACAAACCTGAAGAAATGCAGCAGGTGTATTGAACTTTGAGGGGATTATGTTGAAAAATAAAGTATGCTATAAGACAGGACTTGTTCTCTTTAATATCAAACCACCCTTGTATCTCTCTATTTCTATGAATATGCTAAATAAATAAGAGGCCCTTTCTGCCCATAAAATTTAACTTATTGTTGAACACTTGCAATCTAAATTTTGTATTATTAAAGCATAGCTGTAATGAAATTGAAATGGTAAAACAAAGCACCAATACCTTTCAAAGGAAAGGAGGAATTGTGTAGTTATTATTGAAATATATCATTACCAGGCTATTATGTGCTTGATTGTTTGTTTAAATTAATTTAAAAAAAAATCCGATACTACATTTGCATTATCTATGGACTGCATCACAATAGTCCAGTAATGGCCATTTTCAATAATAAAGTATATTTTGTTAAATTTGTATACTCCTGCACAATGTATACGGTGATTTTTGTTGGGATTGGGTTATTTTGTAACTACTACAGCTATTCATAGTGTCATAACATACACTTCTGAGACATTATTGCTTGATGTAGCTTTTAGTCCATGGCAGTCTATGGTATGCTGCAAGGATAAAAAAGTTGCAGAATATAGATATCGTAAGATTAAAAATTTCATATTTTAACTTTAAACCATATGTAAGATCCTAGACAATAACCCTCTAATAAAAGACAGTTCTGCAAGTATTATGCTTTGTGGATAACTTACTTGCTTTTTCCTTTTCTTTTAATGGTGTTTAACGCTCGTTTTTATACTGTGGCACTGCAAGCAGTTTACTTATTTTTTATATTATTGTATTATTTAGTTGAACTACATCATACAATGATATCAATTATATGATTAGCTTCACTGTGCAAGTTCCCATTTACATTTTATTACTTATTTTTGTTTCAATTTTGAAATCCTAGATGAGCACCTGACCTATTTTTTTCAATTACACTGCTGATTCTCTGTGCAATAAAATAGCATGTAACAAATAGTCATCCAGCTCTTATATAGTAATGGGGGAGGGCGTTGTTTTTCTTCAAGTCCTTACTTAGTGCCTATATACATATTTGAGAGCAGTGTGTCTCACCCCCTGTTACTATACTTTATCTTAATCATTCTAATAAAACATTATAGCCCTAAGATTATTTAAACTATGTACTTTTAGAAATGGAAGATTATTGCTACCCATTTACATTAATTCCTCATTGTAGTACCAGTCTTGAGGAATGCTTTCTGAAGGATATGAGTAGTTGGTATTGTGTTTCATTACAAATAAATAAATAAATAAACCAGGGCTTAAATGTACAGCACCATTTTATTTGAATACTTCAACATTAGCTCTATAATGTGGTTATGTGCTCAATGTAAAACTGGTGTTGAGGGTTTGTTCTGTACCTATATATAATATTACCACTGTAAATGTGTATGTTAAACTTATGCACTGTCTTCAGCTCATTCTTTAAGTTACAAATAATTTATTTGTAAATACTGGAGAGTAATAGTGCACTATAGCATTTAAATGACAGCTCTATGCTAAAAACATTGGCAACTTTATTTCTAATGTGCACTTTACTTGGCTACCATGTAAGAAAGTCTATATTACTTTTGAATATTGTACCAAAACACTTGCTGTCATTAAAGCAGAACAACATGTTAATACTTTTTGCACTCTTACATCATCTTATTCGGTGATATGAGAAAACTGAAAAAGAATCATACTTAAAAAAACAAGCTGGCATACATTCATTTTTATTGTTGCTGGGAATTAAGGTAAAATACTAAAGCTTAAAGAAGAATATCTGCTTTATGAATTCATCACAATAAAAAACCAATTTTTATCATTTTAGTTTTACTTATTGCAGGTAGACTGTGAGCACAACAGAATATTATACAACAGAAATTTTGTTTACAAAGTGTTCAACAATCAATGTAATTGCTGTATCATAATGTCCATGTTGTTTCATGGCTAATAGTCTAAATCAAAGGTCTTTGCTCGCTAAATCACAGCTAAGAGCATATTTTGTGAGATTAGAGGTGAAGCACAAGCCATTTTGAGGGGTACTAAGCTATATGAATGTTCATAAAAAAGAAATATCATGTGATGCTTTAGAGAAAAGACATACACATACTATCAAATATAATGTGTAAATCAGAGAAAGAGGATAAATGCTAGGCAAGAAAAACAAACTGACAGGATTAAAAGAAATGCAACAAAACTTTCAAGGCCTTATAAAATAATAAAGCAATTATAGTTTGTGAGTTATAGTTGCAGAATTACTGCACAAATTCAATTTTTGTCATTGGGTTCTTCAAAGTGATGATAGAGTTACATTAATTTTCTTTTTGGATGAAGGTTTGGTTTCATTTAGACATGTACAGGGAGTGCTAGACAATTAATATTGGAGGACGGAAGATTTTCATCTGATTCATTTGCCTAATGCAAAAGCTGGTTTCTGGCGTGTTGTAAATGCTCAAATAAAAAATACCCTTGTTCTTTATTGAAGCCATTAGTATTGAATCCAGTTTTCAAACTTTTGGATGATTATGGCATCAAAATATATCAAAATTTTGCTATCGCTAATAAACCAGTGACCTTAACAACTGCAATAAAAATAGTATTTGAAAATAAGAGTTAACAGTATTATATTATGGCCACCTATTCCTCAGATTTGGGAAAGCCTTGAAGACAAACAAAACAATCTGCATACAATGAGAAACTAAAAAACAGTTTTTGGAAGCAGAATGCTTTGATTTCCATATATTTTCATTATGAATAATTTTTACAGGGGTGAAGAAGATATGCATGTAAATGGACAGCATTTTTCATGTGCTTTTAAGGCAAGCATAGATCTTATATCATCTTTTTCTTCTATGGGCCATAATATGCCATCAGCACTCTTTAGACTTGCATCAGATATCACCATTATCATATCAATCCCATGCCATAGGTTTACAGCATAGGTTTATGTAAAGAACCTCAAGCTTGAAAGAAGAGGTGTCTGAGCAAAACTTATTGACCTTTCCATGCCCTGAATTGAATGGGATGCTGATGACCAGAGATGTTAAAGAGCATCCATAAATAAACTAAACAACAACAACAACAACAACAACAACAACAATAATAATAATAATAATAATAATAATAATCTCTCAATGAAAATGCGAAGAAATACAATTGGCTGAAATTGGCATGAAAAACAAAAAGTTCCATAAATGAGTGGCCTCAATATTTCTATCATCTGCTTTTTTTTGGTCCACTCAAATTAGAATGAGCTTTTAAGTATGCAAGCACCATTAAAATGATCATTGTCTTTTCTGTCTTTAATCTTCTCTCCTTACAGTTAAAATAATGAACATAGGTCAACATGAAACAAAAGAGTTAATGTTATTTAATAATACTCATATTTATGAATTTCTGCTCTGCATGTTTACATGCATTTTAGTTTTGCAGCATATACCAAGATACGTGTATTGCCCAGACAATCACAATGTTTCAAGTTCTGTAATAAATCATGATATAGAAAATACCAATGTTTTTGTTACAATGAAAAAAATAATACCCCAATATAAGTGTAAATAATACAAAGCAAGTTTAAAGTCTTGTATAAAAATATGAAAACAAAAAGTGTTAAAAACAATTGAAATCAGTCCGTAAGAAAATCTCTTCAGAGTTTCCTAACAGGAAACTCCTATGGCGCATGATTAACAACTATAGCTATACATAGTCCCTGTTCTAAATGCACATTCCCTATGTGCCCACAAAAACATATCTCCTGCATTTATGCAGGAGCACTAACACTGGCATACCATTCATTAATATGCAAAGCGAAGTTTGGGATCATAGCCAAGCTTCTCAAGGTTTGGTATGCAGGCATAATTGATCATGGGTGGTGGTCCACACATGAGTATCAGGGTATCAGGGCTTGGTGGAAACAGATGCTCCTTAATAATTTCTGCTGAAACAAAGCCCACACTGTACTTCCAGCCTGAAACAAAACACATTTTCTGGAATTAACATTCATGATCTCCAAACTATATGGATTCTCTTTCATTAAGTGACCAATTCTATGAAGCCAAAGGGAATGTAGTCAATAATTAATATTAAATAAAATATATAATACTTATACATTATTCCATACATATTACGAGATCCTCATTCCACTATGCAATTGGAAACTGATTTTGCTAATGGGAAATTACTGCACAATGGTCTTGCCAACTGCCAAGGAAAATCATGTTGCATAGTTCAAACACGTTGAATAAATGTTTCTTTCATTATTTATCAGAAGTAAATAGTAATTGATATTGTACTGACAATCATAATTAGTATGTATATTAGGAACTAAAGTATGTTTGTATTATTTGTTTGTGTGTATAGATTATAATAAACTGGTTTGTTCAAAATTATAACATAGAATCTGGTGCATGGGGAATTAGAAAAACTGCAGTTACAGTAAAACCTTGTTAATTCACACTCAGTTGACTTAAACCACATATAATTCAAAATATCCCCAGTTTTAAGCATACATTGCTTAGATTTAGATGATAGATCATTATCTTGGATAATGTGCTGAAACATGTGTGGCGGCTCTACTTGCCACCAAATACAACAAGCTATTGCAACCTCTCAATCAAGGAATTGTAGCAAATTTCAAGTATGCATATCGAAAAGATCCTGCTATTTTGCTGGTGAAAAATCCCTCAAACTGTTGCATAATTTGAAATTAGGAAATGGAACTAATGGATGCAATGAGAAGGATAGTGATGGCTTGGAATGGAGTGACGGTCATAAAGAGCTGTTTTGCCAAATGCAGCTTCTGCATTGAAAATGAGGACCCAACTGATAAAGGCATTAAACTGATTAAAAGGAATTGCAAGAGGTCATGGAAGTCAAAGGGACTTTCAAAGACTTTGTTGGAGTGATAAGCAGCATTGGCAACAGAAGTTGCCTAAATCTTGACTTTGGAAATTTTGATGAGAATTCACAGGACAAGCATGTGGCTGCAAAATGGCTGCTGAGGAGGAAAAAGGGGACAATGAGAGGGAAGAGAAATTTGTTTCTTTCCCACTATACAAGGATGTGTTAACGGTGCCATCAGTGTTGAAGCCTTAGTTAGGGCTAGTGATGTAGATCTTCAAATTGTTAAAGCTATGGACACAGTAGTACAGAATTTTGTAGCAAGAACATAGAGATAGAATTTAAAGCAGACATTAATTGAAACACACTTTAAACGATGATAAAATAAGATCTCATAATTATGTAAGTAAAGCTATGGTAAAATATGTTACATGCAGCATGTGTACACACATGCATTGAAAGGGTGGGAAAAGGGTGCTAAACCTGCTTGTGTTAATAAATAAATAATGAATTTGTTATGCTTTTCAGTTTTCCTTTGATTTGGTCACTATGAATGCTTGGATTATTGCAATTATTTTTTCTTGATTTTTGTATATTTGTGGTTATTTCAAAATTATGTAATTCAAAGTTCAGATTTTAGGCCAGATGGCTTCAAATTAATAAGGCTTTACTGCATTTTGATACTACTTTCAATTTTAAACTTTTAACTGAGAGCTCTCAATATCCCACATACTGTTAATGTTGACAAATCTTTAAATAGGTGCACTTGTGATGAGATTCTGTAATATAATCAAAATGAACTAATTTTTTATAAAAGTGTTTCAACCCCTTTTAATAAACTATATCTATTGTATTTTGAAAAAAATAAATAAATCTCTTGAGATTTCCCTGATCAAAATTGTAGATTTCTCTGCCCTACTAATGAATTTCATAATATAGAAATTGGCTCTCTTCCTTGATGGTAATTTTTTCCTTTAAAAAAAGGGGGGGAGAAGCATGTCTCCACTGTCCTCACAGCTGGCCTATCTCTCCACTTCTTTTCTTTTTAATTTATTTCACAAACTTTTATGTAAATTAAATGTTTTCCATAACCTTTTATTTGACAATTTCCCTAAGCTGGAAGGAGGTCTTCATTTGTTGTACCACTGTTTACTGCTTTTTTTTTTAACCTCTAAAATCAGTTTAACATGTCTCCTGTTGGTTTTAGCAGATAGGTCTTTTATATTGCTTTTAAAAAATAAATACCTTTAGGTGTTGGTGTATTTTATATTTTTATTGTGTTCTATACCCAAAGTTTCATTTCAGTTAATTCATGGTCTTAGTACACGTTAGGGTATGCTAATGAGATTGCAACTGAGCTGTCTAAAACCTTGCTGCTACTGAAATTAAAGAGAGATACTAATGGGGGAATTGAAACAGTGAGTTTGTTTATGGAACATATGCATGGATTTTAGGAGATAACAATGACAAAGCAATTACCACTGGATGCTGTAAAATCTTGTTAACTATATTCATAAACCGATGATATTGGCTTCCTACTTTAGCAACAATTTATTTATCCATTACAATGCTTTTTCTTTAGAGAGTATTGGAATGCCTATCTCCACTTCAATTTCTCATTTACCTGTCGATAGATTTGGTGGATGATAAATTATTTCTCTTTCAGTTTATGCTTTTCATTTTCTAAAAAATGCTAATCTTATATTGCAAACCACTACCACAATAGCACATTATTACTGTTGTTGTTGTAGCAGCAGTAGTAACAATGATAAAATGTTCATCTTCAGTATCTCCAATATTTTTCATAGGAGGTTTTCAAGTTAACATCAAAGAGATGATCTTGTTATATTTTTCTTAAAATTTATTAAGTGTATAATAAGATGATAGAATTCAATTATAAAAGTAAACAGTCTACTGCCATGGGCTCAAGAGTGTGATATCTTACTGTTAGTTCATCCCAAGGCTTCAACCCTATCCACGGATCTATCTAACCTAACAGTTGTGCCTTATACTTCATCTAAATGTAACCACTGTCTCCAATTAGAATTTATGAAATATATTAATGCCTGCTCCACTTATACAACATTATGACATGTTTTGAAGGGCAATCATTCCCACCAACAGCTACTGACCAACTACTTGATATTGTAGCTGGATTCTGAGTTGCTTCTGTGGAGGCCTCTGATGGTTTAAATATGAACTTGCTGGGTCATGCTCTGGTGGTATGTTAAAATTCATTAAATTTTCTCTACTTTTCAACATGAATTTTTTTTCCCAAGAAGAGACTTTTATTGGCTGCGAAGTTCTTTCAGCAGCTTAGCCTCTGATTTAATTTCCTGATTTTTGGTTCAAAAGTGAGCTGCCATTGCTGATTTGTCTATCTGTTTAAAACAAATATTCCTTTCTCCGAATTTTTAAAATTCTCTTCATTTTTCAAATATATTTTTGATTACATTGTGCACATTTAATTTTGTAAATACCCAATTTCTGTTCTGTTGGCATGTATCTTTTATTTTAGAACTTTGTAAAAATTTTATATTATGTTTGTTCTTTGGGGCTAACTTAATGCCATTTTCTTTCAATATCCTATTCAATTTTTTGTGGTAAATCACTCCATTATCTATAGCTTCCTAAGTACAACTTAAATAAATGACCATTGTTGCTTTACTAAGAATTTAGTATGTTTAAAAAACAACTTTTACTGACTTTTTACTCAACAATCAACAACCACCTCATATAGATGCTATCAAGATTTGATGCAGTGTTTGATGCATCTGCTAATGATATCTCTAGCCCTTGCAGTGGAAAGGGCATGTTATACGTATACTTTAGAGGTTCACAAAATTACTCTGAACTTGATTGCCAGAAAATATTGATTATAATGGACGGTGCTAGATACATTAGCAAAGTCTCCTGAAAGAGTTCACAGTCAATAGTCAGTATAATGTTGTCAAAGAACTATTCAAATTCATAGTGATAGGATCATTACTATGTCCAATTCCACACTTAACAAGATCAGTTAAAAATGGAATCAATTAAAAGGTATTCCATTTTAACTGATAAATTCTGATTGTATTAGCCGTTAATCTTTATTTCAAAGGCTGGTGACTCAGGATCTTAATTCCTATGCTTACTCAAAAAGTCCCTCAAGGGAAGGACAAGTGAGTTCTGAATAAAAATCTTAAATATAAACAGCTGATCACATTTTCATATATTGAAGCCTTTAACATTAAAATAGATTTACAACAAAAATGGATAATTTGTTTAATTATGAAACTATGAAAAGGAATCTTTATTGCTCCATTAAATTAATGAGAACATGTCAAAAATAAACCAACTCTGCATTCTTCAATACAGAGCCCATGAATCCATGGTCATATTATTTCTTGCTGAGACAATACAATACTCCATCTGAGTCAGAAATATACACTTTCAAACAATAATGATAACACGTGAGAATGGTGCAATGCAACAAACTTTAAGTTTATTCGATTCCTTTCTTAGCTATAAAAATTGGCTGCTATAATTGGAGATTATGCCTGGTTATAAAGCTGGAGGTGTCAGATTTGCCTGCCTCTACTGGAGAATCAGAAATTCAGTAGATTTTTTTGGATGTCAGTGGATAGTATTCAGCCAAAAAAGATTGCAAGGGTATGATTATTGGAATTGATTTCACCACTTCAGCTTCAGTATGTGTGGATAGTTTAATTTATACAGGGTCATTAATATACATTGCAGCTTTAGTACCAAGCGATCAGCTTTATTTTCCCCTGGAGTGTTTTCTATGGGCTAGCGCACCACTTGTTAGTCGGTCAACTGAGTCTAAACGATTAGCGGCAGGATATAAAAATAAAACAAACCAACCATATAACAATACACATACCAATTTAAGAGGCTCATTATAACCAAATTATCAACTGAGGTGTTGAAACTATCTGCCTTCATTCTTCACACATCTTTGGCATCTCTAGGAAATTATTCATCACTTGTTGTAGATCCTCTTTTGAGAAATCCAGACAATTTCCTGAAGAATATTATTTTTGAGTTCTTATATGGTGTGCGGGTTCATCTTGTACAAGACATTTTTTAATTTATCTCATAGATAATAATTGCAACCTGTTAAATCTGGGACCAAGGGAACCACATCCCCTACCAAATGACTCTATCATGTGGAAATACATTGTGAATTGTTCTCATAGAATTATTAGCAGTGTGAGTACTGGCAGAGTCCTGTTAAAAAATGCATCATCACGCTCCCTGTCGGTTAATTCTCAGGAAAAAGGGGTTAATAAGATTTTCACACAATAGAATCAACTGTATGCTAAAAAAAATTAGTTCTATTATCCTTTCACCACTGATGGCACGCAATATACCAATCGTAATCTTAAAAGAAGTTAGGAACAGTGAAGTTGTTACTTATACAACTGAGTCAGTATTAGGCGACACTAAAACTTCACTAACTGATTAATCCTTCAGAACATGTTTCAAGAGCATTCGCTCTCATCTTCAACTGGGGACTAACTAACTCTAGCAGGTGACATAGTGGCATCTGGTGGTTCCATTAGATAATGGAACAGGAAGTCCATTGGTAGAATGTCAAAATTCATAACTCTATGTTTATTTTTTAAAATATAAATCCTTTCCCATATTGCCAAATCCTTGGGATTGGTGGTAGCTTTTAATAGTTTGGCTTCTCCTGCAATGTTATGATTGTAATGATCTGCAACTGCCGATTTATCCACTTGTTTATATCTTAAATTTCTGAAGTGTTCTTTGGTCCTTGTCTCCAAATTTCGTATTGTTTTGCGTATATATATCTGATCATACTCCAAACAGTCTATCTGATACACTCCTGACTTCTTGCTAGGTGGAATAACGTCCTTTTTGTTGCTGTTCAGAAGCTTTCCAATACTAAATTTATTTTGTGCAGCCAAACGTATATCATAATTTTTAAAGATTTTTTAAAGATTTTCATGAATGCCCTGTTTGCCCATGGATATACAGGAGAAATGACATAATTTCATTCAGCATATATAGGAAACCTATACATACAGATAATCGCATAAAGAATAACAGTTTCAACTCTAAATCACACCAACATGCCATTATAAACAGCCTTGTCCACAGATTGGTAAACATCTCACTCAACTAGGAAGAATATTCAGCAGAATACCGTTATATCATCAAAACAGCCCTCAACAATGTATTCAGCAGCTCTTTAGTTGATAAGAAGATCAAACCTTTCAAAAGACAAACAGATATTAAAAACAAAACTCTCTCCACGATAAAAAAGGACGTGGTTTTTAAAAGATTCACATATCATCCGTGAGTAAACAGGGCATTCGTGAAAATCTTTAAAAATTATGATATACGTTTGGCTGCACAAAATAAATTTAGTATTGGAAAGCTTCTGAACAGCAACAAAAAGGACGTTATTCCACCCAGCAAGAAGTCAGGAGTGTATCAGATAGACTGTTTGTAGTGTGATCAGATATTATATATATATATAGGCAAAACAATATGAAATTTGGAGACAAGGACCAAAGAACACTTCAGAAATTTAAGATATAAACAAGTGGATAAATCGGCGGTTGCAGATCACTTTTGGACTTACGATCATAACATTGCAGGAGAAGCCAAACTGTTAAAAGCTACCACCAATCCCAAGGATTTGGCAATATGGGAAAATATTTATATTTTAAAAAATAAACATAGAGTTATGATTAATACAATGATATCAATTAATATGATTGGCTTCACTGTGCAAGTTCCAATTTACATTTAAATAGAGTTATGAATTTTGACATTCCACCAATGGACTTCCTGTTCCGTTATCTAATGAAACCACCAGATGCCAATATGTCACCTGCTAGAGTTAGTCAGTCCCTAGCTGAAGATGAGAGCGAATGCCTTTGAAACATGTTCTGAAGAATTAACCAGTTAGTGAAGTTTTAGTGTCACCTAATACTGACTCAGTTGTATATGTGTAAATATACCGATCGTTTCATCATGAAGGGGCACTTCATGTACAACGTCAAGTTTATCAGTACTACTGTAACAATTATTTTGAATACACACATAACCATGGTGGTGGAAGTCTTTGTCTGAGAAGATTAAATGTGGGTATATTTATTCATTGTACACATTTTCCAGAATTCACTACCAAAATGTACACCTATGTACGGGTATCCTGACTGAACAGTGTGTGCCAGTCATTTATATGGCTTGAATTGCAATAATTTAGTAGCCTTTTGCACAGACCCATATAAAATTCCCACTTGTTGTGCAAGACGACAAAGAGATTTTCTAAATGATTACTAATGTCATGTAATCTTTCTTCTGTAAGAATGCAACACTGCTTTTTTTTTCTTAGGCTAGACACTTTCAGTTTCCTGAAATTTATTATACAAATTATGGCCTGCAATCTGGAGCATCTACACCCAGAAATCTTGCTTGATAGTCTTGGAACTTCACAAGCTGAGTTAACACATATGAATCGTACATAAAGACATGCTGTGCCAGTAAATGCACGAGGCATAATACACTTTATGTACACTGTTGAAGTAACAAACAAACACAATACACACCTAGGAACAGCTGCGCTATGATTGCAACAGTCAGCAGTGTCAACAAGTATGCAAACAGGCTTTGTGGCAAGCTAGTGGGATATCGCTCATAGGAAAATACCGTGCGCTGCAGGGGAAAGCATCACTGATTGCATGGTATATAGTCTGGCCCCTGAGAAACAGGTCAGATTCCTATGTCAGAAGTACAAACGGATTATGAATCTTACCTTAAAGTAGATGCTGAAAGTGCCCTCCTTCTACTCGTATGTAAGCTCCATTTGCAATCATGTTATCATTCATTTGTTTAAGCTCACTAACTGATTATACTTATTTCGTGTTTAATATTAACCAGGATTTCCTCTGTGTGGGGATTTATGGGAACACTTGTCTTTCAAACTACCAATAAATAAAAATTAAACCTGATAAATTTGGAAAAGCACAAGGGTCACAAACCAACACTAATTACTTTATCATTGAACATCCCACTTATTATACTTAAAGACTCTTGAGCCATATGTGCTGTTGCAGAATCCTGTTGGAACCCACCATATAATTTTTCCTCTTCTGGCAACTGCTGAAGAAACAGCGCTAAAATTAGTGTTTGATTTAAATCTACATTCACTGTTTCATTATAAAATATCAGACACTATTATTTTCCTCTACTTATCACACACCAAAGCATAAATTTTCATAATGGGGGCTTTATGGAATATTATAATTGTCTGACAATTATAATATACAATTTTGTATGTTTACACACCCATTTAGATGAAACCATTATTCTTTGTGAAGAAAAGGAGCTAGATAAATTTTTTACTCTGAGCTGCAATTAGCAATCAATGGCAATAATTCACTCTATGAACTGGATCACCTTCTTGCAATTTATGAACATGTGTATACCGATATAGTTTCAACTTCAATTATTTTAATATTGTAAATTGTTTATGAGGAAATCACTCAAATTTCATTAAAAGTTTTCCACTTACTTGGACCTGTTTTTAAGTGAAAAAAAATTTAGTGAAATTTGAATGATTTCCTCATAAAAAATTTACTAAATTATTCTTTATTTCAATGTAAAAATTCCCACTATTCAAAACTTTTTAATAACTTTGTGGCATTAGAAACATGTCTGTTGTGCAAGCTAAGTTATTGGTTTTTATGGCAAAAGCTCTGATTTCAATCATTCATAGGAATATGTTTTGTCCAACTCTATGTCTGTGATTACAAGTACATTCACTAAACTTTGTATAGAATTTCTTGAAGGGGCATTATGTTGGAAAACATTTTAATAAACTCTCTTCAAACACAAGCAAACTGTTTTTTCACAGTCAAGTGATGCACGTTTTAAACACATGTATTTCTGACATACAAACTTTACTTGACTAGTATGTGCTATGCATTGCATCCCCAACTCATGTGACATGAGTCACCAGTTCTTGGGCAATCCTAAGATAATGGATGACTTCAATGTCAAGGGGAGTACCAGCCAATGTAGTGTTTTTTTCTCTAGGATGCATATACAATAATTTTCACAGTCCTATATAATGCAGTTATGTCATGTCTGCCCATAACAACATGAGCAACACTATCATGTAACTAAGCTGTATTTAAAGGATTATTTTAAAAAATACTTAAATATGTTGCTCCATTTTATATTTAAAGCAATGGTCAAAACTTTCTTGCACTTTTGTAATTTAATTTTAATGAGAAGAAAACTGGATAAACCATTTAATACCTAATTAATTTTTATCCCAACAAACACAATATATATTTTCATTTCCTACTGTTCTTGTTAGCTGTTTACATTTCTTACCTTCAGTTGGCCTATCCACAGTGTACCAGAGTTTAAACTGTTCAGGATGGGACTTAGCAACCTCCTCCAATTCATTTCTCAGTAAAATATCTTCTTCTGACTGGTTGGCAAATAGCAGAGACAGCTGAGTGTGGTCACTGGGATCCCGAGTAATGTGGCGCACTAATTGTAGCATGGGAGTGATGCCTGTGCCACCTGAAATATACCACAGCACCCATGTCTCTTCTCAAAGAGAATTTGCTACATGATGATAAATCATTTGCTTCAATATTAATTTTTAGATACATACCAGCTATCATGCCCACTTTCTTAACCACAACTGTGTTTGCAGGATCTTTTCTTAGCACTTTGATGGAAAATTTTCCTTTCTCAAGGTAGACCAATCTTCCAGATGGACCACGTACATCAATAGTCTCTCCAAGTTTTATACTCTCCAGGTATTGACTCATCTTACCTCCTTCAGGGAACTTTGGGTGAACATTCTTGAAGTATACCTACAATAAAACACTGATGAATGACTATCATTTTAACTGTTCTCCAGCAAGAATAACAGTTAAAGGATATATAAAGGTCAAGTACCAAGTGAGCAGTGGAAGGAGGATGTGTTTATAGTGACCTCCAGGCGTGTAAAAAAAAGTGGCATAAGCAACAATGGGAGAAGAAATTTCAGTATAGAGAGCAAGGATAGAAATGTTTAGACTAAGAAAATTGAAGAAAAAGGAAGAAGGAGGAAGCAAGATGATGGATGGTCTAATATGGGGATGTAGATTTTAATGTTGCTAATTATATGGGGGAATTGAACTAAATCTGGACCCAGAAGAAATAAAGGAAATAATTTTGGAAAAATTGGGGTAAAGATTAAGTAATAATCTCAACAAAATAGCTAAGGAAATAAAAGTTGAGGTAGGAAAAGAAATTCAAGGAAGCAAGAGGGAAATAGATGGAATGAAGATGAATCTAGAAATAGCAGACAAAAGGAGAAGACCACTTAACCTTGTATTTATAGGAGTGGAGGAGAGAAGAGGTATTTGGCTAGAGCAAGAAGTAACCCAAGTACTGGAAAATAATTTAGAAATAGAATTACATGGATGGGAGATTGTGGAAGCATACAGAACAGAAAGGCACATGGGGAAAAGAACAATTATAAATCAATTTTCAACAACTCAAATAATTAATGAAATATTGCAAAAGGCAAAGATGCTGAAAGGAACAAACACATTTATTAACAAGAATTTAACATCAGCCTAAAGATACATAAACCAAAATCTAATTTGACGATATTGGAAGTGAGAGGAGCAGGAAAAAGGGCATACATTGGACATTTATAACTGTGGATTGAAGGAGTGAATGCATCTTTTACAAACAAGTGAGACATATGAAGCAGCAGACCAATTTGGGAGGAAATGAGTCAGCAAACCATAACCATCAACAGGAAATGCATGTAGCGACAGGAAGCTCAAAGGATCCACAGTCCGGTACACAAGAGCGAATTGACAAAACAAGAAACATGACAGCAATCCTTGCATCAGAAGCTATGGCATCACTACATGCATCGGAAACTGGCAGGAGCCAAACAGTTGACTTTCAGTAGAGAGAAAACAGCTGGAGTAGTATGACATCAGGAAAGCAAGCGGCAGAAAGAAGAAAGGAGATGTCGCTGAGGAAACTGGAGGTGGAAGCAGCACGGGGTCCAGTGGAAAGGGAGGAACTGAAATGGGTGCAAACCATTGGTAGTAGTGAAGAAGAGAGGAAAGAAAGTGGACAAAGCAAGCGGTGCAATAGGATGAATACGGAAGAAGGGGGAGATAGCATTGCTTCGCCTCCACATGGAAGTATTTTGGTAGTGAGCAAGGATAAAACAAGGGATCCAGTTGAGAAGTAGAAAAACCTAAGGAAAGTTTAAAGTTTATGTGGCCCAAGGGGAGAATGGGATTACAATACCGGAAATTAGGAGATTAAGTTTTTGGAACTGTGAAGGCCTAAAAAATAAATTCAACATGGGAACTTTACAGTATTTATTGAGTACTATGGATATTTGGCAGTTGTAGAAACATGGTTAAAAGATGAAGAGATTACAATAAAGGACTTCAAATATGTAGGAAGAAAAGTTGAAATATTGGCAAGGAGGGGGAGACCATCAGGAGGGTTAGGTTACTTTGTTAAGAATGATCTGAGTAAAACAATTAAAGAAATTGGTCTAGGTGCATGAAAGTACTTTGGGTCATATTGGATGATAAAATGATACATGAAAGTCAATATGTATAGGTTTGTATATAACCTACCAACCACTTCACAGTTCCATAAGCCAGAAGTGCATCATACCTAGATAAAGATTTAGAGAGATTAAGAGATAAATGTTTGAAAATAGATATTATAATATTGGGAGACTTTAATATAAAAATTGTTAATCTGACAAAAATCTAATGAACAGGTGGGAAAATAATAATGTAATAGAAAAAAATGAAATATTAGACACAGTAAGGATAGGGTGGAAGAGAGAGGATGCGAAAAATTTATTAGCTTCTATGAACTAAACACACTTGATATTCTAAATGGCAAGTATGGTGAGGATGAGCATGGAGAATTCACCTTCATCAATAAAAATGACCAGAGAGTAATTAATTTTGTACTATGATCAAGTAATATTAGCCACATGGTAAGTAACTTTGAAATGTCAAATATAAGTATGAGTGGTGGCCACTTTCCACTAATAACAGATATAAATACTAAATTGCAAAATGTAACTATTATGCAAATAAGGGAAAATAACAATGAAAAAAGAGAATATGTTAGCTACGAATGGAAGGATGAAAGTAAGATTAACTTTGATTTTGCTTTAGAATCAGAGATAGGAAAAATATACCAGCATGGGATAGTGTTTAATTTAGAAAAATATGAAATTTGAAAAAGCAATCAACATATTGAATTTTATTTTTTATTTGGGAGGGAAAGGGATGAAAGTAAAAAACAAGAACAATATTAAAAGTGATATCTGGTTTGATGATGAATTTAAAATAAATAAATATATCGCAAAGGCAGATTTAATAAAATGGAGGGAATTAGGAATTTCTAAATCAAAGTAAACATTATTATAATAAATTATTAAAAAGTAAGAAACGTTTACGGAGGGTAGGTCGGCCCTTGGAGGTGCTTGCTCCTGAAAACATTGTTTTTGTGGAAGGAGAAATCATGGAAAATTAGTGACTCAAAAATACAGAAATAGCAGTAAGGTTGAGCCTTTCTAAAACAACAGTCCTTCGAATTATTCATGAACTAGTGCAACATGGGTGCCTAGATTTCTTTCCTCAGTCCAAAAGCAGCATTTGTCTTGTCAGGCATTTTCAGAGTTCTGCAATGGCAACGAAAGAGAGAAGTTCTGCAAACCATTGTTACAGGAGATGAAACTATGGTCCTCTACTATGATCCCTTGTCCAAAAGAGAATCAATGAAGTGGCAGTCATAAACCTGGAGAAGCACTGCCTCTAAAGGCCAAGGTCACTCAGTCAAACAAGAAGATCACGGCCGCAATCTTTTGGGACTGTGAAGGAATACTCTTCATTGACTTCAAGGAGAGGAACGCCACAGTAAATGTGGAGTACTATATTGGCCTACTGCACATACTACATGCTTTCATAAAAAAGAAAAGGCGAGGAAAACTGAGTGGTGGTGTGCGTCTTCTTCATGGCAAAGCACTGTGCAGCACACAGCGCTTGTTGCAAAGGAAGCTGTGAAGAAATGTGGCTTCAAGGAGATCGACCATCCACCCTACAGCCTAGATCAGCTCCCAGTGACTATTTCTTCTTCCCAAAACTCAAGAAGGACCTTCAAGGAAGGAAATTTAAGTGTGATGAAGAAGTGATGGATGCTGTTTATGCCCATTTTGCAGACAAGACTTTTTTGACTATTTGGTGGGGGGGGGGAGAATTGAAATGTTAATTTAAAGATGTGAAAAGTGTATTGCTATAAAAGGTAACTATATTGAAAAGTAAAATATAGTTTTTGTCTTTATCATATATATAGAAAATCATTAGACCAGAAACTTATGGACCCACCCTCGATGTTTCATAGCGGTACGTAGAGTGTAGAAATACAGTATAATATCATACAACATCAAAATGCCTTGTATAATGCTAAGTTGTCATATCATTGGTATAATTCGATGTGACTTTCGTTACCAGCATGTTCTTCTTTATGCATAAACCCCAGGCAACTTGCCTTTATTTTTAAAGAACTCATTTGTAGCAGGTAGTAAGATGCTCTTGTAATTCACAAACCTTCTAGAATCTACCTAAGGGTGAGTATATAAAAAACTATGGCATAATTATAAATCCATTAATTGTCAACAGACTGTCAGTGAAAGGCGTCCTCGTGCTGAGACATGGGAACTTTACAAGACCTGAAAAACGGAAGGGAAAACAGAAGCAAAATGTAAGTATTGCAGAACCATATGCCAGCACACTCTAGCGTCTAAGCAAGCATATTATGAAGTGTACTTTTTGTACAGCCAATTAAACATGGGACAGCCATAACTTCAGAGTAATCATCAAAATAAGGTGCAGGAAGGCTACTGAAATAGATGACAATTCTTAATTTTCTACCTTAATGACAGCAGATGCTGATATCCCTGCTTATAAGGTGGTGACCGACAATGAAGTAAATGAAGTTAGCATTAATGTTTCTGAGTTTCTTTTATCAATGCTAGAATCTAAATATTGGCAGAGTGCTTTTCATTTTGTTTGCCCTAGCTATGGTCCACTTAACCCCTATTTCCTGGGTTGAATTTTGCCCACTGCAGATTACCAAAGAGAGAAAGGCATTATCATAAAAAATATTGAAAAGTAAAATGCCTTTGGTTTAATCTTTGATGGATGGACGGAATCTCAGGCAACAGCATTGTGAATTTCATTGTTTCTACTCCAGAACCAGTATTTTTCAACAATATTCATCCTAATGCACAAAGAAAAACTGTCCAATTTCTTGCTTCAAGCATCATCAGTGTGATCAACTGATCAGAAGTTTGTGGTTGCTATCATCGATAATGCACAAAATATGAAAGCTACTTGGAAAATAATATAAGACAAGTACCAAAAAAAAAAAAAACTGTACAGGATGTGCTGCTCATGGAATCATCTTTTTAAATCAGATATCGTGAACAACAAGAATGTACTTCAGGAACTTTCTCAACAAAGCAAAAGAATAATCAAAGCATTTAAAATGTTCCGCACACTTCATTGAAAGATAAAAGGAAAGAAAAATATAGTCCTCCTTCGTTACCCTGAAACTCTAACTCGATGGGCTGGCATTGGGATGTGTTTTGAAGGTTTGCTAAAAATACAAAGTGGCTCTTCTGGAAATCACTGTATGCCCCACAATTCACTTCAACAGAAACATAAAGAAAAGATGATGTGTAGTGAAACTTGAGGAAGGCAAGCTGCTCTTAGGGCCCATGCAAGCAGCTAATGCTGTTTTATCTTACATTCATGACAATTATATTTGTTTTCAAATCACGCAAATCCAATACTATAATACAGTTCAATGTTCTCTCCCACCAATCAGTTAATTATAAGAGCTGCAATTAAGAAAAGGAAGGAATTCGATGCTTAGATCCGCGATACAAGGGTTCAATTCTTTATGCTGATGACGAAAACATGGCATTGGGCTACATCACTGACTTCAGCAATGAGCTATGGCATGATAGTAGAATAAGCATGGCTAATTTGGCAGAATTATTTAATGCAAGTGATGGTAATTATTTCCGAGACACATTATGGGCAGCTGCTCAACATGTCTCACCTTCTATTTGATGGAGGAGGCTGTGTGGTAAACAACTGTTAAGTCCACTAGCATCTAAACTTCTGAATGTACCCCTATCATCATAACTTGTCACTAACTGCAAACTATATTACTCATACCCCTATGCTTAGCATCAAGTTAATTTTCATTCAGCTTCTTTATCCTCTGATTATTTTTAGCCATATTATTCCTGCCCATTTCAACAAACTCACGTATTCCTGAATGCCTCATCACCTATACCTTGAGCAATCATTAAATTCATCCTATGTATGCACAATTTAAACATTACCAAGTCCAATACATTAGAACATTCTTCACATCTCTCAGGATTTCATTTATAGCTTATTAGTTTTGTTTTCTCAACTATCAAATTTATGAATCTATGGGTAAGATCTGAACACCGCTTTTAGGCATTGTAGCTTTCAGCAGGATTCAGCACCCTCACAGAGAAGAACCACCATATGAAATGTTCTCAATTTTATTGCTGTCAAGAATGAGCTTCCAGCAGCCCTGGCTCAACCTTTGGACTATTAAGCAGTGCTCAAAGCTTGAGGGTATGGTACATAAGAAAAGACACCCCCTACCATAAGAGTCTTAAGGGATTCTTGGAGATGGCAGTGGCAGATTTCTCAAAGATGGTGTCAATTGTCATGGGTAAAATGGCCAGTGTGAGGACAAAATGAATGGTACTATACATATGGAATAAATTTACCACTCATAAAAATCATGTTAAAACTACTGAAGCACAATACTGTTATTGTACCTACTAGGTACATATTGATCTGCCATAATTTTGCTCTCATATTAGCTCCTATTTTGAAAACTACTCACTATCACAGACTGTTATATTTTTCAAAACATTTACATCACCTGCATTAAAAAACAATCTTTGTCCAATGCCAGCCCACTGTTTTCGTGAACTTGTGGGCATTCCCTTCTGGCATGGCAGTATTGTAGCAGACTTCTGAGGTCAGGATACCCATAGGATGCTGCTAAATTGTCCCAGTGGAGATGATGGTGATATGGTTATAGTGCACCAGAGGGTCCTTGAACCTATTGGTGCCAAAACATAGTCTGCAAGGATGAATGAAATGAATTCCTGATGGCACAAATGAGTTCAGAGTTCAGTTCAGAGGTAGCCCTGCTTCCTCAGTCCATGTCAGGAAAATGAGGCATTTAGTCTTTCAAAAGAGTTTACCAAAGAGAAAATTCTAGAACATAATCTTGGAGTGACCAATGCTTTTAAAAAAGAATCAATCAGAGTAGCTGTTTAATTCTTTTATTCTCTGGAAATGATTAATGTTTAGAATTAATTCCAGGCATTTAGGAAATAAAAAATGCTTTCTTACACAGTCTGTTTAGATAAAACAAATCTCAGAGAGTCATATTACATTTCATATGGCTCTATTTAATATCAACTCCAGTACAATATTTAAATGTTGTGAGTTCATTCTCAAAAAAGGAAAATGTTATTCTTATAGAAGAAACATAATATGATTTTAGAAAATCTCAAAACACATTGGTTCTAATGTAGAACCAGCTAACTTTAACTATAATGGTTAACCTTACAGTAATTAGTGAGCTAAAATGAATTTTTATTCAGATACACAATGAAAACATTTCCAACAAGAAAACTGTTACTGAAAGTAATTTTTTGAACAAGGCCTAAAATAAATTTTAGGCATTCATTTTCTACATGCTACCTAATATGTTTTTACAATTACCAGAAGAAACTCTTGTCTGCAACTTCAAAAATTGCTGGGGGAATACACACAATTCATTGTTTCGTTTTGAATATCATAATCCATTATTTTTGCATTAATCATTTCAACTGTGATCACAGAATTAATCTTCATAAGTAACTAGAGCTGCCATTTTCATCAATATATCTATTACTGTTACCACGAATTCACAGCCTTCTGGAATATTACGCAGTTTCCAGATAAAATATCAACACTGTCATTTTGATATCTATACCATTTTTTTCCAATCTGTTTAGTTCTTCAGTTTTCAATGAAAAAGTACCATGTAACAGACATTTGGAAATAGCAAATGGAAATTTATGCATGTGCTCCAACTTTCATACTCATTTTGCAATAGGGTCCTTTTTGCACTTGACCTATTATGCACCTCCAATTCTGGTTACACAATATATAAAAATAAGCTGTAACAATGATAACATGAATATATATAGTCGGTCCTGGTGGTGTAGTGGTAACCATACCCGCCTTCTAAACCCAAGATCGCAGGTTCAAACCCAGCAGGATGAATGGATTTTTTTCGGGTGTAAAGTATGGCTTCCTTCTGAAGGGAAGTAAAGCTGTGGGTCCCGTGTCATACATTTACGGCACAAAAAAGAACCTCAAGCCTGTAAGAAGAGGCCTCTGAGCAAAATTTGTCGGCCATTTCACACCCTAATTTGAATGGGATGCTGACAACCTGTGATGTTAAAGAGCATCTGTAAGTAAATCAAATAAATAAATAATGAATATATATATTTATATAAAACTAATTTTATTTAAAGAGCCTTTTTGCCTGCCTATTTTTGGTATATACAATGCCAAACACCCAGTGATTAACAATTACCTGCCTCTTAGATGGTCATCTCGTATTTCTTTTAGATGCAGAGGACAAAATGCATAATTAAAAATGTACATATTTAAACATAATCCAACTTTCATGTTTATTTTGCAATAAAGCCCTAATTTCACTTTAACTATTATGCACCTTTAAATTTCACCGCCATGGATGACTGAGGTCGTTAAGGCATGGACTCATGAGCAGGAGATCTGGGGTTTGAATCCCGCCAGGACCATCCTCCCTGACTGAGGTTTTTCCCAGGTTTTTCTCAGGTTTTTCTCAGTCCTCATAAATGCCAAATGCCGGGGAGTTCTCTTGACTTAGGCCTGGAACGTTTCCTTCCTTAAAAATAATTCCTTCCCAGTATATCATTTCATCTCATATATCAGTGTCACCGCCTGTGGTGCCTCAATAGTTAAAACGGGCATTAAACAAAAATAAATAAATAAAAAAAGAAAGAAATTCTGGTAACATAAGCAGTAACAATGTTAACATGAGTATATAAAACAATTTTATTTAAAGAGCATTTTTGCCTGCCTATTTTTGGGATGTATAATGCTAAACATCCAGTTTTTAACAATTACTTGGCCTTTTGATGGTCATCTTGTGCCTTTTTACATACAGAGGATGAAAGGAATAATTAAAATTGCACATTTTTAAACATAAATATAATTATTAAAAATAATAGCCACATCAATTTTAATCAATATTAAAAACAAAGTTACAAGTTACAACAAAATTAAACAGAATTTAAAAAAAAAACTTTCTTGATGACTTGTAGAAATGTTTTTTTTTTTTTATTTAATACACAGCTCAAGATGCTTAATTGCTCACAAAATTCTGTATATTTCTGCAACACGCAGTATTATTTTTACTGATACAAATTCTGTCTCTTTTAGAATCTAATTAGTTCAGCCTGTTAGTGCTAACAAGTTCCATCACATTTCTGCCTATTGCTTCACTCTAAACAAGTGACAGGCAGTAATAGTTATTAAGATATAATTAGCATTATGTTTTTATAATAAAGCTCTTACCTTTATTACTAGGTCCATGAAACCTTTATTATCATCACTGCTTACTGGAGTATAAGAGCGAATTACTATCTGATCATCTATCTTTGCTGACAAATGGATGTGTTGACCAACTGGAAGTCCTAGAAATAAACTTAATGCAATTAGCACAGCAGTTTAACTATAACCAATCAAGTAAAATCCCACACAGAAAACTTCATCAGTTATAAATCTGTTTTACTTTTTCTGGCTAACTGTAACATTTATTACATATAACTTAAATTAATGGCCTGACTTACAATAATTCCAAAGCATGAGAATGGCACAATTTAGATCCATCCATGTGCTAACAATTAGCCCAATCTCACATTAAAATCAATGTTTGATAATGGTTACACCAGCTTCAGCTACTTACAAAGGTCTAAAAATAATAATTTCCTTTAACTCAAGTCATATTATCTAAAAAAATGTTATTTGCCTGGCCTCAAAGACATCAAAATTAATTCATAATATTTTGATTGGAAAATAATATTTGACTAATGCTCGAGTTTATACTCATATAGGTATATAGATAGATTGGGGAAAAAGTAAAATGTTGATAATTTTTCCTTTTTAATTCAATTTCAGAAAGGTAAGGAATATCAAACTTGGATATTAATAAAGAATTTATGGTAAGAGTAAATAATATGATGCTGAATTCAATGTAATGCAGCAGAAACAATACCAGTAGAGCTAAAAGTATTATCAAATTTTTGTTAGTTACCCCAACACTAGTGGTCAGGAAAAGAGCATTGCCACTGTCAGTGTGCAGCTGCTCCGATTCACAGCTATTCTAGCTAGCATGTGTTCCGCTGATGTAGCATATATACATTGAGGTTATTTGAGTGACTAGCCAGCAGAGCACAGATGCATTTTGGAAGAAGTGCTCAGGAGACCCACAACTAAAATATATATTTAAAAGAATGATAGTATTATACAATGGAATGGTAATATATCTTACATTAAAGTATTCAAACTGTTTGCACTAACTCCATCCACTTACATAAAACTGGACATATTTCAGAAGCTATTTGCTTCCATCATCAGCTGGTAGTTGGATCCCAAGATACTTTTGTGGTGGTCTCTGATGATTCTAGTAGGAACTTGCTGAGTCTAAAGAGTCTTCCCACCCATGGACGAACTCAGCAAGTTCCTATTACAACCATCACAGACTGCCACAAAAGCATCTTGGGATCTAACCGCCAGATCCAGTAGTCGGCAACAGCTCATAAAGGAAGCAATAGCTTCCGAAACATGTCCAGTGTTATGTAAGTAAATGAAGTTAGTGTGAACAGTTTGAATACTTTAATATAGGATAAAAAATATATATTCTCTCCAGCCATCTCACCTTTATTACTAGTACAATATGCAAACATTTTCTTACTAATTACATGGCCAACCTCCCTTTCATCAGTTGACATTTATTTTGTTTCTTTCTATTTCCTGTACTATTGATTTTTACATCCATCTAGGTATTAATGATTTCATCTAGGTAAATGAAATCATTAACAAATTAAATTTTTCTACCTGCTATGACTTACTTCTTTACTTAATTTTGAACCTTTTTTACACACCATCGCCTTTGACTTTTCCTAATTTACAACAATTCCACATTCCTTATAATTCTCTATTTCTTTTAAGATCTTCTGTAAAATAACCAAAATTAAGGAATCAATCATCTAAATTGGCAAAGAGAAAGCCTGGAATTTTTCTGCTGTCTATCACAGGCACATGTTTATTAACTAATCTTAAACATTCCATTAGTCATCAATAATTAAGTTCAAAAGAATTGGACTTAACTTGTAGTCCTGTCAAAGACCTCCATCTTAAGAAATTTCTTACACTTCATCTTCCCCACACCTAATACAGAATGTATTTTGCGTGTAAATTTCCTGTAGCAATTCAATTGTATTTTTACTTATACCCTTCTTTAATTTATACCATAAAATTTCTCTAATAACTCTATCATATGCTTTACAAAAACCGTATAAATTCTTTCATGTTCTCTTGCTAGATTCACACTGTCCTTATTATCAGAATACTTCTAATGTCCTTCTATCCTACAGAAACCAAACTAATACTGGGATAGTTGTTGATATTTTAATTTTTTTTTGGATACTTTCTGCCAATATTTCTGTAAAAATTATTGCTAGGTTAGACAACAGTCTATTCTACTATAATTATTAGAACTTCTCTCATTATAAGTCTTGTACTTACGAAGCTGTTGACAATGGAGTGGCAATCTACTTCAACTCATGTATACACATTCTTACACTAACTCCATTCACTTACTCTTAAGTAAGACGCGTTTCGGGAGAATCTCTCCCATCTTCAGTTGCTTCAGTCAGCAACTGAAGATGGGAGAGATTCTCCCGAAACGCGTCTTACTTAAGAGTAAGTGAATGGAGTTAGTGTAAGAATGTGTATACATGAGTTCTCTCATTATCTTAGGCTTTACACTTATATAGAACAAAATACTTGTCATTCACCAATTTTACGAATTTCCTCTTGCATTTAATAGCATTTAACAGTTCTGTTAAACAATTAAGTCTATCTAAATTTTCATAATCACCTTGGAAGAATTCAGCACATAAACCATCAATACCCATTTTTATTCTTCTTCATACTCCTAATTTAATACTTCATCGTTTAAAAATGCATTGTGCAATATCTCTATAAAATTACATCCTACTCCTAAGTTCAGTACCTAACCTTCCTGTGCTTTAAATAAACTTTTAAAGAAATTAATCCATTTAACTGGTGAAACATTAACTGTAAATACTTTATGATTATTTCTTATATTAAATGCATCTTGCGCAATTCCACTTGTATTTTAATTTCCTTTGCCCTATCCAAGCTCCAGTTTTCCTTCTTAACTTCCAACATGCTTCTATCTCTTTCAAATTTAACATGTTTACCTAACTTCATATTCCTAATTTTCCTTTGAATGTATGACTGCTTTTTTAACTAATTTTCTCATGTCCCTACAGCCCTTATCAAACCAATTATTCTTAAACTTCTCAAATTTTCTACATTCCTTAATCATTTTGCCGCCAGGCCATATTAATGTAAATTTAAGAATTTTTAATGCCTTTTATCCTTCACCTCCTATACCCCACAAATATATCTCAATCATAGATGAATTTAATATAATTATGGATGGTGATTTTTTTGAAAATGTGTTATAGCACGATAAAATGTGAAATTCACTACACTATGTTTAAAATAAGTTGACAATTTTTTTTTTTTCTAATAACTAGTTTTTTTTATTTTCTTGTGGAAACTGCAAGTGAGCAGTTTGTATATCCTTGGAATGTTTATGATGCAATTGACCACTACTGTTTTGGAATGCATAAAGTAACCCCTCTCCTGCAAAGTATAAACCCTTCAAGATTTCATTGGTCGATCGTACACATTTTACTGAGTTTTATATCTTTCATCCTCTTCACGTAAGTCAAGTCAACAAGTACTAAGATGGTCAGGTACAAAATATTGATAAAACAATTGGTAGAAATTATAAACAAGAAAGTTTTATATCAATCAATGATGGTGAAGTTTCAAAGTGTAAATGGTTGAACCAGTTCCTTGGTTGGTAAAAGAAGGTTGATTTAGACAGACTTGTCAAAAGTCAGGGATGTGTCAGTGAAAAAGATACTTTTCAACAATAAATCAGAAAAGGAAAACGTGGAGTAAAGTAGCAAGCCACCATCCAAATGAAATTATACACAATAAAGTGCAAAATTTGGAAAAATTGTTTGCTCAAGACACAATGAAGATGTTTTTGGAGACTAACTCCCTCTTCACAAAGTGAAACATCCAGTTTTTCTGGAGCACTTATCTTAATAGTAAGTACATTATTTCAAGGTTGTATACCATATTTAAGTTTATCTGATTCCTAAAAATGAAGTAAGAGCAATAAATTTAACTTCATTTCTGCATTTACACTTTAGCAAAGATAAACAATTAACATAAGTAAAATGAGAATTATAAAATATAATTAAATTTAGGGGTATAAAATAACACAAAACCATGTTAAGTGCTGAATATTAAAATTATTAATTATTGACAAAATTTTATTTGACATTTATATTATTTCAAGACATACTTGTTTATCAGAATTTACTCAAATTATGTTTTTATTCAAAATGTTATAAATTTTGATAAAATGCAAATGTATAAACACTAAAAAATGCTAAATGTACAAACCAAAATGCTAAATTTATGATTTTTTTTTAGCATTTTTAGGATGTTAAAATCTTATTTTATTTCATCTTTCCACTTATATCTTATCACTTTCTTAATAAGTTCATGATCATTAATTTTTTTTCACTTAATCATTAATTGAACAGTAATTTCCAGTGGAAAATGACTACCATTATTAAAAGAATTTAAAGCTTTAAAATTGTCTACTTACATTTTAATAGAACAAAATTATCGACAACACTTTCACCATTTTTTTTTAACAAATTTATATTCTTGATCATCACCTGCAAAATCCATTCAAGATAATGAATTCATTACTCTTACAAAAGTTTATTAACTTATAATCCTCTTCATTCCTCACCAAATTATCCTGTTTATTACCTTCCCTTACATGTAAATCCCCAGTTCTAGCATTAAAATCATCCATTAACATTGTTTTAACCATGGGCATAACCTGTTTTATTTCCTCCATTTCCTTTTCCAGACTATTAAAAAGATGCAAAATATAAAACTCACAATTCTTTGGTAGATACTATATTAGCTACTTTAGAGATGTTTATACTATGTGGTGATTTGTTCCATTTTATACAGTTCCAAAACATAAGAAAGAATAAAAAAAACCATTGTCTTATAACATTTTAAATAACAAAACGGACGAAAACAACAAGTCAAATTTACATTTCCTGGAGTACAGATTGTTTGCATGTTGCCAAAAAAGTACTACCTAAAAGTCAGTATCAGTCAACCAGAACTTTTTGAAAAGTTTTATTTTGATCAAAGTCAGGAAATGCAGAATTCTGTTTTTAAGCAAAGTACAAGTACTCTTAACTGGAAGACAACAACAAATTCAAAATACTGCAGGAAAAATATTCAGGAATGCTTTCTTCAGACAGAGACCTCTAAAGTACATTGAGCTTTACTGTTAACAGTCAAAAGACTAGAAGTGATTCAAGAAAAAATAATTATTCGTTTGTGGAGAGAAGAGGCACACATGGTAATCACGCTTGCAAAATTGGGAATAACATTTGGCAAATGCTAAAAGAGCATATGCTCACTTACAAGCTGAAAGTCATTATTGGACATGCAAAATCTACTTTGAGATATTTTAAAAGCATTAGTTGTAAAATGTTGTAAAAATCTTTTATTGAAGAAACTATTTGAAATTATAAACAAAAAGCTTCAAATACACTATAGAATCTTCTAAATACTTCAAACAATTATTCTTTATTAGCACTTGAGTCAATTTAATATGCTTATGCTCCACTTAACATTAAAATGAATGAATGCCCCTCTTTACTACAGAGGCACCACAGGCGATGGTGAATGATAATACTGAGATGAAATGATGTATTGGAAAAAGATTTATTTTTAAGGAAGGAAATGTTCCAGGCCTAAGTTTAGGGACCTCCCCAGCATTTGCCATTAATGAGGGCTGAAGAAAACCTGGAAAAAACCTGTCAGGGTGGACAGTCCTGGCGAAATTTGAACTCCAGACCTCTTGCTCACGTGTCCGCTCCTTAATGACCTCAGCCACCCATGGTGGTACTTACCATTGAATTATACAGAACATGTTTCAAAGGCTTTTGCCCACATCCCAGTTGTGAGTGGACTGCTGGATTCGTTGTAGGTAGGATGGACTTGATGTAGCTCTCATGGACAAAGTTCATCAAATGTCCTGCTCTGATAACTCAATGGTAAGTGCAGCATAAGAGTATTAAGTCAATTCAAGTGCTAATAAAGAATAATTAATTGCTTCACTGTATTGGTTCCGACAAGAAATTAATTTTAAATTTAATACTTCATACAATCCTGTCATTACAACTTCAAACAGCCTAAAACTGATGTTTTGACTTGTGCACTGCATTTAAAAGCAAACTTAAAGTCATAAAAATAACCCCTGCAAACTAGAATACATAATCCACAAAAGAAATGCACAAGCATACCAAACTTCATTTAGAAAACAAAAGCAAGCTCACTTATTGTGCGATTGAGTATGAACTCACAAAACCTGACCATACCTTTATTAAATATTACTGGCCAATTTTATACTCAACTATTGTGGTTAATGTTTTCATTGTACTCAATAGTAACATTATTTTCTTTATGGGTAGCTACAGTATACTTAATATGTCCATATACACATTAATGGCTCTTCCTAAATATACTATACTGTTCCTTGAAAATGCAAGCTCAAACACTGTATCATTCACTTATGATGCTTTGGAAAAGAACATTATGGAGTGCCAAAGATGAAGCATGTTCTATGTTCTCTGAGGCCTGTGGAGGTCCGAAAAGAACTCAATAGTACATAATTTTCTTTGTGGGTAGCTGGAATACCTTTTCCTGATTTGAGAACATTCATTGGATAATGTGACTGAAACTTCACCCTAATTACAGCAAAAGTGAAGAAAGAAGAAACCATTAATATAGCATAGTCTATTTAAAGAGAGTCCTCTTTCAAAATATAAATATTTTTAATTTAGTTTGAGTTGCACATCCAATCATTCTTCAGGAATCATTATGATTCTCTTACATTGCTGTTATTGCACATTAAATGCCAATTATTATTGGTTTAGATTCTCTAAAATTGCTGTTGTTGCTCATTAAGTACCACTTTACTATTATTTGGTTTATTTATGGATGCTCCTTAACATCTCACTTCATCAGTGCCCCAATCAATTCTGGACATGAAAAGGTCAAATTTCGCTCAGAGGCCTCTTCTTTCAAGCTTGAAGTTTTTTTACTTGCTGTAAATATATGACATGGGATCCACAGCTTTACTTCCCTTTCAAAGGAAGTCATACTTAAGACTTTCATGCTTGAAAAAATCAATCAACCTTGGTCATAACTGAACTGGCAATCTTGGATCTACAAAGCAAGTATGGTTACCACTAGACCATCAGGACCTACCTCGTCAAATATCAAGAACACAACTGGCAGGTATGTGAAGATTTCAAAATTTTATTTATTTTGTTGGATCAATAATCTTGCTATACTAAAATATCCATTTTTTATTTGTGAGTGGGACATCATGGCATTAGACCATTACGGGGTTCAGAAATACTGACCACCTCAAGATACTTGGCTGCTGGTTCCAAGAATGTTGTATGCAAAATCTTCATCAGTTCTTCACAATCACCTCTCCATATCAAACTTGGGCTATGAAACAATTCACCAAGATTTTAAACAAAGATGGCACCTGTGTTCGGTATATTTGTGACAAATTTTCAGCTCTCTCAGAAATAAAATTGAAGAAAGATATATTTAATGGTCTCAATATCAGAAAATGCATGTTTGATAGTAGTGCATTTTACCTTTTTATCCAAATACAGTATTCAAAATTGTTGTGCGCATTAGATTCAAGTGCAAATCTGTTCTGTAGTTCACTGGTAACATCATTCAAATTTATTGTTTATTACATTATAATGCATTGCTGCAATTCTCAACTTCATTATATTTATTTTCAGCTTATTATTGTATAGAAAATTTGAATAGTAGGTAGTCACAAAATGGAGGGCAAACAAAGAAGAACATCTTATGATGCTACTTTTAAGTATAAAATAATCCTTTATGCTGAAAAAAAATTGATAGCAGAAAGGCAGAAAGAGAGTTCAATGTACCTGAAAGTAATGTTCGCTTGTGGCAGCAACAGAAATTGGCATTATTTGCAACTAAAGCTAGTAGCTTCACTGGTCCTTGCAAAGGAAGACATTCTGGCACTGAAGAAAAAGTTTCGGAATTCATACAAGAAAGGAGGAAGAATGAGCCACCTGCGACTAGTGACCATAAAAAATTAATTTTTCTTCTTTGACCTAAGCCAATTGACCTAGCAATAGCACAAGTGATGGATTTTGTCCTACATGCCCCAAGATGTATCAATAGTTCACTTACAAATTCTAAGTTCTGATAGTTTTATGAAGCAAATGGGCTTATCTCTTATGAAGCCATACAACAATATGCCAAAATCTTTTGTTATGATCTTTTTAAGTTTCAAATTTGGGATGCACATTACATCCAATGGCATATTAGATTTACGTATATCAGTACTTTTCTCTGTTTACATGTGGAGAAAAGTTAAAAGAAATGCAGTATAGTGTAATTAAATAGAAAGTTGCAAGTGCACTTTTCTGTAGGTAATTAGAAATTTAACCTTAGGGAAATAACTGTTTTTTATTGTAATTATTTCAAATTTATTTACAGAAGAAGGGCCAATTTCATTAGGTGTTTTTATGTATAAAAATAAAAGTATTGTTTATAAATAATGTGTACTACAGCTAAGCAATGCAAGACAATATAGTCTTCAGGAACTTTTTAAACCAGAATCACAAACTTTAAAATATATATATTTGAGCATTTTGAAATATCTAAACTTAAATTAGCAATTAAATTCTCTGTTCTGAGGTGTTAAAATGTAAAGGAATGCTTAAAATGAAGAAAGAAATATTATAACAATTATATACTACTCATAAATTATTGATTGTTCTAAATTATGCCATTTCTCAGATTCTCTGGTTTTCTGGATACCAGCAACAACTGGGATTTCCTAGATGAGATCAGAAATAACTTTAATACCTTTAGCACTATATCCAAATTCTAGTAACATGATACTCAAAAATGGTCCTTTTATCTTAAAATAGTTTACTGATTAGAAATTATTTACATAAAGATACAATGGTACTATCATCAGAACAACGGTAATGAATGCATACTTGCCTAAAATATGCTTTTCTGATGGCAATCCAAAGCGAAATCTTCGAGTATCATGGCTGATTTTTTCCTTTTCTATTAATGGAAGAGCATATTTGGCTGTGGGATCCTTGAGTGTCACTATTCCAGATTTTCCTTTCTTCTTGGAGAAGTAATATTTGGCTATTACAGCAGTAGCGACTACTACCCCCAATCCAATCAACACTGGTAGGGCCTGAAAATGATATGAAACAAGCATACAACAATAATCAACAACAACAACAATAATAATAATAATAATAATAATACAAAAAATAGCATTAATAATCATAATAAATGATCACCACCACAGGCAACAGTACTGTAACCAAATATCTGACATCAGAGAATTACTTTATTTCATCCGGTATCTCTGCAAAAATAGAAATTGTTTATGAACTGTACATATGAATTACAGACAAATACTCTTGTGCAATATAAACCATACCTGAGCTACAACATGCTTTATAATCATGTACCTCACAATGTTCCCAAACAATATTAACTTCATTACTGCTTTCTAAACACTCAGAGGGCATGCAACAGTCAACTGTGGAGGTGATTCATATGTGCATAGTTCACCTGTATTTGAAAATACTAGAGAAAATGCTTCTATATTGGCATTACATTAGCAATGGGATTTGTGACATAGGTTTATAATTATGACACTATCTTATTTTATCCCAAACACTGTTGCATTTTTGAGCACAGTAAAGATATGAGGGGATAAAAAGCATCCATCACTTCTTTGTCACGCTTAAATTTCTTTCCTTGAAGGACCTTCTTGAGTTTTAAGGAGAGGAAATACTCACTGGGAGCTAGATTTGGGCTGTAGAGTGAATGGTCAATCTCCCTGAAGCCACATTTCCCCACAGCTTCCTTTGCAACAAGAGTTATATGCACAGCTTATTGTCGTGAAGAAGGCTCACACCATCACTCAGTTTTTCTCATCTTTTCTCTTTGATGGAAGCACGTAGTCTGTGCAGTAGGCCAGCATAGTATTCCCCATTTACTGTGGTGTCCCTCTCCTTGAAGTCAATGAAGAGTATTCCTTCACAGTCCCAAAAGATTGTGGCCATGATCTTCTTGTTGACTGAGTGACCTTGGCCTTTAGAGGCAGTACTTTGCTAGGTTTACGCCACTCTATTGATTCTCTTTTGGACAAGGGATCATAGTACAGGATCATAGTTTGATCTCCTGTACCTACCGCCATGCATGGCCGAAGTTGTTAAAGTGCAGACTTGTGAGCAGGAGGTCTGGGGTACGAATCCCGCCAGTATGGTCCTGCCTGACTGGCATCTTTTCCAGGTTTTCCTCAGTCCTCATAAATGGCAAATGCCAGGAAGGTATCCTAAACTTAGGCCTGCTACTCCTTAAAAAAAAAATCCTTTCCCAATATATCATTTCATCTCGTGTATTATCAGTCTTCATCGCCTGTGGTGCCTCAGTAGTAAAAATGGGCGTTAAACACCATTAAAAAATCTCCTGTACCAGTGGTTTACAGAACTTCTCTCTCTCTCTCTCGTTGCCATGGCTGAGTTCCAAAAATGCCTGACAATAGATTACTTGTTGCTCCTTTTCGACTGATAAAAGAAGTCTAGGCACCCATCTTGCACTAACCTTATTCATGTTTAAATGTTCATGAATAATTCCAAGGACTGTTGTTTCAGAAAAGCCCAATCTTGCTGCTATTTCTGTAACTTTGAGCGCCAGTCTTCCATAATTTCTCCTTCTCTAATTTCTCTTTGTCTTCAATGTTTTCTCGGCCCATTCGAAAAAGTTTAGCCTTTTTTTTATGGTAGAATATGAAGGGAATGCTTCCCCTTATACACCATCCAATTGCTGTTTAATTTCATTTGGAATAAGTCCTTCTTTTGTGAAGAATTAATAACAGCTTGATACTCCATTTTGAACATGTCACAATCTTCTACACATAGCCTTCTTTATGCAACTGTATCTGAACAACTAAACACAACAGAGAGGAAATTATAGCTGCAATTATTTTAACAGATAATGTATAACACCAGATAAGGGTTTGTGAAGACGATAATCCTTATTGGCAAGGCTGGAAACTTATAGACCTACCCTTGTACAATTAAAACAGCTGGGTAATAAATTACCTACATCCTGAATAATGCCAACACCTAATAATTACACAATCTTACAAAAAAGTAAGCATAGCTGTATTAGAGCATTTCTCTAAATAACAACCTCAGATTGCTACCATGGACATTATATATATTTTATGTGTGTGAGTGTGTGTGTATCCACGAGTAGGATCTGGAAGAATTAAGAAAAGGCCTGAATCACATTGACCTCATCTAGAAAATATTTCCAGCTTTCCTGATTCCATTTTTATCTGAAAGAATTTATATGTGGTAATGTAACAGTGTCAACTAAATTCAACTATGGAGAATATATTTTACCAATTATTGTCCAATTTTGTAAAAATCTTTCAGCAACCACAAGTATTGCCTCAGTTATGATATTTGCTGAATTTTTAACACTGGTACTTGAGTAAACTTTTTATTTTATAGAAAATAAAAAGCACATTATTAAAAAGTGAAGTTCCAGTGTTAAAAATCTGACCAAATAAAATTTAAAATAAATTCACTATTACAAATTCTTCTAAATAATAGACTGCCTTGGCTGTAATTTCAGTTTATTAAAGAAAAAATGGTTACTCATAAATTGCAAGTTTTTACCTACTTTCATTTTATATATGTATGTGAGATCTTTGCATATTCTCTCTTTCCTTTTATTTTATTTAACACTTCTTTAATATAAGTGTGCCTGTAGGGCAAATTTAAAAATAACAAAAATGTCAACCTAAAAATAAAAATATGTAAATAACAATATTTACAATAAATATGTACAATTATTCTATTTCCCTCATAAAAATAAAAAAAATGAAATAATTGTTGTAGTTAGAATAAAGATAAATGCTATGGCACATATTTATAGCCCAGTTACTTTGATAGTGTTGTACTTCTCTTTACAATAGGGCACAATATATTGGAAATTAGGTCTGGTATGCTTCCTTCCTTACAAAAAGAAATAAAATCCTTTCCCAATTTCTTATTTCATCTCATGTATTATCATTGTCCACCACCTATGTAACCACAGTAGTAAAAACAGGCATTAAACACTGCTTTTCTATATCTACCACCACCGGTTGGTTCTGATGGGATTCAAATAGGATGGTCAGGTCTAAAATCATACCAGTTATAGTATCTGGCTTATGTGCTAGAATATCTATTCTTCGAGTGCTCCCTAGGCCAGTTACTTCCTCATGGACAGCGAATTCCTTTTACCTCACTGCATGAGTGGTAATATTTCACATTTTAAGATCTATAATGTGTAAAATATTGACAATGCCAGAAACCTGCTAAAAGTCTTTACTGACAGTAAAGAAACTTAATGACACATTAAAAACTGGCCATTAATGGTGTAAGCAAAAATTATTTAATCCATTTATTTCAAATATATATAAAATCTTGTATCGTATCACTATTCAGATATAAATAATTGCAAAAATAGTCCAAAAACTAAGAGTTTTACTCTTCTCTATACACAATTACTTCATTTCTTTAAAAAATAAAAACTTGCTTCATACATTTCAAAAACATTTTTGAGAGGGAAAAATGTATCCCATAAACACTAAAATTGTGTAAAATCTTGAATATACACTACAACTTCGATTTTAAACTTTTAACATTCTTTATCAGAATCCTCTGGCCTGGAGTTTTACTTTCACCATTTCTTGACCACATGCTGTTTGTCAGTCTTATTATTATGAGCATCAATCACTTGGTATTTGACATATTGAAGTTTGTATATAACCTAAGGCAAATATACATTACAATTTGTCTGCTATCTGCCAGAATATGCATTATCATCTGGCTCTCAAGCAAATTTATCTGATAGTCTTAATATATCCCTTTCCAATGCCTGCTCATTTCTACCTTTTGATACCAAATAATATTATTAATTATTATTCAATTTCTCTTATACATCTTATGATATCAAATTATATTATTGTTAATTGAGAGTTATCTACTTGTAAGCATCTAAGCAGAAAAACATGTGCAAAACTCAAATTTCTTCAGATTTAATAACTATACTTCTTCATAAAAGTAAAAGCAATATATAATGGATGTAGGATTTATTACTTAGGTATGTCAAATATATGAAAAGTGATTAGAGAGGTATAAAGAGACATTAACTAGGAAGTGGATTACTTAGAGATATTATGTTTTGGGGGTATTAGGGGAAGTGTTCTTCATATTTGTCCTAATTATTAAGAGAAGAAAGATATAATTACCTAATAACTTGTTTGATCGTAAAGGGATTAACAAATGGAGAAAAAGTTTATTGGTAGAATGATGGAAGAATAATATTTGAATTTGAATTTATTTCTCTTTACATTAACATACAATTTTAAATATTACAATAAGATCTATGTCATCAATTCCATAATATTACTAACAATATAAAATTAATATATATCATTAAGATTCATATTACAATATTTTAATTCTAAACGCTTCATCCAATATTATTCTATATTTGTGAGTTATTTATTTCCTTAGGACTATATACACACTAATACCCAGGTTATTGGTGTATAATAATAATAATAATGATGATGATGATGATGATGATGATGATGATTCTAATGCTAATTTACTTCCATTCCCTCCCTATTCAATTTATCAATCATTGACTATCAATCATTCATTATCATTTCTCCCTCACCTTCCCTAAATACACTATAATATTCATAAATTATTATAATTCTAAGGTTACATTTCTTTCTACATTTCCTTCCATCATCTTCGTCATTCTAATCCATATCTCTCTAACTTTACCTAAATAGTTCCCTGTCAGTTTTAAACCCTCTCTCCTTTTACAGTTAAGATCTTCCTAATTAAAATTTCCCCATTTTTTTAATTCCAATCCTTTTCTCTCCATAACTTTGTTTCATTACAATATAACAAACAATAAATATCTCTATTGGTTTCTCCATGCATTAAACAATTTCCTATTCCTTTATCATATGCTAATTCTTTTAAATTCATAACTCTAGTTCTAGCCCAAGCAAACTCTTCTCTACTTGCCTTATCACATTATCCCATAAACTTTTCCCTACCCCATACTATTTTTATTCCCCTATAAAGTCTCAATGAACTCTTTTCACCTATACTACTAGTTATTTCTTGTCGTCCAATATCTTCCAATCTTAGATTTATGTCTTTCCAAAATCCTTTTGGTATTCCATAATAATCCATACTTTTCCTAAATTTATCTGTTTTAAAATTTCCTGCACTTTGAATGCCAAGATTCTTTTCACTTAAATTTCTCTTGTATACTAAAATATTCTTTAATAATATCACTCTCTTCTAATGTGGTAATTCCGAATAAATATTTCATAATTCTTGAGATTATTTTTTTCAGTCGAATATCTACCTAATTCTAGCTTTGCTATACCATTTAGGAATAATGTTGGTAAAACTAAAATCAATTTACAAAAACTTCTATTTATTTTTTCAACATCTCTACACCCCCAATTTCTGACCCATACAACATTTTAGCTTCTACTGCGGTTGAGTATATTCTTTCCAGTCAATTAACTCTTATATTAGGAATTTTTCTTATTTTTCTTATAACACTCATTGCTGCTTTTCCTTCTGCTATTCCTATTTTTTCTGCTCATTCCAACTTCCATTAAAGCTTAAACTTGTCCCCAGATAATTAATTTTCCTTAGCCCCTCTATTTATCTCCCATTTAACTGCCATTTTTCATCCTTTTTCAACGTATAACCTCTTTAAAAACCAAGATCTTTAATTTCTTTTCATTAATTTTCAATCCCCATTGTTTACAAAAAGTATTCACTACTTCAATTGCTCTTCTCAATTCTCCACTAAATATAGATGTGTTTACTAAATCATCTGCAAAAAGCAATTCTGGTATTTCCTTACATTTATTACTGGTAGATGTAACATCTCTTTTAGTTTCTTCCACAATGTCATCAATGTAGAGATTAAACGGTGTTGAACTTAATTTACAACCTTGTCTTGCTCCTGTTTTATCTGCATATAATCCCTTCAGATTTTGTGTCAAATCTGAAAATTTGATACAAAACAGGTTCTCACTCTATATCTTTTATAATAGTTTTATAAACATCTTATCTTTTTCCTTTTTAATTTTAACCACAATGCTTCTCTATTTATAGTATCAAATTCCTTCTCAAAGTCTATAAATACAATATAAACTTTTCCCCTTTTCTTGCTTAAATATTTATTTACAATTGTCTGTATTACAAAAACATTATCAGCAGTTCTTCTCCCTGTTCTGAAACCTTTGAAACTCTGATAATTTCTTCTTTTTCTCAACCCATTTCTTTAATCTATTGGCTAGAATTCCTGTAAAAACCTTACCTTATATGGAAAGAAGACTTATACCCCTATATTAGCCAGACATCATCCTTCATTTTATTAAACAAGCACTATTTTTCTCCTATTATCTTCCTTAATCCAAATCCTCCTGGAATACCATCTATAGCACTTGCTTTCTTTAACTTTTAACCTCTTAATTTAATTATAAAATTCTTCCTCTGAAATCTACTTATCTAACTTATCAGTAGCCTGCTGATTACCTAAGAAATCTATTTCTGTTCTAATTAAACCCTGTTGCCCTAATAACATGATAAAATGAGCACACCAACTTTCTGAAGTTATATTTCTCTCCTTTATCCCATTTCTATATAAACTGTTAATCACTGACCATATCCTGCTTGTATCATGGATTTTTTCTGTATTCATTAACAGTTTATTTTTTCTTTTACCCCATTCCTTCTTTTTGTCCTCAATGAGGCACCTATATCCCTAAGTATTGAGAAATTTTCTCTTTGCTCTTTCTCCCCTGATTGTCATCAATTTTTTAGCTCTTGAATAATTCTTTTCTTTGCCATTTTACAACCTTTATCAAACCATTTCCTTTTATCATCATAAACCCCTGCTTTCATATCATTCCCCGCCCATTTTACACTATATTCTAATTTCTTTAATGCCTGACCACTTTATTTGCATTATAATAATAAAACAGTGGTATTAATAGGCTTTTTAAGGATAAGACACTTATAAAGCATCTAAGGAAGATGTTTATGGAAATTAAAGTTAAAATGGAAGAATGCAATAGATAATAGATAAAAGTAGTAAGAATAGTAAGTAGAATAATTTGTGCACGAGTTTATATACCAAATTAAGTGATTGGTAAAATTCTATCCTCCGAATTTCCAGTAGATAACTGCTGATGAATCTGGATTATGGTTTGAAGTAACTTAGTCAATACAGTAATTTAAAATTTTGTTCAACTAGTAATGCAGCAAAAGAAACCTACCAAAGTATCTATCCCCAGAAATGCTGTAAACATGACATGATCATGCTTAGTGTGCAGTCAAGGACCTGCTCTTGGAGAGAAAACTGTGAATAAATCAATGATTAATATTTGGTGCAGAAGACTATTAATAACAGTTGATAAATTTGGAGAAAGGAAAAGTCTTTGTTCTTTTCTTTATACTTGATATATAATGATGTTGTTGTTTGCTGTATAAGAAGTTATGGGTATAATGGTCATGGCTAGAATTTATAGTAAATTCTTAGTTTGTAATTTGCTTAGCATTCAATAAAATAAATAATAAAAAGTTTAATAATCTTGAGTAAATGCTGCATAACATATGTCTCAGGATTGATGATATTTTAGTTAGTTCACTTTTGATTTCAAAAGGACAAAATGATGCAGCATTTAATTATGCACTGCTAAATGCAACTTACAATATATTACTTACAGGCAGTCATGTAACGGTTTTATAAAAGATTGTTTAAGAGAGGGCAAAATACTCTTTGCTTATCAAATAATAGCCTCATGAAATAACTGATTTGCATATTTTTTCTCTAGCTTCACAACACCAGCAATGTTTTTGCTAACTGGCCCTTGTCTTTCTGTTTGTTACTTTATTAATTTATTTATTACATTTATTATGATTTATCTATTAACTGGTCTTGCAAAATTAAAATGGTGTAATTTGTTCATCATTAACATAGCATGCACATAAATTTTGCTTGGAAGATGAAAGATGTAACTATATTTTGTTATGGTAGTATATTAAATATTAACTATTTATATATATATAAAAAAATAAATTAACTGTATGAAAGGTTTTAGTTTATGCTATTATAGTGTTTACACCCTCCCCCACTCATTCATTCTGTAGTTTCAAGCATTTTTCTTATGTGCATTTAATGAAGCAGTATTTACAGTTATTGGCATTTTAGTATTATATGGCTTTCACAAAACTTTTGAAATTATTTACACACTCAAGCTCTGTTACTTCAGTTTTTTTTTAATTTATTTCTTCCATTGAGTTGTTAATCAATACAACTGTTGGCAAAGTGATATACATTTGGTAGCACTGTTTCATTTTGTGATCAATTACATTCCTGATTATTATCTTTTGTTTTTCTTTGCTCTGATGATAAAGTTACTCAAAAGTTATACAATAATTATCAGAACATTGTTAAAATGATTGCATTTGTTAAAAAAATCCTTCAAATTCACTTAAAATGCAGGTGACAGTTGTGCCTAAAGTAAAAAAAGTACTGTACAGAAATTCAAAAGCTTTGCATTTTAGTATGGTGACAATATGTTTAGTATTGATAGCAAAAATTTATGCTATAAATCTGTAATATGAAAATATCTGTAGAGAGGAAGTTTACTGTGAAGCACCATGTTAATACAGAAAAACATAAATGCAAAGTTCAGCATCTACCAGATGAAAAAGGAGACCAAAAATGTTTACTTGGAAAATCTTTCAAAATTATTCACAATTCTCTGAAGATCTTTGTTTAGCCTTCATTTGTAGAGAACCTCCATTTAAGTTATTGCAATAATGAAAAGTTGCAGGCCTTTCCTGAAAAATATGCAAATAAGTAATGTTTATATATATTTTCTCTGTTGAGAGAATACAGCTCTAATAATGTGTGACAGTTATACTTTTAGTTTTTTAATTCAGACATGTTTCAGGAACATTTGCATTCATCATCAGAAGAACAATTGGTAGAAGCATACTCTGTAGATGGTCAGAGAAATTTATCAAATATATCCAACAATGGTGTCTCGAGGTTCATGATGCGGTTCATATTTTTGATTATGTACATTTTTTCCACATCATTAGTTCCAAAAGTTTGCAAGTGGTTTCAATAATTTTGGTTTTTATCAATTTCATGGTTTTCTGACCAAAAGTGGGACTGTCATTATTTCTAATGGTTTGCACATGTGTTTTAATAATTATGTTTTATTATAATTTTTATGGTTTTCTTATATGTTGCTATTAGAAAAAAATTGAAGTAGTAAGGAGGGAAAAATATTGGGTGTCTATAGATGAGACCAGTGAAGCTATAGGACATTATAAAGCAAATATAGTGGTAGGCACATTGAAGGAAGAAGAGCAAGGAACTTATCTTTTAAATTATGAGCAGCTTGAAAGCACAACCTGTAAACTTCATGACAATCTGGCCCAATGATATGCAACATGATTATATTGCTGTTTGTGATGAATGTTTCAAACTACATTTTTACAGTAAGGTGTTAAATGTAACATGCTCTACATAAGCCTGTCATCGAGTTGCCAAGGAGATACTAAGTCAGTTTCTTGAACTTGATGATTGGAAATTTAAAGTTGTTCCTTAATGTTCAAGTCCATGGTTCCAGATGTTCCCTTGATACTTGCTTCTGTTCCCACAATAAAGCAACATCTATTAAATATGCCAAGAAACTACTTTTAGGCTTGGAAATAGGAGGCAAATTATGTTATGTTAAGGGCAAATTTTGGTTTTCTTTCAGCTGCAATCCGTTTGAGATATCTCAGCTAAGTTAGCTAATAATATTGAATTGATTTAATTTGAATAGTGTTTCTGGCGATGCTGGAGATGCAATGAAATAAAAACTAAAGTGAGCACTAGAAAAAACTGTAGGGTTTAAGAGAATGGCAGATTTCCTCTATTGGGAAAACATTTTTCTTTAGAAATGAAGGAGTTTTATTATTGAACATTCTTTATTTTAAATATGCTCCAGTTTTTTTTCTGTAAAAGTATAAAGAAGTTTCTCAATGTATAAAACTGTGCTGGCAGATAATTGCCAATTACTTTCTTTTGATTATTTATTTATGCAAATTGAGATCAGTGTAGCACAGTTTTGATTATGTAAGCAAATCAGAAGATAGTCATTTACTGCACATTTAGCTTAATCGGCATAGTACAGGCTTATGTCCATTTGAGTATCGCATCCCTCCCCTTTTTCCTAACATAGTCAAGCAGCTTACACGTTTCAGTTAACAATTATTAGGCCTGCTGATAAAACTTTTCCAAGTGTTACAAGTATGAAAAATGATTGATAACAAATTATCTGCACATGCTCAAATGCATGCAGCAAGTACAATGCTGAAGGCTTATAGCCCACTGTTCTAGTGTCAGTTGTGGGAGAAACAGGTAGAGGAAGACAGTAAAGCCTTGTGAACCTGTGGCTCATCTTAACCTTATGCTAGAAGTAATACTACATGCTTTTACATATCTTTACAGGTAGACATCATTTCTATACAATCTGATTACATTATTCTATTTAGACAACATCACTTGCTGTTTTACAATTCTATTTGTACCTATTCTTAGATATTGTCTGTATACTTTGGCCTTACTGTCTGCCAAAATAAAAGTCATTAATAATATTTCAATAAAAATTATTTTAAGTAATGTGGTCCTCTCAATAAGAACTAATGAAAGAGGGGCCAGAATTGGTTGGAAAGTCCACCCTTCTCTTTCCGCAAAAATTACTCAAATATTGCAAAGACAGAAGTGTACATACAATATCTAGGAATAGATATAAATGGAATTATAAAACAGCAAGTAATGTGCCATAGTCTAAATAGAATAATGTATCCAGATTGTATGGAAATGATATCTATGGTTATGGATTTAGCATGTAGTATTACTCCTAGGGTAATGGAACATGCTGTAAATAAATAAAATTAAAAAAATGCTGTACATTGAGTTGTGAACCTTCTGTGCATGTACACAGAAGAAAACCATTTGCGCTGCTTTCAAGAATATTTTTTACAGATTCTGTATAAAAACATTCATCATGATTATTCATTTGTTGAGCTGCAGACATGCACTTAGTTTATGGGCAAGTTGAAAGACATGCATTTGTAGCTGTATAACTGAAAAATGCCCAGATACATATCATCCTTGTCATTAGATCTTCCAGTTTATCCATCAGCATCTAAGAAAAACTGGGTACCAGTAGTGCCAGTACAAACTGAGTCCAAATATGGGGGAAAGAGGAAATTTAGAAATTGATGGATAGGATACTCAGTAGGTTCTTTAAGGTTGTGTTGGGAATTCCACAAAATGCAGCAAATGCAGGGGCATTATTGGAAATGAAGAGGGTTGGTGTGAGAGGGTGGGTAATGGAGAAAGTTTTGGTTTAGGATTCAACAGATGTCAGAAGTTTCTTTGATAAATCAATATTTAAAATTTAAGGAGTTTGGAGTAAGGGATTTCTATTGGTTAAATAAAGTTGGGGAAGAGTTAACAAAGAATAGAATGGGTGATGTATGGTTAAGCAGAGGTGAGTTGAAGGGAGATTTTTGCAAACAGATTAGAGTAAGGTTTGAAGATAGAGGTGGAGAGATATTACATTCTAGAATAAGGGGGAAGAAGTCACTAGTGTTCTATCAGGAGGTAAAAGGGGGTGTTAAAAGAGATACATACATTAGTAAGTGTAACAAGCAGGAGAGAGAGGGGATGGCATGGATTAGATTAGGAATTTGAAGCTTAAGGGGTTTTAGAGGTTATTGTGAGCATGGTGTTTGTCCTATAAGTGCAAATTTGGAAAATGTAGCACACATTTTGTTTGAATGCTCAGGAAAAGAATAATGGTTATGATCAGTGAGGAGAGAAGATTTGTGAGTGTGATTGTGTTTGCCTTATGTAAATGGTTGGTACTGCTATTTTGATTATATGTGTAGTAGATTAAAAGTTTAAATGTGCATAGATGTAAGCTATAAGGGCAGCGGTTCTATTAATGAGAAAGGATTTATTGTTAATTTGAATGATTACTGGTTTGTATAAAAGGTTTTAGTTTAAGTTATTATTAGTATTTATTTCTCCTGCATCACATACATATTTTTTTTAATACAAAATAGACACAAATAAAAGAAAGAAAAAACATTACTTTTAAATATAACAATTAGGAACAGTGCCTTCAGCAATTGCAGAAGGCAATGAATCCAATCAAAATTTATTCCAATTTGATTGGCTCAGCCCCCCAGTTCCCGGTTCATCAGCAGCTACCTACTGGAATATCCAGGGGACCGTGCTTCGACCCAACCAAAAAAAAAACACAGCATTAAAAGTAATTTATACATTCAATACAATATTAAGTTATATTTCTTGCAATACTAAACCTTTCAACTTTTTTAATTTAACCCATTTGGCCAAATTTATATCCTATATAGTTGCTTATTCCTTAGGGCCTTATACACACTAACAGCCAAGTTATTGGTGTATAATGATCCCGTTTAACTAATATTAGATAACTAGCTCCATACCCTCCCTTATTTATTCCATCCTCCTTCCACTATCTGACAATTTTTATTCTCAAGCACATTTCCTAAGTATTTTATACCCATAACCATTTTTGTCTTACCTTGCCTATGTATTTTTCTAGTTCCTTAATGTTTTCATCTGATTTTAAATTTAAAATTCTTCTGCTTCTTAAGTTATTATAGTGTTTCTTTGTTCTATAAATGAGAAAGGATTTATTGTTAATTTGAGCGATTACTGATTTGTATAAAAGGTTTTGTTTAAGTTATTATAGTGTTTCTTTGTTTTTTTTTTTTTTTTTTTTTGGTTATTCTAGAGGGTTATGATTCTGGGAAAGAGCTAGGGTGATTTCCAAATCATAATTGATGTATTTAGAGATAGTACAAACAATTAACACATAAAGAAGGGAGGAATATAGGTGTGGAATGTAGAAGAGGTTGCGCCAAAGCCCTCTGGATACACCACTAGGAAGCTACTGATGAACCGAGGACTGCAAACTTTGTAAAATATTGTTACTTAAATGATGAAAATTTGTATGTTAATTAGAATATTTTATATCAGAGTGATTTAAAATATTGGTCTGGAATAGAACCAGGCCATAATGTAATATTTTGAACTTAGGGCTATTTAACCCATAGATATTCTCATTGCCCCAAAAAGGCAGTGAGTTTATTTCATAATATTTTTTTCCATTTAAAGAATGGAAGGAAAGTTTGTGTCTAATATTAGCTGTTGACAGCAGTGAAGTCAGGCAATTTTTTTTCTTTCTGTAAACAGTCAAATTGAGGTTACCACTGAACTTGATGTCACTACGCGAATCGTAAGTATATTACATGAATTATTTCAATGCTAGTAACGTGCTAATTCATGATTAAGTACTTCTATGAATGTTTTAATCAAAATACACTAGCATAACAATATACTAGTACTAGCTATCATTGTTAAAGGTTATATTAGATGCTCCATTATTGGGGCAATGGGGACAGGTATTTTCTTTTATGGTTATATAATTCAGTATTTGTTACATGAAAAAGTATGTTTACTAGTATTCCTACAAAAAACTGCTCTTTAATCTCCAGAATTGGCTAAAAAGTATAAACTTGACAGCAGAAGAAATTGAGGATTATACCAATCTCACTAAACTGTGTATAAACCAAAACTTTTTTACGTTCAATGGAAAAATTTACCAACAAATTTCTGGCTTAGCTATGGGAGCCCCCTTTCTCCATTTCTGGCAAATTTATTCATGAGTGCTGTAGAAACACACATTACTAAGGCATTCCCTTTCACCTTCAAAGCATGGTTTCGTTATGTGGATGACGTTCTGACAATAGTACCAAAAAAACAAACAGAAGATGCCCTAAAATTACTAAATTTGCAGGACCAAAATATTAAATTCACTATGGAATTGGAGGAAAATGGTTTTTTACCATTTTTGGATCTAAAAATATACAGGAGAAATGACATAATTTCATTCGGCATATATAGGAAACCTACACATACAGATAATCACATAAAGAATAACAGTTTCAACCCTAAACCACACCAACATGCCATTATAAACAGCCTTGTCTATAGATTGGTAAACATCCCACTCAACAAAGAAGAGTATTCAGAATACCATTATATCATCAAAACAGCCCTCAACAATGGATTCAGCAGCTCTTTAGTTGATAATATCAGACATTTCGAAAGACAGAAAGATATTAAAAACACCACAACTCTCTCCACGATAAAAAAAAAGACATGGTTTTTAAAAGATTCGCATATCATCTGTGGGCAAACAGGGCATTCATGAAAATCTTTAAAAATTATGATATACGTTTGGCTGCACAAAATAAATTTAGTATTGGAAAGCTTCTGAACAGCAACAAAAAGGACGTTATTCCACCCAGCAAGAAGTCAGGAGTGTATCAGATAGACTGTTTGTAGTATGATGAGATATATAGGCAAAACAATACGAAATTTGGAGACAAGGACCAAAGAACACTTCAGAAATTTAAGATATAAACAAGTGGATAAATCGGTGATTGCAGATCACTTTTGGACTTACGATCATAACATTGCAGGAGAAGCCAAACTGTTAAAAGCTACCACCAATCCCAAGGATTTGGCAATATGGGAAAGGATTTATATTTTAAAAAATAAACATAGAGTTATGAATTTTGACATTCCACCAATGGACTTCCTGTTCCGTTATCTAATGGAACCACCAATTGCCACTATGTCACCTGCTAGAGTTAGTCAGTCCCCAGCTGAAGATGAGAGCAAATGCTCTTGAAATATGTTCTGAAGAATTAATCAGTTTGTGAAGTTTAAGTGTCACTTAATACTGACTTATTTGTATATGAAAAAGTATTTTAGTCAACTTTGTAAATATTGTGCCTGTTTTAACCGCAATTTTCTTTAACTTCAGACTAACCTTCATTGTTATAATTGGAATACTGGAGAATGGTGATATAACAGAAGCATTAGTGTATATGTCTGCTCCTGAAAAAAATTTTCTTAGTGATGAAGATAGTGGTGATGATAAGGACTTAGCTGACTTAATTCATCTGACTAGCAATTAGCTACGAAGAGATGGAGAGTTACACCCAGAATGGATTACTTCTTCTAGCACGGTGGACATCACACCAGAAGATGTTACAGACCCCAGCTCATCAAGGTACCCTCTTTTCTGGGATACAGGCATTTAACACATCATCCTGGTGTAGCAAGAGCACTCTCAAGATATAGATTTGAAGAAATTCTTCAATATTTACATGTCTCTGATAATAATGAACCCCCCAAAAATTATAAGTTTCCTAAAATTCTGCCTTTATGGCCAGTGATAAATGAAAGGTGGATACATTTCTTTCCTCAAGATGCAAACCTTTGGATTAATGAATCCATGGTCTTCTATTATGGTTGCCATAGCATCAAACAACATCTATTATAGGACCCAAATTAGAATGAACAAATGATAATGGCAGCTACTAAAATTTCCTCTAAATGGATCAATTAATAATGCATACAGCTTTATTGTCTCACTCCTGGTAAAGGCAAACAATGCTTACATTACTTAAGAGTTCATAAGAGTATTTGTTCAAAATTATCTGGTACTCAATCCGGAGCTCAAAATTGAGAGATCTTCTACAATTGTTACGAAGAGGGTACCAGAAAGGTTAATGTTTGATGGTCATGATCACATCTTTATTAAAAGTACACATAAGTGCAATGTGGAAATGCCATAAGAACATTATGAAAATATGTAAAATGTAATGTTGGTTGCCATGCAATTTGCTTCGAGAAGTTTCATATCCTAAACATGTAATTACACATCAGTAACAAATATCTTAAAAGTACAAACATTATATACAAATTTTTACTCATCATTTAGAATATGCAAACATATGCAAAATAATAATTAAGAATTGTAAAATATTATATCACATGAGTTCAATTATGAAATACATTTTTTCTTTAATTAAATTAATTCACAGTTTAAATCCTGCACCCGTCCCATTACCATTGTCCCATTTTTGGGACCTGCACTTTTAGGAAAAATGGGCAGATTTAAAAAAATAAATTATATTAATACCTAACAGACCCAAATGAAGAAAAATACAAAGGAAAAATATAATTTTGCAAAATAAAAAAAAATTGGGAATATATAGGTTAAATACATAGAATCCCTAACACCATAGCTTTAGAACAAGAGATGCTCGACAGACTTCAGGCTAATACTGCAAAAAGTACACATGCAAATGCACCTGCCATGAGTACAAAAAGTAGTAGAGTCAAGCAGATCCTTCAGGAGAAATTTCATTTCATCTTCTGAAATTGAAGTCCTTGGGACTGACAGATTCAGGTTCGCAGTTAGTTTTTGCAATTGGGTCTTGGAGCATCATGGTGAACATGCTGATTTTTTCTCCTGTGCTCTTCACCGAGGAAGGCACTTTGACCAGAGATGGGTTAATTTAAACTATAGTTATAGCCACATGTGGGATTATGAAAATCTATATGCTGTTGTGAAGACAACCCATCAGCACAGGGATTGTTGAACACATGGGCTGGCATAGTTGGTACCTTATTCCTCTGAAGCTAAATAACATTTGCACTTACAGTTCTTGATTCACATGTTCCCTGTGTTTCTGGGAGTTGTCTCTCTGGACACACGACATCAAATGTGGTTTCAACATGATGGAGCTCCTCCCCATTTTGACATGAATATGCAACATCATCTTGATGTGTCTTTGGCTGCTGAATTGGAAGAGTGGTCCTGTACTCTGGTCACTATTCTCTCCTAATATCACTTCAATGGACTGTTTCTTATGGGAAAGCTTCAAATGACCCATATGCAAAACATCATTTGCCTTAGACAAAGAATTACTGGCATGGACAATGGCTACTTGCAACAAAATGTGTGCTCTCCAGAAATCTTTGAAAGAGAACAATGTTAATTTTTGCACAAATATAAACTCTGCAGAGATGTTGAAGGTTGCCAGTTTCAGCAGTTCCTGAACTACTTTCTCCAATCAAAATGGGATTGAAAAAAGTGACAAGTGATTCATATAAAAGCATTATTCTTCATGAAAAGGAATGTGCTTTCGCCACAATCTTGTTTTGTTCATATTATTTTAATATTTCTTTAACACTCAAAAGTGGAAAATGCAACATTTGTTTTCCTTTATTATAATTTCTTCATTTTGTAAAATCTTTCCTTATACTAAAGATGAAATAGGCCATCCATCAGAACATTAACAACTTCTAAGAAAACTAAACATTGTGAATCACTATTTGTAGTTCCAGAAGTTGGTCAACAACTGATGATGCGAGCAACTACCCCCCAAACAATGTCCTAATGTTGTCAAAGTAAGTGGAGTTAGTGTGAACATATTTAATAATTTTTATATGATAAACTGGTATAAAAATTTTCAATTCACTTCCTTTAGAAATAAGTGCTGTAAATATTCAATTATTCAAAGACAGATTACACAAATGGTTAACTAACTCTGGATTTTTTTTTTAAAAAAAGTTCACTATATTTTATACAATATAACTCTGGAATACTTAAGATCTTAACACCTAAGATGCATCTCCCAAACTCATTGTATTTATATGGGAATTCTGGAATAATGAAGCACTGGTATTTTGAAATCTCTACAAGAAATATTTATTTATTTAAACTTAAAGCACATTTAACGTATGGATAATTTTAAATTTCTAATCATTGCAACATTTACATTGTAAGCTATTGGGAACATCTTTAACACAAAAACTTTAGGAAAAATCATATTTTTGTCAAACATATACCTACTTTATACTTGTTTTTCTTTTCTTCATAACTATAAAGGCTTAAGAAAAATCATACCATCTGTCATACTTATTGTTTACAAATGACTCTACATTGTATGAAAATGTCCATATGGAAGAGCATCGTTTCAAAAAGCAATTTTACTGCCATGGGTGACCAAGGTTGTTAAAGCATGGACTCATGAGCAGGTGGTCTGGGGTTCAAATCCCACCAGGACTGTCCTCCCTAACTCAGGTTTTTTTTAAGTTTTCCTCAGTCCTCATAAATGGCAAATGCCAGGGAAGTACCCTAAACTAAGGCCTGGAACGTTTCCTTTCTTAAAAAATAATCCTTTCCCAATATATCATTTCATATCATTTTCATCACTGTGCACCACCTTTGGTGCCTCAGTATTAAAAACAGGCATTAAACATTACTCATAAAAAAATGCAGTCGTCCATCCAAAGACAGACTTCTTTTTAATGTGATTTCTTACACTGATAATGCCTTGCATAGTGCTACAATGCCTTTCCTGTTAAAAATGACATCTTTTTATGTAAAATATAGACCTCAAATTGCATATTCGGTAAAGAAAGCAAATAGTCCATTCAGTGTGTCAGAAAAAAATGCTGTTTTCTATACTGTCTTTATATAATGTATACAAATGTTAGAGAATTGAACAATACAAAATGTATTGTTGCTTATTTAATATGAGAAAAGCTTCTGATGTGTTAAGATATGTGCTTAAGAGAATGTGGCTGTCTTGTTGGAGAAAAATCTGATGGGTCCAGGAAGAGCAATTCTTTAAATAAATGTAAGGAATATTAAGAGGCCAGGTAATTTTTATAGTTATTATTTTACTTAATTTATTATTTATTTCAAATACAGGGCCATGTAATATAATAATAATAATAATAATAATAATAATAATAATAATTATTATTATTATTATTATTATTATTGCTTATGACTAGTTCAGGCAAAAAGAAGGCTCTATGCACTTCGAACAAAGTAAAACCAGATCAGATTTTTTCTACATTAATGAATGTTTCCACACCTAAAAGATGATGCCCACGGCAAGATGCTGATAATAAAAGAAGGCTAAATTCTATTGTTAAGTACGGTATGTACAGTACATTTTTATGTGTGGTGATTTAGGATTATAGTTTTTGATTTGATTCGATTTATTTATGGACGCTCTTTAACATCTCAGGTCATAAGCATCCCATTCAATTCAGGGCATGAAACGGCCGACAAATTTTGCTCAGAGGCTTCTTTTTTCGAGCTTGAGGTTCTTGTTCATACCGTAAATGTACGACAAGGGACCTACAGTTTTACTTCCCTTCCAAAGGAAGCCATACTTAGGATTTTTACGCTCGAAAAAATCCATCGATCCTGGCCGGGTTTGAACCCGCAATCTTGGGTTTAGAAGGCAAGTATGGTTACCACTACACCACCAGGACCAACACGATTATTGTTGAATGGTACTTAAATGCACTAGCACATAATATTAATTTAAATGTTTAATATAGCACATTTTGTCACAATAATAATAATAATAATAATAATAATAATAATAATATAATCATCTTTATTCCTCATCAAACAAGGAGTATACAAAAAACTTCTGATTACAGTTTATTTTTCTCTGAAGAGCCCCTGGATTATTTATTATTATTGTTATTATTATTATTATTATTATTATTATTATTATTATTATTTCAGATAAGATCTCATGGTAAAAAAGTCCCAATATGTGCAAAATTTTTCCATGCTGTCTATGGTGTCATGCAGCATTGACTCAACACTATATGGCCACAGTAAAAGCAGAAATTCCCATTGCTGAAAGTCATTACTCATGCCAAAAAAGTAAGAGGTTATCCTCAGAATTCAAATTAATAAGTTATTCAAGATGTATAATGCCAGAGTTCTAGATTACTTCAAAGAAAAAAATTGGTTTTTCCAGAATATTTTTTCCAACAATTTGAATCTGGGAATGGCTTTTCAAAAACAGATGCCGGTAGCTATTGTGCATGGATGTCTGATTTACTGAAACCCACCAATGATGAAAACTTAGAGTAGCCTTAGTTCATCACAATTAGAGGGCAACTTTCCATAAAATTATGGAGAAGCCTACGAACAGCATATTATTTTCCTTTGACCTACAGCATGTTCAGCCTCTCCCTAAACATTCCATAGGGGAGGCTTACTATTCAAGGCAGATTTTTTATGGTCGCATAACTGACATAAAAAATTAACTTCCACACTTCTGTTGCTGGACAGAAAACCAGCATGGTCCTGAAGCTGTTCAAGTGTCTTCTGTTCTGATTTCCTCAGTAAATTCCAATATGATTCTTCTACTAAAATTGTAAAACTTTTCTCTTATGGGTATGGTGGACAAAACCGAAAGTCTCATTGTTCATGTGCTTCTATGGTGGCTTTTGAAACATTCTCCTCCACGGATAAAGAACAATGATTTTTCCAGTCAAGGAGCCTTCATTTCTACCCCCAGATAGAATGTTTGGAATCACAGAAAAAGAGTTCCAAAAGATGTCTGAAATGAAAACACCAGAAGAATACCATGAATTTATGGAAAGGTAGGCACAATCCATTTTGGGTAGAGACTGGACTGTTCGAGATATGAGATATTAAATATTTATTTAATGTGCTAAAAAAGTTAAGAGGGCATTAGGGAAAAGGAGAGGATCATATTAAAGAAATCAGAAAAGGCAGGAAAGGTTATTCTCATTGTAAAAATAGAACCTATATAGATTAGTTGATCCTAAAAATTCCAATCACTTTTCAAGGGAACATATTTAGTGCAAAATGCTTGTGATCTAGATACTGTGACATTGATACCCAAGATTAAACCTGCCAAAAGGAATGATGTATACAAGTTACTGAAGCAGAGATTTGGTGACAGTTGGAAAAGCCTAGAATCACTGAATTTAGGATGTCATTGATCAGAGGGTACAAGATACTGATGAAAATAATGATCATGTTGTTGATAAGGACATTACATGTGTTTGCCTTGAAGAGGGAGAAGGATTTGGGATGATGTAGATTAACTGCCTCCTTAAGATATCATTAAAAATGATTAAGTAATAAAATTTGTATTTAAAAATGATGTGTGTTGTTTCATACATTAATAAATCCATATGTTCAATGCTTTTGTTTGATTTGATTTATTTATGGACACTCTTTAACATCACAGGTCATCAGCGTCCCATTCCATTCAGGGCATGAAATGGCCAACAAATTTTGCTAAGAGGCCTCTTCTCAGGCTTGAGGTTCTTTTTCGTGCCGTAAATGTACGACATGGAACCCATGGCTTTATTTCCCTTCTGAAGGAAGCCATACTTAGGGTTTTTATACCCGAAAAAAATTCATCAATCCTGGCCAGGTTTGAACCCAGGATCTTAGGTTTAGAAGGCAAGTACGGTTACCACTACACCACCAGGACTGACATATGTTCGATGCAAAAGGCAGGCAACTTGTCCAGGTATTTTTTGGGGAGATTGTACCCAAACATGTTAACAATTGATTTGTTTTTTTAACCTTATAGCCTTGTAGGATCTTGATCTTGAAAGTTACGTGTTTTATTTTTGTTTACCCGCATTAGTTTGGTTGCTGTGCATTTTTTCTGATTCCTGAAAAAATGATTCTTGCAGACAAACTGCTTTTTGAAATGATGTTCATATGCTTTGTGCATATTTTTACTTTTAATGTCAAACATAATGATACCATTTCAATAAGGGTATCCTGCTTCCGAGCCCTAACCACTCTTTCATTGTAAGCAGTTTTTGCATTTTACACAATAGCTGAATGTTCACCATGGACCATTTTAATAATTACACCAATAGCATTGCTTCTTCTTTAGAGCACCAGATGTTTGAGACATTACAGGATGTGAACCCTTACTTGTGCTAACAGCACTTTTCATTCACTGAATTGTTGAATTGTAAAGTTTCAAATTTGGCCTTAATCATATGTGAGGCTGTATCAAATTTTCAGTCAATTCAGAAAAGATTATCTGGCATATATGCTTTTTCTTAGTTATATTCCAGGTTGGGTTTTCACCAAATATATTATGTATGCTGCAATTGCTCATGTCAATTGAACTAATAAATAATGCTAGTGGCTATCTTCTTTTCTTCCTTTAGCAGAAGTAGATAAGAATTGTCTGGTTCAAGTAATCCATTTTAGTTTAATTGTAATACTCAATATTCTCACACTTATTTCCATTTTCAACATTGACAATTTATGTGTGATGTATTGTAGAAAGATGCATCATGAACTTATTGCTCTTGCACACATAGAATACTAAGAGTATGGTCCCAAGTGAAACCAAAGTCTGAAATAAATTTGTTTTTAAGAATTTATGACGATGTGCTTTTGTATCTTGGATTGATTTGGGATGGGGGGGGGGGGTTATTCCATACAAAAACCGTTTTTTCCCAAAGACATGCCTCTTGTATTTGGCAATGTTGCAGTAACATCTCTCCTGAAATTGTATGAGTTTCAAAGTTACATGGCCCTCTTCACTATCATCACCATCATCAGGCATATAGTCTGAATCAAATTCACTAAAATAATAACTTTCACTTGAATCACACTCATGCAATAACTTAAAAATTTCTTCTTCAGTCATCTTTCTCTTATGTATATTTAAGAACACAAAAAAAAAAAAACAAACAAACAAGAAACACACACCAGAATACACTAGCATCTGAGCAAGTTTTTCCAAACAACAGAACCCAATAGCAATAGTTCAACCTAAAAACAGTAAATAAATACATTTTCAAATCAGTCTATCACACTTTTCTTGGGTTTCAGTGCAACAAAAACAAGTTTTAAGTCTGTTATGCACAGTGTGATAAACTAAAATGGTACCATTGTCACCATCTGATAGAAAAACTTCAATCAGAAAAATAGGCAGATGGAAAGATCAAAAGTAAAACAACAAAAATTGCATTGTAGTGAGTCTGGGAGCCTCATGTTATGTATTCCAAGGTTAAAGATCCTTTCTACAGCTTACAAGAATTTGAAGTAGAAAATAAGAGTACCACACATTAAAAGGGGGGAGGGAGGTTTATAACATATTACTGTACATAAGCTTACTTTTCATGGATTTTAAGAATATTTCTCCTTTTTTCTTCTGATAAACTTGCATAACAGTTTTTTTTTTTTTTGGCATATACTGCAAATGCTTCAAATTCTAATAAGCAATTAAAGTTACACTGCTTTAGGATATTTATTATTACAGTAAATAAGACATTAAATTTATAAAAATAGCTTTTCATTTAATAACACACTATTAGTTACATAAATAAAATTTTAATCATAATTGTTTCTGCAAGCTTATATTCATGCAGTTGGCTGCTGTCTCATCTGCTACATGCAAGCCTAAATACCTACAAGTAATCTCAAAAGAATGACTTCAAAAAGCTGCCCACCACACCTTTAAGAAGACAGAGAATGCTTACATCTCTACTATAAAAAAGGAAGGGGCTAGGCAAACACATGCATGCAAGTACACACTCATTCACAAATAATCACATTGTGAGCTTTTCAATATCTGTCATACCCAAATATTTCCTTTTGGCATCTTTCAGGTAACACAGAAGGGGCACGATGATTTAGTACTTGTTGGGTTTGTGGGTCCAAGTGGGGCATCAGTAACTAGCAGCACTGATAAACAAAACAGAGAAAAATACTCATTTCACTGTAGAACTCTTTCACATCTTTGATATAAGATAGAGAAATAGCTTTGCTAGACTATGAATTCATAAGCAGCAGGCAAAGTGGTGATATATTTAACTGCACACACACCTTACATTCATATAAAAATAGCAAGGCATGTCCCTGGTTATTCACCCCACCTAAAGCATGCACCTTTTTAGAAATTCTTACTGGCTATTTATGCCTAACAGAGAAATTATAAGAAAATGCTTATGCAAACAAAAACACAAGATTATAATTTATCTGCAGAGTCACATCATATATATCATCATTTATATGAACTCATTTTGGAAAGAACACAAAATTGCTCTCATTTCCTGCATGGTCATAACAAGCACAATTTTTAATTTGAAACACTCAATTAGGCAAAATAGTGAAATGGCATTTCAAATAATTTAACCACATTTATCTGCCACATGCTCAATACCAAACTACCATTATATGCTTATAAGATGAAGATTTTATATAATATCCTGATTTCTATGATGGTAGTAGCAGTAGTCAGATTCTAAGCCTACCCCATTGCAGCCAAGCATTAGTATATCCTTATAAAAATTAATTGGGAAAAAGCTTTCTCATGCTTAAAAAGCTGTGAGAATGCAAAATAATGTTCATTTCCAAAAAAAAAAATTACTTTTTTCTGGCCTCACTGTGCTTTTGACAAATCAATTTAAACATATACATGAATTCCTTAATATAAAGTTTGATAATTTACTAAGAAGGAAGAGAACAAAAAGAAATCTTGCAGAGTTAAGAACTAGCTTTAACTGATTGATGAAATTACATTTTTGGAACATGCAATTGTGTTAGAAATTTCTGTAATTCATAATTCTTTTTTATGTTCAGTATATGTTAACAGTAGAGTACCACCATTATGTTAAACTTTAGATTTGATTACTTATAATTTAATCACTAATGATATTGGACCATTTCTTTCTCACAATTGTATTAATTTTATTTTTTAAAAAAAGCTATAGTTCAAGGAATTAGTGCCTAATGTTTTTGTTGAATGTTCTTATATGCACATTTAGAGAAATATTTTATTTGAAATGCTAATGCAAAACAGAATGATAGTAATATGAAGCTGAAGTCAATTTTACATATAAATTTACAAATGACTATGAGAGAAAAAATGCTTAGCTTGTTAATGAAAGATAACTCAGTGTCACTATTATTAAGGATAAAGAGAGAAGATACAAAAGGCTTTAAAAATTAATGCCAACCTTTTATATCAGCCCAATTTGAATGATGAAAGCAAAAATTAAATTATATAGTTTGCACAGATGTAACAAGAATAAATGCAAAAGCATGAAAAAATACCTAATTATATAATTAAGATTATTGTATGACTGAGTTGAACTATGCACTCTTATTGGCTTCACTTGTTTATATTTAGAACATGTTTTGTAGACTATCGTTTGCATCTTCAGCTAAGTGTTGACTGCTGGATAATTCACGGTGTTCCTTTGGGGTGCATATTCTGCTCTGGTGGAGGTGTGATGAACTTTAGGTTTATGTTTTCAATCCATGGAAATGTCTAAGTTCATTAATCTGTTTCTGTATTTATATGTGCAGATTTTCTCCCTCATTGCTAGTTCTGTGTGTCCCTCAACTTTAATAATTTTGCTTTTAATACTATGTCATAGTTCTCTATCCAGAAATGATGATGTATTTAACAATAATCACCAGCTTTACACACAGACTTGTTAACTTATCCATTAACAAGAAAGAGTATTCTGAAGAATAAAAGAAATAGAAAAAAAAAAAAAACAGTAATTAAAAATGAATTTAGCAAAGAACTGGTTCACAAAAAAACAAAAGTTCAAGCGACTAAAACTTATTAAAGAAACCATAACACCAAAAGATACTTATTAAAGAAACCATAGCAGGAAAAGATAATTTTTAAAAAATTCACATACCACCCATGGTTTACACACAAAATTCAAAATATTCCAAAAGATATTAACATTAGATTGGTACCAAAAACAAATGTAATGTAAAAATCTCCTGAATGTTAGTAGTACTGAAAATATTCCACAGGAGGAAAAAACAGGTATTTATCAAATAAAATGTGCAGAATAAGAAAAAAATCTATATTGGCAAAACAAAGAGAAACATAGGCACACAGTAAAAGAACACTTCAGGAATATTAAATACAAACAAATGGAGAAATCTGCAGTGACATCTCATTTCTGGACAGAGAACCATTACATAGTGAAAAAACCAAAATTATTAATGTCAGCACAGGAACCCACAGACCTACCAATGTGGAAGAAAAATCTGCACATATAAAAACATGTCTCAATGAACTTGTATTAATGAACTTCAACATTTCCAGGGATGAAAACATAACTTTATAAGTTCATCACACTTCCACAAGAGAATATGCATCCCCAAAGGAATGTCATGAATTACCTAGCAGTCAACAGTTATCTGAGAATGCAGACAAAGGTATGCTAAACATGTTCTAAATATAAATAAATGAATTTTGAAATATGTAGTTTAACTCAGTCATACAATAATTTTATTATATGATTTGGTTTACTGTACAAATTCAAGTTACCTAATTATGGTTTATGAAATGGAACAATTACTTGTATATGATGCTTGTTAATTTGCTGCACTCTTTTTGCTCATTTTCTAAATCCATTCCAGAGTATACAAGCTATACTCCTTTATTTATGCATATAGGGACAGGCAGAACTAAAATTAGTGTAAGAAATTCATCTAAAAGAAAAATTCTAATCCTCCAGGTTGAGGATTGATACAGTAGGCCAGCTCTCTGCTAAATACAAAAATGAGCATTTGTTGAAAAGTCTGACAGCATGAAACTGATGCATCTATAGCAATTTAAGCATATCACATGTAAACACCTGACATTTACAATACATTTTTTATTTAAAATCTGTCTGCTATGTGCATGGCATTTAAACCATGAATGTTGACCTCACTGTCCAATAGAATGTGAATTCAAATGAATTCATGATAAATCAAATATACAGTTTTAATAACACTACAAGCATCAAGCAATAGCAGTGATATATTCATGTAAAAAGAATTTTGATGAGCAATTGTCATATATAGTGACGAAATGTAGACCACCTTAGTGTGAATCTGGATATAAGCAATACAGGATGATACCGTCCTTGGTACATTATCAATTATGATTGATTAGAATATACATAATATTTTATTTCAGCTAGATGTAAGTAAAAGGTTTTTGTAATTGTGTGGATATGTTGTGAAAGCCTGAATTCCCTCTCAGACAGCAGAGAAGTCATTTGGCAGACATAGCAAGTAAAACCTTTCTTTGTTCTCACCTGTAGTACCCTTAAAGGCTATTGCCCTTTAACTGATGTAGATGCTCGAAATCGAACGGGGTGCAAATCACGGAGTTGATATTTTCAGAAATTTTGACTAGCAAATAGTAAGGAAGCTCTATGGTGTCACTGGTAGCCTATAAGAAAGTCGATTTCTATAATGGCTGGAAACATACCGTCTCTGTTCACTTGGCTCCGTAGATGTTATTGAGTATTTAAGGACCGATCGCCCACATGATTAGGCATTTGGTAAACAGTCTTAGAATCTTCAATACGTAAGTCGCATGTCAGCAGCGCAGCCCGGGAGTCAGAGTAAGAGTGGCCTACGTCCGAGGCTTCAACATCATTAACGCCAAGACATGAACCTCAATCTCTACGCCAATATACTCTGAATATTCATCTGCTATTTGGCAATCATTATAGGTCCTCGCGTCTGCCAAACGGTCACTTTACTGCGGTCTGACGAGAGACGCACTTGTGGTTCAATAAACAATGAGGTGTTCTTTATCAGCAAATATCACCTTTAATTCCCCTCACTCAATCCGGCAACTATCAGTTCCCAAAAACCAACGAGATCCCTGCAGATCGACACAAGGAGTCTCTCCATACCTATACTCCTTCAAGGATAAATAATCAGGTAAAAGAATCCTTTGGATGAAAAGAGCTGAGTGTGGAATTTAGCTGAGCTTTAGAATATGCGAAACATTGTACAACTGAATTAATAATAAAAAGAATAATCAATTGGCCTTTCTATATGGCAATTAGTGCCTACGAGATCTTTCCCAGGCAGTTGTCACAACACACACAAAGAGCCAATGAATTGTGCGCATCTGTATGTACGAATTTATTAACATTTTAACATCCTATTCTAACTTTTATAGGTGTCCATGGAAATATGAATGTAGTGAATAAATGACAGGAATAAAACTTAACCCATTTGTCTTTAAAATATGAGGGGAAAAAAATGGGAAAATAGTTCACTCATATAAATTGTCCTGAGTGAAATTAAAGTTAAACTTGCCAGTTGATAAACTGGTTCAATCAGTTTTTTTTTTTTTAATGGTGTTTAACGCCCGTTTTTACTACTGAGGCACCACAGGCGGTGAACACTGATGATATATGAAATGAAACATTCGGAAAGGATTTTTTTAGAAAGGAAAAGTTCCAGGCCTATGTTCCTCCCCGGCATTTATCATTTATGACTGAGGAAAACCTGGAAAAACCCTCAGTCAGGGAGGATAGTTCTGGTGGGAACGACCTAGCCACCCGTGGCAGTCATTTTTTTACCACCGTGGTTCGCAGTGCATTGCAGAGGCATATGTTGCTACATTTTTTTTTTTCAAATCCTTGTATACTATAATAATAAAAGATCTGTTTGCTATTCATCATTATAATAGAGGTTACTGATCAAGCAGCATAAAAACTAAACATAAAACAAATTTGGATTGTGGAAAAGTATACAAAATTCATTTTTTCGTAAAAGAGCTCTATCATAGCTGATATGCCTTCTCATTAGCATCCAGATATTTTGTGTCTGTATTGTGTTTGTTGTATTATAATTTCACTAAAATGTTTTCCAATTAATATTACTGGATTCCATGTATAAGCTGATGTTCGATTTATGGAAGAATTATTTTTTTTTTAAATAATTGTAGATCAATGGTTGGATCTACAATTGTACTCTATATACAGCCTGGTATGACAACCAAGTTGAAAGCAAAAATTTCTGATTTTGAGACAGTGATTTCTCATGGTATTGCTACATATAAAAAAAATCAGTAACATAGACATTTGCCAAACACAACTGTTGCATTTTCACTAGTGATTAACATTCTACCCAGATGAAAATGTCTTAATCAGTAAGTAAATGACTGGCTATTCTATCAACCTTATCTCAATTTTGCTGATGCATTGAAATTATTAAATACAGTAATTATTTTCCTTAAATTTTGATCTCATATTATTAGACAGACAAATCAATTTGCATTTGCTTCTAATTATCTTTGTATATTTTTAGTCATTTTTGATATTCATCACATATACTTTCTAAAATCAATCATATCCTTTGCATTGAATATCTACAATTATGCAATATGTCATTCAATTTTGTGACAAACAAAGCATCAATTTGAAATATGCACAAAAATGATTATTTATTCTTCATTCTTTCAGGCACGTTTTCCTCAAGCTTAGAACTATTTTGCAACATTGTACAGCAAGCAACAGTAAACCAAAGTTGATTTAAGATGGGAACTAAATGTTCTAGAAACCGGTTCCATACATTTATGAAAAGTAAGTGAAGCTTTAAGAGTGTGTAGTTCAACTGAATCATACAATGATATCAATTAACAAAGTTGATTTGTTTGATCACCCATTGTTTAGTAGCTACCTTCTTTTTCACCATTTCCTTCATGAAGCTCCAGAGATTTTTATTGGGGCTATTCTTGAATTGTTACAAGATAATGGATAAATAAATATCTTGGTCCATTAGAAATTATTTAGGCTTAAGGCAGTACGAAAGGGTGTTCTAGCATGATGCATAAAGATGAATGGATCAATAACATCCAGCAGAAGCTGTTTTTGAACTTTTGTGTACTGTTTCATTTAAATGTTTCATGCTTTAGAGAGAGAGAGACATGTGCGTGCACACACACACACACATAGAAATATTATTTTTCATTCATCAAAAGTAAGGCTTCTTCTCGCACTTCTAGGAGGAATTTGTGCTCTATAGTAAGTCATGCTCTCTTGCTTTAAGCGTTTACAAGTAGCTTTCTGTTGTTTACTGCCTCTTGGAGAAAGGTTGGTTTTCATTCCTGTTTCTCAATTCTATTTTGCTGGTTCATTTGCTTTCCTTTCATGCAACATAGATTCTGCTAGCACAGTTTGAATTTTACTAAGCCATTGGTTATTTGTTTTTGTGCCTTTGTCCAGAATAACTTTGACAACTGAAATTTATGCGTGAAAATGTCTTTAGCCTTTCCCATATTGTTGAGAGTATTGAATTTCACAGAAATAGGTAAACAAAAAAAGTTAAATATTTCAATTAATATTTTGCAACTGTTTATATAATGTTTAGTATATATTAATTTTCTACACTTAACCAACAAAACCTTGTATTTTGCCAAGCAGTTTTTATAGAAATTCTCCCCAATACTTAAATCAGCTAATCAAGAGTGACACTACCACTTAAAACTAAACATAAACGTAACAGTTTAAACACATTATATTTTAAATAACTTCATAACTAAACATGAAAAGAAATTTTACTCCTTACTTACATAAGTATAATAATTAGACACATTAGTACACTTTAATGCTTTTATGGTATTTGCATACTAAAGTTTTCTTGTTCCATACCATAGCTGAAAAGAAATTATATGATCTCATGAGATACAAACTGACAAATGCATCTTATACACATTTCATTTAGTTGCCTCTTTGGATTATTCTTTTCATTCATGCTATTTGTACACAGTTCTTTAGCATCATCAGAAATTCACTGGGATTATTTATATCAAATATCTTTTGCAATTTTGCTGTCAATAAAATTAATTCTGATCTGTATACTAATGTTACCACTGATTAGACTTACAGTTATACTTATAATATGACTAGAAGACCGTTCTAAATAAGGATATGTATTTTAAAAAAAATGTGCTGCAAAGTACAAACAGTTCCATAAATGATTACAATTAAAATACCATAATTTAAATTTATAATACAAGCAGTAACAGTGCCTTGTGAGCTTGCTTATCTAGCCTAATGCCAAACATTGTAATTTTCAGCATGATCCTTTATGATCACTATATCATTAATTCCCTACATTTCTTTCAAAATTTAAAGTTCTTTATTCACAATGTGCACTGCAGGTATATCACGTAAAAAGAACATTTTTGTTAATAATCTTAACAAAAATGTAACATTTTAAATGACATATACAAATACACATTTTTTTAATCTTAATAATCATGTTAATAAAAATTCATATATTAACTTGACTTTATAAATAAAAGTTGATACTTCAAGGTCCATTTGCTCCTATGTTACTCAACATTAGCAATATTTTCTGGCTTACAAGAACAAGTCATAATTCACTCTTGTACAGTTCTTCCATTGAAAACAAGTGTATTACATATCACAGCTTCTTCTTTCCATGTGCTGCTATTCAAGAGCCAGAACATTCAACTATGTCAAATACTGACATAAGGAAAGCACTTAAAATCATCACAATATGCATAGACAAACTCAGAAAAAAGACCAGCTCAAGGCAGATGCAGAAAAGCTATGGCATCAAACCTATGAAGCTGGTTGGAATTAAAAGAGTAAGAAACTAAGCTGCTCTGAAAATGCTGTACTTAAAAATAAGTCTGCAGAAAATAACACATTAAAAAAGTATAAAAAATTTATAAATTTCACATTCATTTGCTTCATTTTCCATTACTTTTAATGGGTCAGTCACATGGGATAATTCTGCATATAAAAATGTCAAACATTTCTAAGTAAAGTGTCTATCAATTATACTTTTTCACAATGTATACAGTTGCTATAGCCAGTGCTTTAAGTGGGTTAAAAGAGATATAATGGTATCATCTATTTCCCAGCTGGGATACATCCAAAACATAGGTCCTAACATTTTTATCCATTTTGACTTAACAATAATATTCAAATTATCTACTAATTAACAACAGATATATTTTAATAGAGCTGGCAAGTGGCTTTATATTGATCTGCACGAGACACTTCTAAGAAATTGGTGGTGGAATATTAAACACTTGCACGGAAGCTATACCAATCTATGGTTCCTTGTTATCACTTTCTGAATGTTCATCACAGTCACTGTCTTCACCTAAATGAATCACTAATTCCAACCCTTCATCTAAGAGACCTTCTTTTTCTGTCCTATTCACCTTTTCACAGTAGCATTTCTAATCTACTTTATTAACTGAAGCAATTTTTTTCTGGTAATTTTTTAAGCAATTTTTTTCTCGTAATTTTATAACATTCACCATGTGAAACGTTACATTGTGTTCTTTTGGTTTTCTCCAATGGGAATCCAAAGAAAAAATTATTTTGTGCAGTGCTGAAATACTGCCATTGAAACATTATGGATTTTTTTTAGTGTTGATCTACATGATATAAAAATCATTTATTGTACTGTGAACCATGGATTTATTATTTGTCCCAGCTAGCTTTGGGTGACATTCTAGGCCTTTTCTTGTGTGAAGTAGAGAAAGCTTCAGACGTTCTAGCTTCTATTTCCTTCAGCTCTTCAACTATGCATTTATGCTTTGTGAAGACACACCAGTTTCCCGTGTCACTTTATTTTGTACAGTTTTTATATTTATGGCATTTTTGGGTGACATTCTAGGCCTTTCCTTGTGAAGTAGAGAAAGCTTCAGATGTTCTGGCTTCTATTTCCTTCGGCTCTTTAACTATGCATTTATGCTTTGTGAAGAGACAAGTTTTCCTGTGTCACCCTATTTTGTACAGTTTTTATATTTATGGCATTTCATAATTCAGCTTCCATTATCATTAACTGGTAACATTGCTAACCATTTCACAAATCTGAAAATGCAAAACTTTACCACTCAGTTTCCTCAACAGAAAAGGCATTGCAAAAATAATCTTGGCACTGTACTACATGATGCATGTGTTAAACCATCCCTATGATGTGTTTAGTACGGAAGTAAGGGAGATACTACCTGATTCCTCTATAAATATATAAACAGAGAATGAACTTGACCAGAAACACTGCATCTTTTGCTCATTTGCCACCACTTAAAATACATCTGCACATTTTTCTGCAATAAAATGAATCATTTTGTATATGTGTTATCTCTAATGATAAAAATAAGATTGCTTATATAAACAATGTATACAGTTTTTTTCAACAGCTTCGTAAGTACACTTATTTGAGGAAGATTGCTTATGTTTTTACTCATTCCACAATGTTGACTAATCTTTGCCACTTTCCTCATTTCAAATCAAACTTCCTTTGTTCTAATTATCAACTGCATGATCTACAACTTCTTTATTAAAGTTACCTGGAATTTTAGAAATGAGCTGAAACTGATATGAATTTCAATGTAGAATTTTCAATGACAACATGATAATGCACACGGTATTAAATGAAAGTTTAAAACTGTCAACTGGTGTGAATTCAGATCAAAGTCTCAATTCAGACAGATGAAATATTTTGCCTTATAATGTTTGATGCAGATCAATGAAAAATTTTCATATTACTGATTTTTCCCTCTGTCCATAATTTTTTTAATATTAATTTAACTTTCTATGTGAGAAATGATAATAGTTGCAGCAAATGAACTGTATTGCATGGACTATTTTCAATTGTCTTGAATTATGGTCAGCTATGCAAAAAAAATTATCAACATAGTTATAAGGTAAATAGTCTTAAGTTATAGAAATACTTTTCTTTCCCTTTATTAATTTTAAATTATTTCTTATTTTCCAAAATTGACATTGAACACTTAAATTCAGGAAAAGCAATATGGCTGTAAGTTTGAACAAGAGCAACATTATAATGAAAGTGTTGTGCACAAGTAAGCCAGAATTATAGTAGTGAGTCACTCAAGCTAGCTGTTGCTGTTGTAAAAATTTTTCACATACAGTCATACAGGGAAGTTTCATGTAAAATCAGCACACCTACCTTAAATAAGTTTAATGCGCACTCAAGAAAATCAGAGGGGCAAAATATTCTTACAGAACATGAAGAGAAAAAATTATTATAACATTCTATTGCTGCAAGATGGGGATTCCCATCCACCAAGATTATCAAAATCTATATCGCAATGATAGTTTACGAGGACGAAACAGCAAATGTCAAATTTCATATGTCTTATGAGGAGAATTTTTTTAATATTTCTAAATGTTGATGTTGAGAACATTCAGCAAGAATCTTGGTATCTTTCACATATGTTTTAGTAAGATTTGTTGCTTTTGTCATTTGTAGTTTTCTTATAACATTTTATAACAGCTTTTCTTCCTTAAAGATGCTCCTTTTTATCTGAACTCAATCACAAAATGTGTGATATTGGACTCGTAACAATTAACCATGCTATTGAAATTGTACTTGGAAGCTACAGACAGACAATGGAGTAATTATATATTCTATTAGAATTTATTAAAACCTATGATTTAATATAAATTTGAATAGTTTGAGATTTTCACAGTGATATATAGTATCATATAACAAATTATTTATGAGGAAGTCACTCAAAGTTCACTAGTTTTATTCCACTTACTTGGACATGTTTCAAAGGCAAATTTCCTTCATATGGAACCGTGCTGATGATGAAGGAAATTTGCCTTTGAAACATGCCCAAGTAAGTGGAATAAAACTAGTGAAATTTGAGTGACTTCCTCACAAATAATTAGTTGTATTAATAAAACCTATTGACATTTACTCCACTTGCATATATTAAGAACATGTTTTGGGGGCTAATGCTCTCATCATCATCTATGGACTGATTATTTGATGTGGTGGCTGGATCCCAAGGTGCTTCTGTGGAGACATCTCATGGCTTGTATAGGAACTTGCAAAGTTCATCCACTGATGAAATGCTAAATTCATTATATTTCTGCTGTTTTTCAGGATGAAAATTTTTTCCAAAGTAAGCTAGTTCTATTGGGTTGTGAAGTTCTTTCACCATATTATGTTCTATTTTTGAGTTAAAAATTGTGCTGCTACCACTGATTTATCTACTTGTTTTATACGAATATTCCTAAAATGGTCATATTTCAAAATTCCCAAATTGCTATTTGTTTTTCCTAGTATTTTTGATTACATTCTGCACATTAAATTTCATAAATTCCTGATTTCTATTCTGTTGTTATGGTGTTAAATTTGTTTTGCTTTAATATACACATACATTAGTGTTTTAATGAATATCTCTAAAGTTTGTTTTTCTTTCAGTTTTTTAGGTCATCTAAATTTTGCCGCATTTCATTTTAATTAAAGTTTTACCCTCTTTGTTTAGATGTTGGATAACAAAGAAAACAAAATGTCCATTTTGGACCAAAAAAAAAAAGGTTAGATAAATAAGAGATTTTGTTAAATTTTGTTAAAAGGGAAGGCCTACAAAACAATAGAAAGAAATCCTTTCAACTAAAAAATAGAAAGCAGCACAAAGCCCTTCCTAAAATGAACAAAAATTATAACAGCATGAGAAACATTCATAAAAAATTAACTCATCCACATATAACATAACAAAAAAAGTACACAACAAAATCATATCATTTGAAAAATTTCAAAGTTTGAGCATTAAAAATCCTTTTTATGTAGTTTAGAAACTTCAGGATATCAGAATTGCAATATGACACTTATTAGTATCATTTGATGTAAAAGCCTTATTCCGCAGTCGGTCCTGGTGGTGCAGTGGCAACCATACTTGCCTCCAAAACCCAAGATTGAGGATTCAATCCTGACCAGGATTGATGGATTTTTAAGGCATAAAAATACAAAGTATGGTTTCCTTCGGAAGGGAAGTAAAACCGTGGTTCCCATGTCGTACATTCGTGGCACATAAAAGAACCTCAAGCCTGAAAAAAGAGGCCTCTGAGCAAAATTTTGTCTGCCGTTTCACTCCCTGAATTGAAAGGGATGCTGATGACCAGAGATGTTAAAGAGCATACATAAATAAACCAAATCAAAAAAAAAAATCTTATTTCCCAGCATCCCAATTAGAAAATTCTTAAAAAGCATTAATTTCCTTAAATTTACATGCAGGAGAAACAAAAGACTTAATAAACTTAACACATTCAGAAATATATCTTCACTTTCAAACAAAAATATTATCAAAAAGTTTTTAGTCTATGGGAAACCCTCTTTCTCATTTCTTGCAGATTTATACATGAGTACCTATCACGAATGCCATTCTAATTTTTAAGACATGGCTCATAGTATATGATGACATGTTTGCATAATACCAGAAAAACATTCAATAAATGCTCAGAACTCCTCAACTTGCAAGATAACTCTATACAGTTTACCGTGGAAGTAAAGAAATGGAAAAATGGCTTCCATTCTTGGATTTATTAATTATAAAAAAGATAAAACTCTATGAGAAATTCCATACCAGAAAGCAGATCAAGCAAAGTAGAAAATTTGAAAGTTTCACATATCGCACCAAATTGACCATAGCAAAGTCATTAAGATATTCAAAGAACATGACATAAATTTATCCCCAAAGAGCAAATATATATCACACATTTACAGGTTCCAATACAAAAAGACACCATATGAACAAAATGGAAATCAAGAATTTACATTATTGAATGTACAGAATATAATAAAAAATACATAGTAAAAAATGAATTGGAATTTATTTAGAGATATGATTAAAATAAATACATAATTAGCAGTAGCAGTACACTTTTGAAACCAAAATCATAAAACCAAACTTGGCTAATCTGCTGAAAGAACTTCACAACCTAATGGTGCTAGATGGTTGGAAAAAAATTTCATCCAGAAAAATAGTGGAAATTAAATGAATTTTGGTGTTCCATCTATGTAAATTCCTACCGGAACAATCAGATGTCTCCTTAGAAATACCAGGTTCCAGTGAGCATATCGAGTAATAGGTAAACAGCACAATTGCACCTGAAGCATGTCCTAATCTTATAAATATATATAAGTGGAATTAGTATTAATAGGTTTTAATAAATTCTGACAGAATTAACTGTGTGTCCAAACTGACCCTAAAAGGGAGTTTGGACATGCTGTAATTTTTTTAAATGATAATTTTTCATTAAAAGTAAAAAGTAAATAAACTCTCACTTAACAAAATTAAAATTGTAAAAATTGCATTAATTCTAAAGAGACCCCAGATTATGGTATATCTAAATAAAAGGAATATTGATAAAGGTATAATCTAAGAACTTACATACAGGAGGCTGCATGCTAATTTATGGAATTATTCTCAAACCAGCATTTCAGCATTTTAATACTCTTTCCAAAGTTACATCTCAAATTTCATTAAGAACTGCTTTAAAACATAAAAACAAAACACTGCATTTACAATCATTTTTATTTTTAGTACTTTTAATTTGTGTATATTACTATATGCAATGGAAAAAATATTGCAGGTGTGTTTAAAAATAAATAAAACATTATCATGATTATAATTTAAAGCATTGCTAGAGCATTAAATATGTATTGTTTTACAAATAATCCATTAACCATCAAATGGAATATCACAAACTGATTTAATGCATTATTCACCTTTACAACCTAATGTAATAAAATTATTGCATCTTTAAATAGTTAATAGTTAATCTTCTCAGGAATCAAATGAGAGGTTCCTGTAAAGAGCTTTAATTTGATATTTACATAAATGGTCAACAATGCTATACATGAAAATGTGATAGTTAAAAATATAATATACCTCATCCCTGCAGGCAGTAATGAAAATTTTGCAATTTATATGTCTGCAAAAAATTCTTTTGATTTCGCACAAACACAAGAGCATTTATAATAAAATAATTGTGTAAATTACTGAAAATATTCAATTTGCCATAAACAAATTTCTGAATATTGATTCGGAATTGTTGGCCGGAAGGATTTCTTATTTTGCCGACAACATTTTACGTAAATGAGAAACCCTTCCGATAACACATATTAAAGTACCAAGTTTGGTATTCTACCATAAGTTAATTATTAACCTTAATGAATAGTTCTATCTCATTACCATCACATCTGCTGGCGATGACATTGCGAAACTAACTTTCCAACTAGCAATTCATTTATTAGCGCCTATAATTTGCTATTTCACTAGCAGCTCACTTTTGCATTTCAAGGTTTTGTTATCTGAGTCTTAAGTATGCTTTCCCCTCCTTATAGTCGTTATCTGGCAACAGTACTGGCCACGACTAGCCGGACTGCAATTTTGCCAACATTGTTAAAGACCCACTTGCCGGATGTGAAAAAATTAGCGTGTATACATTTAGGTTTGAATACAAAAGAAAATTAAACATTATTTAAAATGTCCGATATTGACATAGACAATAAGGTATAGGAAATATGATGTATATTATAGTAGTGATTATTACCATGACTTGTTTCTACTATAGGAGCTTTTATAGGTTAAATGATGTTCATTTTCATTATTTCGTAATTATTTTTATTAATAACATAATAACCTTTAATATTTACATTATTGCAATGCTATGCAAACTCTGCAACAATATTATGAAGACTTTTTAATTCCAAAATATAGAATTGCTCCTGGTGAAAATAAAGCTTAGTTATCTGCTTTAACATTGTATAACCCACAAATTGGACAGATACAGAATACAGGCTGTATAGACATTTATCTTAAAGGGGAGGATAATAGTGGATAATTAAACTTTTGAAATTAAAAACTACCGGCAGTAAAAGGAATGTGCATTGAAGTTTGTGAAAACATTATTTTGCGTAAAGTCGATTGGAAAATTAAATAAAAGAAATGCAATCCTGTAGTGATATCAATAATTGTTCAGGCAGAGCTGTAATTTAGAATATTTTTGAACCTTTATTATGACTTAATAATTATTCAGGTAAGCTGCCAATGTAGAATATGCATATAGGTTCAGTAACTTCATAAAGGAATATTTGTAGAACAATTATAAATTGGAAAGTAGAGCTACTGAGACTCTTTTGTTTATTCATAAATCATTTTGTCAGTGCACTGCGAGGTATTGTTATCTTACTGCCTGCAAATGGTGCAAAGCACAGGATTAGGGTAGGCATTCATCAATTGAAGGTGATATCTATTAGTTTAACAAAAGTGTGTTATGCATATACTGGAAATAAAGCAACAGTGGGACTATATGAGTTAGTTAGTTAGTTAGTTAGTTCTTGGAGCATTCAGTGAGTTCGTGGAGCAGCCACAGAGACCTACGAACATTGAACTTGTCATATACAACTACCACAGTAGTTTTCAATCTGTATTTACAAAAATTTGTTTGCATCTACATAAATAATTACGATAAAAATAAAAAAGAACACTTAGAACAACTCAACCAACACCAAAAACAGACAAATCAATCATACAAATTGTATTATATACATATTTACATATACATTGATATGTTGTGCAGTATAATATTGACACTCATATATTCCTTTACAGAATAATAGGCCTTTTTACATAGGTATTTTCTAAGAGCAGATTTAAAGGAATTGTCGTCGTTTAATAAGGCTTTTAGGCTTGAGGGAAGAGCATTGTACACTAAAATGCACTCATAATAAACGCATTTTTGATGGCATGAAAGTGCTGAAGTTGGATGATGTAGATTTGCTTTTTGTCTAGTATTCTTGTCATGTATATTTTGATTTTGAACAAATTTTTGTTTATTTCTTATATAAAACTTCATGAGGGATAAAATGTATTAGCAAGGAAGAGTTAAAATTTCAAATTTCCTAAAGAGGTTTCTGCATGAATGTCTGCTATGTGTACCAGCAGTTATTCATATGACTTTTTTCTGTAACAGGAAGACACGTTCACTTTTAACTGAATTTCCCCAAAATATTAGACCATACTTCATTATTGAGTTGAAATAAGCATAATAAACTAGTTTTAAAGTCTTAATTGACTCCAACATTACTAATGCACGTATTGCATAGCATGCACTGCTTAGTTTAGGTGTAATAAGATCAATGTGATCTTTCCAATTCAGATGGTTATCAATTATTAAACCAAGGAATTTAATATATTTGGTTTGTGAAAGTACACTGTTATAATATCCTATCTGTAATTGTGGATCTGGAGATCTGTGAGTAATGAATTTCATAACATTTTTTTATCTAGATTTACAGACAGTTTGTTTGCTTTGAACCATACACACGATGAACTGAGAACCAAATTTAATTTAATGGCACAATCATTAAGGCTCTTTCCATTTATCAATATGCTTGTGTCATCTGCAAATAGAACAGCATTTCCTACATCTTGGATAGATAAGAAGAGGTCATTTATATATATTAGAAAAAGAAGAGGACCCAGAACGGATCCTTGAGGCACTCCATGGTTAATCATTCCCCACTCCGATGCATTGTTTTTATTATTGAAGGGATAATTTATCGCTACTTTTTGTTTCCTTTTGTCAAGGTAGGATATAAATCAATTTAAATATTGGTTTTTTATTCCATAGAAAGCTAATTTATCTATCAGAATTTCATGATTGACACAGTCAAAAGCCTTAGCTAAGTCACAAAATATTCCTCCTACATGTGCTCTTTCATTAAATGCAGTTAAAATTTCATTAGTGAGTTTATAGATTGCATTTTCTGTTGAAATTCCTTTTCTAAAGCCAAACTGATCACTAACTAGAATATTGTTACTTTCAAGGTAATGGTAAAGCCTATTGTACATTACTTTCTCAAACACCTTAGAAAATGTAGGTAAAATAGCTATAGGTGTATAATGAGAGACATTTATCTTTTCTCCCATTTTGTACAGAGGCCTCACTATTGAATATTTTATACTCTCAGGAAATACACCCAATGTTAAAGATTCATTACACAAGTGACTAAGGGGGGTACTAATTTCCTTTGCACAGGCCTTTATGACTTTGCTGTTGATCTCATCATAGCCAGAAGAGTTTTTTGATTTTAGTTTCCTAATAATATTACTAATTTCTAGTGGGGTAGTGATACCTGGTTTGAATTCATTATTATGATGGGGAGTTGTAAAATTTTTAAAGCATCTCTTTTATCACCAGAATATAAATTTAAATTTTTTGTTACATTAAGAAAGTAATCATTAAACTCATTTGCTACTTCTGCAGGGTGTTGTATCTCTTGATTGTTAATATTTAAGATTATTGCATCGTCTTGTTGCAGATTTTTGCCTGTTTCTTGTTTTATTATATTCCAAGTAGTTTTTATTTTGTTTTTTTGACTGATTGATAAGTGTTTGGTAATGGAGGCCTTTCGCTGCTTTTATGACTTTCCTAAGTATCTTACAATACTTTCTAAAATGTATTTTTAATTTAGGGTCTTTACTGAGCTTTTGCTCATTATATAATTGTCTTTTATGTTGACAAGAGTTTTTAATTCCTTGGGTTAACCATTCCCTGCTCATATTATAACTTCTTTTTTTAATTTTTAGTGGGAAATATGCTTCAAAATGCAATTTAAAAATATGTAAAAAATTGTTGAATTTACTATTAACATCATTTGCACTGTAAACACTATTCCATGATTCTTGTCGAAGTGTCTCTGCCATTTTATTGAGGTTAGCATCATTAATATCTCTATATTTTATATATCTATAACATTCTTTGAGTTTTATTGTAGAATTTTTTTTCATTATTACTTGAGCATCATGGTCAGAGAGACCATTGATCAATGAAGACACAGAATATAATGACAGTTTGTCTAAATTTACAAATATATTATCTATTGCTGTGCTAGAGTTTTTATCAATCCTGGTGGGAAAGTTAATTGTATGAACCATATTATATGCAGTTAGAAGGGAATTCAGTCGATTCATTCTTACACTTGGCATTAAGTAATCAATATTTGTCTCCACATATAATTATTTCATGTTTAGGCTTAAATAAAAAGTTTAAGGTATCTTCAAGCTTCATCAAGAAAGTTTCAAAGTTTCCTAACAGCGAGCGATAAATAGCAATTATAATTATTTTTGTATTGTTGCTATCCATTTGGATTGTGCTTAATTCAATGTTTTGTTCTGAATTAAATTTTGATACATCTAATGTTTTATATGGTACATCATGCCTGACATAAATGCAAACTCCTCCGTTATTTAGTTTTTTCCTTGAAGCTCCTGCTCCCAAACAATGACCATGTAATGACAATTGTGAGTGTTTTCAGTACAATGCATCATTTTATATATATTGACTTTCTTTATGCAATAGCTCTTTTCTTATGTATATTTTGATATATATTTATGCAATAGCTCTTTTCTTACGTCTGTGCACATTAAGCCAATTTACAACCAGTATCTTCCTTTTGATAGTTGTCATCCTCTGCATACCAAAGATCTATTCCTTTTTCTCTTTCAATCCATGGCCATCATCTTTGTAACAATTTTTCATCCCTTGATACATATATTAAAAACCTAACTCAAAAGTTACAAGTTCAAAAATATTCTTCCTCTCTTTTAGAATCCCATATCATTCCATCACACACAACTTTCCAATGCAAACCTTAAACTTCCAATAAAAACTTCATTAACCTTGTTATTACTTAAGTGCCTGGATTTGAAAGCATCAGACCTATTTTGAAAGAATGTCATGATACTTTATTAACGTATTCATCTTTTGTGATTTTTCTAAATTTGTACCCCGCCTTACTAGTAGAACCCCCCAACCTTAAAAGTATATTTTGCTGCACCCTATCTTCTTCCAATTTACCTTGTCCCATCTCAGGCTCATATCCTTGCCAATGCTCAAAATTAAAACCTTTGCACTTATTATTCCGCAGCCCTAATTTATCCAGAGAATGTAACATTTCTTCATTTGTTACCTATTCTTCTAAGAACGTTTTATATATGTTATCTTGTAAGCTTTGCAAAAATTTTTATATTGGTTGTTTCACTCCGTATGAACAATCACAGGAGTTCTATTAAAACTAAGTCTCCTTTCCCAGTTCCCCAACATGCCCTGTTTGACTGTAAGGATTTCAATGATGCATTTAATTTAATACTTATTGATCAGAATGAGAATATAAAAATATATTAATATGTGAGATTTAAATTCATGGTATATGAGCTTTATGCCAAAATATAGCTGCCATTTCTCTATCTCCAAGTAAACTTTCAGAGCTATGAAGCAGTAATGCACACTTGTTGCTTGTTTAATCAGTTTCCATGCATGTTACCTTTGATATTAAAATTTATTTTTACTACCGTCACTTGTCCTTCTTGCCTTAGAACTCCAAAAGTTCAAAATATAGTGAGAGATAATTTGTCTATTTAAGTGTTTTATCCTTTTTCTACTTCTTTAGCTATATTTATTTTAGTTACATTGTTAATAGTTTTATTTTATTTTTCAATGATATATATATATATATACATTTTGGTTATTATGGTTCATGTAAAACACAGCCAGTTTCAAACTTGTGCGGGGTCACATACAGTAAAAGCTCATTACTCTCTAGAGATTTACCACTTTCATTTGAATCTAGTATATTCCAGGACCCTTCAAGTATTACATAGTGTATTTTTAGAAATCATTAATACAGCTTTATAATTTTTTTAAAAAAAAGTAAAGGAGATACATTTGTTACCCTGCGTTGAAAATTTAACAACAAATTTTTAAAGCTGGTACACCTCAAAGTAATTATAAATAATAGAACAGATAAGTAAATAAGCAACATATTATTTTAAAATTCTTCTAAATGCTTCATATCTACAGGTTTACAAAATCTTATAATTGAACAATGTTAGATGGAGATGTTAAGTGTAGACATAGATGAACATTGATGGATATTCCTTTCACTCATTTCTGAGAAACAAGTTTTTCAGTGTTGGTTAAGCTAAACATGCTCACTACTTTAGCATATGTGCAGGTGAACACAGAAGGTGATCTTGCAATAAATATGAGTAGAATTTAATTCTGTTTTTGGATATGCATAAATGATTTTAAGAGCAGCATTACATTGTTGATTAATTAATTAAAATTGAACACTTCCATAGACACTTTTGAAATTTACAGAAAATGGAGTCATAAATGTTAAAAGCTCTTATTCTAGAACATCTATCATGTTGAATCAATGGTGGATTCTTCATAGTTAAATGTAAGGGGTTCACTGTATTTCTTGCACAGTTATTCCTAATTATGTGCAGCTACAGGCTGTAGGTTTGAAAAGTGTAATAAATTCCAAACCAGACTCTGGATCTTCCATATTTTAATTTTTAATGCATACATGATCGAACATGTCAGTTATAACTTTATCTTTTCTCTGCAGAGATGAATATTAAACATTTAAGTATCTGTTATGTCAGTGAGGAAGGCAACATCAGTTATCTAGAAAGGATCAGAAAATGCAGCAATAAATTCATCTTTCCTCATATAAAGAAACAATATACTTTTTCATGCAGATGAAAATAGCTGTCAAGAGTCTTGGTACACTCATCACCTTAGCTCACAACATATCTATATTCTGTAATTTCAAGGAACTGTCTATGATTTATCTCCAAGGATCGAATATAATTAACTGTCTTGACCACAACTGACATTTTCAAATGCACTTCTGGTGAATTAATAAATGGAATTTTTATTTAAACGAATAAAAACTCCATTTATTAATTCACCAGAAGTAATTTCATCTTAGACTTCAAATGGCCAATTAACCAATCTTCTATTCTATCCAATAATGACTGGTGCAGCATTTGTTGATGCAAAAACTAGTCTCTCCCAAGGAAGTGCATTTTCTCAACTATGCCCTAGAAACTGCAAAATGTATCATCAACGGTTGTCATATCATTCAGAGGTATAATATCTCAAATTCCTGAATTATTCAAAGATTTTAATCTACTTCTTGAATAAATTACTGCTAGCTATGTATTATCAATAATATCTGTGCTCTTATCAAGGGCAATTGAAAACATTATAAACTTTGTAGCCCTTAATAAAATTACTTTTCAACATTGAAGTAAGTAAGTAAGATTCTCTAAGCAGTGGGCAACAGTCCATGAAGAAAGACTTACCTTGAATTTAGTAGCTTTCATAGGACATACAGATTCTGTTGCTATCTGAAGGCATTCTTGCATGAAAGGTCTTTCCCTGAATGGGCATGATATCTGAGCACTAAGAAGAACTAATTTGTAATTAGCCATAAAAGCAGATAGGTCCCATACTGGATCGGTTTGCTGTACCATTTTAATAATAAACAAATTAATTTGAAAATGAATCAGATCAGAAAAAAAATTCAAATCGTGATGTTCAAACCATGGCTGTGACCCAACTTTTTCAAGTCGGATTCTTCATTTCCAGCTTGTGTCTTACACACAGTTGGTGCAAAAGAATAATTTCCTAATATAAATTAATAATTATTAATATGTTGTGATGAGCTGTCACATTTTTAGACTAAATCATGAAACTGGGGGGGGGGGGATTTAAAAAATTGTGAAACACAGTAGAAGGGCATACAAAACCGAACATGTGCGGAAAAAATTATAAGCATAAATTCAAAAATCAGTTAGTGAACTTTGATGTCACTAGAACACTAATTTCAGGTTCATCAAATGTGCACCAGAACCAAACACTATCCAAAGATTATGACAATGCTTCCAGCAGTCAATGAGTACCTTATGATGCGGACAAGGATCTGTAGTCCGCAAAACATGTTCTAATGAAAAGTAAGTTAGTGAAGCTGCAAGAGTGTTTAATTTGACTCATCACAGCATATGATTTGCTTCACTATGATTGTTGTAATAAGGGAAGAAAAATAATTTTGAAGTAACTCAGTGTTGTAGCTGTCTTTTCTTGATATTTACCCCGAAAGTGGCTATGTATGTATTTGTATTGTGTATAACTGTTCTAGTACATCAGAGTACTATGATACAAATGTGTTTAGAAAAGTAAGCATTGAAATAAATATGAACAAGTGGAAATAATAATTACAGGTGACTTAAATGCAAGGATAGGTGAAGAACAAATACAATTCAGTAACCTAAATCAAGAGTGTGTATGGATTTTGAATTAGAGAGAAGATACAATAAGGATAAGTTCTTAAATACAGAAAGGAAAAAACTCTTAGATTTCTGTGAAGAAAATAATCTTATTCTATTTAATGAAATGAGAGGGTCTGAATTAGATCCGAAGTTTACATTTGCAAACAAGAATGGACAAAGTGTGGTCGATTATATGCATGTTTACATATTATTGATAATTTGATTAAAGATTTTGAAGTTATGAATATGGTACTAATGAGCTGCCATTTCCCACTGAGATTAAAATTGGGGAAAGCAAGGGGAGAGAAGAAGGAAGGAGGCAGAGGGAGCTGTAATCATATTGAGTATATAAATGGAAGAAAGAGAAATGTGACTTTTTATAAAGAATTAAACTTGGAAAGAAATAAAATTTTACAAACAGGATTAGAGAGCTTAAGAAATACTAATAAAGTAGAGCAGGCAGTCGAGAAATTAGAATATACTGTGAAATGGGCAGGGAATGATATAAAAGCAGGGGTTTATGAAGCTAACAAAAGGAAATAATTTGATAAAGATTATCAAATGCCAAAGAAAGGAATAACTCAGGAGTTAAGAAATGGGAGACAGTCGGGAAAAAGAGCAAACAGAAAATTTCTTAATACTTAGGTGACTCATTAAAAAAAAAAAGAGGGAATGGGGTAAAAAAAGTAAATCAAACGTTGAATGATGCAGCAAAAATACAGTATACAAGGAAATTTTGGTCAATAGTTAAAAGTTTGTGCAGAAATGAGATAAGGGAAAAAAATATAACTTCAGAAAGTTGGTGTGCTCATTTTAACACATTATTAGGGTTGGACAATTTAATTAGAACAGAAATTGATTTCCTAAGAAATCAGAAAGTTTTTGATCACTTAGATAGGAAGATTATGGAGGAAGAATTCTATGACCAAATTAAGAGGTTACAGGTGAAAAAAGTACTGATGATGATATTCCAGGGAAATTTGGAAGGGTTGTGCACAAGGAGAAAAATAGTGGTTAAATTTGACAAATTATGAAATCACTCAAATTTCACTAATTTTTCCACTTGCTTGGACATGTTTCAAAGGCATTTTCCTCCATCTTCAGCCTGGTCCCATTGGCTGCTTCCCAGTATGGTATTAAGATGTCGCTCTGTGACTTTAACAAACTTATTGATGAGGTAACTGTTTGGGAGATCAAAGTTAACCAAAAAATCTTTGTTTTTGTTTATAATTATATTTTCCCATATTGTTAATTCTATGGGTTTTGAAGAGCTTTTAGTAGTTTTGGTTCCTTTTGGAATTCTTGGTTTTTTTGCCAAAAATGGTCTGCCACTGCTGATTTTTCTCTGTGTTTATATTTTACATTTCTCATGTGCTCCTTAAAATGTATGGTAATATTTCTTTTTGTTTTGCCTTATATTTCATGTCACAGTCTTTGCAATCGATTTCATAAATGCCTGATTGCTTTCCTTGTGGAATTTTGTCTTTTGTGTTGGTATTTAAGTGGTTTTTTAAACTAAATTTATTTACGGGGCCAAAATGATGTTTGCCTCTTTAAAATCTTTTGGAATTTTTGGTATGCCCATGGGTGGAATGTGAATTTTTTATATATATGATCTCCTTTGTAGCCTTTTAGTGTGCTGATGTCCTTTATTTGTTTTTTCTTTCTGAATTTCTCTATTTTCTTGTTGACAAGAGCTATTGTGTAGCTATTTTTCTGTGCTATACCTATAATTTTTGGTACTCCATTTTGTATTCTGTCTTGCTTATTGGCAGGTTTGTTAATCTGAATGTGAGGCTGACGTAGTTTTGGATTGTGGCTGTTAGTTTTTATATAAATATCTGTGTGGGTATCTTTTCTGAAAATGCCAAATTCCAGTTTATTGTCATTTTTTATATCTAAGAAGGGAAGAATCTTGTTGTTTTCTAATTCCATTGTGAATTTAACATAGCTGTCTTGTAGATTGAGTAGTTTTATTGCATCCTCTTTCTATTTTTCATTTACTATTGCAAAGATATCATTCATTTAATGGTACCAACATTTATATATTTGTGGAATGTTGAGTGATTTCATAATAATAATTTGTCATATTATACTATATTTCACTGTGAAAATCCCAGATACAAAAAAAAAGTAGTTAAATTGTTTAATAAAATAATGGAAGTAAGGGAGATACACAAGATGTTGAGAACCCATATAATATAAAGAGAAGGGTGATATAAACAATCCAGCTAATTATAGGGGTACAAGTCTTCTTTCGATTTTAGTAAAGGTTTTACGAGAATTCTAGCAAGTAGATTACAGAAATGGGTAGAAAAGGAGAACAAATTATCAGAGTTTCAAACAGGCTTCAGAGCTCGTGGAAGAACATCAAATAATGTTTTCATAATAAAGAAAATTGTATATAAATATTTAAGCATAAAAGGGAAAGGGTTTACATATTATTTATATTTTGAGAAGAATGAAAAATGAATGGTGTTTAACGCTCGTTTTTGCTACAGAGGCACCACAGGTGATGAACACTGACGATACATGAGTTGAAATGATATATTGGGAAAGGATTTATTTTTAAGGAAGGAAACATTTCAGGCCTAAGTTTAGGGTACCTCTCTGGCATTTGCCATTTATGAAGACAGAGGAAAACCTGGAAAAAACCTCAGTCAGGGAAGATGGTCCTGGCCGGATTCAAACCCCAGATCTCCCGCTCACGAGACCACGCCTTAACGACCTCGGCCACCTGTGGCGGTACTTTGAGAAGGCATTTGATGCTATCAATAGAGAAGCATTGTGGCAAAAATTAAAAAGGAAAGGAGTAAGCAATATGTTTATAAAACTATTACAAAATTTTCAGGTAATAAATTATTGGATTATATGCACAGTAAAACAGGAGTAAGACAAGTCTGTAAATTAAGTTCAATACTGTTTAATCTCTATTTTGATGATGTTCTGGACGAAACTAAAAAAAATAAGACATATCTACCAGTAATAATCAAGAAATAACAGGGATTCTTTTTGCAGATGATTTAGTACTTGCATTTTCTGTAAATGGTGAAGTAAAATATTCAAAAGTTAGATCCAAATTCTTTAATTAATTAAAGATAAAAACCAACCTGAAACTGCTCACCCCATTCCAGCTCCTCTTTCAATGGTTCTATTAATTAATAAAAGGATTATAAAATTTATTGTAATCCATTATTCAACTTAATTATTATACCTAGTGGAGGATTGAGAAGAACAATTGAAGTAGTGAATACTTTTTGTAAACAATGGGAATTGGAAATAAATGAAAAGAAATCAAAGATTGTGGTTTTTGAAAGAGGGTATAAATTGAGAAAGGATGAAAAATGGCAGTTAAATGGGAGAGAAATATAAGTAGTAAGAAAATTTAATTATTTAGGAACTATTGGAAGTTGGAATGAGCATAAAAAAATGGTAATAGCAAAAGGATAAGCAGCTATGAGTGTTATAAGAGCATGTTCAAGAAAAATTTCAGATATAAGAGCGAATTGGCTGGAAAGAATTTACACAACCACAGTACAAGCAAAAATGTTATATGGAGCAGAAATATGGGGTGTAGAGGATGCAAGGAAAGATGTTGATAAACTAAATAGAAGTTTTTGTAAATTGATTTTAGGTTTACCAACAGCATCCTCAAACAGTGTAGCTCAACTAGAATTAAATAGGTATTCCACTAAGATAAAAATTATTACAAGAATTATGAAATACTTATTCAGAATTATCACATTGGAAGAGAGTGATATTATTAAAGAATGTTTCAGTATCCTAGAGAAATGTAAATGGAAAAGATCATGGTATCTTAAAGTGCAGGAAATTTTACAACAGATAGGTTTAGGAAACATGGATAAATAGGGAATACCAAAACAGAGGATTCTAGAAAGAAATAAACCTAAGATTTGAAGATATTGACAGACAAGAAATATTTAGTAGTATGGCAGAAAATAATTCATTGAGACTTTAGGAAAATAAATATAGTACGGGTTAGGGAAAATTATATAGAACATTGTGATTAGGCAGGTCAGGAAGGCATGGGCTGCAACTGGAGTTATGAATTTAAAAGGATTAGGATATGATAAAGAGATAGAAAAATGTGAAATCAATGCTTGGCAACAAAAATGAAAGAATCTAGATGGGGAAGTATTAATTAGAAATATTTTAACTGTAAAAGGAGAAAAGAATATAAAAATGATAGGGAACTATTTGGGCAAAGGAAGAGAGAAATGGATAAGAATGATTAAGAGAAAGATGAAGGGAAACATAACTTTAGAAGTAAAATAGGTAAGATAAGCATAAACAGGAATAAGATAATACAGCGATATCATGGTCACCAATACACTAATAACCTGGAGTTGTGTATTTTGGGATCAGAATGCATACAAGTAACTCTAGAAAGAAAATATCTAATAGGTAAGATTAGTATTATTTTTGTGTATTTTTAGATCTCATTTTGTAATGGATTGATCAAGTATATTTGGGATATTGGGATATTTTCAATTAATTTCAATTTCATTGACAGTTTTAATTATATTTTACGTTAAGAATAAGTTGTTTGATTCTTCATGTATCGGCTTAAGATGCATACTTCAATATTGTTAATTGGTATTTCCATTTCTTCTAGTTGCAATAAATAATCCTGATCATTTATTTCATCATAAATATTAGCTTGTGTTGTATTGTATGGTGCTTGACATTTAATTTTTTATGTTGTAACAAATTAAACATAATGCGCAATCAAACAAACAGTTTTTATCCCATGGATTCACCAGCTTTTTGTCTGATTTCCTCTTGTTTTTTTCTACCCTCTATCATTCTCTTGATCACACCACATCACTACTTTCTACCGACAACCTACTACAAACATCAACACTCAGATGTAAAATGAGCCCCCAAGTGAGTATACCTTCCCTTCCAATACCAGAATTATGGGACATTGCTTAAAATTTATTAAGCATGGATTTGAACCATAATGCAGACTGGATGAAAGCTCCAGCTAAGCTCAACAATGTTGTATAGCATATTTGCAGTTTATGGTGAGCATAAATGACTGGAAAGTGTGTGTGGGTTGGTTATTTTTTTTCCCTCCCTCTTGACAAAACAAATGGCTCATAACCCTAGATGCTGTTGGGATTAAAGGCCATTTGTTTCATCATTTCATATATTCTTACCGATGGATTCCACATTTACTTTCAATTTTTAATGGTCATGGTAAAATTTTCAGTCAGGTAAAAAAATTAGTCATAAGCATGTCATAGGGAAAATATCATAAGTGCTTTCAATACAGCAACATGTTTTGCAGATTACTGTAAAGAATTGTTATTACAACATAAATATGTTCTACTTTCAAAATGCTAGGGGGGGGGGGAGATTTTATTTACTTTGGCAACTTTATAAATGTTTGTTTTGTTTCATTTTCAGACAATGAAGGAATTAACACCCGAGGAAAAATGGAGGTATGTGAAGATTGCAGAGCGGATATATTATCTTTACTTTTTCCTTATTTAAAGAGAAAGTAAAATAGAGATGGAATTGTAGGATTTTACATCTGCATAGTTATTATCATTGTTTCTTTTTTGGCAACATATTATTAATGCATATATATGTAAAATATTTCAAGTAATTGTATAGAACATCTTTATGTCAAAACTGTACTTTGTTTTATAAATAGATTTCATGCTTTTATTAAGGAAGTAGTCTTTTAGAACTCCAACATTCAGTGTACCTATAGCTATTGTCCTATTGTACCTTTAATGCAGTGATTAATATTTTTTAATAATCATTGCAGAGCTTGGCAATGGTGAACATTAATGAATTTGATTTCAGCTTAGAATTTAGTATAATAGATGTTAGTGAATTACAAGCTGTTCAGCTGTATTCATCAACCATAGCTGAAAGTATTTTATGCCAACAAAATCATTCAGTATAAATAATGGCTCTAGAAGGTAGTAAAAATGGAGATTTGGAGACCTGTGACTAGTGAATGGTGAAAAAAAACATTGATAACTGTGATGCAAGAATATGACATGCTGTAGGCTCTTGCCAAAATAATAAGGGGACTTTTATAGCAGAAATACAACTCAGTTGTGCCTGGAAAGGAAAATAGAATAGACCTGGAACAGTGCCAAAGAAGATAGTCTATGAGGGATATTAAGTTATTTATGAAAGTATGAACATTAAACTGATTATGGCATCTCAGTATAGTCCCCTTGGTCCGCTTTTCCCCCAATGATTTAATCTTTCAGAGATGAAGTATTTATCTTGGTCCTGTAACTAACCATTTACTGCCTCCTTTCTGATATCATTGTTGAAGAAATCTGTATCCATATAAGAATTTCAAGAGAGTAAATAAATGGGTGCTAGGTCTGGACTACAGGATGGTCAAGCTCCAAACAGCCACATTCCTTGATAGCAACCTTTGCTTTTTGTGGCAAAATGCATTATCGTGCAACATACCGTATGTCAGATTTCCATACATTTCTCTTCTGAAGGCCTGAATTAATAACTTCAGTGAAAAAGCCTAAGTTTCTTCAGTGATGGTAGACTTAATGTGGCATGAATTCCAACAGCAGAGTGCCCTCTTTGCCCCAAAAAATGGTTGCCATGACTTTTCTGGTTTACTGATGAATAAGGAATTTCTCGGAGCTCTGGAAATCCTTATGCTTCAAGGAGGTCCAAATTCTCTTGACTGAATTCCTAGTGACAGCATTCATAATTGGGAGCTGAGCATTTAATCAAAGATGTGTTTGAATGAGTGTGATATCATGCCAGCTTAAATGTCTTCTTCATGAGCTATTATATTATATTACAACAGTCTTTCATAATCATAGCCTCTATTTTTTTAACATTTCTTGTGAAGATGCTTCATTGTAAAAGCACAGGTTTCTTTTGTAATAGTGGATTTATGTGACATGAATTCAAAGAGTGCTGTGTGTGGTGGTTGACTCAGTCCCATTTAAATTGCTTGGCCCAAACCTTTATTTCATAGTAGGAAGAAATATTCATCCTCTTGCAGATTTCTTTAGGCTTCTTCCCTTCCTTTGTGAGGAATTAAATCATGGAACAAAACTCCAGATCATGCACTTTTACTGTAGACCACATGACACTGCACTGCCTATTCTCTTGAGCACTTCCTGCAGACTGATATGTCCCACCTGCATGTGTAAGATTAACTCTCCAACGGTGATAGATAACTTATTGAACACCTTCATATCTTTGGTATTGAGAATATTGGACAGGAAGTAGATTAAATTTCTATTGAGTTGTAAAAAATGGTTGTTCAAATGCAAGTTCCTTATATAGGCAGAAGTCACATCAATATCTTTTTAGTTTATCTAGCGTAAGACACACAGCATATCCCTTTTGTTATCTTCTTCCTCAAGATCATATTTCAGGAGCCAAGTCAGCTTAATCTCAGTTGGTGTTTGGCTTGTTTGTTAACAACTGCTTACCAGTGACTTTATTATTGTATGTGAATTAAATTTAGTGTAATGAAATGCCACTCTGCAAATTAACATTAGGTGTGATACTATGTGAAAACAGAATTCTGTAAAATAGTTATAGAGAAAATTCCCTGATGTTCTGGTTGTACATAGAGAAACTGTAAAAATAAAATGTATATTTGGAGAAACAAAATAAACAAACAATATAATTCCTAAATGATAATGGCATGTAATAACAAGAAAACCAGCTGACCCTAGAGAAATGTTTGAGCATTCTTCAAAGAAATCTTTACATTGTGTGTCATAGGAAATGAACATTTCAAAAAAACTCAGCTCACAAAGCTGCTAAATTGTTAAATTTAAACTCTACAAAACAGTTGTAGTTCAAGAATTACAACTATTGACAATGTTTTCTGTAATTGGGTTTTGCAAAATGTTACTATCCAAAGTTAATAAGTAATTTTCTTTCACAAGACTTGACTTCATTTACATGGTTGTGTTTGCTTGCAATTGAGCCATTTCACATCAAATTGCATAGCTATAAAATACACTCTTTTTGTTGATAAGTTTATTTATTTATTAATGAATTACAAGCATGAAATAAAGAAACATGTGTTTTTTATAATCCACCATTTTGAATTACATCTATATACCTAGTCTAGCCATAAATTCTTACTGTCACACATTATTTTGTGAATAAATTAAATATGGTTTGTAATACATATTTTAATTTCCTTTTAGTACTACATTTACATTTATTGCACATATACAGCACCAACAGATCAAAATTCTACCTTTTGCCTGTACATAAGCCCAAAATCTCTCTGTCAAGGGATGTATTGTAGAATGGATAGCTCAAAGGGAAAATCTGCCACTGCTGCCACCACAGATGACTTCAAAATTTCAATAGTAAGATGCCTCTTCTTGCACACAGTTCCCTCTAGCATTGACCAAAGTTTGTAGTCCAGGAGATTGAGACCAGGGCTAGCAGATGAACAATCAGAAATGGATCCAGCCACATTTGCATAATCCTAGATGATCTGGGGCAGAATCATTCTGAAAGCTCCAGGGTTCATTGTTGAATATGGTTTGCTTCAAGGGCTTCACAAGGGGTTTAACACAGTTTTTACATACACATTTGCATTAGTTTTCAAGCTTCTCCACAGAAATGGACTCATTCTCCCACCAAACCATGACAAAGAGGAATGGTAGCCTCTCTAATTTTTGGGGGGGAGGGAGGCGTAAAATCCTAAGTATGGCTTCCTTCACAAAGGAAGTAAAGCTGTGGGTCACATGTCGTACATTTATAGCATGAAAAAGAACTTCGAGCCTGAAAGAAGAGGTCTCCGAGCAACATTTGTCAGCCGTTTCACACCCTGAATAGAATGGGACGCTGATGATGTGAGATGTTAAAGAGCATCCGTAAATAAACCAAATCAACGACTCTCTAAATTTTGAGAACACTGAGAGCTTCAAGCAAACACCATATCATTTTTGGTGCTTAAAACTCTCTTCTATGGTAAAGAATTTCTTGTCAGTGAAGAGAGTCTTACTTTGTTCAGTGTTGCTGTATCTCTGCAGGAACTGTCTTGATATAAGTTACCTCTGCAGCTTCAATGCAGGGTAAGGAAATGCCCAGTGCTCCACTGGTAAGCTCCAAGTCCAAGGTCTTCCTTAAGCACACCTAATCGAGCTTGGCATAATATTCATCTCCCGTGCCATAATTACTGCTTCTGAATAGGATTTCAGAGGATACGAGTCACCACTGCTTTAAGAGCCACCTCTGTTTATACAATACGAGGACCAACTCTCAGACAGTCTTTCACACTACCAGTCTCGGCAAATCTTTGGATTGTCCGATACACAAACCTTCTTCAGGGTTTCTAGGTTCATGAAAATTCAGCAGCTGACTTTCCAACCCTATGCAGAGCAATTACAGCTACTCTGTTGTCCTACTCCATGCTAACTAAAGGTACACACTTGCTCTTTCACAGCTGAACACACAATGATTAAGGGTGAGCATCAGTGCAAGTGTGGTTTATGACCTTACAAGCAGTTGTACGGTACAAGTCAAAAGCTTGTGACAGTATTTATGGCTAGACTAGGTATAGCTTAGAGTTGGGGTTTGGTACAGTTTAAAGGTTAAATACATTATGTTTTATTACCTTTGGCCTATCAGTAATGCATTTAACATTTTGCTAAGTTTTTAAATATTTTTTTTAAAACAAAAAAATCAACATTAACTCAAGTTAAAAATATGAAAAAAAATACAGGCATATTCTCTAATGTATTATCTGTAAACTAAAAAGTTCAAAATTATGAATTTTTTAACAGTAGTTTATTTTCTGGAGGTATGTATGTGTTCCCTAGCCAAGAAACCATTTGCATACATCACTTGCAAGAAGGAAGCCACTGAAAGTTTCTAAAGCCTCATTGCATATGAATGAATAAATTGAGCCACTAATGTCTCCTATCCATGGTTAGGGTCTACACAAGTGAGGTGGGAGGGGTCTGTGAATTCGTTCCGTCCATAATGTTTCTTATTTTACAAGTTAAACCAATTTAACTAGGAGATTCAAATACCCAGTCTATTAAGTTTTGTATTACAAGTTTGGTATCCTTATTGGCTTCAGTTATTCTCTTCATTCTGCAGCTCTGTTCCTAGGCTCTTCCATGTACTGCGGTTCAGTGTGTCCCGGCTACCCACCTCATCCTCAGACTCCATCTTCCTCTCCCACCAATACATGGATCCCTGTGGTAGCTATATGTACCCATCTGCTGCTCGGTAGCCTTGCTATGTGGTTGCCCCACTTCTATTTCAGTCTGTTTGCTTGTTGAACCACAACATTTAGTCCTGACATCTTTCTTAATTCCACATATGATAGTTATCAATGAGGGGTATCCCTAGTATTTTCCCCTCCATTTTGCATTGACAGATGCTAATAGAATTCTTTTGAGCTTCTGATAGGCTCCAAGTTTGGCATCAAAATAATAGTGCTGTGCTGGGAAATATGCATGAGTACAGCACATCTGATCTCAGTTTTTGGCTCAAAGTAATGCTAGCAGTATGAATTTCATTGACCAGAATGCTCTCCATACCGAGGAAATTCTTTTGATTTCTTAGCCCAAGTGATACTGGAATGCAACTATTTGTCCTAAGTAGACATACTCTGTTACGTATTTTAGTCCTCTTGAGTTGATTCTAATAGTATTACTTGATTATATGTCATGATCTGTGTTTTCTCCATGCTCATAGACAGACTGACAGTTTTGCTGCATTTGTTGAGATCTTGTAACATTTTTTACAGGCTCTCTGCTGATCTGGCAATTAGGACTATATCATTTATGAACCTTAGATTTGTGAGTTTCTACCAGATAACTCCACTACACAAAAACATGTAGTCATGTGACAAATGCTTGAGGAAATAGTAAACATCCTGTAAATGTATTTTATTTAGCTGCCAGGACAGTTGAGAGGGAAGCTTTCCATAATGTCACATGTTTATATTAACCATTATCACTTCTTTGCAATAAACAAAGGAGGTATTGTAGAAAGAAAAAAATAACATTCAGGATTTGAATTTTATAGGTGAAAATTGTGTAATGTGATTTGTACAACCTGAGTGAGATGATTCAGGTAAGATATGACAAGTGCTTAAATGCACCCTAATCACTCTTAAGTAAAATACATTAAGATTCCTAAGTCATGATTAACTGATAAAAGTCAATTTAATGTAGTCTTCGGATGTAATAATGTGTGATCCATGCTTTAAAAAAGTTTATCAACTTCCGAATAAGTTAAGTGAAACATATGTAAAGCTGGCGATCCTTGTAACATTAAACATAAATCAAGTGAAAACAGACAAAGTAAGTGAAAATCCCTCCTCTATTTTGAGCAGATCTGTGAAATGTGCAAGAAATTGATAATAATATTTGAGAATGTAAATAAGAATTAGCTCAGAAGGAGGATTCCCTGTTAATAAAAGAAATCACAACAAAAACAATACCCCTTGAGAAATGTTTCATAAAATAACACTATCAAACAAAGAAAAATTTTCATATTGAAAATATGCATCGGCATCCATTAAAAAGTCGAAACAATGATGGTATTATTAGCAAATTGATCAAATCATTTCACATAACAGATGACAAGATGGCAAATATTACAACTTTTGAAGCAATTTATTGTATGATAAACAGTGGCAAAAAAGAGAGAGACAGAAAGAAACTTGTGAAAGCAAAATTTTATATTCTCCTGACAATAAACTTATAAACTGAGTAAAGCTTTAGATTTGTCAGTAGTGACAAAGATATCGGGAGAAATTAGTAGGATAATACCTGGATGAAAAAATGTTATTAGTGTGGGGGGATGTCCAAAAGCTCAAAAGCAGAAATGAGGAGTTTTATGTAATCTTAAGGAAATGTACCGGTGTTTCAAGTACAGATATCCATAGGTAAAAAAAAATTTCAAATCAACTGAACTCCAAAAGAATGTATTGTGCCAGGGGCTAATGGAACACATTATTATTGTGTACATCACAAAAATGTTAGATTACTCAAAGAGGTGCAAGCTACATTTCTAATGTTATCAATAAACTATAAAGATGTATTATCACACATTGTATAACAATGTTCAAGTTGTCTAGGACCTGATAATATTAATCAGATACATCCAAGAAATATTTTATGATGAGATATTGAATAGGTAGCATACAAACTATGGGTTTTAGTTGATAGCATTAATTTAGACTTTTTGGATGATGACTTTTGAGATAAAGTACCAGCAAACCTCATTATTGTTGACATTTTCATTGCTTAACAGCAAAGCCAAACTCGAGAGAGGGAAAGAAAATTTATAGCCTGGAAATTATTGAAGCTTTTTCTGAAAATTTATCTTTTGTTATACAATATTCAACATAGATGTGCAATGGAACAACTGCCAAGGCTTAATACATCCAAAGAATGAGCAGAATCATTACAAAAATATTGCAGCCATCCTTGGAACATGAGAGAGAGTGTTTCACTTTTTCCATTCGAAGCAATCAATCTCCTAAAGCAAGAATGCAAAATATAAAAAAAATATATACTTTTCTGATGACTGAAGTTTACATTACAAAAAATTATAATAATATCTGCTTCCACGATGATAATTATGAAATTAGAGCTGAATGGCACTTCTTTCCATCACACGGTAAAGGTTTATGTGATGGCACAATAGCATTGGAAATGCATTTAAATGACTCATTATTAGAGCCAGCCTATAACTCAGTCAAGATCCTATAACAACATTGAAAAATGCTGTTTGATTGGGTAGAGAAAACATTACAAATATCTCATTTTTATTTTGTTCCTTGAATAAGCATAAAAACTACACTGAAAATTTGCAGGCTCAACATCAGAATCTAAAACCAATAACAGGAATTAAAATAGAACTAAACACATTTTAATTTATTGGACCCAAATAATTAGTAAATTATATATAATTGGAATCAGAGGTATAAAGGTAAAAATTGTTCCATTTTATATGAACATTCATTCATTGAATGATTCAAATCTATAGGTACCATAGCACAGAAAATCTGCAATTAATTCATGAAGTTCCTTGCATGATTAAAAATAATTGGTGGATGGCGTGCTAATACTACAAGGTAAAATGGAATGGTTCATACTTTTGGTATACTGCAAAGTCAGAGAAATTGTATGCATATACTCGCAAAATTTTATGAGCAATTGTTTAATAATGAGAAACAACATAGATATTTCCAACAGCACACACTGTCTGATTCTTAGGGGGCTCTAAGGAAGGTTTTTAAAGACAGAATCATTTCTATGCTATGCTGACTTTTGTGTACAGCATATGTGTGGGAAAGTCTAAAACATGAGAGTCTATATACTAAATAGCCTCCATACTATAAATGAACTGAAAGACGGTATAAGACAAGAAATTCAAAGATTCTGGAAGCAGAACTTTTGCATATGAATGCTAATGTTATGTGATATTTTCTGTTCTCATTTGGTTATCTAAATAATCTGCATTTCTGGTGACATAATTCAGCAATCCCTGATGCTGTACTTAATTCAGTAATTTTTTTTAAGAATTGCAAGCTTTTGAACCATAGGTTTTTTAAAGTTTTGAACAAAGAAGACCTGGAAAAGACATCTTATAATCAAGAAATTTTAAAGAATCAAGGAAGGGGGGGAAACTTTTGAAGTCAGAAAATCTGTTTTGTATTTGATTCAAGTGCATTGTCCAGAATAACCTCTTAAATATGAATTAAATTGCTTAATATTCTTCCTTTTCTTTTTGCATGTTCATATATTACCAAATATTTTTAAATCCATCTTTTCTGAGCTCTCTAAAATTTCATCCATATCCATAGCCCATATTGAAGAGAACTTCATAATGACTAAAGATGAAAATGTTTTAAGGAGAATTTTTTTTCCAATACTGGCCTTCCCCCCTTTTTTTTACATTATTGTAGCTGTCCATAAAGTGCAGCTACATTGACCCAGTGGGGATGATGAAGCTAATTAGATGCATCAGGGAGAGTCCTTATGAGATCTAAACTAATCTAGGAAAAATTCCCATGGGATTCAATTCTGGGAATTGAATCTGGGACCCCAGGAAATAGTAGCCATAAACACTGACCACTGGTTGGGAAGGAAGAAATTATCCAATTTACTCAAAAAAATAAAGAGAGCCTTATGCTTTCACCAATTTATCAAGTTCCCAACCATCATTTTTAGGTATGCCGTATATTCATATAGTAACATTAGATTCTCTCTTTGTTTTGTAGTGTTCACAAGTGTAGCCTGAATTTCAAGCACATTAGCTGCTTTTAGTAATTTTCTATTTATTAAAGAATGTAAAGTTTCCAATCTTTTCATGGGATGTAAAAATAAGATGAGAGAGGCCTGACAAAGTCTGGAAAAAAAATTCTACTCTTATCAGAACACATTGTTGCCTATTGTGGTACTAAATTCAGAACATGACATAAACTATGAACAAATAGGAAATGTTTCTTTCACTTTAGTATGAAGCCTACCCAAAAGATCAGACATTACAGCTGCACCATAGTAAGATTGTGTGACAGGTTTCTTGTTTATATTAAAATCTTGAACATTTGTGAAGACATGACTGTGCCTCAGCAGATCTGTTTGCACTGATGCCTGTAAAGCCTATGAACCTTACTTTTTGTCCACATAGAGCAAAGTAGTAGACAACTGTAAGCCACAAAATTGGCAGATGCAAATTTTTTGTTATGAGTTTATTATAACGCCTCTAATAACTTCAATTAAATTGTTTTGCAGGATAGATAAAGCCCTGGAAAATAGTTGCACTCTACAAATGATTATTTAGAAGCTGATCATAAATATGTAATGTAAATGTAATATTTCCATATAATTGCCTCTATTAAATGAATTTTCACACTCGTGTTCTCTGAAAGCTTCTTTTAAGTGGCAAACAATGTCAAGTTTAAAATGATACACTATGGGTAACTTATTTACACACTTCACTTACTATATTTTCCTAAGTTTTTCCTAAACATCAGAAACCACTGGGTCAACAGCTGAGGATGGGAATGCTGGTTCCCAAAACATTGTTCCAACTTAGGAAAATATAGTAAGTGAAGTGTGTAAATAAGTTACCCATAGTGTATCATTTTAAATATGATGACTTCACTGTAAACAACTTCGAAAATTATACATATAAGTAACATCAAGTTTGATTAATATTTGTCTATGTTTATCATTTGAAGCAAGTAAAACTACATTATCAAACTTAGATTCAGTTGGTACTACATTTCTCAATGCTAAAAGGAATACATGGTCAGCAAAAGAGTTTGTTCAATTTCAGACAATGTATTAATCATTTATGCCTGAAATATTGACTAGTACAAAAATGTCTTTTATATTCTCACTTTCTATCTTGGCTTTTTGATGTTACACACAGTTCAAGTGTGGGTCTCCCGTTATTTTTTATTGTAAGTTTATCTGAAAATCAGACTCCAAAATTTAGTCATTATTAATTGTTTTTAATACAACCACAAGAACACTAACTTCTTTATAACTCACATCACCCATTTTCAAAAAAATTTCAAAGTAACTTAGCATAATCACTGTTAGAAAGGACTGTTGATAGCAAAATTTTATAATGCCTCCCGACCACTGCTATATTACTAGCCTGCGAACACTACATAAACTTGTGAGTGACAGGCCACGAGGTACCAGTAGAGACTAGGTGTTTTGTATTTATTGGATTAATTATCAATAACTCTTGATGTAAAAATGTTAATTGAAATTTTTACAGTGAAGCTAATCATATAATTATGATCATTGTATGATACTACACACTCTTATTGGCTCTACTTATTTGTTTATATGTAGTACATGTTTCACGAACCTTTTGTTCACATCCTCAGTTACCAGCATATAAACAAGTAAGTGGAATCAATAAGAGTGTGTAGTTTGACTCGGTCATATACAATGATCTTAATGATATTAACTTTTGGTGTATTAACATGTTTCATACTTTGGCAATTTGGCATACTCCTGTATAGGAGTGTTTCAGAGAATTTGCCACTGGTATTACCCTAGTGTTAAAAAGGTGAGGTTTAGTGTGAATTTGCGATGCCAGTGAAGGCATAATGGGTCAACTGCTGACTTGTAAATGAAATGTACCTCTATAACACTGTTATTGCCATTGCCAACCTCTCTTTCCACTTTCTCTATCCGGCTTCATATGTATGCAAGATCATCAAAAGGATTGCTTTGCATATGAAAGAAAACTTCCATTAATACTGCTTTAGAACTCAAGTTTGATTGTGTGGAGAAAAACACTCTTCCTTAATGAGGAACATTTCTCACTGTGCATGTGTCTACTAACACAAAGAAACTTTCCAACAATAATTATAATACCATAATTAATGTTCTTTTTTTATTTATTTATTAAATTATTATGTAAATTTGTTTCAGGTTAGAACACAAACTCCATGAGGGACATGAATCAATGCATACAGAAATGGCTCTTGTTCTTTTGGTAACACTCATTGTGGCTCAGATAGTGTTTGTTGAATGGAAGAAACAACATTATCGTTCATACATGGTATGTTTATCAAAGCAGAAAATATTGTATAATTGCTTCAATAAATGTTTATATGTACTAAAATAATAGCTAGATAAGCAGAAAAAGTATAAAACAATTGGAAAGTTACAAGTTTACTATTTAAATATACTACATATATATCATTGTACTATTTATTTATTTATTCATATATATTTTTTAATGGTAGGTCATTCTATCCAAGATTTTTATATATATATATATATATATATGAGGGTAGGTCCATAAGTTTCCAGCCTCACTGATAAGCATTATTGCTTTCACAAAATCACAAATGTGTAGAAGATTGTGACATGTTCAAAATGGAGTATCAACCTGTTATTAAGTTCTTCCAAAGAGAAGGATTACTCCAAATGAAATTAAACAGCGATTGGATGATGCATATGGGGAAGCATCCCCCTCATGTTCTACCATAAAAGAATGGGCCAAATTTTTTCAAATGGGTCGAGAAAGCATTGAAAACGAAGAGCATGCAGGTCGGCCCTTGGACGTGCTCACTCCTGAAAACATCGCTCTTGTGTAAGGAGAAATTATGAAAGATCAGCAGCTCAAAGTTACAGAAATAGCAGCAAGGTTGGGCCTTTCTAAAACAACACTCCTCTGAATTATTCATGAACATTTAAACATGAATAAAGTTAGTGCAAGATGGGTACCCATATTTCTTTCCTCAGTCAAAAAGTAGCAATGAGTCATCTGTTATCAGGCATTTTTGGAGCTCTGCCATGGCAACGAGAGAGAAGTTCAGCAAATCATTGTTACAGGAGATGAAACTATGGTCCTCTACTATGATCCCTGTCCAAAAGAGAATCAATGGAGTGGCATAAACCTGGTGAAGCTCCACCTCTAAAGGCCAAGGAACTCAGTCAATCAAGAAGATCATGGCCACATTCTTTTGGGGACTTTGAAGGAATACTCTTCATTGACTTCAAGGAGAGGAACACCACAGTGAATGGAGAGTGCAAGCTGGCCTACTGCACAGACTATGTGCTTCCATCAAAGAGAAAAGGCGAGGAAAGCTGATGGTGGTATAGGCCTTCTTCATGACAACGTGCCTATGCACACAGCTCCAATTTTAAAGGAAGCTGTGAAGAAATGTGACTTCAAGGAGATCGGCCATCCCCCCTTCAGCCGAGATCTAGCTCCGCAGTGACTATTTCCTCTTCTCAGAAGTCAAGAAGCACTTTCCAGGAAGGAAATTTAATTGTGACGAAGAAGTGATGGATGTTAACTTATTTATGGACGCTCTTTAACACTGATGGATGCTCTTTATGCCTCTATTTTGCACATAAGACTTCTGACTATTTGGGGGGGGGGATATTGAAATATTAATTTAAAGATGTGAGAAGTTTATTGCTATATACTGAAAAGTGAAATACAATTTTTGTCTTATCATACCTAGAAAATGGTTAGGTTGAAAACTTACAGACCTACCCGCTGTGTGTGTGTGTGTGTGTCTATATATATTTTAAAGGTTTATATATATATAACTAATTGTTTTCAGTTATATCAGATGATTTCTTGCTTATTTGTACATTTGAACAATTACCGCAAATTTATTATGCTCTTTATTTTCAATTTAAGTAGTTACTTTTTCCATTTGTGTTTAATTCATTTAAAACTTTTATCCACTATACATCAGCATAAATAATACAACTTCATTAGTAGTCCAATGGGGTTTTAAATTGCTCTGTTGAAGTAGCCACTTAAAAATCTTTACTATTTTTGTGTGCATGAACTTTTCCAGCAACTGCACTTCCAGACTCGTTAAGTACTGTAATTTGAATTTTTGTAGCAGTTGGCCTTCAGCATTTGACAGAGTGAAGTAAATGATAATGTAGTTACTATCACTCATATTTTTAAACTCTACCGCAGCATCTTATACATGAATTCAATGTCTAGTTTGCTGTCAAAAGTATATAATGAAGTTAGCAACTAAACACATATAATCACCCATTCCAACTCTGCATACAGCAGATTGTAAAAGGAAGAACAGATATTTATTTATCAGTTTATTTTAAATGGATATCTCAGATCATCAGTATCCTATTCAATTCAGGACATGAAACAGCTGATAAATTTTGCTTAGAGGCTGCTTCTTTCAGGCTTGAGGTTATTTACATGCCGTTAATCTATGACATGGGACCCACAGCTTCACTTCCCTTCCGAATGAAGCCATACTTGAGATTTTTTTGACCAAAAAATCCATTGATCCTGGCTGGGATTGAACCTGCAATCTTAGGTTTAGGAGGCAAATATGGTTACCACTTAATTAAAACATTTTTTAAAAAAAGAAACTTGTTTTTTAAATATATTTTTAAAAAATATATGGAACTAACACAGTGAAGCCAAGTCATATGAATAAAATCATGTAATATATGTCGTACTAAACACTTGTATTGCTTCACTTACTTGTATAATATTTGGAACCAGTTTTAAAAATGTTTGTCTTCATCTTCGGCCAAAGGTACGACTCAGCTATAAATTATAATAGCCTTTGTGACACATTTGGGTTAGTATTAAGAAGATATAATAAATTTGTATTTTCAGTTAATCTGGTTGTCTAGATAGCTAATAATTTCAAAGCTTTAAAGATCCACCTAGAGAATGGCACTGCTTTCAAGAAAACATAAAATGCAAGCAGGTGCTCTGTCTCATGTTTAAATGTTATGGGAAAATGTCATAGCTTATCTGGTGAGATTCAAGAAGTCTGAGTCATCAATGGTTAACTTAACAAATGGTTTTCTGCTTTGTTATATTGTGAATTAGAAACCAACAGAAGGGTTTGAACCTTATGGAGGTTGACATACCTGAAATTGTCACCTTGGGGGCAAGATAAAGTTATATTGTGAATGTTTGCCATATATATATTTACTCAAATTTACAAAATCATTTGGGGGAAAGGAGTTAGATTTATGGTGGCATTCAATGAAAGGTGCAAAATAGGCCTCAGGAAATGTAGCTATGCAAATGAAATGTTAATGTTTTTATAGGCAAAATCTTTGTGCCATCATAGCACCTTTCATTGGCTTCATGGACCCTGGGTGAATTCATCCATCTTAGAGTTTCCTGAAATTTTGGAATTCCCCCAATTGCCACAGAGCACAAGTGAGTTGAAAGTTTCTCCCTTAGAAACACATTTGAGAAATCTTCAATATAGTTCAACATAGATAAACCCACCCAAAGGGTCTAGGTGCTGTACAGGTTTGTGGGTTGCAGAGGCATTATGGTTTGTGCTCATATCAAAGAGTTTCCATCATCATTGTACTCCCCTATAAGTTCCTGGATATAACATATACATATAAAAAATACTCTTACCCTAGAGAAGTTAAAATTCAGATTCTTTGTGAGATAGCACTCATAACAAGTTGAGTGAGTCGTCAAGTTGGTTGAAAATGAAGAGAATGTCTCTTCCAAACGGTCCCACCATATTTAAAAGTAAGTGAAGCATAAGAGTGTGTTAGACAACAGATTAATTATAATTTACATTTAACAAGCTTCACTTTGTGAGTTCCAACAGAATTTTTTAAAAATGGCTTTATTTTTTGAAAGTTCTTAAATGAAATTAAAAGTAATTAAAATGTAAATTAGAACTTGCACAGTAAAGCCAATCATATAATTGATATTATTGTATGATTTAGTTGAACTACACACTCTTAATATTTCACGTACTTGGCATTAAATATTTAGAACTGGTTTCTACAACAAATGTTCTCGAAATCGGTTCCATATATTATGACAAGTAAATGAAGCATTAAGAGTTTGTAGTTCAACTAAATCATACAATAACATAAATTAAATGAAAAATAATTTGGAAGTATTTCATTGGGAAGCTAGGGAAAAAAATTATAGATATCAGCATCCCTAATGGCCACTAGCAACTAACCACCCAACAAGCTTTTCTATAGGTAATTATTCTGGCCAAATATGTCCTCATGGATATGTCTTAATAACATGGAGATCTAATTGTGTTTGTGTATTTTAAGCCTTCTATTTGCATTAGCTTTTAATGGGAGGTTTTTCATGACAATACTATTTTGAGATGACATGTGGCATAAGAATGTGACCAGCAGTGAGTTTCATGCATAAAACATTTTTAAAATTGGGTACAGAGAATATGTTTACAGAATGTCGGAATCCACACAGTGAAACTTTTGTTAATCTTATTTTGATTTAAAGTAAAACACTAAAAATCATGTCGTCACATTAAAACTCTCTAAGTTTCACAAACACACTTATAAAAGTAATTTTGGTACATCTTTCGTGAAGTATATTCCTCACATTGTCAACCAAAACGACAATTGAGGAGTCAATTTCAGCAAAGTATGTATGTTACTATGCTTGCTCTGGTGGTCTGTTAATGAACTTAAACAATATGTTGTCTGCTTCCGGTATATCAAAATTCATAAGTTTGTATTCATATTTTTTTATGTAAATTTTTTCCTACATATTAACATAGAATGCTAGAGTTACTAAACAATAAGGAGTTCATTGAAGTGGAAAAAAATCCCCTACACAAATGCAAGAAATCAATAGAAGACATATTAAAAGGAAATAGCTTACTCACAAATTCAGATGTTTACAAAATCAAAATGCCTAATCCATCAATAGCTAAAATAATAGGATTACCAAAAATACACAAGCCAGGAAAAGACATGAGACCAATAATTAACAATATCAATACCCCATGTCACCTCCTAGCCAAATGGTTAACTACACGATTCAATACATTTCCCAAATTCCCAAGTCTAAGTATAAAAAACTCGTTTGATCTTATAAACAAAATCAAAGATAATAAACTAAACTCAAATGATATCATGGCTCCCTTTGATGTAAAAGCATTGTTTCCAAGCATTCCAAAAGAGAAAACCCTGAATTTGTTAAAAAAATGGCTACTATCTATCAACATTGCAGAAACACACAAAAGAATATGTAAAACTCACAGAACTATATTTAAACCAAGCTTACTTCACGTTTGAAGGAAAGTTTTATAAACAAAAATCAGGTTTAATGATGGGTAGTCCACTATCTCCATTTTTGGCTGATCTGTTTATGAGCTATTTTGAAACACATAAAAAGAAAGCCTTCCCATACATATTCCAAACATGGTACAGATATGTTGATGATGTGTTTGCTATTGTAGAAAATAGATTCATAGAAGATTCATTGAAACTGTTGAACTTGCAAGAAAAAACCTTAAAATTCACTATGGAAACCGAGGTTAATAATACTTTACCTTTTCTGGACCTAAGGATAATAAAAAGGAATAAAAATATAGAATTTGGTATATACAGAAAGGACACACATACTGACAATTACATAAAAGCAAAAGGTTTCAACCCCAGAACCCACAAGGAAGCACCATTCAATAGTATGACATATAGGGTAGTTAATACACCACTCAGTAAAGAAGAATACAAGAAAGAATACGCACATATAATACACACAGCAGAAATAAATGGATTTAATAAACAAATGGTAGATAAAAAAATAAAAAGATTTAAAAATAAAAAGGAACTTAAACTAATCACTACACTCAGTTCTTCACTTAAAGAAAATACTTATCAAAAATTCACATATCACTCTTATGTTAACCATAAATTCCAAAAAATTTTCAAAAAGTATAACATTACTCTGGCACCAATAAACAGATATAGTATTGGTAAACTATTAAATCTAAATAAAATTAAACAAAAAAAGAAGAAAGAAGAAAATTCAGGTATATATAGAATTAATTGCAAGGATTGTGACAAAATATACATAGGAAAAACAAAGAGAAGTCTGGGGATAAGATTAAAGGAACACTGGAGAAATATTAGACACAAACAAGTAGAAAAATCAGCAGTGGCTGCACATTTTTGGAATGAGAATCATGAAATAGAGAAGGACATAACATTACTAAAAACAATTCAACATCCGAAAGAACTTAATATACGGGAAAAAATTTACATAAAAAAATATGAATACAAACTTATGAATTTTGATATACCGGAAGCAGACAACATATTGTTTAAGTTCATTAACAGACCACCAGAGCAAGCATAGTAACATACATACTTTGCTGAAATTGACTCCTCAGTCGTCGTTTTGGTTGACAATGTGAGGAATATACCTCACGAAACATGTACCAAAATTATTTTTATAAGTGTGTTTGTGAAACTTAAAGAGAGTTTTAATGTGATAACATGATTTTTAGTGTTTTACTTTAAATCAAAATAAGATTTACAGAGAATATGTTAATATTTCTCTCTCATGATGGGTCTATCTCTCTCGCACATTCAGACAATTCTCCCCATCCACCTAAAATAATTTGTAAGATTTTTCAGATTTGTTATCAGTTCTTGTTGGTTTACCTAAAGAAATTGTGTTTTTTCCCTGTTGCTTTAGAGCTACAGTAAGTTTGCTTAGGAGGTAGACTTGAGATGACATCTGGCATAAGAATGTGTTCAGCAATCAGTTTTATGCATAAAATATTTTCAAAATTGATTACAGAGGATATTTTAATGTTTCTTTTGCTCATCAGTCCTGATGATGTAATGGTAACCATATGCCTCCTAAACTCAAGATTGCGGGTTCAATCCCGGCCAGGATTGATGGACTTTTGGGGCATAAAATCCTAAGTATGGCTTCCTTTGGAAGGGAAGTAAAGCCATGGGTCCTGTGTTGTAGATTTATGGCACGAAAAAGAACTTCAAGCATGAAAGAAAAGGCTTCTAAACAAAATTTGTCAGTCATTTCACACCCTGAATTGAATGGGACACTGATGACCTGAGATGTTAAAGAGCATCCATAAATAAACTAAATCAACAGGAAAAAAGTTTCTCTTTCATGATGTCTCTCTTGCTCTCTGTCTCTCTCTCACATTTTTAATTGAGTACATTCAGGCAATTTGCCCCATCCATCTAAAATAATTGTAAGGTTTTTCAGATTTATCAATTCTTGGCGATTTACCTAAAAATAATTGTTTCTTCCCTGCTGATTTAGAACTGTAATAGGTTTGTTTAGTATGAAGGCTTAGACATAAAATTAGCACTATAGAGCAAGAGGTATTTTCCTCTAATGGGAGATGATTGATAACAGATAAATTCAATGAGATAATATGTGAAATGATGGCTCCAGAGTTAAATGGTAATTTTTGGATGAGACATAAAAAAATACAAATAGGTTTATATGGCCCTCTTGGCAGTCCAGCAAAACACAGACTATGAAAAAGATATATTCAACTAAACTTGTGGCGAGTTACAATATTATACTAACTTCTGCATAAAAAATAATGACCTAATATATTTATAAAATGAAAATTAAGAAAAGAAAAGATAAACTTTTCATATTAAAATGTCATTAAAATATATAATTGCTGCATATACAGCTTATGTATCCTAATTGATGTTGAAGTCACTCATATTGCCTAAGAACATGTGACTCACATTTTTTCTTTCTTTCTCATCTCTCCTTTCTCCCCCTCCCCCCTCTCCTCCTCCCCCTCCTCCTTCTTCTTCTTCTTCTTCTTCTTCTTCTTCTTCTTCTTCTTCTTACTTAGGCACCACAGATAGTGAACATTAATGATACATGAGATGAAATTAAAAACTGAGAAAGTTTGTTTTTTACTTTCTAGGCCTAAGTTTATAGGGTATCTCTGGCATTTGTCCTTTATGAGGACTAAGGAAAACATGGAATAAAACTCAGTCAGCAAGAATGGTCCTAGTGGGAATCGACAGTAAACAATTAAATAGAACTAGTGATTAAATTGGTAAACTTAACCTCCCCTGTGATGCTAAAAATAAATAAGGTTAATTGTAGAATTTTATGTAGCTGTGGAATGACTTACAAAATAATAGTAAGTCAGTTGCCTTCTGCTCGAGTTCTCTCAAAAAGTAAAATTGCAAACTCTGTGACTTCTCCCAAATTATTCATTATACTATGCTTATGTGTATTACAAATTGTACTTCTTTATATAATACAATGCCTCAAACTGTTGTGGACTAAAAATGTTGGTGCCACACCCATTCTTTTACCTTAGTCATGTACATTTTGTTCATTTTTTTTCAGTTGGCAACTCTGATTGGCATGTGGATAATTCCATTAATACTGTGCCTGAAAAACCAGTGGTGGCGTTTTATATTTTTATGGTTATTGTTTTCATGCATAACCAGTTTAATAGTGAGAAAGGCAGTTCAGAAACCCATAGAAGGTACTACTCCTAGGTAAGTATGCAGTATTCACTTAATTTGTTGCTTTTGCATATCTACTATTACTTCATGTAAAAAGAAATTCCAGAATTGTTTAATCAATTTAAGGCACAACAACAATTTGTCAGTCTGCATAAACAAATTTATAATACATGTTATATAAAACTGCCTATCTTATTTGAAATTGCAACAACTCATCAAAATTAATGCTATTTATTTACTTATTTATTTTATGTTTATTATTTTTGTTTGTATTTAATAAACACGTATTAAGCATGTCAAATAACTGTAGTTACTAATAGAACACATAACTGAGTGGCTCAGGAGATGCTTGGGATTTGCTTTCAGGAGGTTCCCAGGTTCAAATTCCTTGGGATTGGCGATCTTGATCTTGGATCATTTCATGGTTTCAACTGGTCACTTAGGCAAGTGCTGGGATGGATTTTTACTTTCCATGAATTTCCTTTTCCTCCTTGTTCATCTTCTCAGAGTTGCAAGACTAGACAATGTAGTCCCATTCACTTTATTTTTTAATTGCCCCCATAAACAAAATTAATCACATACTGTCAGATCAGTGGACCATGCAGACCATAATTGATTATTGGTTACGCTATCTTAAAAAATTTCCTGAATGAAATTTAGTGATTCATTAGCTGTATGCATGTAGCAGATTCTTGCTGGAAATACCCAGATCAGCATTCAGTATCAGTCATTTATTAAAAAAAGGTGCACTTATGTAGTTTTGTATCTTTCTGCATCTATAATATTCTGAAAAAAATAGACTCTGTTACTCTGAATGCATTTACTGTGCACCATACAACAATTTTCCCATTATGCAAATGGAATTTGTGCATAAAATGAAGTTTTTCCGTGCTCCTGTACCTGTTATTTTGCCTCAAAACATCATCATGTAAATAGAATAATGCTTCATCATTAAAGAATATTAAGCATGGATAAATTACTCTTATCATTAATATCCTGTAATATCCATTTACAAAAATTTATCCAAAAATCAGGATCAATAACTTGCAATCCATGTACATCGTGACTTGCATGCTTTCCAATTTAAATTGACTCAATTTTGGAAGATGAACTAATGTGTGTGAATTACAATTTTCTAAAAAGATGCCAAAATGTTTGGATATAGCAGGTCAGCATTTGTAGTATTGAACATCTTCTTTGCCAGGAATTACCATTCTGACTGCTGACCCACCAGCTGCTGTGAAATAGGCAACAAAACCATAGAAGATCCAGTAGTTTTCTCAGTAATATATAACATCATGTTCTCCTGTGGTCAATGATGAACCTAACTGCTTAAATGCTTCAGTTCTCATTGGTGTTTTATAAAGGTTACTAACTAGAAAATTCTTGCAAATATCTTATGCAAATTTGTGTGTTATATGAGTTAGATATGCTATTAATTAATACAATGTGGCACATTTCTTACACACTTCACTTACTGTATTTCAGTTAGGGCATGTTTTGGGTACCAACGTACCATCCTCAGTTGTTGATCCACTGTTTCCCAGTGACTGTATTGGTCCTGTGGAAGCTATTATGTTGTATGTGGTGACCTCTGGTGCATATAAAATGAATTTAGAAAGGTAATCCCATGGCGGAAGGTCGAAGTTCATTGTAAATTTTTGGTTTTTTAGAATGAAGATATTCTCTCTCTGGTGGCCAATTAAAACAGATTGTTAGTTCTTTAAGAAATTTTATCTCTTGGGTTTATTTCATGGTTTTGACTCCAATAATAGTGTCTACTGCTGATTTTTCTATCGATTTTACTTTGATATTTCTAAAATTTTCTTTCTTCCAAGTGTCAGATTTCTGTATTTCAACTCACAGTCTAAGCATTCTATGGCATATATTCCTGATTTCTTTTCTGCAGGAATCTTGTCTTTTAATTCTGATCCTAGGAGGTGCTTGATGTTGTATCTATTGATCCGGGCTAACTTATATTCAACTTTTTGAAAATCTTTTCAAATTTGTAGTGCAATTGTGGGTTATAAGTGAGTTTGAATATCTTTGCGTGTCTTTCATTATCTCGAGGGTCGAAGTCTCTTTTATGGATTTCTCAAGTTTGTATTTGTTGATCCTGTTTATTATGGCAGAGGTTTTAAAACCATTGTTTATGGCTGTGTTCATACCCTGCATTGTATTTTGTGGCACTGAGGAGAATGTTGACCAATCTAAAAACTAAACTGTAGAATACTGCATATTGATGTGGTTCTGGGTTGAAACTGTTCTTTTTTATGTAGTTACCTGTATGTGTCAGTTTTCAGTATATCCCAAACTATATTTTGTTATCCTTTCTGATGATTTGTAGGTCCAGGAATGGGTCCATCCATCTTTCTTCTTTTCTATTGTGAATTTTACAGATTAATCTTGCAGGTTGAGTAATTTGAGAGATTTGGAAATGTTTCTTGAGTACTATTGCAAATATGTCATCTACAATCTCTGCCAAGTTTTGAATATCCAGGGGAAAGTTTTTATAATGTATGATTCTAAGATCCCATATATAGTTCTGCAAACAGAATAATGGGCCTCCCATCACCAGACCTGTGATCTGTTGGTATATTTTACCATTGAAAACTAAGGCACTATGTTGGATGCATGTATTGATCTGTCGATAAGGTCTTCTATTTCAATGGTTTGTAAACCAGTGTTGATAAGCCATTTTTTTAAAAGTGTTCAAAGTTTTTCTGTGGAGATGCTAGAGAATACAGATTTAACATCAAAAGAAACTAAATCATCTGCATCATCTATTGAGATCAAGGTATGTTTGATTTTGTCTATCATCTTGTATGAGTTGTTAATTCCTCGACTGTTGAATATCTGAAGTGAATTAAATTTCTGATTAAGCCATTTTGCTAATTCATAAATGGGAGAGTTGATTTGGTTGACTATAGGTCTCATGCTATTATCAGTTTTATGGATTTTTGGAAGTGCATTGAGTCTGGGAAGTATGGGATTGTTTGCAGTTATTTTCCATTTTTGGATAATATTTTGACTTCTTTCATAATTTTGTTTAAGTTATTTATTTGTGAATTGAGAGGATTCTTCTCTGTTGTAATGTAATCTGGTCCTTTTAATAAGTTTTCCACTCCGTGTATATAATTTACCTAGAATTGCTATTGTATTGCCTTTATCTGCCTTTGTGTAAACCACTGGTTTTAACTTTAGTTTGTTGATGATGCGTATGTAGTTGTTGGTTTGGTGGTTTTTACTAACCATTAGTTTTTCTAAAACTTTGACACAGTTCTGTTTTATTATGTTTTTATCAATGTCATTTAATAGGTGGCATGAGATTTCATTGCCTGCTATGTAATCGTCTATAATTTTGGAAAAATCTATACAAATCTGAGTCAGAATTTAGAACATTCTTTATGGTTTCACTTACATGAGATTTACTCAGAACATATAAGTGAAACCATAAAGAGTGCTCTAAATTCTGATTCAGAAGAGATTATTAATGGTTGTTTCACTTTGTTTGATTCCAATTTGAATTAATATTTAAATCTATGTTTAATCCTTTGTTGAGGAGTTGGATTTCTTCTGTATTGAAGGTTGATTTTGAAAGATTTACTTCATTATTTTTCGGAGGTTATATCCTAGGTTTCTGTTTGCTTTGTTGGTGTCGTAACTTGTTTAATTTGTTTTTATTTTCCAATTTTTTGATTTCATACTAAAGTTTACATTTCTGTGTAGATTATCCTATAGACTTTCCCATGTAAATGGGGCCTAGAAGGTTGGAAAGTTTCAAGTGTAAGGCATAAATGTTTAACTCTATTTCATTATGATTTTTGTAATATAAGCTTTTTTTGACTTGTATGACTTTTTTCTTTGCTGCTTTTTGGTGTGCGATATTAACTTCTTTCAAAGTTTTTCTTATGAAGTTTGGGACAACGTTGTTCTGTAGGCAAAGTTTTAGAAATTCAATGTCTGCTGCAATGTTTCTCTTTTTTATTTGTAGGTTAAGATAGGTTTTTATTTTGCTCTTTGCATTTCCAATTTTGAGTTTATACATAATTACCTCTGGGACCACTGTTTTGAATATTGAAGTACCACTTATTGGTCATTTCTATGCTTCTAAAGACTTGTTTGTCCAATATATATATATATATTCATTTAATTTTGAAGCTGTTTAAAGTGAAGATATTATATATTAATTAATACAGTGCGGGTACATTTCTTACACACTTCATTCATTGTTTTTCAATTTAGAACCAATGTTCCCATCCTCAGCTATTGACCCACTGTTTCCTGGTGCCCATATTGGTCCTGTGGAAGCTATTGTGTTGTATGTGGTGACCTCTGGTAGATATGAAATGAATTTAGAGAAGTAATCCCACTGCAGAAGGTTGAAATTGCAGATTTTTTGGGTTTTTTTAGAATGAAGATTTTTCCCAGGGACCAATTCATATGGATTGTTTAGTTCTTTAAGTAGTTTTACCTCTAGCTTATTTCATAATCAACACATACAAATAACTACATAAAAAAGAACAGTTTCAACCCAGAACCACATCAATATGCAGTATTCTACAGTTTGGTTTTTAGATTGGTCAACATTCCCCTCAGTGCCACAAAATACAATGCAGGGTATGAACACAGCCATAAACAATGGTTTTAAAACCTCTGCCATAATAAACAGGATCAATAAATACAAACTTGAGAAATCCATAAAAGAGACTTCGACCCTCGAGATAATGAAAGACACGCAAAGATATTCAAACTCACTTATAACCCACAATTGCACTACAATTGAAAAGATTTTCAAAAAGTTGAATATAAAGTAAGCCTGGATCAACAGATACAACATCAAGCACCTCCTAGGATCAGAATTAAAAGATAAGATTCCTGCAGAAAAGAAATCAGGAATATGTGCCATAGAATGCTTAGACTGTGAATTGAAATACAGAAATCTGACACTTTTGGAAGAAAGAAAATTTTAGAAATATCAAAGTAAAACAGATGGAAAAATCAGCAGTAGACAACATTATTGGAGCCAAAAACATGAAATAAACACAAAGATAAAATTTCTTAAAGAACTAACAATGTGTATGAATTTGCTACCAGAGAGAATATCTTCATTCTAAAAAACCAAAAAATTGCAATGAATTTCCCACCTTTTGCCATGGGATTACCTTTCTAAATTCATTTCATGTGCACCAGAGGTCACCATATACAACATAATAGCTTCCACGGGACCATTATGGGCACCAGGAAACAGTGGATCAACAACTGAGGATGGTACATTGGTTCCCAAAACATGTCCTAACAGTAGAGTGAAGCATGTAAGAAAAGCTTTGTATTAATTAATATATTATCTTCACTTTAAACAGCTTCAAAATTAAATAAATATGTTAGATATGCTATTTTCATACAATACAAAATCATGTCTTTAGCATCTTTATCATGTATGGTAAAGCATCAGCATTAGTGTAGGATATATTACCACTCCATTGTCTACAATTTCGTAAGTACAATTAATTTAATTGCAAATTATAGTTCATTAGCAGCCATATGATATGATTGGATTATTTTAGCGTTGTTGTGTTCTTCAGAGAAACCTTAGTTCATTGAAATTAAATATTCAAAAAACAAATACCACAATGTGCTTACACACAGTTCACAAAACTATTTCTTTTATGTTAGAGCATTCTGTGTTCTCTCTCAGGATTCTCTTCTTTTACAGCTCTGTATTTGCACAATGTTATTCTGAATATGTTAAAGTTTGTGCAAGCATACTCAATGCATTAATGGCTACATAAATGCTCACCAGACACCAGCCACTTGCCTATTCTCCCTTCCATACAAAACACAAACATATATAGTATGTTGCAATAAATGCCACCTTCGTTATAAACTTGGAATGGGTAACAAATTACAGATTTAAGAATGTGTATGGGTTATCTCACATGTCAGCTCAATAGAAACAGAATATGTATTCCTGTCATGCAACATTTAAAAACATTAAAAAAGATTGGCATATCTTTAAAACATATGATGCCCTTATCACTGCTTCTACCTCCTTTCCATCAAACACATGCTGTTCCCAGGTACACTGCCTCGTCGTCATGCCTGTTGTAGGTTGGTGTACAAATGGTTTTACTTCATCTACAAGCTGAGTTATGCTCTTGGCTTAATGGGCTACATCATCATGATGGCAACATTCTTTGGTCTCAATATGGTTTTTGATGCTAAGCCAAGTTCATGGATGGATGCTGGGTTGCTCTTTTTATTTTATGGGCTCTACTATGGAGTACTTGGACGTGATTTAGCAGAAATTTGTGCAGACAAGATGGCATCACATATTGGGGTAAGTTAACAAAGTATGGCCTTATTTTTACATTGCATACTAAAGAAAATAACTACATATTAGGATTTCCAGAATTGCAATTTTATGTCCAAAGTCTCTTGAATAGCTTCAAAGCAGAACAGGGCAGAATTTGTTGCACTTTATGTATCATTTCTCTTTTAATTATTTTCATTTCTATTTGTTAAAAATAATGTAATTCCCAAATATGTTTAAAAATATGCAACAAATAAATGAAGCATGACTAAATGTGGTCAGCACAATACATCACTGAAAACAATTCAAGATATTGTGGAAGACCACTGTGTGAAATTGTGCAGGATAGCTGAGACTGTAGGTATCTCAATTGATGATTGTGCAATATCCTGAACAAAAAGCAGCATTTGAAAATGCTGTGTGTGCAATGGTTGCCATAATTTACTGTGAACCAATAATATATGCAAAAGGACATTTTGATGCAGTATTCAGCAATGCTTAATCACATTCTGCAGAAATCTTTGCATCTTCCATTACCATAAATGTAACTTGTTGAATACCTAAGTCAAAGTGACAGCTGTAGAACAAGTAGTGAAAGTGTGCTGAAGAAGGCAAAGACTTTTTGCTGGCTGGGGAGGCGATGGCTTTGGAGGGGGAGTGGGAAACAAAAAAAATATTTTGAGTGGTAACTAATTATGAATAAATTAATTGCTTCACTGTATTAGTTCTGACACGAAATTAATTTTAAATTTAAGCTAACACCTTCTAAGTAAAATACAAAAATTTACAAAAGCTCCTGTGCAGCATTGTTTTACCATCTGAGAAATAAATTTAAGGATAAATGGCCAAGATTGGCACACAAAAAGTGTTCTATCACCAGGACATATTAACAGTTACATTGACAAAAATGCAAAAATTTAGGTCTTGAGTTGATTCTCATGCACAATGTTCTCTAAACTTAGCCCCCGGCAATTTCTTCATATTCCCAAACATAAAAGTTTAGTTCAAAATTTTCCATGTTGACACCTATTTCCATTTTGCATTGTTTGGCAAAATCTATTTTTCCAATTAGATGAAAAAATTGGAAGCTAGGAAATTATGCTAAGAAATAAAATTTATATTAAAAAAATGTATTTTACTTGCTTTTTTTACTGAATATTTCAAATTATCTTTGTATTTCATTGCAACCAACATAGCATGTATTTTAACAGCACATGGCTAACAAAGTGCATACTTCTATATCTGTAGAGTCTAGGATGATCCTACATGTCCATGCATGGAGAATCCTTAAATTTTCCCTTATTGGTGGTAAAGTGCACTCTTCTTCCTCAACTATAAACTGCAAAATGCAGTAGCAAGAGATGGTGGCTGCTTATGGACAGTAATGTATAGAAAGATATAACTGGAGCCATTTGAAAAGTAAATTGGGCTTTCAAAACATATTTAATATGATTTATTCACTTCCAGTGAGTATCCTATAATCATGTAGGCATTTGTATTTATGTGAAGAAAGGTATCAGCTTTAATTGTATATCCATATACAATAGTTTTCAAAAGAAATGAACATAGAAATATCTACTATTGAGTTCCCAAAACAAAATATGGTGATATTGTGTGTGCATGCGTGCATGTCCCCATAAATGGTAATTTTAGCATTTTTCATAGCAGATTAATGCATGCTCTTACAAGGTAAAACTAAATGATAAAACTATAATTTTATGTGGTGACTTCAATGTTGACTAGTAAAAATTCCAAGAAAATATCTGATTTAATATACATAACTCTAGTTTTGGTTTAACTGCTGTAATGAACTTTCTACCACGAATTAGCAATTTCTTCCACAGTTCTTCCAAGTTCTTCCACAGTTGATTAAATTTTTACTAATTCCAAGCTTGACTATAAAGTCAGACCTTTTGATATGAAATATAATGATCACAATGCCCAAATATTAACCTTTTCTCTATCAAAGGCACTCCATGAAATCACAAAATTAATGTACATTTTCAACAAAAACAGCTACATCTCATCATCCATCTAATAAATCATTAATCATTGCAAGATAAAAATTCTGATTAAAAATTTGATAAATTCCTTTAAACATTTAAGTATTATTTTGATGTTGCATTCCCTCTAAAATAGGTAAAAATAAATTCCAAAAGAAATAAAAAATATGGATAACAAAATGGAATCCAAATTTGATGCTCTAATAAAAGAATGATGTATAAATCTTTGGAAAGTATATGTGGTTACTGAACAGTATAAAGCAATATTAAATAAAGTTATAAAGAAGGTCAGAAAAACTACAAATAATAAATATATTCAATCTGTTCTAATAAAAGGAAAGCAATGTGGAAATTTATTAATAATCAAGTGGATGATAATAAAATTAAGGAGCATTTTTTCAAAACTTGATAAATGCAAACATTTTTTAAATTGAGTTATACATTATAATGACATAATTTTGACCTTCCACGTCTTCCTACGAATCAAATTTTAGCAAAAGTTGACTCTTACTATGTATAGAAGCAGGCCAATTAACAGGGTTTTAGCAAAAACCAATATAGCAATCTGAGAGTTTAAGCAAAAGTCAACGAACGCAATAAATTTTGCTTTACTTTCGTTTCATATCAAGCACTTGGCAATAACAGAAGTGTGCATAGTTTATGCTTTATTACTCATTATTGTAACAATGTTTCATCTTTGATTGGCTGCTTATAATCCCACAACCAGACTTCATTGTCATCAACATATTTCCAGCCTACTTTTAGAGAAGTTATCAATGGTGCAGTTTGTAAGAAGAAATATTTCAAGTTAAAAATGGATGGTAATTCCAGTGACTCTGAAATGGTGTATGGATAAAAGAATGTTTAGGTGGCTGTAGATCTAGAAATAAGAAGAGTGCCACCCTTCTAACTATGCTCTTTATCAAAATACAAGAATGTATTCTTTAAATATTTTAATCTCTCATTTCGTACTCTTCACACGAATACATGCTCCTCATATAAGAATGGCCTCATGAAAATAAAATCAGAGAAATGTTTGGAGAAGAAAAATGAATTAAGAACTAGTCACAGATTGCATAAACTTCATGCAAAGCTTTTATAGAATAATGAAAGGGTAAAAAGTCCAGGTGTCATTAAGATTGCCCTAGATATGTAGCAAAGCCAGGAGCTACTTCATCCATGATCGAATACTAGACAAATATGGTTAAAACAATCTATGCATTCTTGGTTCATGCTAATGAGCAAAAAAATTTTTCTATACCTGACTGAAAAAAGAGGCTTCAAGAGGATACAAAAAATTTGCGTTGGCTTTGCTGGACTTTCTTTCTGACCTATAGCATTCTTGGTAAACAGTTCAAGATTCAAGAATATTTTTCATTTCTTTCCAGTCCTCTTTCCTATATGGCTCCAGACTGAGTCTTTGGTAGAGTTGAGAAATCATACAGAAAAAAAAAAGCATCATGTCTCCTAAAGAATATTATGACATCTTAAAAGAACACAAAAACCTAAAGGATAGTACACAGAAAGTACTAAAACCTACGTTATCATTTAAAATGAATAGCCAGCATGTTATCTCATTCAAGAAAGTAAAGAACAATGTTAATGTATCAGTGAAAAGCACATGCCTCAGAGATTCAGGAGAAGACCATGTCATTCAGCACTAATGTCATCCACTTTTCTACCAAAGCAAAATATGGTTAGCAAAGAAAAGAAGGAGGACATTAATGCACTGTTAAAGTATTTTGAAGTACCAGATGATGCAATTTACAAGGATGTTCTAGGAGACAATAAACTATGTCTAGATATGAGGCTAGTAATATTCAATATTGTATGAATGATACAATGATTATAGTAGTTTAGATTATTGTATTATATGCATAATTAAGAATGATCAAATCATTGCGTGTTAACATATTATTCTTTTTGTGTTGTATTTTTGTTATTATGTTTATTCTCAATAAAGTTAACAAAATTAAATTAAAAAATATAAATGTTAAATGAATGTTTAGTTTGTAATAATGCAGGCCAATTGTAAACTGTAAAACTTATTTATGCATAGGAATTATAGTAGTAAATAAATAAAAAATTGCATATCAATTTAAAAAAAAGCTAATGAGAACATAATGAGAACGTTTTAGTGTGTCCAGAAAGTCTGCATACCCCTATACACTATGCATTAATTTAATGGATTTAGTAATGAACTTACGACTAGTTGTCCAAGGGATCTGTATGTGCTGCATCATGTAGGAAACACATAATCCTATGCACTTCCAAGTTCTTAAGTGACATTTTTCCCAAAACTGCAGGTGTAACGTACTGAAAGCATCCCGTACTGCTTGTTCAACTTCAGAATTGGTTCCATAGGGACGGCGGCAATCTTCATCTTCATAATACCCCACAACGAGTTATCAATTGTCATCAGGTCAGAGCTACATGAAGGCCATAGCAGTGATGTTTAGGACTCACATTCAATACAATGTGCTGGGAATTTATTGTTGAACAAATAATGAATGAAAATAGAGAAGTGTGCTGCATCTTGCCATATCCACAGCTCTCCCATTAGTCCCCTGTCTTCTAATTGGGGGATTAGCCAGTTGTTAGCATTAGTGAATATGATGCAGCATTCGCAGGCCCATAAAAATACGAGCCAAAGAGATGCTGTGATGTCATTTCAACCCACGTCATAACATGTAATGGGTTGTGTTCAAGTATGGAAGTGAAGTGAGGACTTTCCACATTTCTCTTTCGCGTGCTGCGGTATATATGAGCACAACATCGAACCTTGATATGTCGGTTTGAAATGTTGCTAGAAGACACCGATGTGCGTCAAGACGCTTATTCATATCTGCATCAGACGGCTCATTGATGAAGTTTGGACGATACGGCCTCACCTTTAAGTATTTCATGTAATCGAAAATAGTCGATCGTGGAACGTCAAGCTCGACATGGATTTTACAGGGGAGCGCTCAACTTTAGCACGTGTTTCCATGCGCATCTTCTTACTTCCACTTCACGATCGTTCTTTCACGCTTCCTGTCATAAACGCCTTTCTTTCCCAGGAAATCGTTGTCCTTTTTGTTGGTGGAGGATTATTAAACCGTTTCTTAAATTGCTCTCGTATGGTGCTAATTATCTGTCCGGTATGAGGACGTTCATGTATCCATACACTCGCGAATAATCTCTCTTCAACAGAAAACGAATTTGTGTCTGCCATTTCAACTCTCAGAATTAGAATTGAGCGACGCTAAGGTCACGACACCTCAACAATACACCAACAGCAACAACAACAACAACAACAACAACAACAACAACAATAATAATAATAATAATAATAATAATAATAATATCTAATAAGAAATTAGTAAAACATAGAGGTATGCAGGCTTCCTGGACACACTGTATATATGCATTTCTCAACTATTGAAAAATCTCAATAAATCATCCTGTAATCCTTTATATGTGCAATTTCTGTTTCAGTATATCTTACCAAGGTGTTTTATTTAAAACAATAAGACCTAATACTGGATAAAATATTAAATACGTATAATGTGTCCACTCTAGATGAAATTAAAAAACGCATTTCCTGAAAAATTCAATATTCTGCATTTATCAGAGATCTAAAATTTAACAAAATAAATAGCAAGGAAACAACTAGAAGTTTAGTACAAACCAATGATATAAGTATGTTTTTGCAACCCATTGGCCATTTAGAAATTCAGGCAGTAATTCTTAAATTAAAAACTAAATGTTCCTGTGGATAACAACATTCCAGATGTGATAATTAGGGAATATGCAGATTATATTACAAAGCCAATATCACATATTTGTAACTGTTCCTTTGAACATACAATTTTTCTACATTAAAGTGAAACCATTATACAAAAATCTCAAACTACTAATTACAGATCAATATAACTGCTAACTGGTTTTAGGAAAATAATTGAAAAAGTCTTTCACAAGTGGCTCTTAACATTTATTGAACAAAATAATATATTTGTAGACACCCAATATGGCTTTAGCAGAAATAAATCAACAGAGAGCAATTTGTGAAGAGTACTTCGAGAGCATTAGATAATTAAAGATACATTACAAGGATTTTTTTATTTATCAAAACCATTTTACATTCTAAATCATGAAACTCTTTTCAACAAACTAGTCAACTTAGGAATGCATTGAAATTGGTTACATCTTACCTCACAGAAAGAAAGCAACAAGTTGAAATGATATGTATGAAAGAGGCAGCATTAAGCATCACTAGTCTAACTTTAAATATAATGTTTCACTAAACTCACTTTTAGGACCAATTTCATTTTTGCTGCTTGTAAATGATTTAAAAAATAACATCTCCTCAGTATGCAGATGTTACAAGCTTAACAGTGGAATACAAAAAGCATGAAAACCTAGAGCCACTGGTTAATAAAATTCTAACTGAATGTTTTAGGTGGTTTGACAACAGCTGTCATAAAGTTAATATGGAGAAGACATTTGCATTTCAATGGAAACACACAAGCTTTCAATAATCAATTGATAGCAAACGCAAATGAAATTCAGTTTCTTGATGTATGGGTTGACAGAAACCTCAAATGAGACAAGCATATAGAATATTTGTTAAACAAACATAGCATCATTTTAACCTAAACTTAGGTATTCATTTTTTACACTAAACTCCACTCACTTACACAAAAGTAGGATGCGTTTCCAGAGAACTGTCCCATCTTCAGTTGCTCAATGAACCACCATTACTTGAAACGATGGCTAGACACCCAGATGTTACTGTGGTGGCCCCTGTTGGTTGAAGCAGGAAGTTGCTGAGTTCATCCATAGAATTCATCCATGAAACTTGAAATTCATTAGGTTTTCTCTATTTTTTAATATGAAAATTTTTTCCCAAGTGGATAACTCCAAGGGTTGTGAAGATGTTTCAGCAGTTTAATTCCCGGTTTTATTTTATGGTTTTTGGTCCAAAAGTGAGCTGCTACTGCTGATTTATCCACCTGTTTAAACCGAATATTTCTAAAATGTTCTTTCCTCCGAATTTCCAAACTTCTCTTTGTTTTGCCTATGTAGCTCTGTTCACAATCTGCACATTTTATTTCATAAATTCCTGATTTCTGTTCTGGTGGTATGGAGTCTTTTACTGTGCAAACTAATAAATTCTTGATGTTGTATCTGTTCTTTGGGGCTAACATTATCCCATGTTCTTTGAAAATTTTCTTGAACTTGTGGTAAATTGAATGGTAGGTGAAACTTTTGAATTTGTATTCTTCTTTTGTGTTTTTCAGTGTGGAAACTTCCCTTATCCCTTTTTGTCTTTTATATTTATTAGTATAAAAAATGAATACCTAAGTTTAGGTTATATTGCCACTCCATTGTCAACAGCTTTGTAAGTACATTATTTATAGCATCATTTATTAAAATTTTTTAAAAATAGTAAAAACTTTAAAAAATTCATATGGAACTAACACAGTGAAGCACACGTGAATTGAATCTGTCATCTAACACTCTTCAAGCTTCACTAACCTTAAAAATATCCAGAACCGGTTTCAAAGATATGTTATCTCCATCTTCAGCCATGGACAACTGGTGTGAAAGATTGTTGTTACGTAGTATCAGAAGCAATGTTCCGCTCTGGTGAAACTTTTATGAACTTAAAATTTATATTTTCTTTTTTCGGAATGTCGAAATTCATCAAATGATTGCTATGTTTATAGATGTAAATCTTTTCCCAAATATCCAGTTCTATAGGTCCCTGTATGGCTCTCAATAATTCAACTTCTTCTTTTATATCATGATTTTCAGTCCAAAAGCCATATGCTACCGCTGATCTTTCTATTTGTTTGTATTTTAAATTTCTCATATGCTCATTTAGACGTGTCCCCACATTCCTCTTAGTATTTTGGATGTAGATCTTATCACATTCAGCACATGAAATCTTGTAAATCCCTGCTTTTTTCTCCTTTGGGGTATTATCTGTAGTATTGTCTTTCAAAACATTGTTTGGACTAAATTTATTAGTAGGAGCCAATTTTATATTAACATCTTTAAATATTTTTTTGAAATTTATACATCACTGTTGGATTATATGTAAATTTTTTAAAGGACATTCTTTCTTTAATTGTTGATAATGTAGTGAAATTTTCAATTCTTTTCATCCTCTGGAATTTTTTAATCTTATTATGTATTAGATCTTCATTAAAACCATTTAAAGTTGCTATTTCTTTTATTTTTTTATATTCCATGTTACATTCTTCTTTACTGATTGGTAAATTGATCGATCTGCATATCAAACTATTAAAAATTGCATGTTTGTGAGCAATAGGATTAAAACCATTTTCTTTGATGTAATTATCTGCATGTGTGTCCTTTCTATATATGCCAAATTTCAAGTTTTCTTTACTTTTTATAATTTTAATATCTAAAAAAAGGCAGCATATTGTCTGTTTCCATTTCATGTATGAATTTTATATCTCTATCTTGAATATCCAAAATCTTTAGTACATCCTCAATTAACGTTTTATTAACTATGGCAAAAATATCATCAACATATCTGTACCAACACTTAAAGAAGTGTGGAAAGGCTGAAGTTATATGTGTTTCAAAATTACTTATGTAAAGATTTGCCAGGATAGGAGATGGAGGACTACCCATGGTCAAACCTGTTTGTTGTTTATAAAAATATTTATCAAATGTAAAATATGACTGATTAATACAAATGTTTGTCAGATGTATGTACTCTTTTCTGTGTGTTTCATTGATTCCTACTTCTTTTAACCATTTTTGTAAAATGAGTAAAAGTTTTTCTCTAGGTATGCTGGGAACAATGAAATCACATCAAACGACACTAGTGCATCTGTAGTAATAATCTAATATCCTTTATTTCTTCAATTAATTGGATAGAATTATTTATGCTTCTACTTTTGAACTTTGGTAATTCATTGAATCTGTATGATAACCATTTTGCTAGCAAATATGTGGGGGTGTTTATATTGTTTATGATAGGTGTGATGCTCATTATTGGTTTATGAATTTTTGGCAAGCCATATATACTGGCTATTTTTGGATTATTTGTAATTAATTTATATTGAATTATTGAGAGTTGTACAGCGACCTGTAGAACTGGATATTTGGGAAAAGATTTACATCTATAAACATAGCAATCATTTGATGAATTTTGACATTCCGAAAAAAGAAAATATAAATTTTAAGTTCATAAAAGTTTCACCAGAGTAGAACATTGCTTCTGATACTACGTAACAACAATCTTTCACATCAGTCGTCCACAGCCGAAGATGGAGATAACATATCTTTGAAACCAGTTCCGGATATTTTTAAGGTTAGTGAAGCATGAAGAGTGTTAGACGACAGATTCAGTAGCATCATTTGTTACTTCATCAGACATCTGTGAAACAGTGAAAATATAAAGACATTTAGAAATACATATTTTGCTTAGGTCTATTACTGTTAAGACATGGCATTTTAGTTTGAGAAAATTCCCACACATGTAAAAACAGTATGTAATGCAAAAGAGAATACTAAGAATAATAGTAGATGCAAACCATAGAACATCCTGTAAACCACTCTTAAAAACTCAGCTATGTGTCCCAGAATTCAGCCACACAAATTGCAAGATTGTGAAGCGATCCTAGATAAGCATTTAGAGATAGGGAACTTCTGATCCCTTTTGTAAACTTTCAAAGCTATGACGCTTTTTCAAAATAGGATATTCAAGCTAATAAGTCAATATAACATATGTGAACTAGATTTTCATTCAGAATGCTCACATCTTGCCCAAGTAATTGGGGAAAAGTGGTGTTAATACATGGTACATGGGAAGGTGGAAAATAGTTGACTTTGTTACTTGAGTAAAGTTGTTTGTACTGCGAGGGTGTGCATGCCAATGATAACAGTTCAGTACTGCTAAGAAGTTAATTGTGCATGCGCAAAGTACCAACTAGGACTTGACATTACAAGCAGACCCTGTCCTGCGGCCGAAATCCCGAAAGGTAGAAGAGAAAGCCTAATTCTGCCCTAACGTCAGGTGAGTCAGAAAGTGTTAGTGTCAAGTTTATTATTATTATTATTATTATTATTATTATTATTATTATTATTATTACTGAGGGGTATGAACCTATGATTTTTGCATTATTAGCATGATACTCTAACCAATAACTGGTTTACACGCTCATCAAGGAAATTATCCTTTTAAAGTAATCCCTCCTGCTGGAATCGTAACCAGTTGGCTTTCTTCTCTACTGTTCAGGACTGCAGCCACGTAAGGTAAAGTCATTTGAGTGGTTAATGGACCATTTTTTGCTATGTGTATCAAATGCAACATACCATTTACAGTTGCTCCAAAACATGGCTAACAAATTTTCATTTTCCGAGCTTGCTGTTATGCATTTGATTTATAGGGAAGCAAGAGGACATGCATCTGTAGCTGCATAGATGTTCAGGGATAGATTTCCAGACAGACCCTCATCCTTACTGCTCGCCCTTCCAAAATGTCCATTGGCCTTTGCAGGAAACTGGATCTTTAATGGTGCACAGATCCGATGCAAATCGAAGGCGTTGCACTCCAGCCTTTTAAGGAGAGGTACTTTACAGGGTTTGGGCTAAACCTTCCACCACCACCTGAGCAATTGCCATGGCCATAAAAATGAACAAGTCCAGTGTATATTGGGTCCTGCATGAAGAACAACTATTTCCCTATGATCTGTTTAAGGTGCAGGCATTGGGGCCAGTGAACTTCGGTCCCAGACTAGAGTTCTGCAGGTGGGCCACAGCCTGTGACCTCTTCTTCTTGGTTTTCTTCACCAACAAGGCCATGTTCACAAAAGGTGGGCTAATTCTGAATCATAGGAACAGTCATGCATGGGAGTATGAGTAGCCGCATGCAGTGGTGGAGGCTAGTTATCAACACATCAATGTGTCGGCGGGCATCATGTCCAGTCAAATAATTTGACCATATCTACTTTTACATAGTTAAACAGGCACATGTATCTTTAGTTCCTTACCCATGTTTTGCCTGTGTTTTTGAGATGATATCCCTCGGAACATCCGACATCAGATGTGGTTCCAGCACGATGGAGATCCTCCCCATTTCTGTTTGGAAGTATAAGATTATTTTAATGGTGTACTTCCTAGGCAGTGAATTGGAAGAGGTGGTCCTGTAAATTGGCCACCGTGTTCTTTGGACCTCAACCCTAGATTTGTTTTTATGGGGACATTTTAAAAGTTTCGTGTATGCATCAATTGACACTGATGAGAAGTTACTAGCACTGGGGTTGTCTGCTTGTTTGAGGTTCGTAACACTCCAGATCTTTTTGAGAGGGTGCGAGGATTTTTTTTTTTTTTTTTTTGCAAAGATGTTGCAGGCTGATACATTGAATAATATCTCTGGTGATCTCTATTTTATTTTTTGCACCTAAAATACCTTTTTTTCTTAATCCTTCATTTTTTTTTATTTGGTTTTCATACAGGGTGAAAAGCTAGAATCCAATTTACTTAATTTTTCTTAGGTATTTGATTTCATTCCGGTACATTTTTTCTTTAATCTGGAGAACGTAGTTTATTTTTCCTTTTAAGTACTTACTATGTCTACCATCATTGCCTAGAGCGGAGGAAATGTCTTGTAAATTTTGAAATGTACCTGCACATGCAATATTATATGTACATTATAGGCCAAGGTGATAACACTTGGGTAATGGCTTTATCCTTGCAAGTTTAGAGTTATATGTTATTCGTTAAACACATTGTAATTTAATTAAAATGTAAATTGGAACTTGCACAGTGAAGCTAATCATATTAATTGATATCATTGTATGATTTAGTTGAACTACATACTCTTAAAACTTCACTTACTCTTCATAAAGTATGGAACCGGTTTCTAGAACATTTAGTTCCCATCTTCAGCCAGGCTAAAGTTCAACTGTCGAATCATTCGTTGAACTGTGGGAATGTGTGCTCTGCTCTGGTGGCGGTGTGATAAACTTATAGTTTATGTTTTTATCTCCAGCAATGTCGAAGTTCATTAGACTATCATTGTATTTGTAGATGTAGATTTTCTCCCAGGTTGCTAGTTCCATAGGTCCTTGTACCAATTTTCAATAATTTTGCTTTATTTATTATGTCGTGATTTTGTGTCCAAAAATGATATGCTACTACTGATTTCTCTATTTGCTTGTACTTTGTGTTCCTTTAACTGATGCCTATGTTTCTCTTTGTTTTTCCAATGTAGATTTTTTCACATTCTGAACAATTTATTTTGTAAATACCTGCTTTTTCCTCTTGTGGTATACTGTCATTAACATTCTCTATCAGTAAGTTTTAAACATTAAATCTGTTAATCGGTGCCAACCTGATATTAAAATCTTTAAGAATATTCTGAAAATTTTTGTAGCCATGAATGATATGTGAACTTTTTAAAAATTAGGTTATCTTTTCTTGCTGAAAGTGTTCTGGTTTCTATGATATGCTTTTGTCTCTTGAATTTCTGCACCTTTTTGTGTACTAGTTCTTTTTTAAAACCATTTTTAACTGCTGTTTCTTTTATTTTTTTGTATTCATTAAAACATTCTTCTTTGCTAATTTGTGGGGTTAAAACTGTCAGCTTTGATGTGATTATCTGCAGGTGTGTTCTTTCTATATATTCCAAATTCAAGATTTTCTTGACATTTCATTATTTTAATAACGAAGAATAGCAACATGTTATCTGTTTCTATTTCATATGTAAATGATATGTTTATATCTTGTATATTCTAAAGTTTTAAGGCATCATCATTGAGTTTATTGTTAACTATGGCAAATATATTGTCTACATATCTGTATCATACCTTAAATATGTATGGAAAAGCTTTGTCTTATCATTTACATATGAAATTGAAACAGATAACATGTTTAAAATTCACATACCATTCATGGGCTACAAGAAAATTCCAGAATATTCTTAAAGATTTTAATATCAGGTTGGCACAGATTAATAGATTTAATGTTAAAAACTTACTGATAGATAATGTTAATGACAGTATTCCACAAGAAGAAAAATCAAATATTTACAAAATAAACTGTGCAGAATGTGAAAAAATCTACATTGGAAAAACAAAGAGAAACATAGGCACACAGTTAAAGGAACATTTCAGGAACATAAAGTACAAGCAAATAGAGAAATTGGCAGTATCATTTTTGGACACAAAATCACGACATAATAAATAAAGCAAAATTATTCAAATCAGTACAAGGACCTACAGAATTAGCAACCTGGGAGAAAATCTACATCTACAAATACAAAGACAGCATAATGAACTTCGACATTGCCGGAGATGAAAACATAAATTACAAATTTATCACACTGCCACCAGAGCAGAATACACATTCCCACAGCTCAACAAATGATCTGACAGTTGAACTTTAGCCTGGCTGAAGATGGGAACTAAATGTTCTTGGAACCGGTTCCATACATTTATGAAAAGTAAGTGAAGCTTTAAGAATGTGTAGTTTAACTGAATCATACAATGATATCAATTAACATTGTAATTTATTTTGCTTAATTCAGTAGAGGGAACAAGTGGTTCTGAACAACAAAACAAATAAGGTAACTATGGAGGTTTGAATCTCCTTCTCCATCATAATATCTGATGTCGCCTTAAGTAGCATGCCTTTAACCATGGTGCTATTCAGGAACAGTACCTGGAGCAAGTGAAACAACTGGCTTTTTCCCAACCACCTGTGGAGGTTTAATCAGTGGCAGGCTGACCATTAACAGGTTTTATGCTATTGCATGAAACTTAGAAACCACAGACCATAAGTTCCCTATCTCAAAATGCTTATCTAGGACCCTTCCACAATCCTTGCAATTTGTGAAATCTAGTACACCCAGTGTATATATATATTTCATTCTTTAATGTATGCAAAAAATAATTTATTGCTAAGACTGCTTTATTACAAGTGAGGAAATCCATCAATACAAAGTCTAGAATAGAAATTCATGTAACCAGAATCAACACTAAAGCATACCAAAATAATCTCACTCACATGACTATTAAGATTGTTCTATAAATTACTACCCTGAATTAAAACTAGATAAACCAACAGGGTTCAAATCAATTTAATGGCATACTTGTTCAATCATTGTTTCTTTACAATTGAAAGAATGATATATCCAGATGAGATATTAATGGTGTTAATAATCTGGCATTTGTTGTTTATAATATTAAATTCACAGCTTATGTTTTGATATGGTATGTAAGACACTTTTATGTATTTATTAATCTGCAATCAGGTATGCATTGGAAAAACAAAAAGAAATTTGTAAACCCATATCAAAGATATTTCAGAAATAATTATAATAAACAGATAGAAAAATTGGAAGTTGCAGTTCACTTTTGGTCAGTTTTTAATGCAAAAACAAAAAATTTTAAACACATTTGCAACCATGTGGAACTAATGACATGAGGAAAAAATTTACATCATCAAAAACAAAAACTGAATCATGAACTTCGATACACCGATGTTGAATATGTTTGATAAATTCTCTAATCACATACAGAGTATACCAGTGATCTTCTACTAATGATGGGAGCAAATGTTTCTGAAACATGTCCAATTAAAAACCAAGTAACTAAAGTATTAGTGTCACCAAACCAACTCTATATCAACATTATTGTAGTATTGCACTATTAATAGCTGTAAGAGTGTAAGTTCATACTTTTCGTAAGTTATTTTGATGTGCAGTGAAGTACCAGGTATTATTCCAGGTTTTCAGGGGTTATTATTGGTTGCTGGGGCATTATTAGAAATCCTTAGAAATATCCATAAACTTTTGTAGAAAAAGTCCTACAGACTTAAATTTCTTGATACTACCAGCAATAAAACAAAAATTCCTCTTAATGAGTCCAATGAAACTTGCTTCATTAAATTGATCAAAAAATTTTGTTGCTTATAGACAGGAACAGCCAATTCTTTCAGAAATGAATTTAAAACAAATTTTACATCACAAAATTTGTCATTATAGAACTTCACAGTCTCCAGTCAAGTACTTCATCTAGTTAGAACTGGTTCAGGGGATAAGGGTTGTTGCTAAATTGATTCTTGTAACACTGCAAGTGCTTTGGAGCTTTAACAAAAACTTAATTTGTGTCGATACCAACAATCAAGAAAATTATCTTACCTTTTTGTCTTGAACACCCTCATTCCATAACACTTTAAAACCAGCATTTACAATCCATGCTACTGTTTCAATACTTTAGAACAAATCAGAAATGACTGGAAGAGTTCTTCTGGACTAAGCTTTTGAGCAATGAGAATCGTCATGTAGCATCTATTCACAACTAATGTCACATCCATGGCCATCCAAATGTGCCAATTTTCAATTAAGTCACACATCTCTTATAGTTTCTCTTGGTAACATATGTTCAGATAATTTATCTATTTGTGACACATTATATATCAATAAAGGGGCAAATTTTGGAACATGAAGCTTGTTCCAAGGAATATTCACAAATACTAGAGCACAACACATATCATTGAATAATTAATTTTTGTGTAAGAAATACTTGCTTTTTTGATTTATGTAGTTCTTTCCATTTAACATGTAAAGCATTATGTATACAAGTGTTCTAATGGTAATATCATTGAACATCCAAATTTTCAATTACAGTTTTACACACCATCACTTTTTCATCTGTAGTAAATGCATTGTTCATCATCAACCATGATTTTATGTTTGCAGAAAGCAATGATGATAACACAGGAGCCTTCATAATTGAAATGTATATGTGTTTTCAGTAACAAATAAACTTAAAACTTAGTACATATATCTTCTGAAGCTAGAGAAAAGACTAATTACCTAGAAGGGGGGAAATAAAAAGTGAAATTTGTTAAGTTCAGAAGATATCTTGAGAGGAAATTCCTTTAAGAAAACATGTTTCACTGAACTTTCATTTGATCTTGTATTTCCTTACATTCAATGTTTAAGTTGGTGGTACATTTTAGAAAGAGATGAAGATGGAGAAAAGTGGCAAGCCTATTAATGTACAACAGGAAGCCTTGGTTACAGACTTGTTCGCTTTCCAAGAAAATCTAACATTTGTTATAAGTTTGTTTTTATAATCTCTTTCTGGAGAGAAATAAAATTACATGTGTAACTTTATGTAACAATAGTCAAAATATGTCATTATATGAGTGTTTGCAAAGATTTGTAACTTGTAGCAGCTCATTTATATAGCAACCAAACTTTTAATATACTTCATCATACTTAATATCATAAGTCCATGTGTCTATAGCACCTTGCTCCAGTGTATGAAATCATTTCTATTGTTACTATATTGTAATTATTACAAAAAAATTGCACGGAATGTCAGGATTTTTTTATTTATTTATTTTGGTCCTATACCATGCATTAATGCAGGTAACTTTTTTTGCAGGGGGAGTGGAAGGGCCAATAATATTCAGTAAATCACAAAATAAAAGCCTCCCAGCTATCATTACCATAAAAGTTATTATGAAAATATACAGAAATTTTATGTTCCCTGTGTGGCACTACAACAAGCGTAAAAGGAAATGCTGAGGATAATAACCACCCATAAAATTCTAACTCAAACATAATAATAAGCTCATGAACTTCTACTTCATTTTTCAGTACTATACAGCCCAAGGAATACCAACAAGACACTTGGAATCTGGTGTTTGTGCAGTTTGTGGAAACAAGCTCTTGGTTCAGGAGAATGAAGAAGGTGTTCTGGAAAATACATACAAGCTCTCGTGTAACCATGTGTATCCTTTATTCTATACTGATATGTGAAATTTATATCAGGTCTCAAGTTGAGCAAAACATTCATAGAAACTAAGTACAAATTACTTAAAATATGCAACTAAAATTTTCATTTAATATTTTAAAAATCTCAATAATATTATGTTTAAAGATCTCAGAAAAAAGTTCTCTGAAAATGACTTTGTGGGGAAAAGCATTATAAATATTAACTTTGTAATTGTATGGTACCTATTGAAAGAATAAAATGCTAATTTTAAAAATGATTAAGTGTATATAATAGCATTTCAAATAAAATGATTGGAGAGAAATATACTTAGTAGAAGTTTAGGTTAGAATGCTTTATTGAGTGGAAATCTGGGGTGTAGAAAACATTTGACAAATGTGAATGTGATCCATTGGAATTTTTGTAAACAAATCTTGGGCTTGCCTAAAACTTCACCCAGTGGTGTTGCATAAGTAGAATTAGGAAGAATTGGTAGCAAAGAGAAACTTTTGGAAAAAGTATTGAAATATTGGTTTAGAATTAGAAATTTAGATGAGTAAAGTAGCTTACATGAGCTTTTGGAGAAATTTGGAGAGCTAGAGAATCATTAGAAAGTGGTATCTGGAAAGATATTAAATTAAGTGTTGAAGTCATTGAAAGGGAATATATATTCAACAGTTTTAATTTCAAAACTTAATTGAGTATATATAGAGATCTGAAATCAGCTTGGAGTAGAGAAGATTATGTTGATCAGTGTGATAAAGAAGCAAGAGAAGATTTTGTATGGCCTAGAATGGTTGTTATGAAATTGAAAGGGTTAAGAGTATGGGGGAGAATTAGAAAAATGCCTACTCTATATCTTAAAGGTACCATGCACATATTGTTAGAATGTGAAGAAACCAAAATTCTTAGGGAGAAACAAGAAATGAAAAAGTGGTCCAAGAGAAATCGGGGGATAAGACAATGGGCATAAAATCAACAAAGAATATAAAGGAAATAGGAAATTATATAGGTAAAGTGAAAGCCAAAGGCTTAGGAAAATTAGTAAGCAAGATAATGGTGAAAGTAAGAAAGATTGTTAGATAGTAGATTTAAAGGGAAAATGGAGCCAATAGCTGGAACTACTTGGGGCCTCCACGGGAACTTAGCAGTTTAGTGTAGTGATTTTTGAATTAATTAGGTGATGTATTATAAAGGGTATTTTGGTTTAATTATCAACTTTTATTTAGTTTGTTGTTATTTTTTATTAAGAGTATATATAGTGTTGGTTAGCATTGGAGCTTGGGCCTTTGGATATTCCAGTAGGCTACTACTGATGAACCGGGTACTAAGGTTCAAAGTTAATAATTGTATTTGGTTATTTGTGAAATAATCGAAATATATAAATTTTAATTATAATTAACTAAAATTGTTAATTGGAACATTGCACAGTGAAGCTAATCATATATTAAGATCATTATGTGATTGAGTCCAACTGACACTCTTTTGCTGCACTTACTTGTTTAAATATGTAGGACCGATTTCACAAACCCTTCGTTCGCATCATCAGCCCCTAGTCACGAAGGGTTCGTGAAACTGGTCCTTTATATTTAAACAAGTAAATGTAGCAAAAAAGTGTTAGTTGAACTCAATCACACAATGATCTTAATATTTAATTATAATGTTTGTGTTTTTTGGAAATAAATTCATTTATTCATATGTAATAGCATTTGCTAATGTTTAGAATGAATATGGAATTATGCAGAATGAACAATGCATATTTTAAATATTTCATTGACAGTGTTTATTGACAAAAATAATAACAGCTCCCAGCAATTGCGGGCTGCCACAGTGGCATAATGACCACTTTCAGAGTCATCTGATATAGTGGAAAATCCAGAGTATTGTCAATGTAGCTTTCTTTATGAATGCAAGAAAATGATTGGAGAAGAAGAGTTTACAGTTATTGCTGCTTTAGCCAAAAGAAAAGACTTATGCTTGCATTTAGAAAGCATGATGCATGTTCAATATAACTTGTTAAATGTAATCATGCTTTTTTAAATCTTATAAAAAAATAAAAGTAATATTTAATTTTCTAAACATCTTTGTCAGAAAATGGTTGAGTAAATAGGATCATTGATAAGTTTCTAGGTGATGTGCACCATACATGAGAAAGTTGATATTACTACATTTCTTGCATTGATTTATTTCTTTGAAACTGGTTTTTAAAGGTAAACTGCCTTCTTTTACTAAAGGTTGGAGTATGTGCTTACATTGGTTATTAAGTGAACAGAATAACCATATGCTTGATGGTAAGTGACTCCACCAGAATTTGCTTCCCTAATGCAGATGATCCTATAGTACTGTAATTGTCAAGCTATTAATACAACAGTTGAGACAGGAAATACTATAACTGGACTATTTCTGCCACTAGCAAGATTTTTGTAGAATATTATAACAGAAATCTCAGTTATGATAATTTTTAATAATGTCTCAATTTTATTATCAGATTTACAAAATTATAACTACTAGTACTTATTACCAGAGAAAAGAAGACAGGGTACAAAGAGAGAGGTGCTAGTAATAAACCAGTAACTAAGAAAGTATATACTTAAAAATAATTCAGATAATAAGAATGACTAATTAGCAAATATGCTGGTCATAATATTTTGGGCAGTGAATGAGTGAATTATTTATTTGTTTGTTGAATGGGTAGATAAATACATGAATGCCTGAGTGAGTGGTTGAACAAGTGCTTGTATGTGTGAATGGGTGAGCAGACTGGGGGTAGGTGAGTGAGAAAGTGAATGAGTGCAATATGTATTATCATTTCTACTCATGAGTTGAGCATGTTTATTGTTAATTTCCTTAAAGATAATTTCAGATTTCATGAATTTTGTATTCGAGGCTGGTGTATAGTAGGTAAAAAGCAAACGTGCCCATACTGTAAAGAAAAAGTGGACTTAAAGAAGATGTTCTGCAACCCGTATCCTTTACTTGCAATATTACATTTGTTGATTACTGTAAGAGAGCTGTAGAAAAATATAATTGCCAAACATCAATATAGTTATATGAATGAAATTCATGAAAAATCATAATTTTGTTTTTAGTTGTTTGTCAGGATGGGTAATCAACAGTAAAACTATACTGCAACAAGGAGTTTATTTTTGTAGAGACAGGTCATTTACAATGTTTTCCAAATGAGAAGTTATTTACCTTTAAGGTATACAGTATATCATATGGTATGTTGCCAGCCTTTATTTTCACAGCTAGGCAAAATCTGTCACAGAAGACTGAGATTTAAAAATCAAAAGTTATCATTTCACTTTATATGCTATATTAGGCAAACAGAAGACATATTTTAAATGAAACACCCATCAATCATCTCTTCTGAATAGGATACTTCACTTATAGGAGATTTGCTCAGGACATGTTTCCTGGAACTTTTCCCACGTCATCAGCTGTTAAACAAATGTTAGATCATTTGTAGAAGCTGGGTAGGTAGATATCTGGGTTGACTCTGGTGGTCTAGTGATAAACTTAAATGGATTTTTATTTATTAAACTTAAATTTTTACTTAAGTACTTTTCATTCTATATCATTTAAATATTACCTTGCATTAGCATTACAGTAACTGGCTTTGGGAATCATCGTGTAATGATTGTATTAAAACATTATTTATATTTTGTGTTAACACTTGTTTCATTAATGCATTGTCTATCACAATCACCTTCTTATATAATCCCTGGTGTGGTTCAACTTAAGAAAATAACATGGTCAACCTTTGTAATTCAACTTGACCAATATTGTATAGATTCTAAGTTTAAAATGTTGGTGGTACAAAAAAAACTATTGTGGAACCAAGGCAGAAGCACTATTTTTAAAGTTTTAAACTTTGCAAAAAGTGTTCTAATAAATGAAGAGAGAGAAAAAACTTTGCTTTATAAAGTGTCAATCTCTCACTTCAGTAGCTTGTGAGGGGAACAAGAATACTGCATAACACACAAAAGTCAGAATGACAAGATTCTGCTAAAAAGAGTGGATTTAAGTTACGTGTGGGGGCAAGGGAGCTATCTGATTGTTATACCGTCATGGGTGACTGAGGTCGTTAAGGCACGGACTTGTGAGGTCTGGAACTCGATTCCTGCCAGAACTGTCCTTCCTGACTGAGGATTTTTCCAGGTTTTTCTCAGTCCTCATAAATAGCAAATACCCTAAACTTAGGCCTGGAATGTTTCCTTCCTTAAAAAAATCCTTTCCCAATTTACCATTTCATCTCATGTCCATCGCCTGTGATTCCCTCAGCAGTAAAAACCACTGTTAAACACTATTCAAAAAAAAAAATCTTATGTTATGTAGGGTCAATGAAAACATGCTTCCATAAGAGAGGGAATAAGTGGATATTTATTTAAAAATTCTGCTTAATATGAGGAAATATCGCTACTACAGTTAGGCTTGGTTTTTGAGCAAATTTCAAAATGACTTAGAAGGAATAATAATAATAATAATAATAATAATAACAATAACAATAATAATAATGATGATAGATAATACTTCACCTCACTGAATTTTAAACTAAATTTCAAACATATATAGCAGAAAAATATAAAATCATTGAATGACTACAACAAAATGGTATAGAATTTTTAGCTGCTGAAGATAAAACTAAGCTATTATAATGTGTATACCTTTCAATCCAAATGTATGAGCTCAATTTACTTGCCAATGAAATGGGTTATGAGGTAATACACTTACCTCCTAGCCACTGTCATTATATTATAATAGAATTTAAATATTGTACTTATGAAACTGTTGACGATGGAGTGGTAATATATCCTAAACTTAGGTATTCATTTTTTACACTAAGCTCCACGTACTTACATAAAAGTAAGATGAGTTTCAGGAGAATCTCTCCCATCTTCAGTTGCTCACTGAACTGCCGTTACTTGAAATGATGGCTAGACAACCGGATGTCCCTGTGGTGGCCTCGGTTGGTGGAAGTAGGAAGTTGCCGAGTTCATCCATAGGAGGAAACTCAAAATTCATTAGGTTTTCTCTATTTTTTAATATGAAAATTTTTCCCAAGTGGATAACTCCAATGGGTTGTAAAGATGTTTCAGCAGTTTAATTCCTGGTTTTATTTCATGATTTTTGGTTCAAAAGTGAGCTGCTACTGCTGATTTATCCACCTGTTTAAATAGAATATTTCTAAAATGTTCTTTCCTCCGAATTTCCAAATTTCTTTTTGTTTTACCTATGTAGCTCTGTTCACAATCTGCACATTTTATTTCGTAAATTCCTGATTTCTATTCTGTTGGTATGGAGTCTTTACTGTACAACCTAATAAATTCTTGATGTTGTATCTGTTCTTTGGGGCTAACATTATCCCATGTTCTTTGAAAATTTTCTTGAACTTGTGGTAAATTGGATGGTAGGTGAAACTTTTGAATTTGTATTCTTTTGTGTTTTTCAGTATGGAAACTTCCCTTTTCCCTTTTTGTCTTTTAGATTTATTAATGATTTTTATCACTGTATCTTTGTTGAAACCATTGATTATAGCTGTCTTTATTATTTGTTTGTATTCTATTTTGTACTCTGCTTCTGTGAGTGGAATATTCATCAATCTGTGTGCCAAACTGTGAAACACTGCATATTTATGTGGAATGGGGCTATAACTTTCATTTTTATGTAGTTTTATTGTGTGTTTCTTTTCTATAAATTCCAAAATTCAAACAATCTCCATTTCTTATAATTTTTAAATCTAGAAATGGTAGCCACCCACTTCTTTCTTCTTCTATGGTAAATTGTACAGATTCATGTTGCAAATTAAGAAGTTTCAGGGCATCTATTGAGTGTTTCTTCGGTATTATTGCAAAAATATCATCCACGTACCTATACCATGACTTGAAAATTAAAGGGAAGGCTTATGAATAACTCTGCTAGAAAAGGTGACAAAGGGTTTCCCATAGTTAGGCCTGAAACTTGTTAGTAATATTTTTTGTTGAAGCTGAAGTAATTTTGTTTAATGCAAATTTTAGTAAGTTTTAATAAGCCTTCTATTTCTTCTGTTTTTAAATTTATTGATGTTAACCATTTATTTAGCATAAGCATAAGTTTCTCTATAGGTATGCTTGGGAATAAGGCTTTTACTTAAAATGAAACTATTATATCTCCAGCCGTAATTCTGCTATTTTTAAGTTTTTTGACTAGATCAACTGAATTTTTAATGTTCAACCTTTGGAATCTCTTAAAAGAATTGAAGACTTTGATCAATTTTTTTGCTACCTGGTATGTGGCTGAATTGATATTGTTTATTATTGAATATCACACAGAGTAATCCAGTACTACCCAAGCTTTATGCACTACCTAAAATACATAAAAATGATAACAGCATGAGGTCAATAATAAACAATAATACCTAATTAAATGCACTTACGAAGCTGTTGACAATGGAGTGGTGTATATATAAACAATGTAATACCTAAGTTTAGGGTACAATAGAATTTGTTTGAACTGAGATAAAGTGAAGGGTTATAATAAATAGAATTTAAACTGAAAGATGTGGAAATGCTCATTAACAAAGAAGTAAAGAAGGTGACACAGATAAACTGAGAATCCCATGTAAAACATACAGAAAAACTGCAAGATGATGACTTCATGAAAGAAGTAGGATGTGAAGAAATTTTAGAATCAGTTATAAATTGAAGGGTGCCAAACTATAACGTAATAGTTAAAGGGATTCTGGATTTTGTGTGTTTCTCTCCATGTGTTAGTGTTGCAAAACTGCAAGAACTGGATGTGAGTACTTACAGCTCTCTAATTGCAAGAAGAAAAATGTGCCAGTCATGAAGTTGTATGTGACTAATTCAAATGCACATTACTATGTCCATTTTAGTACATGGCTGCAACAATGGATAGTGAAGAGAATTAAATGCCTAATGAATATAAATGAAATATATGTGAAAGGAAGAGGAAGAAAAACTCTGAATGTCATATTTAAATATGAAAAAGGTTCAAGAGAACAAAAAATCTAAACCAACAGAGGTAAGTTGGTTTCTTAACCTCATTACTGCTATGTCCATTGATTATCATTACTGTGATAACATTTCTAGTGTCCATTTTTATAAATTAGTTAAATGGTATGGTTATTAATTTAATTTCAGTATTAGCATTTAAACTTATACTTTATATTTATGTGAAAAATAAATAATTTTTAAGGTATATTTCAAAGTTTATGTTTGCTTGTTTCAGGTGACTTGCAAGTGTCAGTTTTCATGCAGAGCTATTAGACTAAAACATAGAATTATTCAGAAAATATTATGCTATGAACAGTGAACATCAAGCGTATTTAACAGTTCCCACCCATTTTATTATTGCTTGCATTTACAGATATATTTACATATCTTTACAGATATGTAGATGTATATAGATCTTTACATATATTTACAGATATGCATATGCATGATAAATGGATAGTTGATGTTATCTCAAATCAACAAATTGTTAAAGATTTTTATTTACCTTTTATTTATTTACTTATTTTTTGTCACAATTAAAATATATTTTTGGTTATGATATTTATTTTTTTAATTTACTTCTATTGAGATTTTATACTCTGTATGACTTTTGAACTGATGATTGACTTAAATTTCAATAGTTTGGGATTTTCACATGAAATTAGTATCATATAACAAATTATTTATGAGGAAGTCACTCAAATTTCACTAGTTTTACTCCACTTACTTGAACATGTTTTGCCTTTGAAACATGTCTAAGTAAGTGGAATAAAACTAGTGAAATTTGAGTGACTTCCTCATAAATAATTTGTTATATGATTGACTGTTTAGCATTATAGTTGATTTGCCAAATAAAGAATGGAAGTGCCATGTTTTATTCTGTTTATCAAGAAAGAATGTTATAGTCATTGGAGAACAGATAATGTATGTATTGTTCTTGTAGAACTTTTATTTGAGGTTGACAGTACTTATCACAAATTAAAGGAAGTTTAGTTTTTAGATACTTAGATTTATAAAGTACTTTTATTAATGCCTCATGGCTAAGTATTTAACTTTAAGCTGTTCATTTTAACAATAAATTCTCTACCCAGTAATTTTTTGTATTGTTTGTTTGAAATTAATTGAAGTGCTAAGAAAAACACAAACTACAAAGAGGTCTCCATTTACTGGCCCAGACCGTTTTAGATGTACCCCTCACAGTTACAAAAATGTTTAATATAATAATGATCTTATACTAACTCTTTATCTAAATTCTAAATAATTAAACAAAATTTATATGCAGATGATTTAATGGTAGCATCCTTCTTAGTGATTGGACTTCAGGAACAGTTAGATATTGTGAGGAGTGGAATCTGAAGGTGAATCAGGATAAGGCAAAAATTATGGTTTTTAAGAAAGGAAATAAACTTAATAAGGAAGAAAGGTGGTTCATCATAGAAAATAGCATCCACATTGTAAGGAGTTTACATATTTGGGATAACATTTAGTAGCTCAGGTCAGTGGGAAAGACAGAAAAGTGTAGCATTAGCTAAAGGGAGGTTCGCAATGACATTTTTAAGGAAATGTCTATATTTTGTGCCTAATATGGATGTAATTTGGTGTGAAAGAATATACAGTGCTCTACTGCAATCGAGGTGGGCTTATGGTATAGAGATATGGGGTGTGGAGGATGGTTGGAAAGAGATCGATAAAATACTCAATATGTTTAGTAAAACTGTGTTACTTATTCCACTAAATGTAGCCAATGCTAGTGCCCTGTTAGAAATGGGAAAGTTAAGTGGAAGAGGATGGGCGATGGAGAGAGTATTAAAATATTGATTTAGAGTACAAAGGTGCCACATGGTCATATTTTGAAAGACTGTTTAAAATTTAAGAAATCCATTTGAAGAGTAGCTATTTGGGTAGGAAAAGTAGGATATGAATTGATGTGGAATGGAATGGAATGGGATTGGTTAGGAAGGGATCCTTTGCTAGGTGGATTTTGGAAGATGATTAGAATCAGATTTGAGGATATAGACAGACAAATTTTGTATGTGGATATAAGATAGAAAAAAGTTCCTTGCTGCTATTTTGAAAATTAAAAGAGAATTGTATGAATGAGGATTATATTGATAAATATAAAAAGAAAGAGAGGGAGGGGTAAGCATGGTTTTGATTAGAAATATGGAGACTAAAGGGAATTAGAGGAAATTTAGAACGATTGTATGTCCAATGTGGAGTAATGAAAATGCCATTCACATCCTATTTGAAAGTCCAGAAACAAGAGAATGGAGGAGTCAGTTGATCAAAGTAAAATGGGTTTGCTTAAGATGTGAGATAACAGTAAGGTAAATTTTGGGGTGAAAATCTCAATTAAGCAATTTAGGGGATTATTTGTATAGAGTTAAAAATAAATGGGTATGGGTGATTAATAAGTAAATGATCTTTGGTTTTAGCCATTAATTTGTGGTATGAAGTTGTTTGAATTAGGTAATAAATAGGATTATAATATTATATTGTGATTGTATATTTAAAGGTATTGATTGTAGCACTATAGTAGATATTTGAAAAGGAAAGGAATTAGTAGTTTGTAGAGAATAGCTAACTGATAAAACAATGGTATAGGCAGAGTAATTGAAATATTTTATTTTAGGCCCCTGGGTTGGGTCATTGCCTGGTATTGTTTGTTAATGAATACTGCTTTTATAATTCGCAGCACTATGTCTTTCGAAATGATCTCTCCAGGGTTAGCTCAACAACTGAAGTATTCAGAATTCTTATTGCAGAGTGCTATACACGTGAGTTTGTGTTTGAAAGAAATAATTATTTTCTTCAGTCCATTTTGAAGGAGAAGCTCTCCATTTCTTGGAAGAAATAAAATTCTGTAAGTTTTTTATTTGATAAAAATCTAGGCTAGTCTAGTTGCCAAAGGAGACATACTGTAAATATTAACTAGTTATTTTAGGTGGCTTGTCCTAGATAAAGTATTGATTTTGTGTATTTATCAGTAAGCTCTGTATGAGATATCATTAGATGTTGAAAATAAATTAAACAAATGAATACAAATCGGCACTAAAAATGTTTTAACTATTTTATCAAATACAGAAACTGCAGATATACAAACTAATTTTATTGTAGATTTTTTATTTTTATTTTTTTTATTTATTTTGTTTATTTTTTATTATTATTATCACTATTTAACGCTCATTTTTACTACTAAGGCACCACATATGGTAGACACTGATGATACATGAAATAAAATGGTAAATTGGAAAAGATAATTTTTTTTAAAGGACAGAAGCATTCCAGGCCTAAGTTTAGGGTACCCCCCCAGCATTTGCCATTTATGGGGACTGAGGAAAACCTGGAAAAGACTTCAGTCAGGGCGGATGATCCTGTTGGGATTCAAACCCCAGATCTCCTGCTCAGGAGCCCCTGCCTTAACAACCTCTGTCACCCTTGGCAGTATATTGTAGATTGAACAGAGTATTGAATAATAATCTTTCATTAACATCTAATTCTAACAATATTAAATCAAAAGAGAAAAATAGATACTCAAAATTTTAGTAAAATGATAAAGTTGAAAAGAAGTTCTTGATGACTTTCTCTTTGGGATTGTTTCACTTGTAAAGCAAAAAATTATGTGTATCAGTTTGAGAATATGAAAAGATCAAAAGATACAAAATTACCCCATATGTTTTTAGCACAAAGCACAAGTGTATTATTAACATGCAGACTGTCAGCACATCATACTGTTTAACTCCATGTTGCTAGTGGACTTCAAGTGGATGTGAAATGTGACTATCAGCACCTTGTAGATGATTGACAAAGAATATAAAGTTAGTAACTTCATTGGAGATCATTTCTTAAATAAAATTGAAATACTACATTGTAGGGCAAGGTGAAAAATTCTCTTGTCCTTCTGATATCTGTAAGCTATTCAACAGCTTCTTTCTGAATACCAATGACAATGTTAAAATGTCAAATGACAAATGCAGATGGAATTCACAAAATAATAAGCAGTTTTAAAAATGGATATTCCTCTGGGTGGAATGGAGAATCACCTACAGTACTAAAACACTGCAAACATATATATTGGTGTATCTAATAAATTACTGAATAGATGAGGGTTTATTTCCAGAAGTTTTAAAATCAGTGGGTATGACCAATTCACAAAAAAGAATCAAAAGCAGATGTTAGTAACTACAGACGAATCGCTCTAACCTCTGTTTTTAGCAAATTAATTGAGAAAGTACTAATGAATAGAATAAATAGATGTTTTTAGAATCCAATAACATCCGTAATAATTTTCAATATGGTTTTAGGAATAAATTATCAACCATCACAGCTATAGCAGATACATGTAGAATTGTTGCAATTGAAAGATATCCATAAAAAAGCAGCAGGAATATATTTAGAAATCTCTAAAGCCTACTATTCTATATCTCATGATCATCTAATTTCAAAATTAGAACAGTATGGTTTTAGAGGACAAATCAATAAATTACAAGCAACATACCTAAAAAAACTGTAATCATTGTACAGAAATAAATTAGAAAAAAGCTGACCTTATACACACCATTAAATCTGACTATATTACAGTGAAATCAGGGGATCAGTACCGGAACCGATGCTTTTCTTAATCTGTATAAATAATTTACCCCAACCAATAAACAGCAAAGTGATCTCTTATGCTGACAATACATCTATAATATATCGGAGTGATGACAAGGAAAGCTTAGAAAGACAAATGAAGAATGCAAAAATGGTGAAATATCAGAGTATATTACTAAACAATGAACTAAAGTTAAACATAGATAAAACGAAATTCGTGACATTTCAAAATGTTAACTTAAATGTAAACAATAATATCAGATTAGGACAAGTAACAAAATATAAATTCTTGGGCGTACTTATTAATGAAAATTTAACTTACAACATATATGTAGAAATATTCTATAACAAAATGAATTCAGGGCTATATCTGTTGAGACAACTAATAAAATATGGGAACATTAATACCCTAAAAACAGCATATTTGTCCACAGTTAGCTTATGAAATTGAAATCTGGGGAGGTACAAGTAAAACCAATATGGACAGAATATTAAATGTACCAAAAGAGTGCATAAGAAGTATATACAACCTTGAGTATCAACAGTCCTGTTGGGAAACATTCATAAAACAAGTTTCACTATATCCAAAACTATTACGCTAGTCAAGGAAAAAACAAAGACTGCCATACATATGACACAAAAAGAGCAAATAATTGACAGAGCATGAATAAAACTAAAATCACTAAGGATCCATATAAAATAGGACCTATATTTTATAATAAATTACAATTATCAATTAAGAATACCACAGACTTGAAATTTAAATCTGTTCTAAAACGATTCCTAATAGAGAAATGCTTGTATAGTGTTACTGAACTATAATGGATGAATGTATAATATTGCTAATTACAAATATAAGGATATGTACATTTGATTGTAAACTGATGTATAGAATCATGACATGTCAGATGCCCATGTTAAGAGTCTGTTGACTGTAATAAAATTATTATTTATTAATTATTAACAGATGGCGTTGATGTCAAAGAATTTATTTTTTCATGTAGCTACATGTCTTACAATAACACTAGTCAATTGTCAACTTGATCTACAGAATAGCTTTGTTTGTATAGACATGGTATATGTTTTATTCAAATGGAGATACAGGAATACTGTTGCATCATAAAATTCATGTTTTGAATGGTTTATCGCCAACAGAAATTCATCCAAATTTGATAAAGGTTTATAAGGAGTCTGCTCCTTCATTTTTAATTGTTAAGAACTGGGTGGCAGAATTTAAACATGGCCATACTTCTCTTGAAGATGATCCACATGAAGGAGGTTCCAAAAATGCTACCAAAGGAAATCATCAAGGAAAGTGCACAATATGAAATTGGATGATCGGCGATTAAAGGTGTATGAAATATTTGATGTTAAGGCATATCAGAAGAACATATATGGCACATTATACATGAACTAAAGATGCAAAAACTTTGTGCAAGATGGGTGCTATATTTCTTGAATGCTGACCAAAAGCAAAAGCAAAAACGAATTTCACGCATTGCTTGGACCATTTCAAAAAGAATCTAACTGACTTTTGTACCAATTTATTATTGTGAATAAGATATGAGTCCACCACTACATTCCAGAAACAAAACAACAATCAAAGCAGTAGGTGGAAGCCTTTAGCCCTGCACCCATAAAGATGAAGTTAATGTCATCTGTCAGAAAAGTTATGGAATGTTTTTTGGGATGTAAAAAGATTCCTTCTTACTGATTATCTTGCAAATGGTAAAACAATAACTGGCAAGTACTACTCAAGTCTTCTGGACCAACTGGATGAAAACTTGAAAGATTTGAAGTATGAATTGTTGGGACATCCATTCTATTTACCAGATTTGGCACCCTCTTACTTCCACCTGCTCCTACATCTAAAGAATTTTGGCTGGAAAATGTTTTGTGTCAAATGAAGAGGTAATTGCAGCCGTATGAGGTATTTTACAGACCTTCCAGCATCACACTCTACTCACTAGAAAAATTTTGAACAAAGTGCTTTGTAGAAGAATAACTGCATGTTTTTACTTAGAAAACACGGTCTTCCACTGCCAGGTCGAGAAATTTTCACCTCTCCCTCATAGAATGAGCCAGGACCATTGCAACAAATTTGGAGGAGAGATAGATCTTATAATGACCAACATTTTTATATGAACTCTTGAAGCTATTAGCAGCAAAATAGTAAAATAATGTTGATATAGAGTTGGTTTGGTAACACTTATACTGCACTTACTTGATTTTTTTTAATTGGACATGTTTCATGAACATTCGCTCTCATCATAAGCAGAAGACCAAAATCAATAGAATTGATCTTCTTTCTATATGGGAGCTAATGTTCCCGAAACATGTTCAGTTAAAAAGTCAAAGTGAAGTATAAGCATCAAACCAACTCTATATCAACATTTTTTCATTGTTCAATGACCTATGTTCTCTAATGCATCATTTGGGAGGCATACATAAAGGAAACACAGATGTTTGGGACTTTTAACAATTACGACATATATTCATTTATTCCGCAAGTACCCTTGAGAATTATCACAGAAGGTAAGATGTTCAAAATGTTTACCCTGAACCAATTGCATCATCATAGCAGTGCTCAGGGTTAGAATCAAATGTTTTGATGACACAGAGAAGTGCAATAATATTTAACCTTATATAAAAATTATTCATAATAATAGCAGTAAGCTTGGTGAATAGTCAAAAAGAAAAACCTTTTGAATTGATACAATATTCTAAATAATAACACACTTACTGAATTTATAGGAACAGTTTGCTTTAATGTAATGAAAATCTGGAAGACTATTTTCTATGTGAGGTGTCTGTTGCAGAATGATGTCCACTCTGCTGCAAATCACCTCAGAAAATTTTTTAAAACATGATCCATTAATGATTACAAACATCACAAATATTAGTATATTTGTTTGCATTCAATTCCAGAGTTTAAGGGCACTAAAACCCCTTTCACATTCTGTAAAGACACTGGTATTATTTTTGTATGCTTTGCATCAGTTCCCCTAAATGTTATGCAAATAAATTCCCTTTTTTCACTTTTTTGAACTGGCCAAATTCTTTCAAAGTTTTCACAAAAATAGAAGAGTTCCTGTTAATTTCAAAGCATTATATAAGTACTCAGTGTTTTCATCACCAAATAACATTAATTCATTTTCTTTCTGTGGCCACCAAATATTCACACTCTTTAAAAAATGAACTAACACTGGAAAATCTTGCAGTCATATTGTTCATTAATACTTGAAGAAATTGCTGCTTGAATTTTGTGAATGATTAGCTGTGTTTAAAGTGTCAGAGATAAGGTGACCTTTGAATGTTATTGTAGTTGAATGTTCAACTTGGGTGGCTTGAAGATGAACACCATTTTTGTCTTTCATTACAGTCGATGAATCAATGAAAAATTTTATTTCTGAAGAAGCATCAGAGTTTCTACACTGTAGATACAGTTGAATTGACTTTATTATTATTTCCAGAACATCCCTAAATGGAACCAGTTCCATGATGAAATTCCATGAAGTCATTTTCTGGACAATCCACAAAATGTTGCTCTACTTTGTGAAGACAGTGAATGATCATTTTCTTGCTTGCAAAATACTGGATAAGTGATATATAACTTGACATCACAGCTGTCACAGTATTGCATGGCATTACCCAATGAACGCCAAATATCCATCCTATTTTTTAAGTTCAAGTCCCAATGCCATGGTAATTTCAGTCATTTTGTGTTGATTTTTCCAGCTTGCAGAAAAGTGTGAATACAGTGTGTCCACGAAGGACTTGAAGAGTAAAACAGACATGGTATCTATTACATCATGTATTACAAATTCCAGTTTATGATTCAAACAATGGGTAACTACAATATTAGGATTATATTTATCACAAATGAATGTAGCTGCTCCTTTGTAAATTTCTTGTAAATTTGTAGCTTCATCAGAAGCAAATACTATCAACTAATTAGGTAAAATCTCTTCAGAAATAAGGTTACTTAATAAAACAAGATATACTGTAAGCAACAGTTTTTCCTGTTGATGAATTTAACTCTACTATATCAGAGAAATTATTGCATGGTGAACCATCATAGATGCAATGAACATAGACAATTAGCATGATTCATTTCCTTGATTAGTGCTTTTGTCAACCAAAATGCTGAGAACACAATAAGAATCAATTATGAACATCAATAGAAGAGAAAACATACGTTTGCCAATGAAATGTGTTACATTTGCACAAGTGCTATCTGATTGAAGATGCTACCAATATCTAATCTGTTAAATGCTTGAAATTTACCTAAACTTCCAATAAGTTGGAATGGTTCATTTTTTTACATATGAGATACACTGCTCTAAATACATGCATGGTCATTTATAATTTCTCTAGATATTTACTTCCCATTTCCTGAAACCTTCAGAGAGTGTGTTATTAACTGTATCTTTTTTCTTTTCATTTGAAATTGATTTGCACTTCAAGTGAAATTTACCCCTTCCTTGATCACTAATTTTATAGTTTAACTTATTATTGTTGCATGCATTCAACTCTTTGTGCATTGCTGTCTTAAATAGCACCATGATTTTGAATTTCTTAACAAGTAAAGTATATAACTCCTGTGGAACTATTTTCTGAGAGCCAAGGGTAATTTGTTTTTTCATTTCCGAATCTCACTTTATCTATACATCTCCTGATTAGGCTATCGCATTTAATCTCACAATTTTCCATATATGTTTTTACTGACTTAAGTCCCCATCACTGCTGGAATTTTTATCTGTTGAATAAAAGACTTGATAGTCCTGCACCATTTTATTCTAACATTTAAACTTTTTAATCACAAATTTATCCATGTCAACCAATTACATGTAAATAGCATCCCCCTCCTTAAAAGATAACTCAACTGACTACACAGAACACCAATCATTACTGCACTCATTGTCATAGCATGCATTTAAATTCTATTATTGTCCATTGTTACATTTCTGTTGCATGTTTAACACTTGTTAGATGATTTAGACTACTACAAGCATTGTGCAGGTGATTTTTTTGCAGAATATTATTATGAAGAAAAGTACACATGTTTCCAGCAATTACATTGGAATTTTAAAACTCTTTTTACACAGTGACATGAAATGGGGGGGGGGGGATTTTCCTGGCAAGGAAGGAATTTTTATTTGACAAGAGAGGGAAATCTCTGAATATTCACTGAATTGGTTAGTATCGTGTGTCAACTGCTTTGCATATATCCAAAAGAAAATTTAAGAATGTTAAATTGACTGGCCTCCCTGTAACTCATCATATTGATCAGCTCAGGGAAAGGATAGACGTCTACTCTGAATGGCTGTTTGCATTCAACATTCATAATCCATTGACTATATACAGGTATCCACAACTTCTAAACAATGCATAAGAGAACATAGATTGTTTAACAAAAACATTCCTCATTAAGATATCTATCTCTCTGAATATATCACAGAGGTCCTGACTCATCTTGTATTATTATTAAGCTACCCAGGAATCAATAATAGTCCGCTCCACAACTGTTAACAAAGGAAGCCATACTTAGAATTTTTACACTGAAAAAAAATGCATTAATCTGGCCATGAGATAACCAAAAGATTTATACTTAATAACTACATCTTAAAATAGACATCTAAGCAGCAATTTATACCATACTTACCACATATTAATTCACTTCAGGCTTGGAATTTGCTCCACTCTCTGAAAAACTTTTCTGCACTGCTGGAATGCAGCCATCCTGCTAGATATATGTTTCACACCAACATAATTACTGGCCTCTATGCATAGGTTGCAGGCCTTTCTTTGATAACAGATATTATGTTAACTTGAAATATATGAATATTTTCCATAGCAATGCTAGATGGAGAGGAGTTTCTGGTCAGGTATGCTAACAAGGCATGAGATGAAAGACATGTCTGAAAGAGTAACACAGTCTTTTATAGTGTGCACAGAACAGGTAATGCAAGGCAGTATAAAATGTAAGCTGAATGGGTAAAGAAGACTCTAGTTGCAGCAGAGTAATTGTCGGAATTCATACTCACCAAGGAGGCTAAGGTCATCAAGGCATGAACTTGTGAATGAGAAGTCTTTGGTTTCGATTCTGCTAGAGCTATCCTACTGACTGGGTTTTTCCAGATTTTCCTCATTTAGCAATGGCAAATGCTAAGTAGGTACCCTAAACTTAGGCTTAAATGCCTTTCTTTATTTATTATGTCTTCTCAGTATCATCAGTGCCCATCACCTATACAGTAATAAAAATGGGCATTAAATATTATTGTCTTCTCAGTATCAAAGTGCCCATCACCTATACAGTAATAAAAAGCATTAAATATTATTTTTAAAAAAATTATAAAATAGAAAAGACGCCATATGTTACAACAGCAAGCACCAAATTTAACTTTTTACAGCAGGGATGGCCATACCAAACCAACAATGAAGAATCATAGTATGTTATCAATCAATGACATTATATTATAATGACTCTGAAACCCTGTCCAGCACTTAGAAATGAAGTGATGCAAGTTGCAAACCTCTAGTTTGGTTCAGCGCTAGCGACCCCTGTTCAGCAGGGTTATTGCATTGGTGAAGGAAAATAGTAATAAAGATGTAATAAAAATATTAGTAAAATTTAGTTTTATTTACAATATTGGATCAACTTTATAACAACATATTATTAACTGAAAAAAATTCAACTTATGATGCATTATCAACACATTAATAGATGGATTACTCTAAGATGTCCATCATAGTCATACTTTATTATCAGTTGTGCCTGGGAATTTCATATTAGATAAAGTACAGGACAAACTTTAATCACCTCACCCCATCCCACCAAGTTCTGAGTGTCTAGTGTCTAGTCTACTTTCATCTATAAGGGTGGTTAGATAAGTTCATTGTTTGCTTATTAATAGAGGGCAACAGCAACTTCTGTATGTATAGTCATAAAGTTTGCTTTCTATATATCAATATTTTATGTTCACAATTCATTCTGATGTTAATTCATTACTTGGCAGTTTAAACACAAACCTTTTGAATGACAATGAAAAATGTGTAAGACTGGAATTCGTGGTGTGATCCAATTACTTTTTCTGGAAGGGAAAAGCAAAGGAAATTCATAAGAGAATGTTGCCTACATTAGATAAGCATGTCCCTCCTATGAAACCATTTGATTTTGGTAAATGAGTTCAAGATTGGCAGAACAAGCATCGAAGATCTATCATGTCCTGTATCTCCAAAATCAACTGTGTGTCCAGAAATGTTGATAAAATCCATATATTGTTTTAGCTGACAGAGGAGTAAAAGTGCATGAGTCAGCAGAGACCACAGGCATCTGAACTGAGTGGGTTCATTTAATTTTACATAATGAATTGCACATAAAAAAACTTTGCCGAAGATGGATTCTGCATCTGCTCTTTCCAGCGCAAAAGCAAAATTGGATGCAAACATTGGGCGATGTTTGAAAATGTTTAAGAAGACTCCAACTGATTTTTATGGCATTTTGTAATTATAGACAAAATGTGGACTGGAAATGAAACAACAGTCTAAACAGTGGACAGCTTGAAGTGAATTAGCTCGGAAAAAGACAAAATGCACTCCATTAAAAAGTTCACGGCTTCAGTTTTTTGGAAAGCAAAAGGAATTTTTTTGATGACTACTGGGAGAGAGGAAAATCATTACTAGAGAATAATATGCATCACTTTTGAAGAGACTGAAGTCAGCGATTGCAGAAAAGCTCCAAGATTGGCCTAAAGGAAGATCTTTCACCATGACAATGTGCCGGTGCATTCAAGATTCAAGCAGTGTCACTCAGGATGGTATACTTTTGGTAAACTATAAATCTTAGATAAGAACATACAAGTGATGCATGGACTTGTTGTAGGAATGTGGGAAACATGCCTTCCTATAAATAAGATAGCATATGCTAACCCATGCACCGTTGGATTGGACATTTCCAAGATCAAGAGGAAGAATGCCTGAAAACATGACCAAAGACAGGACAACTGAAGAAAACCACACTTGAGAAAGAAGCAGCAACCTTTAAATTCAGATAGAGGTGACCCTTTTAAATTTGCACTCTTAATTCAGAGAGAACTAAATATTAATTTTCAGCATTGTTACTATTATAAGACATCTACATAATAGTAGCATCCATCACGGGAAAGCAATTGTGAAGGAAAATTCAACGATGGTCATTGCAACATTCATATTGGTTTTGCCTTATGTACTTAAATGTTTCAATGAGATTAAAATTTTATATTTATATATATATAAATATACAAAATTTAATAATAAAATGGGTATGGTAATATGAAAGGTGATCCTAATGTATTGATTGTAACAATGACATCTTTGGTTAATAAAGGCTGTGATATAGTATATAAACTGCAGTTTTTCTATTTTGTGTAGTATACTTATTAATGTTATAAAATGAAAGTGTACATACTTATTTATGTGAATAATTAGAAATCAGTTCAGTTAAGTAAAATATAAAAAATGCAATAAATTTATTTAAAAGAATTAATTTCAGAAGTAAAGCTCTGCACCTTACCATTTTTCCTAAAGTCCTTGGAAAATGATATATATTGGCAATGCTAATGTACAGTAAACAGAATTATAAATGGTCATGTCTTATCAGATTTTTGTGGCTTTATAAATGGTCATGTCTTATCAGATTTTTGCGTTAATTTAATTATTTCAATGAATGGCTTAAAAAAAGAAAAACAAAGGCATCCAGGTGGATTTGGGGGAAAGGCGGGCTAAGAAGGAAAGTAAATTTAAGGAAGGAGTGGAAAGTATGTATGATGAAGCCCATGGCAAAGCTCTGATCATGATAAAACTAAAAGATAAGGGTTTTCATCTCTCAGAGCAAGAAATCATGAAGTAATGGTAAATATTGACAAACCAATGAAAGGAAGACCTCTACTGGTAAAAGTTTGACCATGAAACAAGCAGGCTCGAGAAGAAAGAATTGCAAAACCAGATGAGAGAGAAATGATTTGTTCCTTTATCTTAAGGAGGTATTATTCGCAATGTGACGTATCCTTTTATCTTCAATTTCAATAGGTAGCTTTTATTTAATGCAGATAATTGTTCGCGTAGTATAAAGACTCTATACATTTGTGACTTGTAAAGCCATTTTGCTCTTATATTCAGAATTATGGTACATCTCAGAACACTTAGAATTAATTAAGAAGTTAATTTGTAATTTGAAACTCAAAATCCCTTGAGAAGACGGAAAAACTAATTTTTACTTTTCTAAAGTTAGCAATGCATCAAGAATCTATTTTTTACATCTTCTTCTTCTACTACCTCATTTTTTATAAAAAAATTAATTAGCACAATGGCTTTTTTACCATGCCTGGTTGATTTTAAGAGCTGCTGAAATCTTTGAATAGAAGCTAAATTTAGAAATCTGAAGACAGTTATGCAAAAAATGACTACATTAATTTAGGCAATCAAGGACATTGGGAAAAAGAAGGAATATTTCTCTATATGTCTTATAGTTAATTTGTAATATAAATTAATCTCATGGAATACATTATTGCACATATAAACAACAAAATTATAATATTTTTGACTTTACAAAGTTTTGAGTTTCAAAGTTTGCATTAGCAATACGTTCTTCTGGTTAGTTATATGAAGTAATGTGTATAAAGCAAAAACAAAGCAATATTGCAAATTCCTAGGATTAAATGCATCATCAAATTGAAATTTATAGGTATGACAACAAAACACCAGCATTTCAAGTGAAGTTTATATCATCTTACATTAACGTATTCAACCTGTTCGCACTAACTTCATTTACTTACATAACATTAGGACACGTTTCAGAAGCTAATTGCTTCCATCATCATCAGTAATCTATGTCACTCTATTGTCTACAGCTTCTTAAATATAATTTATTTACTTATTCACGTAATCCTTCATCTCGTACAAACTTATTTGTGTTTTTATTATATGGGTATCATTGAATTTTATCATTCATTGAGTTCCAATCTTTTTTTAAAGGTTGATGATGCAAGCACCTTTTAAAGCATCTTTTCAGTTCTTCATCTGAGAGCAGTACTATGTGCATGCACTCCATTTTCTCTCAGTTAAAAATATCTGTTTAGAAATCTCCCTATGGGAAGTAATTTCCACTTTTCTAGACAAGTCTTGCCCAGTTGATCTTAGTAAACAATTTTATTAACCAATGTGCCACCTATGTAAAACATTAGTACCTATATTAATTTAATTTCTAATTTGCTGTAAGCCAATTAAAGAATTTAATGAAGCCACAACACTTCAACTTCTCCCTACTTAAAACGTTTTGGCAAGCCTTTATTTTGGAATCCTAAAGTTTCAAAACTGATGAAGTTCTTGAACCTGTGTAAGAAATGTTTACTTTTAAATCATTTACATTCTTTGCAAATATTTAATATTTATGTAACAAAGTTGTGTTCAGTTCTAGGAGTGACATCTTTTTAAAAGATTTTTAATATGCAAGTTGTTAATCAGCTATCATTGAAAGTTATATGAGAACTTGGCGTCATGATATATAACAGCATTTCACTCATTTCATGACACTGTTGGACTCTTCAGAATAGGATTTATTTTATTTTCTTCAAGTTTCCAAATATGGAGTTCTGTTAGCACTGATTTCTATAGGATTATAATCTTACATTTGTTATATGAACTATATGTTTACTATTAACCACAAGCATTTCAGAACTTAAAGAAAGACTTAAAAACAAATTATTTGTAATCAGTAGTATAGGGAAACTAATTGAAATAAATCTGACTTTGGAAAGATCAATGATTTTGAATGTTTTTATTCAGTTTACAGTGCTATTTAACTTTATTATTTATTGATTATATTATGTCAGCTTCTTAATACAAGCAATGGTGCTGGTTTGAGCAGCATACACTTAGTTCATGCTTTTCTTACTTGTGTGGTTCTTTTAGGTTCAGTGCATAATACAGATTTTTACATCTGCAGAACAACAAACGAAATCATGAAATTGTCATGTAATTTTAAATAGTCTAGCTTTACTCCCACTGTCCCACTATTTTTATTATTTTGCAGCTCAGAGAACTTTTGAGTAGTTGTAGGGGAAAGTTTGTCAAAACAGGATACCTTACACTCTTTCAAGCAAGTGTTGTCATCTGTCAGTTCTTTGTCAAATTACTATCACACTTCTATATCCTCAGTCTCCAATGAGTAGCTATTTGAGTAATGTTGTTTAGTGCTTGCAATTCATATAAGTTGAAAATCTAAAATATACTATAATAATCTATTCTGAGTCGGATGTTTAGAACACTCTTTGGTTTTCATTTAAATGAGATTTACTCACTGTTAAACAATTGTTGGGTCATTCATAGGAGATGGTAGGTAGGTATCCGAATTCACTATGATGGTCTTTTTTATGTAAATGCTTTCCCATATATTTAGTTCTTTTGGTTATTGAACAGTTTTTAATAACTTGATGCCTTTTTCTATTTCGTGGTTTTCATTCCAGAAATGTGCTGATTTATCTATTTGTTTATAATGGGTGTTTCTTCAATCTTCCTTCAACCTAATGCCTATATTTCTCTTTGTCTTCCCTACATAAATTTTTCCACAATCCTTACAATTAATCTGGTAAATACCAAATTTTTTCTCTTTGGACCTGATATCTGTTTTGTTTCATTTCAATAAATTTTTTTACACTGTATCGGTTTTGAGGTACTAAGATGTTGAATGTACTGCTTCAAAATTTTTTTTGAAATTTCTTATTGGGAAAGGATTCATATAAAAAAACATGCGCATACTCTTATGCATTTTGACATCCCAGAAGCAGACAGCACTTTATTTATGTTCATCACTAGATCACCAGAGTCAACCCGGATACCTACCTACCCAGCTCCTATGAATGATCCAACAATAGTTTAACAGTTGATGATGTGGACAGTAGTTCCACGAAACATATGTCCTTTGTAAATCTTATTTAAGTGAAACCATAAGAGTGTACTAAACATCTGATTCAGAAGAGATTATTAATGGGTGTTTCACTGTGTTCAATTGCAAATTGAATTAATATTAAAATTTACTGTAATATTTAGCTCCAATTCAAGAGCTGTTTGTCACTGTCTTTAAAAACATGAAGTAGAAGTTTTATAATCTTATATTTAGCATATTGGCCAGAATTTTTGTTTGCAATGCCAAGTTTGCCAAAGTTTACTAGATTGTTGGTTGAAACAAGATAGTATCCCACTTTGACTGCATTGATTTTGTTATTGACGCAAGCTGCCAGTTTATTGTTTTCAGTTCTAATTTTTTTACTCAGGCTGGTGCATAAATTAATGGGAACTTCCAAACAACAATCAGAGAAGTATGGGGTACACTGTTAAAGTGTTATTAGAAGACAAGTTGAGATACCACAAAGCATCAAAGGAGAAGTTCTGCAAAGCACATTACAAGCAAGAGTGTTGAAAGTGAAAAAAGTGTTATTTTATCTGGAAAAATGCACAGTGAAAGGATGAGTAAGTTGTAAGTTTCACGCCTTGAATTGAATGGGATGCTGATGACCTGAGATGTTAAAGAGGGTCCATAAATAAACAAATAAAAAAAACAATACATTCAGAGTCATTTATTGGGATTACCTTTGAATAAACTGAATAGACTGGCCAATGAATTGATGGAAAAGAATTAGTTATTTCACAGTTTTAATAAATGAAACTAGAACTATTAGATGAAGCACCACCAGAGAGTACCACTGCTTATCACCCACCAAGTTGGATGCAAAAAGAAATACTTCTAAATTTTTTTCAGTCTTGCATTGTTTTTGCCAAGCCACAAGTGCAAAGCTTGTTCTACTGTTGTTGGATGGTCATGCAACCTACACAAAATATTTGGAGCTGATTGACTAGACTTAATAAGATGTCATTATTTAATTCAAAATCTCAGGAAGGATAGACTAAATATTCTTAATGTGAAGGTTAGACTCGTGAAGCCTGCAGTGGTGTTGATCCAGTGACTATGAAAGAATTGAATGTGATTTTGCAAATAATTTTAAATTTCATGTGTTCCAGTTAATGTGTTGCTAAACAGACAAACTTTGAAGTGTGACTGTATTATAAAATTACTTATCCAACCAATAAGCCAAAATGGAATATTTGACCATTTTTCAGAATATCTTTATAGCATCTCTTACATAATCATTTACTAAAATTCTTTTAATGAATATTAAAACAGTTTGTTGAATGATGCTACACACAAAATACAAAATTTTCTTGCACATTATCTTTAACACAAAAAAAAAGTGTTAAGTATCCTGTTTTACCCAACTCTCCTCTGCTATATTATTTATTGTGTTCGGATAAAAATATGGCGTGGTTCAATCCAAGTTCTACACCAAGACAACACATGCCAATAAAATATTTTTTTACAAACATGCTGGTCAATCCAAATCAAAAGTCCTCTCTCTTCACAGACCATATCCATTTGTTCTTAACTATATACAAATATTACCCCAGATTCCTGAATTGAGTTTAATTACTAACCATTTTCTTAGCTGCAATTAACTTATTTAACTTTAACCATTTACAATTTATCAGTTGTTGTCTCCATTCCCTTGTTCCTGAGCATTCAAACAGGACATGTTCTACATGTTCCACATTACCACATATAGGACAAAATCCATCTCACCTCTAGTTCTAAAACACCCTAATCTCCAAATTCCCAATTTAAGCCTTGCCATTTCCTCTCTTTCTTGCTTAGTGCATTTACTGATATATCTTTCTCTTTTAGCATCCTCTTTTATTTCCTGATAAAACATTAATAAACTCTTCCTGCATTATAGAATGTAACATTTACCCATCTATATCCTCAAACCTCACTTTAATCTGTTTTCAGAAACCTCTCTCCAAATCACCTCTTCTTAGCCATAGATTCCCCATTCCATTCCTTCTTAACTCCTCCCCAACTTTGTGCACCCATTAATAATTACCTATCCCAGACTCTTGGAAATTATTCTTGTAACACTATGTTAAAAGAATAATTGTCTGCAACATCTGTTGTATCCTGAACCAATACTTTAACACTCTCTCCATCATACACCCTCTCACACCCTAACCATCCCCATCTCCAAGAGTGCTCTGGCATTTGCAACATTACCGCCACGGGTTGCCGAGGCTGTTAAGGCTCGAACTTGTGAGCGGGAGATCTGGGTTTCGAATCCCACCAGGACCGTCCTCCCTGACTGGGGTTTTTTCCAGGTTTTCCTCAGTCCTCACAACTGGCAAATGCTGGAACGTTTCCTTCCTTAAAAAAAAAAAAAACCTTTCCCAATATATAATGTCATTTCATATATCATCAGTGTCCACCACCTGTGGTGCCTCAGTAATAAAAACAGGCGTTAAACACTAATAAAAAAAATTGCAGCATTTTGTGGGATTCCCAACACAATCTTACAAAAACTACTAAGTACCCTATCTATCCATTTCCACCTTTTCTTTATCCCCCATATTTCAATGCCATATGCCCACCTAGACTCCACCAATACCCTATATAATCTTTCCAACCAATTTACCAACAGCTTGAGCACAAAAAACCATGCAGATAGTAAACTCTTAGTTAGAGCAAATTTCTTTTGTTTTTCCAATTAACTCAAAGAGCTCAAAACAATCTCTAACAGGATAATTCCTTCACAATCTGTATCAAGATCCCATTTTATGCAGTACCTCATAATCATACCATAAACCTATTCCTGAGATGGATGCAAACATTAAATTGTCAGCACAATGTAAGCCCAGGATCTCCAGCCTATTTAATATTGGTTTGTGAATATTATTGTTGTCTATAAATAAATTGAAAAGAATTGGACAAACTTACACCCTTGTCTAAGCCCCTTGTTTTGAGTAACTTATAAAGCTCTTTCAGCAAACAATCATCTCCTTACTCATCCCTTTATGCCATAATTTATATTATAACGCCTCTATTAATTCAATCATATGCTTTCTCGAGGTCAATAAATACTGCATATAATCTGCCTTGTTTGTTTGCTATCATTGTTTTAATACAAATACATTATCAGCAGTTCTTCGCCCTTTTCTAAAACCTGATTGAAATGGAGAGATTAGAGTATTCCTTTCTACTCAATCATTTATTCTGTCAGTTAAAATCTCTGTAAAAACCTTACCGAAATTTCACGGAAGAGCAATTCCTCTATAACTTCCTGATTCATCAATAGACCTTTTACCCTTATACATGGGGTGTATAATAGCTGTGCGTCAACTCTTGGGTATCCTCTTGGTCCATTTAATTGAATTCAATAATCCCACCAAACACTTTGTTTTGCTTCTGACATCATACCTGAAAAAAATTCTACTGGCAATCCATCTTTCCTACTGCCTTATTCTACTTCTCCTTCTGAACTGATTCAATACCCTTCTTCATAAGAAATCTCTCCTCCCAACACCTCATTGTATCATAATTCCAATTCCAAATTTCAACATCTCATCTCACATCTCTAAATTTAAATAAGCAGTTAAAACACTCCACGTATTTCTCCAGCACAATTGATGGTTTCCCCTTCTAGCTTTTATACAATTCCTTATAATTTCCCATATTTGTTGTACCTTTCCTACTCCAATTTTTCTCTGTATTTCTATGGCCTTTTTTCTCACCTATTCATCTTTTTTCCAATCTAATAACCTTTTATACTCTTTCCCTATTCTCCTCTTGAGCATTTTCTCTCCACTTAATTAAGGCACCCTTTACTACGCTTCTCATTATCCTGCATTCATAATCAAAATAGTCATTGTGGTTTTTCCATTTATTCCTCATCCTTATGAGCATCCTATTTTCTGCCCACTTAAACACAAATTCTAATAAACTTAGAGCCTCTCCCTCCTTGTCTAATTCACTGTACCAATTAATTCCATAAACACACAATCTTGCCATTGCATAATTTATAATTAAATAAAACTCTCCAGCCTAGGCCTGACTCCATTTATATCTGTCCACTTTCTGAACAATTCTTCCTTGTTTGAGTCTAGAACCTTCTTCTTGGTATTTGATTTGCCCCTATACTCCATCACTAGGGGAAAATAGAATCATCACTTTGAAGTTTGTTACAGAACCTTCTTTTTAATTTTCAAGGGACTTGATGATTTTTTGTTTGTTTGTTTACAGATGCTCTTTAACATCTCAGGTCATCACCATCCTATTCAAATCAGAGCGTGAAACAGCGACAAATGTTGCTCAGAGACCTCTTTTCTCAGGCTTGAGGTTCTTTATAGTGCTGTGAATGTATGACATTGGATCCACGGCTATACTTCTCTTCCGAAGGAAGTGATACTTAGAATTTTTACACCCGAAAAAAATGCATCGACCCTGGCCGGGATCGAACCCGCGATCTCGGGCTTAGAAAGCAAGTATGGTTACCACTACACCACCAGGACTGACTTTCAAGGGACTAGAACATAATAGTGTATATGTGAAAAATTACTTTTGCATACATTCAATTTATAGAACATCAATTAATCACTATCACTTCATTTATTGTCATCTTTCACGTGATTGTCCATCCATTGTACATATCATTTAAAAATTTGATAGTAATCAGGTAAAATAGCTTGTTTTGGAAAATATAAATGTTATTTCTCAATATCTTCATTGAGTACACTTGGTGCACTGAGTGTCCAATAATTTTGCTACTTTATGATTTTATATGAAAGTTTTGCATTATTAGTTAAATTATTAGTTGGTTGATTATATATTTTTAATAAAGATCTATTTTTATTGAAGTTTATATATGAAGGAATTCTTTTCTATAAGGTAATTTTTTGGTTTTTATATATTTCTAAATATACAAATATATGTAACCTGTCATTCTACAGAACAGGATATTTACTTAGTTGATAACTTGTTCCCATAATACTGAGCAGAGAATATGCTACCTTAATGGAATCTAGGTGGGAACGGCCCCATGTTTTGTATGGACAACTGCTGGACTGGATCAGATGGCTCGTTGCTTGGCAGCCCCTCATACTCTTCATTGTACAGGGCATCAATTGGATCCTAGGTCTCGAGTGAACTGTACAAAAGGCTGTGATTTTCTATTATTTATGTACATTTTCAGCAAGTTCACTGTAAATAGTGGACAAGTGCATATTTGTGTGCTTAAGTCTGCTCTTTATGTACAAGGAACTGTACTAAATTAAATATAAATTATACTACCAAAAATCGTCATTATTCTTTATGAACCTAATATTTGAAATTCATTATATTTCATTGTCACACTGTATGTAATGTAATGTTCACATAGCTGAACCCCCTAGGACTTCATCTGGTTACAACTTTGTAAATGAGCAAAGGCGGATCAAATATATGAACAAGCCTTTCTAAAGACCGGCAGACCTGAACCTGTAGAGTGCAGGAGGTTTCAAGGATTTTATAGCATGTGTGGTGTAGTCTCTGGAGGGGAGTAGTGACCTTAGGAACTCGTTGGTCAGTTGCTGTCGTAATGAGCGAGAGGGAGATGTATCCTGCTGTTGCTCAAGGTGTGATAATACAATTCGTCAGCGAGAATGCTAATGTATCTGGAGTTTATCATCGGTTACTTCCACAGTTTGGGGAAAGGATTTTCATGGGCCCAAGTGAAATATTGGTTTCATGAGTTTAAGGAAGGATGTGAACATATTGAAAACATGGCCCCATTTATACTGCCCATTCGTGCCGCAGAACATCCAAGCTTGTTGTAACCTCCTTGAAGAGGATCGCCACATCACAGTGCTTGCAATATCTTAGAACTTCTTATAAGTTATGGGAGTGTCCAATCAATCATTCGAAGGGAGTTGAGAATGCGAAAGTGTCATCTCGTTGGGTTCCACGGTTGCTCACTGCAGAACAGAAAGCTGTGCGAGTTCAAATTTCTCGTACGCTTCTTGCGCATTATGAAAAGGAAAGTGATGTTTTTTGGGCAAAATCATCACATGTGATGAGACATGGGTGCACCATTACACCCCCTAATCAAAGAGGGCCAATATGGAATGGAGGAGATGTGGCGAGCCACCGCCGGTGAAAGCCAAGACACAGCTGTCTGTAGGGAAGGTTTTGCCACTGTTTCTGGGACTCTAAAGATGTTAATTTCCTCCAAGAATGACAGACCATTAATGTTGCCTACCACTGTGACCTTCTCGGTCAAGTACGATCAGCAGTAGTCCAATCATAAATGTGTTGTTCTGCAAGACAATACCAAACCACACGCAGCAGCAGCAACACAAAAATTGGTTCATATTGCATTCCACTGTCCTTCCACATCTACCCTACAGTCTGGATCTCTCATCATGCAACTTCTTTATGTTCGGTCTGCTCAAAGCTCTCGGTGGACAAACTTCACAACTAATGAGAAGGTAAAAGACAAAACACTTCCTGCACAACTAGCTCCACACCTGTCCTCATACTTTCTTTGAAAGTAGCATTAAAAATTTACTATCCTTTGGAACAAATACATTGATAAGATGTGAAACTATGTAGAACAATAAGAAAAATGTTAATTTCAATTAACTTTTATTAATAAAATATTTGTAGCAGAAGGCTTGTTTATATTTGATCCACCTAGGTATAAGGTCATATTTTGAGATATTCTGGGAAACTAGTCGAAGTATGTCACCAAACCAACTGTATATCAATATTATTTTACTATTGTTAATGGTTTCAACAGTATAAGTTCATATAACTAATAAAAGTCGTTAAAATTTGTAGTATGAAAGAAATGTCCAACTTAACTTTATCATAGAAGCACTGACGCACATAAAGCTCATTAATTCTTTATCATTTAGATACTAGGAAGGTACTTATATCTCACGAAATATGTGACTAAATAACCAATCCAAATAAGTAACAAAAGTTGACATGGAAAATGTGTTCCTAAATAAAAAAAATTAATAGTTTAAAAGGCTCAAAGAAACAATGATGTAAAAATATTAGCTTGCTTGTAAGGAAAGGTTTCTGTAATTTTTGCACAAGTGCAAACAGAACAAAGAGGAGAATATAGTGATTAGGGAATCAGCAACTTTATGAAAACTAGAAATTTGATACCTTAAGGGAGTAATTGGTAATTAAATATAACATGTCCTTTAATTATTGGTATTCATTTATCTTATGGTTAAAGGGATCAGCTGCATAAAAACCAAATCTAAATTTACATTGGACTGATCTATTTTGTTAAAAATTTAGGAATCGGTGAAGAATAAATTTTTGGAACTGAAGTCAGATACAATTTAAAACTATAATTCAGGTGATACTACGGATAAAATGCTACAGAGCAAAAGTGCTGTTTCAAGTACAGGTAGATTTTTCCTTTTTGGGGCGACTCCACATACATTTGGTTGCAGTTGACTGAGCTCTGCATTCTCGTCTCGTTCCTGTGCTTGAAAGTCGGATGGGGAGCCGCAGCCGAGGTCAGTGTAAATTTAACTCTACCAATCTATTCATATGTTCTTGTGTGACAGTATATTAAGTATTCATTAGGCGATATAATACAGTGTTTGTGTTAATATGGCTCAGTTCAGGTATTCTATGTATTTGCTAAATATTTACAATTTGTATGTGTATTCAGAGATTGTTTCAAGAGAGATTCCTGATATTCAACTTCAAAGTCAAAGCTAAATTCACAGATTGGTAAATAAATTTCGCGAAATGGAAATATTCCTGTAAAAAGTATACATATCCATGTACAGTACTGACAAAAGAAATGTTAGATGTCATTGAACATGTTCTGGAATATTCCCCTAAAAACCACTTTCTTTTTCAGCAAATGAAAATTTCCTATTCCTCATTTAGAACAGCTACAAAGCTTGAAGTTAAAACCCTATAAAATTACTGTAGTATATCCAATAAAATAGTAAGTACAGAAACTTAATCTGGGTAACCTGCATTCAAGAATACATTGGTGATTGGATTTTAAAAAATGTGCATGGTGTAGAAATTGATCTTAATCTAATTTTCTTTATGAGAAAATCTTGGTTCCATCTAAGTGGGTATGTTCGTTCACAAAATAACAGTTACTGAAATTCAGAAAAACCTAACGTGCTTCACAAGGAACCTGTGCATGATTAAAATATAGGAGTGTGGTGTGCAATTAGCAGCAAGAGAATAATAGGCTCTTCTTCTTCTTCTTCTTCTTCTTCTTCTTCTTCTTCTTCTCCTCCTCCTCCTCCTCCTCCTCCTCCTCCTCCTCCTCAATATTGGTAGGCATGTGCAGAATATTTTATAACCCTTTTACTATGAATTAACATGAATTAATTTATGTCTCTAAGGGACATTACACAAAAAAAGTGTGCAAGACAAATCCACATACATTAAATGAACTGAAAAATAATGTTTATGAAGAAATTTCTTTTATTTCTCAAAGGGAATTGCAGAGTAATGGTTAATTTCATAAGCCAATGCCAGAAATGTATGGAGAATGAATTGAGGGAGTTCCAGTTTACTCTTGCTTGATAATGGTGAGTAAATGTACCTTTTAAGGTAAATAATAACTTATGTGACAATCATAGCTGCAGACTTTATGACTCCCATTCATCACAGTACCAACTTGAACCTACCGACCAGCCTTTATATGTGGACTAATTCCATGAAGGAAATATCACCCATTAGTAAATATATCTGCACAAAGTTTGTGCTGCAAATTCAAAATCCAAAGAAAAATGCCAAATTCTATCCCATTTTAATACATTTCTGCTGAATTGCAATTATTTTTTCCCCCTCCCAATTATTGTCTTTTAATAGTAAATGAAGAAGAAAGAATGGGATAAGAATGAGTTGCAATTCTGTTTGAGGTTTCAAAAATACATGACAGTGAAAAGATTTGATTAGTAGTTAAAATCATGAATAGAAATGTGGTAAAATAGACAATGTTGAACCAAATGATTGGTGCAATTATTTTAAGGGGCTGCTATTCTTAGATAATAAATATTTGGGCCCAGTATCAGCATCTTGAAATCTTGATAAGGAAATTAGTGCATTGGAAATCTGGAAACAAATTATAAAATTTAAAGGGAACAAGACAAGTGGTATTGACCAATTCTGGGGGAATTTTGGGACTTATGGTGCAAGAATAGAAATAGTATGCATTTACTAACAAAATTATTTAATACAATTTTAGAGAAAGATGTAGTTCCAGTGAAATGGAGAACAAGTGTGATAATGCTATAGGAAAGGGGATGTTAATAACCAAGCCATTATAGAATATAAGTCAGTTATCACTAAAAGGAAAGATCTTCACTGAAATTTTGGCAAATAGATTACAGCAATGGGCTGAAAGGAAGAAGAAATTTTCAGAGTTCCAGTGTGGATTTAGAAGAATAAAAAGAACAGTTTAAAATATTTTCATAATAAAAATAATTGTTTATAAGTATTTAAGTGTCAAAAGGGAGAGGGGTATATATGCTACTTATAGACTTGTAGATAGGCTTTTGATACTATAGATAGACAAACACTGTGGATTAAATTAAAAAGGAAAGTAGTAAGAACTTGATTAAGATATTATAAGCAATCTATTTAGATAATTTTGTGTGAAATGTTCAAGAGGCGAGATAGTAGCATGCATGCAGAGTTTATCAGGAGTGAGACAGGGATGTAAATTAAGCTCAGTGTTATTTACTTATTTATTGATATTATAAAGGATTCAAAGAGAAAATGTACATTCACCAGTGTAAGGAAATGCCAGTTCTATTATTTTCAGATGATTTGGTTGTTGGTTCTATCACAAGTGAAGCTTTAAGAAGACAACTGAAGTTATCCACAACTATTGTAATGAATGGTGCTTAAAAGTAAACATAAAAAATTCAAATTAATCATCTTCAAGAAGAAATACAGAAAGGACAAGAAATGGTGATTAAATGGGCGTGAAATAGGTTAAGAAATTTGATTATCTTGGGGTGAGGTTAAGTGCTAATGGTAGCTGGAATGATCAGAGATAATTAGTATTAGCTAAAGGAAAAATATCTAATGCAATTGTAAGGGCATGTTTGATGGAATGGATATACAACACTATGGTGGAAGCAAAAATTATATATGGAATAGAAATTGGGGGATATAATGATAAACTGGAAGGTTCTGGCTTTAATAAATAGACTATTTTGTAAATTAATATTGTGTCACCTAATAATGTAGCGTTGGTAGAATTGGTAGAATAATTGAAAGAATTATGAAATACCTATGTAGAATAAATATGTTAGATGATTGAGAGATTGTCAAGTAATGTCTTAATAAACAGGATAAGTTTAAATGGAACAGGTCATGGGTGCTTGAAACTCGGGATAATGTTGAAAAAATTGATATGGGGAACTGTTGGGTAAATAAGCAATATAGATATAAGGGGTTTTGGAAAGAAGCAAGAGAATTCAAGATATTGAGAAACAAGAAATCTCTGCAAGCTTTTAGAAAGAATTGATTGAGAGATAAAAAGAATTTGGGTCAGGAAGAAGTACTTAGAAATTTGTGATAAATTAGGGAGGGAAGGGCCTGTTTGGGCCTGAACAGGAGTAAGGAACTTAAGAGAACTGAGAAGTATCTGGAAATGAATGTCCCAAGTGTGGTGAACCTGATAATGATTACCATACATATTATATATCATATTAAGACAAACAAAGTGGCAGAAACTACAGGTATGAAATGAGAAATTTCAATAAGAATTTTAAGAATTAAAGGAGATAAAAATTTAAAAATGATGGGGGAATACTTTGGCAAAATTCTTCTTCTCATTTGGCACTACAGTCTGGGGTGAACCTTGGCCATCCTCTACTTCCATCTTACGACTTCATTGATAGAGGGCAGTATTGCAGGAAATGTGACCAGCATGCTGGCACTCTGTAACTTTTGTGATCAAAGAATGCCATCTCTCCATGAGGCAACTTCTGAATTGTCCTCACAAGGCTGGGTGGGACCCATTCCAAACCTCCTTAACTTAGAAAAGTTCATAAGTAGGTACTGGGAATCAAACCCAGGCCTCCCAGCCAGCAGTCAGCAATGCTAACCACCAGCTCATGGAGATGATCATTTTGGCAAAGTTAGAGAAAAATTAGATGTAGTACATGAGAAGCAAGTTTAGAATTAATAAAAATTTGTTTATTAGAATAAGAAATGAAAGTGATGAAATTGATTATGGTTTGGTCTCCAATATATCAACAACCTGAAGTTATAAACTATATTGGTACTGGATACAGTTTAGATAAGCTTTGAGTTGAGTTTGGTACAGTTTTGAGTAGGCTGTAAGATGCTGGACATGTATCTATTTTATAATATAATTGGTGCTAAATAAATAAATTAATTAATTAAAAAATGTATAAGTGGTAGACAAAAAATGTTCTTCAGAATCCTTTGAAAGAAAACAATGTAATGACATGTAACAACTTCCACCATCAGCAACATTGCTCCCACAAAATACAGCATATAGATGGTGCTTATGCCTTTCTTGGTGGAGACGATATGCAGAATTCAGGACAGTGAGTGCCAGATTAGTGTGAGTAATGAATGCTCCTAGGGAGGAATAGCATGTTATGATCCAGTTTTCCATAGCCAAAGATCACACAATGGTGGGACATTCACTGCAGAATAGACACCGTTTATGGTCAATACTGTTAAAGAGCTTTCATTTAAGGGATGCCAAGGTTTTGAAGGGATTGGTCAGGTTTACAGGATGGACAATCCAAAGTTGCCATCATACAGTCAAAACTCATATCCAGAGGGTTGCTGGACTAGAGTGTGCTGGTAGAGGATGACAGGCTGCAGTATCACAAGATTTGCATACAAAACCTTACCAAGAATTGAAATTTTCTGTTCAGTTAAATAATAGGGGACAGTCACTGAAATGTGCTGTGCAAGCAGGCCAGTGCAAGAAAGGTGATGATGCTGTTGTTCAATCACCATGGATCTATACGTACAAAATTCTAGGAGTGAGATGTACCATCAATGCCAATTAATAAAACACACTTGCATCCTTGCAGTGGCACAGCAAGACCAAAAGGCATGGTTTCCTAATGAGGAGTATTATCCTCTATGATAATGCAAGGCCCCACACAGCCAAAGTGAAAGTTGCAGAAAAATTTGAGAGAAACCCATTCTTGATTGGAAAAGAAGTGCAAGAAAGGATGCTGCATGGGGACATATCGAGGTTGAAGGCTAGATGTTAAAACCTCCCAATGGAACATATGAAAGTGACTGTACAATGCAATATGGTCAAAAATCACATTTTCATTTTTATGTTCTAAAATAAATATTTAAAACAGTGATTGTGCAATGCCACACCCACTTTCTGCAGTTTTTATTTGAAAAGTATTTGCTTTCTGTGGTAAATTTTATGTCAGTGGTCGGTAAGCTACCGTATGTTGACTATTCTGTTTAGTAATAAATGTTTGCGTAGCATAAATACCCATTGAATGTTTATTCATCAGTATGTGTCAAAACCTGTGTGTATTTTAATGCGTACTTACTTGCTGATCAAAGCATTGGAGTTCTGCACATGGATGGCAAAAGGCAGTAGTGCAATCCATTTGTAACGTGTGATCTGATAATTTGTGGATTACTTTATGCTGAATAATGGTGAAGATCAGGGTGAGATAATGGAGCAACGACAGAATGAGTGGCAGGGGAAAATGGAGCCTGGAAAAAGCCTGCCCAGGTGCCACTTTGTCCGTGACAAATCTCTCTTATAGTGCTGGGATCAAATCCAGGCTGTCTCATTGGGAGGTGAGTAATCTAAACACTTGGTCACACTGTATCCAAAAACTTTTATGTCAATTTTCTCAATTCAACTTATATTCCTTTTTTAAAATTTGGTTAATGCTACAAAGCTCACACTTGGCACTCACATTGTGTCGTTGTGAAGACTGGGATCAGAATTAATTAACTATTAATTAACTTTATATGAACCCATAAGTAGGAGAAAATTAGAAAAATGAAAATACAAACTTGGTGGATACACAGTATATAGGCGAGTAATCCTCGCCGTTGAATAATCCCCACATCCGAATTTTAGGAAGGGAGTTTTGGAAAAGAAAAAAAAAAGTTGTTTATACATCTATATTGAAACACTACAATAAATTATAAGTTAAAATATTGTTATATGTAAGAAGTTCGTTGCGTCGTAATTTTCATAATCACGTTGCTGATGCTACTCTGCATGAAGAAAATTATACACTTAAGTCAGCATCTTTTAGTTTTTGTTCCATTTAGCATAAATAAGTTGCGCGTTGATTTGTCTCTACAAGGAAAGTAGTCGTCATTGTTATCGTCGCTTGATTTTACCGCTCGGAGTGAGTTGGTGCTCTTTCTCGCCCATCCAACTCACATAACTTTCTTTTAATACAACTTTAAACGGTCGATTGACGCAGATGTCCAATGGTTGAGGAATCTGTGTAAGTCCTCCAGGAATGACAGGCAAGTTAGTTCTTTCCTCGTTCAAAACTTTCTGTACGTTGTCTGTAGTATGGCCGAAGTAACTATGTAGAAAAAAAACTTCTCAAGTTGAGAGGCGCTCCTGAGCGACGACCCAGTCAACTACAAGCTCATTGGCCATCCACACTTTAGGGTGAGCTCGTATGATAACGCCCTTAGCATTCACTTTAGGATTGGTTTATTGTGTGAAGATGATGCATGGCGGTAGATTCCATCTGCACTTACACACAGCATAATAGCCTGCATCTTTGATTTTCACTACCGCCAGATCTAATTACCACATTGGGTTCAACCTTTTTGTTTATTGCGTAGTCATGCGGCATTTTAAAGTACGTAGGCTTTTGGTCTGCATTACCAAATGTGAAAGAGAATATTGAGTTTTTTAGAGCAATCTGATGTTAATTCTGTGGAACTGCATTATCTTCTCTTCGTAATGGGCAGGAGACATTGAGCATTGCTTATTTTCCTACGAAAACTGAAGCCATTACATTGGAAGACGCGTGTGAACCATCAGCGACTAGCCTTAAAACCAGTATCAGTTATGTTTAGTTCTCTTGCTATTGCTTTCAATTGGGACATTTCACTCGTAACGGCACATCCAACTGTCTCTTTTCAGTCACATACCTAATCTGTTTTCCACTTCTGGAAACTTTGTTGTCCGCGAAATGTCTGTCAGTTCGACTCAAGACGAGCTTTCTTTTTCGCCTCAGTCACGAATACAGCTCTCATCTACGTAGTATTTTCGTCCAGCAGCGCGATTGCCAATTTGCTGTGCCACTATAATGAAGTGGAGTTTTTCTTCCGCCGTGAACGACCTATAACGATATTTCACTTCAGCTGACGCTACGCAAATGACCTTGACCTATACCGCGTTCTGTACAAGCGGTTGTAGCTTGTGAAAGAAGAATGCTAACTTTCTGATTTTGGTGTGTCAGAAATGTGGTACCAACCCTAATGCAATAATACGCTCACCCCAACTTTTCGCTGTTAAATTTTGGAAAGGGGGTTATTCGCGTATATACGTTAAATTATTTTTTAAATGATGTTAAATAAAAGTTATAAAAATAATTCTCCTCCCCAAGCTTAAATACAATGTTTTGAATTGGCAGCAAAAAATCGGTATTGTAATCTCAACAACTACAGAAGAAGAAGAAGAAGAAGAAGAAGAAGAAGAAGAAGAAGAAGAAGAAGAAGAAGAAGAAGAAGAAGAAGAAGAAGAAAGGAATGCAAGAGTTCTTATTTTCCTTTTCTTTTAATTTATTCCACAGATAAGTATATTTGTTTTAGAAATAAAGTTTTCAACAAATACTTCTGATTGCACATATAATTAATAGCTACAGGTATCAGGAAGATGTGACAGAATTTTAGAGTTTGTAGCTCTTAATAAAACTAAGTGTTTGCTTTAGTACTACTTTCACACTATGGGGCTACCTTAAGCTCTCCCAGTAAAACAAGAATCTCTTATAAGTCAACATGAATTAAGAATGGACCCATGGGTCTGGTAGCATACCTTCTGCTGTAGTAAAAGTTTTAGTTTATAATTTAAAAAGGTAAGCCAATTGATTTGTTTCACAACATGTAATAGATCAGCTATGATATATCATTAAATTATATCACTCATATGCTATCTATACCAACATCCTATTTGCTTAAAAAAATTAAAATCCCAATTATACTGAGTACTTTTTGTGCATTTAATTAAACCAATGTTATTCACCAAAATTTACAGCTCCTTTCGTAGTCTTATAATAATTATAAAATAAGATAAAAAAACCCTGCTTAGTATAATGTACAGAACTAAGTATTATGCTAAATATTATGTCACCAACACATCATATAATAGAAAGAATTAGAGATTTTCCTAAGTTAGTTATAAAAATATACTATCAAAATAAAGGCCTACAATTTTTTGTATAGTATTCTAGAATTTAACAAGTGTTAAGAAAAATAACAACTTAGTGCTTAAAATGGTTTGATATAGTGTGAGAATCCCACTCCCCATCTTGTGCTACATTATTTATATGTTCATTATTCCTGTTTTCTGATGCCAAGCACTATCATTCTGCAGCTAGCTGAGGATTCAACAAAGAAAGACAACTGCACGGAATATGATCTGATTAGGAAGGTTCATGATTGTCAAATCATATGCATATCATTTATATTGTTCTTTAAACAATGATTTACAAGGTTCTCTCATCTTATGTTATAATATCCGCGAGGCCTCCTTGAGATTTTTTTCTACTGAGAGAGATTTAACATATCTTAAACTTTCACGGCAGGTGTTCATAATGTTAAAATTAAAAAAATTCCGGGCTGTTGTGCCGTGGTCTTTGTTTTAAAAATTAAAATAGAGTTTTCGCCGGCTATCTAAGTCCAGCATCATCAGTGTAATGTGAAATATATCGTGTCGGGTCAGATACGGAACGATCGATATCGACGTTGATGGGAAGGGTGGCCGGAGGGGAAGCTCTTTGTTGTGGACACACGTGTTGCTATGGCGAAAACCACTATTCTCTATTTATATTAAAAGAGTGCTGTTGTATTTCAACACTTTCCCTTCTAGTCAATTTAAAATAACCGTTTGATTTTGCAACCACTTTTGTCTTGTCAAAAATATCCCATGGCATTCATGAGGACTTCTATCACGGCAGACAACTCTTAGCTGGGTTGACGTAAAGATCGTTTGTGTTCTTCAACTCGTTTTTAATTGACCTTCCAGTCATACCAATATACACTTTCCCACATTCACCGGGAATTTTATAAATTCTAGTGGGGATCTTTTCAAGGACGTAGCATTTGTCTAGTTTTGTAGCAACTACATGCAAGATGAATGTCAAGGCTACTGATATACTAGTAAGTTTCGATGTTGAGTCGCTTTTTACTAACGTACCTATTAAGAACGTTTGGAATCTGTTGCAACCACATTTTGAAGCAGAAGTGTTTGCATTATTCAAGCACGTTTTAATCATCAATTATTTTCATTGGAGATGGAATTTCTACCAACAAAAGGAAGGATTAGCTATGGGAAGTCCTCAAAGCCCTATTGTGGCTAATCTTTTATGCAACATTTCGAGGGAAAATCCTTGGAAATTGCTGAATATAAACCGTCAGCATGGGTGACCGAGGTTTTTAAGGCGCAGACTCATGAGCCAAGGTCTGGAATTCAATTCCCACCAGGACCGCTCTACCTGACTGAGGTTTTTTCAAGGTTTTCCTCAGTCCTCATACATGGCAAATGCCGGGGAGGTACGCCAAATTTAGGCCTAGAATGATTCCTTCCTTAAAAAAATCCTTTTTCAGTTTACCAATTCATCTCATGTATTATCAGTTTCCACCTCGTCGGTATTGGTGGTGTACAGATAACCAAACTTGCCTCCTAAACCAAGATCGCGGGTTGAAACCCGGCCAGGATCGATGGATTTTTTCGGGCATAAAAATCCTAAGTATGGCTTCCTTCGGAAGGGAAGTAACGCCGTGGATCCTGTGTCGTACATTTACGGCACGAAAAAGAACCTCAAGCCTGAAAGAAAAGGCCTCTGAGCAAAATTTGTCGGCCGTTTCACGTCCTGGATTGAATGGTTCGCTGATGACCTGAGATGTTAAAGAGCGTCCGTAAATAATAATAATAATAATAATAATAATAATAATAATAATAATAATAATAATAATAATGAAGTGTGATGGATCAGTAGTAAAAACGGGCTTAAACACTATTCCAAAATTTTCGGTTACGATATGTGGATGACATTAGTGATATGGCCTCGTGGAGAAATTAAGCTACAATTATTTTAGAACATCTTTATAATCCCCATGCCAATATTAAGTTCACAATGGAGAAAGAAAACAGTGATCAACTCACATTCTTGGATGTTCCAGTCCAGAAGAAGCCATAAAACAGCCTTGGTCATAAGTTTATAGAAAGCCTACACAAACGGACAGATATCTAAATGCAATGTCGAATCCTACTCAAAAATTAACTACATCAACACAATAGTACATAGAGCAGTTCATTACTGAACCGAAACATCTTGAAACTGAGCTTTAATATCTTCGAAAAGTGTTAATTACCAATGGATATAGCAATAGAGATATTAATCGAGCCATTCGTCCTAAATGGATCCTCTGATTCTAACAAACAAATGAAAGTCTATTTTACATAAAATACGTTACAGTACGTATCGCAAGAATGTTAAAAAAAAAAAAAAAAAAAAAAAAAAAACCACACACACACACACATTCACCGACCACAAAACTAGGACAAATGCCTATGTTCTGCAAAAGATCCCCTTGACGTCAGTCGTCACTGGAATTTACAAAATTCCCTGTGAAAGTGGGAAAGAGTATATTGGTATGACTGAAAGATCAGTTAAAAAACGAGTTGAACACAAACGGTTGTTACATCGAAACCAGCGAGTGGTCTGCCGTGGTAAAATAAGGTCTCAATGAATGCCATGGAATATTTTTTGACAAGGCTAAATGGGTGCAAGTACAAAAGGTTATTTTAATTTGGCCAGAAGGGATAAGTTGATTTGTTTATTTACAGACGCTTTTTAACATCTCGGGTCATCAGGTCCCATTCTATTCAGGGCGTGAAACAAATTTTGCTAAGAGGCCTCTTCTTTCAGGCTTGAGGTTCTTTTTCGTGCCGTAAATGTACGAGACGGGACCCACGGCTTTACTTCCCTTCCGAAGGAAGCCATACTTAGGATTTTTACGCCCGAAAAAAATCCATCGATCCTGGCCGGGTTTGAACCCGCGATCTTGGGTTTAGAAGGCAAGTATGGTTACCACTACACCACCAGGACCAACAGAAGGGATAAGTGTTGAAATACAACAGCACCCTTTTAATATAAATAGAGAATAGTGGTTTTCGTGGAAACCTGTCCTTCACAACAAACAGCTTCCACTTCCTCTCCGGCCACTCCTCCCATCAGCGTCGGTATCGATTGTTCCGTATCTGACCCCACACGATATACTTCACAGTACACTGATGATTCTGGACTTAACCGGCGAAAGCTCTGTTTTAGTTTTTAAAACAAAGACCACGTCACAACAGCCCAGAAGTTTTTTAACATTGAGAGAGATTTATCTGATCTGATATAGAATCGGACAAGAGAGGTTCGTAGTCTGTGCTTGGACAAGGATAGGGTATCTCAGTTGGCTGGAACATCAGCACAGGATCCATTGTTCAAATCCCTGCCATGACCCACATTTTTCAAGCTTTTCCAAGTAATAGCCTACATATGATTTTTGTAAAAGAAGTATTTTTATATATAAGTTAATGATTATATAGTTGGTGATTAAATTAGAAGTCTGAGTCAAAAGTATTCATAGCATTACAAGTCACCTCTTAAGGAATAAATGTCTCACAGTAAAGAAAATCTTAGAATCAGATGAAAGTGATGTTTGTGCTCTTAAGGAATAAATATCTCACAGTAAAGAAAAGCTTAGAATCAGATGAAAGTGATGTTTGTGCTTGTAGGACACAGTAGCTCATTTGGTTAAAGCATTAGCATGAAAGGCTGAAGATCTTATCATTTGAATCCTGGCTGTGACCCAAATTTTTCAAGTTTGATTCTTCCTTTCCCTACTACTGTTATACACATGGCTAATATGAAAAAAAAAAGTGTATATAAAAAAACAACTTCGTTGTTGAGAAATCACATTCAACAGGCTTCACTGCAAATAATGTGTTAAGTATATACCTAATTCCAGTATACCTTTCTGTGGAAACAGAGGGTGAAGAAGGATGACATAGAATGGTGGAATTATTTAGAATATGTAAAAATATTAAAATTCTAAAGTGTGAAAAGTTTTAATCTGAAAATTAGAAAGGGGTGAAAATGTATTAAAACAAGTGATTTTTATCTCCAACAAGCACAAATAATATTACTGCATAATATATTGTTATAGAGGTTATTGTTCTTAAATAAAATTATTAAAACTTTCTTCTTTAACCTTTCTCACAATATTTTTCAACTCTATATTGGGATTCTAAGCATCCCAGTTTTCATGATTGTACATTTATACCTCATATCCATATTCATTTTCCACTTCACCATTTATTATATATTTAATATTTAAATTTATTCTTTTGTCCTGTCTTACATACATGTGTGGATTAGTAATCTTGTGACCCTTGACAAGAATCTTTATTGAAAGCTGTTTCATGATTGTCTTTCATTGCATTTCCTGCATGTGTTTTAAGAATGGGAGAAATTGCACCGTTTACCATTTTAGCTTTGTCTTTGTGATGGTAAATTATCAAGAACTCAAAACAGTGCACATTGTTATTTAGGAAAACTTTGTTATCACATATTGCAGTAAAATAAGTCTGACCACAAGAAAATTGAAGTTGCTTTCCACTTAAATTGGAAGAATATCCTTTCATCAAACAAAATTATATGGAATACTTGCTGTTCCTCATTTAACAGAATGCATGAGCATTTGTCAGATGTATGAATACTTACAAATAGGCTAACCTGGTACAAGATACAAGAGAAACCTCAGTTCTGGTACTGCTAAACTTTGAGATTTTGTTTGTTTATGTAAATTTAATTGTAATGTTTGTTGACAATGTATTGAAAATGTATAATTTCTAAACTGATGTAATTGTGAAGTTATGTAGTTAGATGTAAAGTCAGGTAAGAAAAATGTAAATTTAATTGTAAAATTATTTGCTGAAATAAAATTTAGTCATTCATACATATAGGCATCAACCATTCACTTGACTAGATAATAAAAGTTAAAACAATAATTTTGTCCGCAGTTTCTATTTTGCATGATTAAAGAAAGTTTGGCTTCTAAAAAAATATTGTTTTATTACACCGGCTGTCAGAATTCTTGTGGATTTGTGAAGAGAGATTCTTCAGAAGAACCAAGCAAATTTCAACAATATTTCCATACAATCTACCAGGTAACTGCTAAAGATTTAGAAAAAGGAAAGAGCATGCTATAGATTTGAAAGTTTAGTTGATAATTCTTAAAGAGATACTTAGAGGGAAGAGATACAGAATACACTAGCTTTTATTTTTTTTAAAAAAAAAATGAGTACTGGTTGATGAAACTGCATTGTATTATGAATACACATGTACCAAACAATATATGATTCCAGAAATATTTTTAAGGTCAGACAGAAAATCACCTGACCAAAGGTGGATGGAAATAATTTTTCACTGCAATTTCCATAATATGCCATATTCAGATATTCTTAAAATATTGAAGTTCTTCTATAATCACAGAATTAACATCCTTACTGAACAAATTTTTTTCACATAAGTTTTTGCCTTATGGGTAAATTGATGCAGTTCAGTTATCCATTATAACACTAAAAGCAATATAAACAATGTAATACAGTTTTTTTCACACTAACTCCATTCACTTACATAAAATTTGGACATGTTTCGGGAGCGATCCCTCCCATCTTCAGCCTGTTGACAAACTGTTGTTAAACGTGGCGGTTGGGTCTCTTGATGTTCTTGTGGCGGCATCTGTTGGTTCTATTAGGAATTTGCTGAGTTCATCCAATGGAGGAAAATCGAAATTCATCAAATTATCCTTATTTTTTGTAATGAAAATGTTTTCCCAAGTGGAAAGTTCTATTGCATTATGAAGTTGTTTAAGTAGTTTTATCTCTGGTTTAATTTCATGATTTTTATTCCAAAAGTGCGCTGCTATTGCTGATTTATCAATTTTTTTTCAGCGAATATTTCTGAAGTGTTCTTTTTTCCGGATTCCCAAATTCCTCTTCGTTTTTCCAATGTATTTTTTGTCGCACTCTGCACATTCTATTTCGTAAATACCTGACTTTTGTTCTGTTGGCATGTAGTCCTTTACTGTGCAACCTAATAAGTTCTTTATATTAAAATTGTTCTTTGGGGCTAACATAATTCCTTGTTCTTTGAATATCTTTTTGAACTTATTGTGGTAAATTGGGTGGTATGTGATAAGTGTCACATATACAATTTATTTAATGCTATAATCAAATTATAACATTGCTTCACTGTTAATAACTCCTGTTTAATTCTTCAGTATCAGTTATATGTTTAAAAATTTTGTTATATATACTTATCTGCTGTCTTTGAAGAAGAACACAAACAGTTCAAAATAATGCAATATTTGAGTTGCTACATCAGTGTTTTATTTACTTATGCTTCTCTAGTTCTTGTTATTTTAGCTACACTGTTTCAAGTTTTAATATTTTCCATTTATATATATAATCCTCTTCAGAATGTTCAAATCCTTTGTGCAGTGGTTACATAACTTTGATACTCTACTTTTGTATATAACAACAGTTTTTCCCTTAGCCATACTGGGTATTAAGAAAGAATTATTAAAAAAATAAAAGGAGGGATGAAAGAAGAAGAAAGAATGTAATGGTTACATTTTGCTTATGAAGTACTAAAAATAACAATAAAACATAATTTTCAAATATTGGGAAGCAATATAGAGAATTAACTTCAATGTTCACTCAAGAACATTACACACCATCACTACTTATTTTCTACTATCTGTTTATTTTTTCATAAGAGTGGAAAAGCCCTGGGAAATTGACAAGGGCCTAAAAAAAATCTTTCATATAAATATTGGTCAATTTTGCTTAGTTTCTGAGTTATAATTACTGTTTGTGGTATATTGATAAGCTAGATATTCTGTTTGCCTTCTCAAGTTGTTGCTGATTAGTTTTGTATTTAAAGCCACCTGATGAAAATTGCAAGAGGAAAAAAAAAACAAATCAAGTATTGCATTCACATGGCAGAGTTAACTGTTACATTATAATCAATAGTTAAAATGGATAATTCTAATCAGGAAATTGCAGTTATGTTCTAATGGTATAACCAGAAATTTAAAAAAAAGGGGGAAGGATCTAGTGTTTTGAACTTAATTTAGCAAATATTGTACTTACGAAGCTGTTGACAATGGAGTGGTAATATGCCTAAGTTTAATTTAGCAAATTTGCCCTATTTACAGTCTACTTAAAATATTCTTCTTTATATACTATATATAAAATATATTACATTCTTTAAATATTACAAGATTTAAAATTAAGTTTCACTCACCAAAGGTTGTTATAAAACAAAATCCATTCTCCATCGTTGCAGAGTGAATATGTTGAAAACTTCCTGTTAATTTCACTTCCCCATGTACTATTTGAGTTGCACAAACACATTTTCAATCTCTGGGTAATTAAAAAAAATACTTCTATCTGATCTTGCAGTTGTCACAGACAGATTACATGCGATTTTGAGAAGTCTAGCATTTAAAGGAATGCTTGTAAATATTACAAATTTCCATTTTGTTTTCCAGAGTTCATACTCAGCTTTCATTACAGAAACTGGACTTGTAAATCACTTTTATAAAACACCACCATTTCTGAAATTTTTTTCCTTAACCCACAGTACAAAACTTAGGGATATATTTGAAGTGTGTGAATTGTATTAGCCTTTCAACCAGTTCATTTTTAACAAGAAATCCAACTATGCTTTGCAAAGTATTTCAGCAGACTCAAAAACTTTGTGAAAATTTCATTGCAAATTGAGAAGTTTCAGGGCATGTATCGAGTGTTTCTTCAGTATTATTGCAAAAATGTCATCCACATACCTATACCATGACCATGACATATCACGAAAGCCTTCTCTTTAATTTCAAGTCATGGTATAGGTAAGTGGATGACATTTTTGCAATAATACCAAAGAAACAGTCAATAGATGCCCTGAAACTTCTTAATTTGCAACATAAATATATACAGTTTATCATAGAAGAAGAGAGAAATGAGTGGCTACCATTTCTAGATTTAAAAATTATAAGAAATGGAGATTGTTTGAATTTTGGAATTTACAGAAAAGAAACACATACCGAAAACTACATAAAAATGAGAGTTATAACCCCATTCCACATAAGTATGCAGTATTTCACAGTTTGGCACACAGATTGATGAATATTCCACTCACAGAAGCAGAGTATAAAATAGAATACAAACAAATAATAAAGACAGCTATAATCAATGGTTTCAACAAAGACAGTGATAAAAATTATCAATAAATCTAAAAGACAAAAAGGGATAAGAGAAGTTTCAAAACTGAAAAACACAAAAGAAGAATACAAATTCAAAAGTTTCACCTACCATCCAATTTACCACAACAAGTTCAAGAAACTTTTCAAAGAACATGGGATGTTAGCCCCATAGAACAGATACAATATCAAGAATTTATTAGATTGCACAGTAAAAGATTCCATATCAACAAAACAGAAATCAGGAATTTACAAAATAAAATGTGCAGATTGTAAACAGAGGCAAAACAAAACAAAGAGAAGTTCGGAAATTCGGAGGAAAGAACAATTTAGGAATATTCAGTTTAAGCAGGTGAATAAAAGTAGCAGCTCACTTTTGAAGCAAAAATCATTAAATAAAACCAGAAATTAAACTGCTGAAACATCTTCACAACCCAATGGAATTATTCACTTGGAAAAAAATTTTCGTATTAAAAAATACTGAAATCCTAATGAACTTCCAGTTTCCTCCTATGGATGAACTCACCAACTTCCTACTTCAACCAACAGAGACCACCACAGGAACATTCAGGTGTCTAGCCATCATTTCCAGTAACGGCGGTTCAGTGAGCAACTGAAGATGGGAGAGATTCTCCCGAAATGCGTCTTATTTTATGTAAGTAAATGGAGTTTAGTGTAAAATAATATTTTCATGTTTATTATCACTCTATTTCTGTAAAGTCTGCATGATGCTACAAATTCTAACACATTACTAAATCACACATACTAACAAATTGATTAAAAAGTTTCCACATAAATTACTGGCTAGTAATTGACAAGTTTTAGTGGACAATTCTTTATCAAATGTTTATTTTATATCATGTTATTAAGTTCTGAGAATTTTCACAGATAATACTAAATTGTAACTTTTCCTGGATATCACCTGTATTTCACTAATTTCCAAGTTGTTGGAAATTAGTGAAATTTTAGTCATATTTAGCCAAAATTACAATTTCTTATGTGTGTTTCAGGGTCATTATAACTGTTCAAAAGAGTTGTTTAAAAGAAGTCAGCACTTCATGATGCTGTACCCAAAATGTTTCACAGTCTGTATAGGGTCTGCAAAGTATTTACATTGTCACTACTGCCAGAACTATGTTTTCTCTCAGTAAATTATTTTCTATGGGAAAGCACAGAAAATGTTTGTGGGTATCTTCAAAAATATAAATGCGATTTCTAATAAATGTGATAGTACATGACTTTGAGAGGGCCAAACATTTTGCACAATAGACATGGGCAACCTAAGCACGGACCTTCTTTAACTCAGCTTGTACTACTTCTAAACCATACTCAGAGAACTTGTACCACCATAGTGCCGTCCATGAAGGTAATTTAAATTTATACCCAAGTTTGTGATAACAGCCTCTGCTAAAGCTGAACATATTGCATTTATAGCTGGGATAAATTTTAAGAAATCTTCACTACAATAAAATATCCCTCTTGTTTCAAAATGTAACAGACAAACAAAGATATTGCCCTTAATAACAGCTGTTTCGTTGGACAGGACTGAGAAGCATTTTGAATGGCTTACATTACCTACTATATTCTCAATAATTAAATTGCTGCAAATCTTACTTCCTTTGTTTTGAACTTGGGAGTTAATGTATTGAGTATTTATTGAACATAATTTCAAAACTTTATCCCCACTAACAACCCTAAATCTTAATAATGTATAAAAATTTCTATAATTTTTGTCTAATTTGTAATTAATGGTCTTGACTTACTATATCCTCTTAGAACAATATTTTAATGCCCACAAAGCGTCACAGTTTCTATAAATGAAGTAATTTTTATATGTTTTCTAACACTTGGCTCTTATGCATGCTGTCCAGATTTTCCAAAATATCCAGAATTTTATGGCTACACACAGATAAAAAATATTTTGCTGCATACCATATCTTTTATGATGCTGATTTTGTTCATAAGAATGAAACAACACTCCAATTTGTGAAGGACTATGACACCAAATTTCCTACTTTTTAGATCTCCCTACCCTTCCTCATTGGAAGAAAATAAGATAAAATTACTACAAAGAGCTCCTTCACTAGTCATTGTAGTATTACCATTTAAATTGATTAAGCCAATTTCTCTGAAAATAGTGTTCTGAAGTTCAGTTTGTCAAACTTCACCAAACGTTAAGACCATTTCTTGTGCTATTTACAACAGACACTCTTTATTCAACATGTGACGAGAACCAGCTTTACTTTCATTACCAACCACAACAAAAGTAGAAGTCTTAAGCTTGTATTTTTTAATGATGTTTTTACTACTGAGGCACCATAGACGGTGGTCACTGATGATATGTAAGATGAAATGATATATTAGGAAAGGATTTGTTTAAGGAAGGAAATATTCCAGGCCTAAGTTTAGGTACCTCTCTGGCATTTGCTATTTATGATATTTACGAGGACTGAGGAAAACCTGGGGGGGGGGGGGGGGGGGAACCTGTCAGGGAGGATGGTCCTGATGGAAATTAAACCCCAGACAATCTGCTCACAACTCTGTGCCTTAATAACCTTGGCCAACCATGGCAGTTTAAGCTTGCATTGATAGCATCTGAGGACTTACAAATATCGTGTGAGACATGAGTTCAGATTTCTGTCCCTCTGTATTATCTGCTAATTTGATTCTATGGGAAAAAAGCAGAAATCTTTGTGACTCATTTTGAGTTCACTACTAATAAATGACAACATAAGCATACAGCAGACTGAGATGCAGTGTTTGATGATTATTGAGGTTTCAAGAACTCATCTCTTAATTTTTACTTAGGGTCATTTAAAGGCCACTGTACATTCACAACATAGAAGTTCTTCACCATCAACTTGAAGAACTTCAGTAGATCAGCAGACACCTGGACAATGAGAGAACGAGACAGTTAATAAGTTTATATCAGAGCTCATTGTGGCCATTTTGAGCACTTTCTGTAGAAATTAGAAGTTTCTGTTTAAGTCATGTATGTTGTCGACTAAATTTAATCATCAGAGACATAATGTAAAAATAAACCAGCAACAACTTGAATAGAGAAGAAGAAAATTGCATGTGGCTTGTTTATTAATACACCACAAACAAAGACTAGCTCAGAAACTAAGCAAAATTGATCATATTTTATATGAACATTTTTTGCTTGTTTCTAGGTCCTGCATGAGTAGATAAGTTTCCGGCCTCACAAATAAGGATTATCGCCTTCACAAAACCCTTATCTGGTGTCATACCTTATCTGTTAAGTATATAATTGCAGCTGTAACTTCTGCTTTGCTGCATTCAGACGTTCAGGTATAGTTGCATAAAGAAGGCTATGTGTAGAAGATGGTGACATGGAGTATCATGCTCCAAGTTATTAAGTTCTTCACAAAAGAAGGACTTACTCCAAATGAAATTAAATAGCAATTGGACAGTTTATATCGGGAAGCATATCCCCCCTCATATTCTACTCTAAAGAATGAGCTAAACTTTTTCAAAAGAAAGCACTTAAGATGAAGAGCATGCGGGTAGGCCCTGGAGGTGCTCACTCCTGAAAACATCGCTCTTGTGGAAGGAGAAATTATGGAAGACCAGTAGCTTGAAATAGCAGCAAAGTTGGGCCTTTCTAAAAAACAGTTCTTCAAATTATTCATGAACATTTAAACATGAATAAGGTTAATGCAGGATATGCCCAGACTTCTTTCCTCAGCCCAAAAGCAGCAATGAGTCATATGTTGTCAGGCATGTTTGGAGCTCTGTCATGATAACAAGAGAGAAGTTCTGCAAACCACTGTTACAGAAGATGAAACTATGGTTCACTACTATGATCCCTTGTCTAAAAGAGAATTAATGGAATGGTGTAAACCTGGCAAAGCACCACCTCTAAAGGCCAAGGTCACGCAGTCAACCAAGAAGATTATGGCCACAATCTTTTGGGACTGTGAAGGAATACTCTTCATTGACTTCAAGGAGAGGGACACCACAGTAAATGCAGAACACTATGCTGGTCTACTGCACAGACTATGTGCTTCCATCAAAGAGAAAAGGCGAAGAAAACTGAGTGGTGGTGTGCGCCTTCTTTGCACACAGCTCTTGTTGCAGAAATGTGGCTTCAAAGAGATCGACCACTCACCCTACAGCCCACATCTAACTCCCAGCGACTATTTACTCTTCTCAAAACTCAATAAGAAGGACCTTCGAGGAAGGAAATTTAAGTGTCACGAAGAAGTGATGGATGCTGTTTTTGCCCATTTTGCAGACAAGACTTCTGACTACTTTGGGGCTGGGAATTGAGATGTTAATTCAAAGATGTGAGTAGTGTATTGCAATAAAGAGTAACTATATTGAAAAGTGGAATATAGTTTTTGTTTTTATCATACCTAGAAAATGGTTAGGTCAGAAACTTAGGGACCTACCCTTGTATATCAATTTTTCAAAACTTTCTCACAAGTTCTATTACCATCTGTATTGCAAGGATTAAATAAATACATAAAAGCATAAAAAATAGATTTGATTTATTCTTAAATAGCTAGTGAGTCGATGCTCCATTTACCATTGAATTATACAGAACGTGTTTCACAAGCTTTTACCTGCATCATCAGCTGTGATTTGACTGTTGGATTCATTGACAGTTGGATGGCCTTGTGTAACTCTCATAAAATTCCACAAGAGCTACACCAAGTCCATCCAGCCACCAACAAATACAGCTGTCAACTCACAGCTGGTGATATTCTATTTAATTAATCCAATGATAAGTGGAGCATAAGAGATTAAATTGACTTACTAGCTACTTAAGAATATATTAGTTGCTTCATTGCATTAGTTCTGATATGAAATTATTTTTAAATTTATTAGATTTGGTTTGTATTATTTAAAGGAAAAAGCAGTGTGTGGAAGTAGAGTTCTTGGAATTAATAAATATGGAAGGTAATTTCTTTTAAAAATTATTAGATAAGAAAAAATAGATGAGTTTCTTTTAATACCAAAATGCTTTTCATGCCATACATTTATACAAATTGAAATTTTGCTTATTTCAATATCAAAGATCCATATCTTCACCTGAAACATATATAAAAATGTAATAGGTTAGATACTTCAAGCAAAGAAATAAAGATGCTTGATAAGTTCTTATTTTTCTTTTAGTAATCTCTTACATTTTAATAGCTGCTCGTTATATTTACATACTTACGAAATATTTGCTATATTAACATTGAAGTAGGCCTATGAAAGAGTGATGAATATTAACAGATTGTATGACTACTGATCAATGCACTCAAAATTTTCAATAATAATGATTATAATTGCTTTATTGTTGTGTTCTGCATCACCTTTAGAAACATCCACTTAAAATATTGTTTTTATGTGGCCCCATATATCTTTAATTGAGTTCATCTTCCACTGCAAACAGTGCTAATGAACATCACTTGAACTGCTGTTGTTTTTCAAATGCCCATTCTCCTGTCCCTCACACTCTCACTCGCTCACATACACATAACTCACAGAAAAGTTTACACATGTACACAATCTAAAATATAGATAATAATACCAATTTACACTGCCCTAAACTTTTCGTACTTAATGGTAAACTGAATTAGAAATATCACTTTATTTCATAACAACTTATACATATTTAACATTACTTTTATCATCAAAAGAACTCCTCTGAGCAATAAAATTCACAGGATTCATTTAGCAATATTCCTGGGAGGTAACAATGCACAACTGCACTTGTTATTGCTTCACCTCCAATAAAGGCCTGAATGGTGCTGGAAAGAACTTCATGAATCAAAAAAAGTAACCAAAATACAAGTTACTATTGAATTTGTACATAGCTACAAGCTCTTCCTTCCAGCAGCATATATTTCATTTTAACCTTAAGATGCTCAACTTTGCACCCTTTATTTTACATCACTCTCACAATTTTCACTGGGAAAAATTAAAACAAGGGCATATATTATGATAGAAGATGTTCACTCTATCAATGCAGAATTTTCCTGGGAGACACCTTCAACATGAGCATATGAACATGAAATTACTTTTATTTCATTGCAGAATGAAAGCAGTTATTACCACCTTCAGTCAAAACTTTTATATTAATTTAGCTAAAAATCTCTGTGATTAACACCCACTTTTCAAATGAACCAAAAAAGTATTTACTGTAATATCTTTATACATTTTAAATTAAATAGCTTGGAAAATTTGCACCTTGAAATAGCATCCTTTCTTTTCTCATAAAAACAATTTCTTGTTCATGTGCAACTGATCATATTAACATTTTTGTAACAGTGCAAGGGAACTGATACAATTGCCAGCAATTCATGTTGGAAGGAAGCACTTTTTGTGAAGTCTTCATATAAAGTTTATTACTGTGGTATCACTTCAACATAATTTGCAGGGTATAGCCCTACTCTACCATCTTTTCTTCCTTTGCACCAGCCCTGCTCATCTTCATCTTCTAACTTCTCAAATACATCACCTAAAAGAGGCAGAAACTTCATTTTATTTTTACATCAAAATTTATTGCACCCTTTTGAAATATTCTTTCACTGTGTGAAATTTCTAAAGGTTAAGCCCAAAGAAATGAGTTATTTCTTGTCATTAAATCTAATTTCCAATGTAGACAAACATTTTGGACAGCCATAATCCTATTAAAAATAAAATAAGCACTGTAGTAAGTAAATAAAATGAAGACATGGAAAACAGTAACAATAATGGCATTTAGTACACCAGTTTGTGTCTCATGGGGAGACATTCAAATTTGGGGGAGAGGGAGAGATCCAGTACAGTAAGTAACACAGATACATAAACAAATAAGTGCTCAGGTTTGTCAAGCTATGAAAGATGTCTTGCACTAATTGGTGATTCTGGCCATAATAATGATTTTTTTTTTAGAAAATTGCAATTAACAATTGTCTCACTGCTGCTGCTAGGATGTCAGAAAGGCATTTACTGCAGAGATAGTTGAAAAAAGCCTTCTGTTGTTATATTATTAATTCAACTTGCCTTGTTTGAAGCTTAGTTCATCAGATTCTGCTCCCTCATAGTCATAGAGAGCCTTGACAGGTACTCCTGGTTCACCTGTGTCTACAAGTGCCTCTCCACCCTCTTCATCCCATTCTTCCTCTTCAAACGGATTTGCTTCTGATCGAGTGCCATTCCTATTAAAAACATACAAATAAATTCTTACATCATTATTCTGTTTGCTTTGCCAATTCCTCCTTTAATCTCTATTCTCCATGTTATTTTACTTTGGCATTTTGTTATAATGTGGACAGTTCACTCTTTGATTAAAGATTTTGAAAACTGATTACGAGATTAAACTTGCTTCAAAATAAATATAATTTCAACTTTTACTTTTTCATTCATCTTGAATACTTTAACACATTATTAAGGGGCATTAAACCATAAAAAAATAATTTTAAAAAAAAATTATAGAGCATTTTAATTTTCTAATCATCTGCTACTGCATTATTACTAAAGTTGCTCCATCAGTTCTCCTTTTTGTAGTCATTTGTTCTTCTTTGATAGCTGCTATGAGAAGTTGCATGTTTTACATGAACAATGCAATTAAAGAGTTCACACAATGAAGAGGAATACATTAATCATATCTCAAATTTATTTGAATTTTTACCATTTTGTTTACTAAATTTGGATAAATTCATTTTGTTAACAAGAAACATTTACAGCAAATCATCAGTCTATGATTGTGCAAAGACAGATAGGTTAACCAAGGACCACCATTAAATGCTGCAGCAGGAAATTAGCAATACTCCTCCACTCTGTATATTTTTATGTTTTATTCTGGTAATTTCAGAATCCTAACAAATTAAGAAAAATTCTTTATATCCATCCAAATAGATCCAGAATATAAGATAAGACTGAAACTACATAGTCCTGAAATTCAGAAAAAACCTCTTGACCCAAATAAGAAATTAACTGGACTTGGCAAGAAAGTGTCTGCAGTATAATCATTTGGCTGAGTCACAGTGACAAAGAAAATATATTTTAGCATTAACTAAATATCATTATCAAGGTATTAAAAAACTATTTCATCCTTTAGTAGCTGCAACAGACACAGTTCTGTCCTGTGACAAAGAAAAAATATATTCTTGCATTAACTATATACCATTATAAGAGATTTGAACATCCCTTCCTAGCTACAACAGACTGCAGAATAGATGCAGCCATCTTTTAAGTCTGAATAATGCAGGATGCTCATTTGTCTGCCTTGTACTACTTTTAGGTATGTATTTTTATTTATTCCCTTGATTTAGGGGAGGCAGCATCCTTTTTCCATCATGAATTTTTCTCTATATCCTTCACTGCATTAAAAATAAAACCCATGCTGTTAATTCTATGGGTTTTTGAAGAACTTTTAATAGTTTTGGTTCCTTTTGGATATAAAAATTATAAAAAATGACAATAAACTGGAATTTGGCATATACAGAAAAGATACCCATACAGATATTTATATAAAAAAATAACAGCCACAATCCAAAACAACATAAACTAGCCATAATCAACAGTCTCACATTCAGATTAACAAACTTGCCAATAACCAAGACAGAATACAAATTGGAGTATCATAAATCATAGTTATAGCACAGAAAAATGGCTACACAATAGATCTTATCAACAAGAAAATAGAGAAATTCAGAAAGAAAAAACAAATAAAAGACATCACCACACTAAAAGGCTACAAAGGAGATCATATATATAAAAAATTCACATTCCACCCATGGGCAAAATTCCAGAAGATTTTTAGAGGCAAACATCATTTTGGCCCCAGTAAATAAATTCAGTTTAAAAAAACCACTTAAACACCAATACAAAAGACAAAATTTCACCAGGAAAGCAATCAGGCATTTATGAAATCAGTTGCAAAGACTGTGACATGAAATACATAGGTAAAACAAAAAGAAATATTACCATATGTTTTAAGGAACACATGAGAAATGTTAACTATAAACACAGAAAAATCAGCAGTGGCAGACCACTTTTGGCAAAAAAAACATGAATTCCAAAAGGAACCAAAACTATTAAAAGTTCTTCAAAAACCCATAGAATTAACAGTATGGGAAAATATATTTATAAACAAAAACAAAGAATTTTTGGTTAACTTCAATCTCCCAAATAACAGCTACCTCATCAAAAGTACGTTAAAGTTACAGAGCGACATCTTAATACCGTACTGGGAAGCAGCCAGTGGAACCAAGCTGAAGATGGAGGCAATCGCCTTTGAAACATGACAAAATTAGTGAAATTTGAGTGATTTTGTAACAATAATTTGTCATATTATACTATATTTCACTGTGAAAATCCCCAATACAACATAACTTCTTGTGTATTATCTATTGTTGGTAAATAACTTGTGTTTTAGAATTGTATTCCTATGCATTCTGATCTTCTTACTTCTTTTTCTTCTTCATTAATTCTTATTATCTGTTCTTGTGGTATCACCTCTTCCTGTGCTAGATTACTTATTTTGATTGCAATCTGCTCAAGGGATTTATACAGCCCTTATTTCTAAGTATTTGTGCCACCTGATGGCCACTTAATATTTCTTTTTCTTCTCTTACCTGTTCTAGATATTGTGTACATTCAAACAATATGTATTCTGGGTTATCCTGTGTTTCGCAAAGTCTACATATATCATCCATGTGTTCTGTTAATTTTTTTGTAATAAGTTTTGTAAGGTTCATGGACTGTAAGGTAATGTACCATACCTTTGGTGGGTTGTATAAATTTTAGCTTTAATCTCTCAAAGATGTTGTTAAAGAAATTGAAAGTTCTCCTGCCTGCCTTGGCATTTTCCCATTTGTACTGCCATTGTACTTTTAGTTTATGTTTTATTTCCTATAAATTGTTGCATTGACTGCTAATTGTTAAATTTATTTTCTCCAAGTTATCTTTCTTCAACCAATAAATAGATCCTCTTAATTCAATTAATAAATCAATTTGCCACTTCATGTAACTACTAAAAGGGCCATTGTATGTAAGGTGTTTAGTGCCCTTGTAAATCTTAACACCTTCCTTTGTGATATTCTTAGTAGAGTTTTTATTTGTACATCCTTCATCCTCAGAGCCCAGAGCCCAGACCCCTGCTCCGTTTGAAGCAAAATTGCTGGTATGGTATGTTATGGCATTTAATGGAATTTTAAAATTGAACTGAATACTCTAATTTCATCATGACATTTTTGGATTTTTTTCATGCATATTCAGTATGTTTCCTAAAGTTTAGTTTTTCATGTAAGTGAATTCTCAAATATAATGCTTCTTTTTGGCTTCTTATATTTTGACATGGATGTCTTTTAAGATTACCTTTCAGAGCATGTAGCCTAATTTAGTTGGAGCTACATGCAGTTTAGTTTTACTGCACCAATTATTTAATTTATTAGTTATGTTATTTGCTCTTTTTTCTATATCTGCCCTATTGTAGAATAAAACATTGTTGGCATATGCAATGGTATTTATCACATTTTCATAATTGTTTAGTTGATCTAAAAGAGTCTCCCAAAACTATATTCCAAAAAATTGGTCCTAGAATCAAATCTTGTGGACAACCCTTAGTTATATCTCTGCTAATTGTTTCCTCAGTACCTTTTACATAAACCCTTCTGTCTCTGCAGTAATCCATTAATAATGCATATAGGCATTTAGGGAGGCCTTTTTCTTGTAATCTCTCAAATAGTACCGGCCACCATAAATTATTGAAAATGCCGGAAATACCTATTAAAATTTCAATTAAGTATTTTGAATTTCAGTTATTTACCATTTCCAAAATATGGTTTATGGTGTCTTGTGTCAATTTTCCTTTTCTAAAGCCCAATTGATTGTTCATTGTTCATACCTTTCATGATCCTAAATTTTTTTAATATTTTATAAATTAGTTCTTCTAAAATTTTTGTGAGAGTATTCAGGAGACATACATGATGATTTTGACTCCTTAGGACCCTTGTCAGCACTTTTCTTTAAGATAATAACGTTTGCTGCTCTCCAGTTTTTTTTTTTTTTTTTTTTTTTTTTTAAACGGAGTTTAATGCCTGTTTTTACCACTGAGGAACCACAAGCGGGTTGCTTTCCAGTACGCTTTCTATATACGTCATTATAGAGTTGAAATAGGAACAGTATAATTTTATCTTCCAAATTTATCAGGACTCTGTTGGTTATACTATCTGGACCTGCTTTTTTTTTTTTTTTTTAAATAAATAAAGCTTATTTACAGCTGGTTTAATTTCCAAAACATCAAAAGTTATTTCTATATGTGGTGTTCCTATCTAGTCCTTTTTTGCATATGCAGAATATTATCCATACTCTTCATCCTGAGGAAGTAACTTGTCCAAAAGAACATTTATTGAGTTTTTTCAATCTGTAGTCATTTCCTCGTTTTGTGTGTGTGTGTTCAGAATTTCTGGTTTCTTAATTTTCTCCATAATTATTTTATACGGCATTCCCTATATATTGGTGCCTAATTATTTTTCTATGAAAGTTTTCCATGAGTTTTCCTTGTTTCTTCTAATGTGGTTTTGTATTTCTTTTTGGCTTCTGTATATTTATTTAGGTTTCTCTCCCTTTCTTCCAATCTTTGATAAATTCTTAATTTCTGTACTTTACTTCTTGCTTTTTGCAGTGCATCCATCCAAATAGTGTCATAGTATTTCTTGGGTCTGGTTGTGAGAACGGATTTATCTATCGCCTTTTGTATTGCTTGAACAAGATAATTGACACCCTTATCTTTCTTTTGTATTGTAACTTTGAGTTTTCAAATTCCGGTCTCAGAAGATTCCAGTCTGCTAGTTTGTAATTGTATATTTTATCTCCTCTTCCTTTTTTAAATTTTGGTTTTCTTGTACAATAATCAAAATAGATTAATTTAAATCTTGGCCAACTTTCCAATTTATTATTTGAGCTTAACTTATATAAAGTTACGTCAATGAAAAACAGATGTATTTCAAATTAAAGTTTATTATTCTTGGAGCAAATGGTGGTGGTGGTAACTAAAATATTTATTGAAAACCTGCCAGGGCCACTTTCCTACAAATTTCCCATACAAGATGCAATTGGGCATCTTGATAAAAGGTAAGCAATCTCACCATTTGGCTCTGCTACTCAAAGTTTATATCAATCACACTGATCTTATTTATATGAAGAGTTTGTAAACTTTTATCAAATGCCTACAATTGGGTTATATCTATGATTAGATGAAAGAATTCACTTTCATGGATTGTTTTTTGGACGTACTCTATAAAAATGTTTCATTTTCATGTTGAAAATTATATTTGCAATTTTATCTAACTACATATAACAGTATTAAATGATTTGCAATATTGTGTATAGGCATGGGGAAAAGAGTGATATGCAACAGATGATTATTTCAGTAGAAAAAATATGAAACATACTAAGCATTAGCACATATTGTGGCAATTAAAAAAATGGTATTAAAATCGAGGCATTGACAATGCAGTAGCGTTATCGACGTATAACATATTATAGAGTCACTGTTAGCAAAAGTAGGTAGGACAGTTGTTTAAAAGGCTAACCAGGTTCCGTTGATAGTAAGAGTAGAAGGGTAAGATGCATTGTTTGTAATGGTTGCCTTAATTTTTGCAAGTCAGTTTAGAAAAAATCATGGTAGAGTAAGGACATAGTATGAGGGTTCCTCTGCCTCGACCCTATGATGCTTAATCATTTCTAACTATGTGAAACATCTCTAGATTAACAGAATACAAAACAGTATTTGCAACACCGATAGTGTTATTTATGTAAAGATCCCTTGACATTCCTTCATTTTCAATGTCTATGATTTAGTTTTATTTATACAAAGAATATTTGTCACGAAATATGCCCCCGTCAGGCCAATGTAGATTTGAGATAGCTTTCTACTGTTTACGAGGCTTGGGTCACGACATAAAGCGAAGGTGTGAGATAATTATGTGTGTCACATAATTAATTTGATATAATTTTTTGTAGTTTGCAGGAGATAATTTTTATTACTCCATTGAAATTGCAAAATGCTGGCATATGTCATATTTTGTTCCCTGATTTCTTTTAGTAATTAAGTTAGTTTAAAGGATCTTTAATTACAAAAGTAACTGCGGTATTAATATTTGATTTTGGCATGGCATTTCTAAATTTATTAATGTCAACAAATTTTTGTCCCCGGGGTTGGTGTGTTTTTTTTTTGCTGCTTCTTTCTATGGCACATTTCTCATTTCTGGACATGAACGTTAATAGATACTGTAAAATTATTCAGTTTTTGTTTGCTGTCAATTTTTACATCCCTTCCCCTTTTCAGGAAGTAATGTATATATTTTGATAAAGATTATGACTGTAGGCAATCACCCCCTTTTCAGAAAATAATGTATATATTTTGATAAAGATTATGACTGTAGGCAATCATGCACAGTAATGATATTTTCGTGATAATTTAATTTCCCTGCAACAGGCAGTTTGCATACTTTGGTTTCCTCCTTTTTGGTAATTCTGATTTATTATCATGGGATAATTTAATCCATTTCAATGGTAGTTGAGAAGCTATTGTGTTCATTTTGTCTTTCCATTTCCTTTAGTGGTGCAGTTTCAGATATGTGCCTATAGGCTTGTGTTAACAACTTTTAAGTCATAATATGAGTGGGATTTGTTTCAGTTAACATGTAACAGTGATATTTCTTTTCCTGGTATTTTCTTTTGTGAATTTTTATGTTATATGTGTCTACAGGTTTCAGTGAATTTCCTAACATCATAATATTATTAATTTCATGGTTCTTTTCTCATGTATTGATGTTCTTTAGTTTTCTTATTATTTACCGGTACTCCACAAATGTATTTTATGGTGTAGTAGTAAGTAGTAGTAAGTACTTTTGAAAATGTTCATTACAAGTTATATTGCTCATATTTGCTACTAAAGCTTTCCCTTCTTTCATTCAAAATGCCTATGAGAAGAACTAGACAGAATTCTCATTTGTCCATTATCCCAATCTCTGAACAACTGAAGGGGCATCTGGTGTTACGATAATACCAGCTCTTCAATACTTCCTATTGCTCTGATGCAAAATTCCACCTTATTAACAGTATGCCAGCAGCTTGCCCATTTATCCACCCTTCTTATTTTGATTCTGTTCTCGTGTTACTGTGCCAGATTTTGTACCTTATTTTATTACTGTGGCTGCCACTAATCGTTGCTCAAATGTCAGTCCTTTCCCTGTTACCTTAAAGAGCTTCTTTGTGGTTTTGCACTTTTAGTCATCACCATTCCCTATATAATTGGGATGTATTATGTTCATCATTTCAAAGTGCAAACCATGAAGATCTATTGGAGATCAAAATTAGACAAAGGGTTCAACTAGATTCAGAATCTGTTTTGGATTTCTCATGTACTCTTCCTATGTGATCAAATGTCCCAGCAAGAAGAGATTAAAAATCTCATCAAATTTCTCAAGTTACAGTATGTCTGAGCTTTAGTATCTATCAATCCTCAGAATGTTACAATGTATTACAAATCATTATCAGAGTTGATAAAGCACAGTTTTATGTCCAGAGTATACAAGTATACTCCAGAGTATATAATAATTATTATTTATTACTTATGTTTTTTATACTAAAGCAGACAAAGGAAACAGAGTAGTAATTTTGGATGCAGAATTTATTAAATAAAAAAGAATATGTGCCGATCCCATCAGACCCATTGAAAAGGTGTGTTAATTCCATCAATGAGGTTCTGAAAACATGTACAGTCATTCCAAAAGAAACAATATTCAAAATAAAACAGAGCAACCCTAAAATAGCTAGGTTATATGGTTTACCAAAAATTCACAAGACTGGAAATGGTATGAGCCCCATCATTAACAACATCAATACTCCCTCTTACTATTTAGCAAAATGGTTAGCTAATAGATTCAAGGCATTACCAAAATTTCAAACCAGGAGCATAAATAATTCATATCAGTTAATAGAAAAAATTAAAGACGTAAAATTGCACCCCTCTGACACTCTTATATCTTTCGATGTAGAATCTCTGTTTCCTAGCATACCAAAAGAAAAACTCCTGATTTATCTACATGATTGGCTAAAAACAAGTGGAATTAATGATATACATATAAAAGAATACATCAAACTGACAGAAATTTGCATAAACCAAGCCTTTTTCACTTTTAAAGGAAAATTTTATAAACAACAAGCAGGACTTACAATGGGCAGCCCCTTATCTCCATTTCTAGCTAACCTCTTCATGAGTAGATTTGAAACACACATCAACACAGCGTTTACAGCGTAAGGTATGGTACAGATATGTGGATGATATTTTTGCCATAGTTAACAAAAAACTCATTGACGATGCCTTAAAACTTCTAAATATTCAAGATAAAAACATTTCATTTACATACGAAATAGAAACAGATAACATGCTGCCATTCCTGGATATTAAAATAATGAAATGCCAAGAAAAACTTAAATTTGGAATATACAGAAAGAATACACATGCAGATAATCACATCAAAGCTGACAGTTTTAACCCTACAGCACACAAACATGCAGTAATTAACAGTTTAACATACCGGCTAGTTAACCTACAAATTAGCAAAGAAGAATATTTTAAAGAATACAAACAAATAGAAGAAACAGCAGTTAAAAATGGTTTTAAAAAAGAACTAGTACATAAAAAGGTGCAGAAATTCAAGAGACAAAAACATATCAAAGAAACCACAACACTTTCAGCAAAAAAAGATAAACTTATTTTTAAAAAATTCACATATCATCCATGGGCCACAAAAAAATTTCAGAATATTCTCAAAGATTTTAATATCAGGTTAGCACCGATTAATAGATTTAATGTTCAAAATTTGCTGATAGATAATGTTAATGACAGTATTCCACAAGAAGAAAAATCAAAAATTTACAAAATAAACTGCAGAATGTGAAAAAATCTACATAGGGAAAACAAAGAGAAACATAGGCACGCGGTTAAAGGAACATTTCAGGAACATAAAGTACAAGCAAATAGAGAAATCAGCAGTAGCATATCATTTTTGAACACAAAATCATGACATAATAAATAAAACAAAATTATTAAAATCAGTACAAGGACCTACGGAATTAGCAACCTGGGAGAAAATCTACATCTACAAATACAAAGACAGCATAATGAACTTCGACATTGTCGGGGATGAAAACATAAACTACAAGTTTATCACACCACCACCAGAGCAGAATATACATTCCCACAGCTCAACGAATGATCCGACAGTTGAACTTTAGCATGGCTGAAGATGGGAACAAAATGTTCTCGAAACCGGTTCCATACATTTATGAAAAGTAAGTGAAGCTTTAAGAGTGTGTAGTTCAACTGAATCATACAATGATATCAATTAATAATTATTATTCTTTCATTTGCAAGAAAGTAGTTATTATAATTATTCATATTCATCTCTTAATGTATTTTTTCCCAATCTGACTGTTTCTATGCCAGGAGCCATTACTAATGTACCAAATTTTAATGCTTAAGTTCCAATTGTTGCTCTCACCAATAAAGTGGTTAAATTAACCAGCAAATACATGAGTTACAGTCACAACTCAGCCTCTGAGCCAGCCAGGTGTTTGGAGCCAACAAGCAAGTATAACTTAACCTCCACAATGTTCCAGAGATCCAGTTATATGCTATAACTGTAATAAACCTGGGCATATTTCTCATTACTGCCAGTGCACATCTACTTTGTCAAAAAAAACAACCAGTGCCATGCCTCCAATAACACACTTAAAGGTAAGCCAGAATCACATTAGTACACCTTTAAATACAGTTCTTTCTCTTCCACGTAAGGTTTTGCAAATTGTTGGTCATATTAATGACAAACCCATTAATTGTAATCTTAAAAGAAGGCATTCATGAATATCTTTAAAAATTATGATATACATTTGGCTGCACAAAATAAATGGAAAGCTTCTGAACAACACCAAAAAGGATGTTATTCCACCCAGCAAGAAGTCAGGAGTGGATCGGATAGATTGTTTGGAGTGTGATCAGATATATATATATAGGCAAAATAATACAAAATTTGGAGACAAGGACACATCAGAAATTTAAGATATAAACAAGTGGATAAATCGGCAGTTGCAGATCACTTTTGGATTTATGATCATAAAATTGCAGGGGAAGCCAAACTGTTAAAAGCTACCACCAATCCCAAGGAATTGGCAATATGGAAAAAGATTCATATTTTAAAAAATAAACATAGAGTTCAATTAAATGTACTTATGAAGCTGTTGACAATGAAGTGGTGTGTATATATATACACACACACAATGTAATACAGTTTTTTTCACACTAACTCCATTCATTTACATAAAAATCTGGACATATGTTTCGGGAGTGATCCCTCCCATCTTCAGCCTGTAGATAAACTGTTGTTATATGTGGTGGTTGGGTCTCTTGATGTTCTTGTGGCAGCATCTGTTGGTTCTATTAGGAATTTGCTGAGTTCATCCATTGGAGGAAATCGAAATTCATCAAATTATCCTTATTTTTTGTAATGAAAATGTTTTCCCAAGTGGAAAGTTCTATTGCATTATGAAGTTGTTTCAGTAGTTTTATCTCTGGTTTAATTTCATGATTTTTATTCCAAAAGTGCGCTGGTATTGCTGATTTATCAATTTGTTTTAAGCGAACACTTCTAGTGTTCTTTTTTCCGGATTCCCAAATTCCTCTTCGTTTTTCCAATGTATTTTTTATCACACTCTAAACATTTTATTTCGTAAATACCTGACTTTTGTTCTGTTGGCATGTATCCTTTACTCTGCAACCTAATAAGTTCTTTATATTAAAATTGTTCTTTGGGGCTAACATAATTCCTTGTTCTTTGAATATCTTTTTGAACTTCCATTAGTTTCTGCTATCTTTATGATTTGTTGGTATTCCAATTTGTACTCTGATTCTGTGAGTGGAATGAACTAATCTGTGTGCTAAACTATAACTCAAAAGTTTCACATACCACCCAATTTATCACAATAAGTTCAAACAGATATTCAAAGAAGGACTTAACACATGATTTTATTTTATGCGATGATTGAAGAAGAAGGAGGAGGAGGAGGACGAAGAAGAAGAAGAAGAAGAAGAAGAAGAAGAATATAGTGCTATACCTAATATGATTTTTGTTGTACACGATGTAAAGATTGATCCTTTCTCTACTTCCTATGAATCTGTGCAACCTTCTTCTCAAATTGTCACCGATGTCATATTTGAACCATCAATCAATATAATGCATAAAAAGCAAGTTACTATTTCTGCATATTTAGATTACGTAATGCCTGTTCATAACAATTCTGCAGTACCACAAACGGTGTTTGCAAATACGTTTTTGCTCAAGCTGATGATAGAGTTTTGATACAGAGTAATTCTCTTGCCTCTAGGAATGTCACACCTTTACAAGTTACTTACTTTGATTTCAGTGTTAATACCAATCAACCCCCATCTTAGAAGTCCCAATTGTATCAGTTATTATTGAAATATACCAATGTTTTCTCTGCTACTCTTCCACACTTAGATTCCACTAATGTCGCCGTGTTGCAGATTCATTACTGACCCTATAGGGTCCCCATAAACAAAAAGACGTTATTTCACAGTAGGTTAATGAAATGAAAGATGACAGTGTTATAAAAGAATCTTAGTCACCATGAGCTTCTCATGTTATCTCAGTAAGTCTTCCTTCCCTCCCTCTGTATCACATTCAATTTTTACCATGGTGATATCACTATAGCAAAACTATAGAAGAGGTAAGCACTGAATTCCATTGCAAATAAGAATACAACCTCTAAGTTGATTGCCCTTGTTGCAATGTACTTTGACATTCTCCTAGTTCTATGATTCAGCCACAGCTCTTGAATAGCTTCATTGCAAGTTTTGCAGAAGGAAGCCTGTTGGGCAGATGATCTGGAGGACTTTAGGGTTATCCTTGGCTACAGTCACAACTGTAACTTTACAGAGGTCCAAAGGCTCTTTCACCCAGCTCCCCTCAGAAGTGTTACTATCCAGTTCCATGTGTGGGGTTTACTCCAAAAGAGCTCCTTCGTTGAGTAAAGTGGTTGCTGTTGCTGAGGGTTCACTAGTGTGGCCTCAGCAGTGGGCTTTTGGTTCTTTTGGTGGTTTCCATAGGTCCCATGAGAAGCTAGAATTTATAAGATCTGTCCAGGCAGAACCGTGCAATACTGTAAGGTTTCTATTCTGAGTGTTGCCTAGTATCCAGAGGTTCCATTTAAGACACATTTGCCATGTATCATACACCCGTTCAGCACGGGTTACACTATACATTAGGGTTGGGCTTGGTAAACTACTTTATGAGTAACTCTTCTGGTGATTGCCACCTCCAGTATAGCCCATAGGATCACTGATACATCTAAGCCCTCCCAAGCTTCAAGGTTATGCAGCTTCTAGGTGGGGTAGACTTCCTTTACTTAAAGTCATTGCCTAGCCATCTGTTCTGTTGCTAACAAAAGTCAACAACTGAACTGAGATCATAACTCACTCATAAACATGTCCATTTCAAATAGTTTGTAAATTCAGCAATATTCTGTTGTAAGAAAACTGTCACATATCTTTCAGAGACTGATTTTTTTTTTTTGAACAGTGTTTAATACCCGTTTTAACTACTGAGGCATCACAGGTGATGACACTGATGATACATGAAATGAAATGATAAATTGAGGAAGGATTTATTTTTTTTAAAGGTAGGAAGCGTTGGGGTACCTCTCCGGCATTTGCCTTTTATGAGGACTGAGGAAAACGTGGTAAAAACCTCAGTCAGGGAGGAGGTCCTGGTGGGAGTTCAGCCCCAGACCTCCAGCTCATAAGTCTGCACCTTAACGACTTCGGCCACCTGTGGCAGTTTTTTTCAGAGATGAGAGACCATTGTATTATCACAGAAATATTATAATAAACTGAAAACTTTGGTCAGGAAAGTCCTCAGCATCAGCAAAAGTGTAGGTCACAAAATTTCTGAAAGACTGTGCAAATTGGTTCACAGTATTCATAAACAAACTAATCTTAAGAAATGTTAATTTGAATCTGTACAGTGAAGCCAATCATATAATTAAGATAACTGTATGATTCAGTCGAACTACACACTCTTATTGCTCCACTTACTTATCTAGTTTCATGAACCCTTTGTTTGCATCAGCTAACCATCGACTGCTGGATAATTAGTTATACTGTGGGAATGTGTATTCTGCTCTGGTGGAGGTGTGATGAACTTAAAAGTTTATATCCTAAACTTAGATATTCATTTTTTACATTAAACTCCACTTACATATAATGTAAAAAATGAATACCTAAGTTTAGGATATATTACCACTCCACTGTCAACAGCTTCGTAAGTCATATATTTAAAAGTTTATGTTTAGAACTGTCAAAGTTCATTAAACTGTCTTTGCATTTGTAAACGTAGATTATCTCCCATGTTGCTAATTCTGTAGGTCCTTGTACTGATTTTAATAATTTTCCTTTATTCAATATGTCATGGTTTTTTGTCCAGAAATAAGATGCAACTGCTGATTTCTCCATTTGCTTGCATTTTATGTTCCTGAAATGCTCTTTTAACTGTGTGCCTATGATTTTGTTTGTTTTTCCAATGTAGATTTTTTTCACATTTTGCACAACTTATTTTTTAAATACCTGCTTCCTGTAGAATATTGTTATTAACATTGTCTATCAGGAGATTTATAACATTATATTTGTTTACAGTAATTAAAATCTTTAAGAATATTCTAAACTTTTTTCGTAGCCCATGGATGATATGTGAATTTTTTAAAAATTAGCTTATTTTTTCCTGCTGAAAGTGTTGCAGTTTCTTTAATATGTTTATGTCTCTTGAATTTCTGTACAAAGAGAAACATAAGCACAAGGTTAAAAGAACAACAAAGAGTAACTTAGGCAGAGGGTTAAAAGAACATTTCAGGAACATAAAATACAAGCAAATAGAGGAATTTTAATTAGCATCTAATTTCTAGACAGAAAACAATGACTTAATGAATAAAGCAAAATTATTAAAACCAATACTTACAGAATTAGCAACATGGGAGAAAATTTACATTTACAAATACAAAAACAGTTTAATGAACTTCGACACTTTTGGGGATAAAAACATAACTTTAAGTTCATCACACCTCCACCAGAGCAGAATACATATTCCCAAAGCATAACAAATTATCTAGCAGTTGATGGTTAGCTGATAACGTGGACAAAGGATTTGTGAAATCGGTTCTACATATATAAACAAATGGAGCAACAAGAGTGGGTAGTTCGATTCAATCATACAGTGTTCTCAATTATATAATTAGCTTCATTGTACAAACTCCAACTAACATTTCTAGTTAAACTAATCTTATTTCTCTGCAACATTTCTTAGAATGCATACAATGAACAAAAGATATGTTAAATTGTACACATACCTATGCTTCCTTGTTTTGGGAACAGCTCTGCTATTGAAAGGAAACTGCAATAAATGGAAGGCAAGCAACAGCGTTATTTTTCAATGATAATGTGGCCACAATATGTGATAGAATGTCCCCTGGTCTACTGGTAGCATTTGCAACTTCTAATCCAGAGATCCTGGGTCCATTCCTGACCAGGTCAAGCTGTCTAGGTAAGGTTTTATCAGAATTTTCCCTTACCCTGAGATTTCACATAGGGTCAATGAGTTTTTCAACTGCTGGGAAAGAAGTACACATGTGCTGGAATTTAAGTCCAATATCAGTTTGCACTCTTCATGCACTGACAATAATGCTTCTTTATGCACTACATCATGTGGGATGAAGAACACAACACAGAATCTCATACTTCTTACTGTCGTTTATGTGATTTTTCTCCATTTAAATAGGTGTTTATTTTGCAGATACAGTGTATTAGTGTTTCAAATTTGGTTGATTTGTTTTATTTATGGACACTCTTTAACATCTCACGTCATCAGCATCCCATTCAATTCAGAGCATGAAAGAGTGAACAAATTTTGCTCAGAGGCCTCTTCTTTCAGGCTTGCGGTTCTTTTTTGTGCCATAAATGTGCGACATGAGACCCATGGCTTTACTTCCCTTCTGAAGGAAGTCATACTTAGGATTTTTGTGCCCAAAAAAATCCATCGATCCTGGCCAGGTTTGTACCTGCGATCTTGGGTTTAGGATCAAGTATGATGTTTCAATAAAGCCTATAATGTAAGCAACAATGTCAATGAATACCTTGTTGATTGGTTTCATGCCTTGCTGGGAAGGAACCAATCCTCAGTACCCTATGGCCTATTCCTACCACTACTGCACTTGCAACTAAACTCCACAAAAATGTCTACAGCTGTTATGGAAATGGAGCTGTAAAAATGTGTGTGTGAATGAGTGAGAAAAAATGTAATAGAGTAAACCAAACCGCAACTTCTTTTAATGAAATGTATATACCACATTCAGATCCAAAGCATAATAGATTATTGCATCTGTTTCAAAACATTACTGACTGTCCTACTTGTGCCATGCTGCTAAACATAAAAAGAGGATAATGACTTACGTAATTGTAGATGTTCTGTTTCCACTCTCTGTCTTCTCCTTTGTCTTTCCAGAATTCAGACTTTCCACTTTTGTTTCAGAAGTAACATCTGTAGTAATTACTCTGCCAGTTGACTTCCTTGACACCTTGTTGTTAACTGGTGGGTACTCCTGTAGTATAGTAAATCCAAATATAATTATGAAAAATCAACTATGACTATGACTGCTCAAATTATATTATGAATTATAATTTTTTAGTTCAATTGGACTTACATATTTCTGAGAATAGGAAAAATAAACCTAACTTTTTTTTAAAACAAATGGACAATATTTCAGGAAATAAAATAATGAAGATTGGCACAAAAAAGTAAAAGAAAGCTGGCCTCACATAATACTAAATGAGGTAGATCACAGCATACCTTCTTTTCCACAGTTCAACTACATCATAGACTCAACTCACCATGCTAAATAAATAATGACTGTACAGACATTAACTTAAAAATATGTGACAGAAGCTAATGGACAATAGTTTTAAGATTGAAAAAATGGTTTAATTAGCAATATAAAAAACAAAAAGCTGCAACATTAAACTAATGTTTCAGGTAAATAAAAATATTCTTCCCAAATATTGTGAACCAAATGCACAACCATTAATAAGCTTATAGGTGAATCTCTTAGCAAATTTTTAAAGGCATGTATCCTTAACATATGAACATAATATTGTTAACCATCCATACCTCACAAAGAAAGCTTTCAGATTATTTCATAAAGATTATATTTATTATATTTAAAAGAACATTTTAGGAACATAAAATACAAACAGATAGAAAAGTCAGCTGTAGCATATCATTTTTGGACAGAAAATCATGACATAATTAAAAAAAGTAGAATTGTTAAAAGCAGTACAGGGATCTACAGAATTGGCTACATGGGAAAAAATTCACATTTACAAACACCGAGATCGTGTAACGAACTTCGACGTTCCGGAAGAAGGAAACACAAACTTTAGTTTCATCAAGGTGCCACCAGGGCAAAACCGTACATCTACAGGTCCAATCGAGTCTCCAATCAGTCATCCCTTGGCCGAGGATGAAGACGAACATCTTCGAAACATGTACCACATTTTATGACAAGTAGTGAAACATTAAGAGTGTTTAGATGACATAAAATTAAATCAAATTATATTTATTTGTTTACATAAAAGATAAGGGTACGTTTGGTTTGATATTTGTCCCTTTCAATCACATGTACATAAAATACTTATTCGTTAATATGTTCATATTGCTTCAGAAAGTGAAACAAAATACCTTTATTAAGATTCTTAGCAACTAAATACAGATTATTAAAGATTTTGTTTTTATAAATAATGGAAAACTTAAAATAATAAAGTGCAGAGGTAATATCATTCACCCATTTCTAGGAGATGTAATCCTCTAAGGACATAGGTATACCATTCTCTCATACTTTGCCTAAGATTGGCTGGCTGTGACTCAGATAATTTGGTGTGTTCGAGAAAGTTTCATGGATGTTTGATATTTGGGAATCAGACTGAAGAGTTCAGTCAGGAGAAGTCAATCAAGGCTGCCCTCCAATCCAAGGTGTCTTCCTTTGGATTTGGACTTTCATAGAGAGAATCTCTGGCTGGTGCAAGATGTCTAGTTAGAACAATAGCCTAATGTGAGCTTATTTGGGATTTGACACCAATAGAATAATCTCATCAACACATGGGCCATATTTAAATTGCTTTTCAATAACAGCCAAGTTGGAATACATAACTCAATTTATGTGGATAATTGAACATTGACTCAAGTGGTGTTTCATTTGTTACAGTACATAAAAGAAAGCACATCAAATTTAAAGCTGCTCTTTCGACTGTTGTATTCCATAACTCCTTGTTTCCAGTACTAGTTCTACATCTTCCAAATACACTTTTCAGCTTGGCCATTCCTCTGAGGATTGTACATTTGTTCTATTCCATGAGACAAGGAATTTTTTAGATTCCTGAGACATGAATGAGGAGTCACAAAAACTATAAATAAGTCACCAAATAAAGAAAACAAATGCATCAACATAACAATGATTGTTTTAGATCTGGGGTTCTCAATCTTTTCCAGTGATGTATCATTACATTCAAAGCTGGATATCAGATGTACCAATAAACAAATTTTTCAAGGGAAATGCATTATTTTGTGGTACAAGAGTCAAAATAAGCATTTCTTTACATTTATAATACTAATGATTTATTTAGTTATTTCTTGCTAGCCAGAAGTTAATAAATCCATCTTCTTGATCATTAGCCTTAGACTTCTGTCACATGATACTTGGATCAATTCCTCTTTCTCAGAAGTAGTTAATGTTTCTGGTAAGGTGTCAGCAATAGAAAATGAGACTCTAATCTAAAATTCTGATTCCAGATTTTCAGGAAAGTATACAATGAAATCTGAGATGAGACTCCCAAGGTGCTCCTCAATATTCACCGCCAGTTCACAACGAAGAGGAAATTCATTTTCCCTTAAGAAAAGGAAGATGTATTTCCAATACTGATTTCCGCATGAAGCTTAGTTTTTTCTTAAGAGCTCCAATTTGTACCAACAATATGGAAGTAAGCGCACCCTGCAAACTCTTGTTCAAGGTTGAGATGGCAAAATACTCTGCCAAGTAAACTAACTGGGCAGGCCACAGCTCATCAGCAAAATAGTTGAAGTCTGAGGATTAGAGGAAGTTCAAACAGATTACTCAATACATTTCCCCTCAACAACCACCTGCTGCTAAAGCTGCAATATACAAATTTTGATTTTGGAGCTACTTCTTTAATCTTTGCAGCAACACCACAATGTTTCCCAGCCATTGCACATGCTCCATCAGAACAAACATCAACACTACTCCATGCTACACCATTAATTTTCTTAAATTGGTCTAATTATGAAAATATTTCATTTGAGGATGTTCAAGCAGGCAGTGATTTACAAAACAAGAACTCTTTCTTTGATGTTTGTCCCTCTATAAATCTGACATAAGTTAGAAGATAGATCATGTTCATATGTTAATAGCTTCATCAAATTGTATGAAAAATTATTGATATTAACTGATGCTTAATATTTGCAGACAAATCTTCAGAATGTGGTGTCAGTGGATAATGGAATCGCTTCAAAGTTGTTTCGCTGTCTTGTGCCCTAACTTTATATTAACCATAATTATAGCTGCTGTTTTTGATCATGTGCCATTTTCCCACCTTGGCTACTATTACACTAACTTCATAAGATCCTGCAAATGAGTTATTTGTTTTTTCCTTGATGGCAAATCCGATTGTTTTCTCTGAAAATATTTCAATGATTTGTGTTTCAAATCACCATGCTTGGTATTAAAATAATGTTTCAAAAGGGAAAGTTTCATAAAATGATTTGAAAGTGTTTCATAACAAATCGCACACTGCGGCATTGGGCTGGTTTCCTTTCCATCTCCAATATATGTGAAACCATATGATAAATAGCTTATATTGTACTTATGTATTGCTTGTGTATCACGCTTTTTGTAGCTTTCTTGTATAATGATGTTCTCTGTTGGATGCTTAGCATTAGAAGTAGTGGCTTCTGGCAGAGTGGAATTATTTACCCCTCTTACACTAATTTCCACCTTTGAGCTTTTCCCCTTTGAGTCCTTTAATTAACCACTTATCCATGTTCTGGTTTATTTCTTCTGAATCTGACATAAACTACATGTAAATCTGACAACTTAACAAATAAAATCTCTTATTCAACAATTATATTGTAGCTCCACTGCTTTATTAATTAACAGTAAATTAGGCTCGCAGCTAAACAAATGACAAAATATATCTCATTTTTGTCCAATTAAATAATATAGTCGAATTGCTCTCTGTCATTGTCCTAGGATTAAAATTGAACATCCATGTTATTTTTAGTATCACACAAAAGGTTTATTTGATAATGTAAAATCTATTGTCTCAGTTTAGTTATAGTAGAACTGTCAAATACTTGTTGTTTGTAAAACAAATGTTAATTTATGTTATCTGCTAAATGTTTTACATACCACCCAGCAATAGCTCATGTACCATAGGTTGAGAACTCCTGTCTAAATGTAAATGTAAATATTCGAGCATGGAAAAGCAAACAGCCATCAAGAATATTCATTTATAATAAGTAGATAATAATGGTTCCTAATTCTTAAAATCAACATTTAGGCATTCCAATGGATGGGCTACCTTAATAAGCTATCCTTTATTTTTTATTAATCTGGCTTGAGCAGTTGTAACTTTCTTTACATCTTCTACTGAATAAGGCAAATTCTTGGTCTTCAGTCACTTATAAAGCCAATGCTTGGCAAAGAGAGAATCATAAAGTTCTTTCATTTTAGCTTCAGAGTGATTTATTGCTGAGCAGATACTAGAGAAAGCATTCAGAACTTCTTTTTCTTTACCAGGATGAAACAATCTCATTCTTGATTTTTCCTCTCTGTTTATTGTCAAACATGAAGGAGATTGACTTCTAGTCAATAATGAGATAAAAATGCCTCAGCATAAAATAATGATGCCATTTCTTCACTGTTTTGATTATGGCATAAGCGTCTTTTTCTATTGACAAACATCCCTTTGTTTTGTTCAGTGAAGAATGCAACAGACCATCCTTGTTGAGACAAAGTTGCACCAACAGCCTATTCAGAAGCATCAGTCATCACTGTATACATAGGTTCATCATCTACAGCACCTTCATATCTGACTTCATCTTTACAAAGGTTTCCCTGCTTTGTTACTAGAGGAAAATTTTTTCTGGGCAAGAAAGAATGTTAATTTTTTTTGTGAAAATCTTCAATTACAAAAATATGAGAAAATACCCATAGCTCTTAGTGATTGCATATTCACAGTAACTGGATGCATTTGAAGTGGTTTCAAGCAATTTGGCTCTAGTCTAATAATCTTTATAGAGTACCCAAATAATTTTATAGACTTAAATGTAGATTTCTTCATAATTTATATTAAGTCTATACTTTTCTATTCTTGATGAAATTCTTAAGATTTCCATCATGTTCCTCAGATTGTAACATCATCTAGATATGGGTATATTCCTTTCAGTTTCTCTCAGTTTATAATATTATCAATCATACCTTGGGAAGCTGTGACACCATTTATTGGGCCAAATGGGATTTGTTTAAATTGGTACAATCAACCATAGGCATCAAAAGCAGTAAAAGGCCTATCTTCCTCATAATGGAAATTTGGTGGTAAGCACTTCATAAAATTGTCAAGTTGGTTGAAGATGGAGAGAATGTCTCTTCGAAACCGGTACCACCGTATTTTAAAAATAAGTGAAGCAAAGAGTGTGTTAGATGACAGATTAATTATAATTTACTTCATAAAATGATTGAACTAAATACTTCATAGCCTGCTACCTTGTTTACTATTTATTTTATTCTCAGCAATGAGTAAGCACATCACATTAAGGGTAAAAATTTATAGTCTGAATAAACCAGCATGACAGTCGCTTATAATAACCAAAATTTGTCCTCCCCAGGGTGAAGAACTTTCCTCTGTCACATCTTTTAAAATTTTGTTTATTTCTATCTCAATGAATTTAGCATCAGACTTTGAATATCACTGAGACTAATAAATATTGGCTTACAGTTTGGTGTAAGCTCACAAAATAAATAAGTAGGTTCTACTTTAGCCATACTAATATTCAATTACTAATAGAGTTCTCTGAGCTTCCAAAGCTTATTTTTACTTAAGAACATCGTCCAAGGGTATCATGTCCAAAAATTATAGCGAAACAGGAGATCTGGTAGTACATTAAGTGTAAACTTGGAGTAGAAATGGTTCACATTTTTAGGTTATCTGCCCATGAACTGGTTGCCATATTAACCAAAATCCTCTACTAAGTATAAAAGAAATATTTACATTTCTTACAAATTTTTCTCAAATGAGCTAACTTTGCTGCCAGTGTCAATAGGATAATTAGCCTAATTAGACATGTTTTAGTCAACAGCTGATGATTTAATGAGTGCTTCCAAAACAACATGTTCTAGCATTATGTAAGTGAAGTTCATGTGAACATATAAATATATTAGTATAAAATATGTCTTTCAGTACTCATTGAAAATGGTTTTCCTCTTAATTGTTTGCCAACAACAGTTCTATAAAGCTACCTGCTGCATAAACTAAAGACGGACTTCCGTTAAAATCATTAAGATTTATAAACAGCATTCAAAATTCATCTGACCTTCTAAATACTACTCAACTCATACAGACATCAATAAACAAAATTAATTTTATGATGCACTAGTAGCTAACTATAACCTTGTGTATGTCCATTATCCTCAAGTAAGCTGCCACAGGTGGCAGAGGTTGTTATGGTGCTGACTTGTGAGAGAGGTCTGGGGTTTGATTCCCACCAGGACTGACTGATTCCTTGACTGAGGTTTTTTCCAAGTTTTCCCCAGTCCTCACAAATGGCAAATGCCAGGAAGGTACCCTAAACTTAGGCCTGGAAAACTTCCTTCCTTTAAAAAAAATCCTTTCCCCAATTTATCATTTCATTTCATCCATGTCACTGCCTGTGATGTCTCAGTAGTTAAAACTAGCATTAAACACTATTAAAAAAAACACTCATGTTAGTAAAAACTTGACCCTGCTCTGTTATCTAGCATATTTATTTAAAGTGATAAAAATTAAGTACATGTCCATTAGCTCAGTCAACAAAAGAGAAAACAAATAGGTAAATTACATGCAAATCCTCTCCAACAGGACGCTGATTGATGAGCATGATACCAGGGATGGCTTCCTTTGACTTGCCTTTTGCTATGTCACGGAACTCTTCTGTGTATTCCTGTAGGGATGGACAAACACACAACATGCATCAACACCACTTTACATACACAAGCACATACACATGCCTACCTACAGATGCTGTTTGGTTTTCAATCTTTAACCCTAACTCAGTGTATTTTAATATTCTTCAGCAGCAAAATTAAAAATTGTATCATCAGAATTACAGTTTTTTATAGATTTATTATTTCATCTGTAGATATTTTTAATTAGCTCTTTGTCCCCATCTTTGCAATGATGTGCTCCTGTTGATAGCTTGAAAATCAGGCAGCTTAAAAGGATTTATGATAAGAGTGCTCTCTTTTCTACTAAAACAAATTTTACAAAAGATGTACAAATGATTAAAGAGAGACTAATGATTAGAAGTATATCTGGAAAAAAGAAAGTGAGATTTAATATATAGATGATGAAACTCGGTGTAATAATCTACAGACACTAATTATTACAATACTATGAAAGATAACCACCAATTTACACCATATATTCCAGCTATGTCATTAGCCAAAAGAGCATAAAGCCCAAGAGAAACATATGATAAAAAATGCAAAAGCTTTAATGTGCTTGGCATTGTTACTGGTACTGGTTATTGGTGTTACTGGTAAAAACAAAACTTGGGCTTTTTACTGCAAGTTTTAATTCATTAATTCTCTACCCATTCCCAGTAAAATGTATCCTAATAAATATATGATGATTTGTTCTTAATTCTTGACTTTGTACCAGAAAAATTTGGCTTCTGTTAATGTTCTTCCTAGATATGTATAATGTTTCCTTATCCTTGTGCTTTGTCCTATTTGTTTTTACTATTTACTATTTGTTTTTACTTGTATTATGATGCCTAGATACTTTGTTTAGTTTTGAAGAGAATTTTTGAGAATTGATCATTTATCATTAGGAATATTGTTGAAAATATGGGTTTGTTGGATTTTGGTTATTTTTGGATAGTTAGCACCATCATACTGAATTTGGACATAACAGTGTGGAAAATTTTGCCTGCTATCAAATGCTGCATCCATAACATAGTAGAAAATGTTTGTGGACTTCATCTAGGTCCAATGTAGCATTTCTTCTTTTATGTATCATTATTCTTAGGTTACCCTGCATCACAGCTACCTGAATGTGTGATATTAACTAAAAAGAACCATTACTTATAGTACTTTAGCAAATGTACTCAGAAGAATTCCAAAGAAGTTCAAGTTTAAATAAAAAAGGTGATAGAAAACATAAAAAATGAAGAATTTCTGACCTGGTTATATCAGTTATGTAAAAAGAAATATGAATACTGTGCTTTGCACAGTACTCTAGAAGAAACAGCATCTTTAATTGTAAATCTAGAGCCCTGGGATTCTTCTTCGTTAGCAGAAGAACAGAATTGAAACAAAAACATGCAAAATATTGTGGCATTTGCATTGTCATGGTGCTTATTCATTTATTATTGTTTTGTAGAGGGATAGGTGACCATTAAGTGGAAAGTCTATTACTTGGAAACAGATGAATGTTGTTGCTTGAAAATTTGAATTGTGATTGGTGGTTCGAATTATCTTACTACTACAGTAGCTTGGGAAGCAGTTAGAATAGCTAAATTCATAGGACAGTCACTCCAGGGAACATATTTGGGTCACATCATCTCTTGCAAGCATACCAACCTAAAAAAGGTAGCTGATGTACAACAGGTGCGCAGTAATCCTATCATTAACTATTTGACCATCTTAAAAAGTTGTAATAAATTGTATGATGCAGTTAGAGTATAACAAGTGTTTTGATTGAACAAAATTCTTTTCACAAGCATAACCAAGCAGTAATGTAACAATTTTCCTCTTGTTAGGTGAAACTTCACAGGGCTATGTCCTCATATTAAAATGTATAGAACACAATATTTGTGGACAAAGGAGCCAGGACCATGACAGAATTAAGTGTGTCTGTGTTTTTCCCCCTTATTTACTCATCACATGACATGAACAAAATTTGGCACATTCCTATTATACAATTGTTTACATAATAAATATTTCTATAGAAGCAAAGAAAACTGGAATATTATGTAGAAATGAAATAGAATAAAACAGTAGGAAAATAAAATATTTTTAATACTACATTTTCCTAAACTGCCCTACTGGTACATGCAAGTGATACACAGCACAATTAATGTGCCTTTAGTCTGTCCCTTCCAATATTCCAAAAGTCTACAATTAATGTCTAGCTGTGTGAAGATCCAATTATCCTTTCAAAATAAACAGTCAACTAATTGAGATTCACCAAAAGGGCATGGAGGTCAGATCTAATCTCTGTTCCTTTCTAAAACATTTGAAGTCATAAACATGTCTTACAGAGCAATAAATGTGTATACTGGAATAATAAAGGAAGTGTACCGAATGTAGAGAAGTTGCTCTGGGGTTTTGAGGGAAAATGGGTAGAAAAGATGTACAAAATATTGATGTCCAAGGTGTCTTCTACCCTCTTAAAAACATTAGGGGAAAAAGGGTTGGGTGCTTGGATGAAACAGTGGTGTCAATGGCATATGCGATACAGTGCAAGCCTTATATTTATGCATTAATCTCATCAAATTTTGCTTTGTTATTTTATATTGTAAAATATTTTCCTTCTTTCATGCTATTGCTGTTTACTGACAGAGGAATGGACCAAATGTATTTCAACTAGGGAAAAAAAACTACACACAATCATTGCAAATAAGAAGCACAATGTAGTAATTAAAACATGTCCATCTTATGAATTTCTCTCTTTTTTATGTTTAGCAGATGAAAGCTAGTTAATATTGATCTGCTATGCCATAATGAAAAAAAGTATGGCGATTAATGTTATTAGACAAATCATAGACACAGCACCTGTTTATCAGCTTAATATTTGAACAGCAATACAAACTCTGACAAATAATCAAATAAATGCAACTAAAGACTGCCATGCAAATAACTGGGAAATGCTCCAGGCATTGAGACTGGAGTTGCAATTTAATTATTGAAATTAAAAACTCTTCTTTTATTACAGCACATGTACAAATCAAAAGCATTCTTGATGATAAATATCTATTTGAAGTATATAAATATGCAAACATAATTGCATATTCTGTAGTTTAAAATGGACTCATTCCTGCATGCTGCATAGCAAACATTAGCAGATATATCGGAGTTCAATAGGCAAAAATGGGAAAAGGAAAGATGCAAATATGCCTTACCTCAAAATAGGGCCAGTTCATAGCCATATTAACACCATGTGTATTCGACCACCATTTCAGGTCTTTCTCATGATCTGCATTGTTGACTGTGTGGTAGAATTCCTCATAGATTTGTGGAAGACTGAGAAAATGAATAAAAATAATTTTAAAATTTGATTATTAAGCTGCAAAAAATGAGAAAAAATGTACCTATACAGTATTACCATTAATAATGTTAGAAGGTTTTTAATAAAGTACCATATGTACTTAAAGATATTTTAATTTCCTTATGATCTGTTTTTACCAACACAAATGGCCAAGGTTGTTTAGACAAGGACTCTAAATGGAAGGTCTGGGATTCAATTCCCAACAGAACTGTCCTCTCTGATTCAGTTCCCCCCCCCCCAAGTTTTCCGTATTCATCAATGGAAAATTCTGGGTAGAGACTGTTTCCTTCCCAAATAAAATTTATTTCCCAATTATCATTTCACTTCATGTATCACCAGTGTCTACTGGTACCTGTGATGCTTCAGTAGTGAAAGTACATATTAAAACATTAATAAAAAATATATATCTTAAATTACAAATGTTTTAAGCACAAAACACCAATTAACTTTCAAAATCTCCTTTTATTGGCTACTCATTCATGACTGCATATTATCTCTGCTGGGAAATCTAACACTGCCCTCACTGTACTAGGTAATGAGATTCTATTTTGCAGATCAGGACAACTTATTGTCCAGGCATTTAGACTGGGGTTGCAAACTGCCATTCATTTGAAGAAATGAAATTTGGTACATTCCTCTGGAGTATCTTTTGAATACATGTTGCCTTGTGACTTGGGGCAGGATCTTTTGGAAACTATACTGCCAACCATCAAAGATTATTGGCAACCGACTCTAAACACTATTCTCTAATGAACTCTAGTCTCATTGTGTTCATTCTTTCTTCAACTGGGCTCAATAGTACCACATATATAACTGATATAAGGCGAGCCCTATGGATCCTGTAAGTTTTCCCTAATGAGCTTTTTACAATCTTGTAACTAGAAAGCAAACAAAAAAAAATATGACATTTCATATTTTACTCTAATAATCGCAGAGTACTGAGAACCATAATATCTATGTTTTAGCATGTGTAGAATCCAATAAGCACAATTCATATTTCATATTTTTTTTAAATCTATGGTTTAACATTTTATTCATGGTTTTATTTTACATTCTTCAGGAAATTCATTCTTCAGGAAAATCCAAATGGTATAAGTTCTTTCAGTTCCAACTCATATATTGTATTCTTCCTATTCACTTCCTGCCATTGTTAGCACTGCAAGGAGTAGCTGACCCCTTCTCATATGATGCTATTTGATGCCAGTGAGTTTACAGCTGATGACTTTTAAACTTCATATATGGACCAAAACATGTGTGATTGTATTTTCAGTTTTATTTTCTGAAATGTACTTTTGCATTAATTAAAAAATAATCAGAAACATCTAATTTATATTTTTCGATGTTAGGGAAAAGTTTAGCAAAAGAAGAAATTTTAACAAATAAAATCACAAAATCTCTTCTTTATCGAAATATTTAGAACACTCTTTATGGTTTCACTTAATAGGATTTACTCAGGACATGTTTCATGGAACAATTGTCCACATCATCAGCTGTTAAACGACTGTTGAATCATTCGTCGAAGTTGGGTAGGTAGTATCTGGGTTGACTCTGGTGGTTTTGTGATAAACTTGAATAAAGTGCTGTCTGCTTCCAGGATGTAGAAATTCATAATGCTTTGCTCATAATTTTTTATATAAATTCCTTTCCCACATATTTAGTTCCTTTGGTTATTGAATAGTTTTAATAACTTGATGCCTTTTTCTATTTCATGATTTTCATTCCAAAAATGTGCAGCCACAGCTGAAATGTTTGTGATGGATGTTTTTCTAATGTTCCTTCAACCTAATGCCTATATTTCTCATTGGCTTTCCTATATAGATTTGTTCATAATCCTTACAATTAATATGGTAAAAAAACAGATTTTTTCTCTTTGCGCCTAGAATCTGTTTTGTTTAATTTCAATAAATTTTGGTTTTGAGATGCTAAGATGATATTTTACTGCTTGAAAAATTTTTGAAATTGCTTATTGGCTAATGGGTGATAAGTAAACATTTTAAATGCTTTTTCCTCTGATAAATTACTCAAAGTTGTGATTTGTTTAATTCTTTTTCATTTCTGGAATCTTTTAACTTTTTGGTTAATCATCTGTTTACTGAACCCACTGGATTTAACTGTTTCTATTATGTGTAGATATTCATTCTTATATTCTTCTTTGTTCAGTGGTATATTTATTAGTTTGTATGCCAACAAACAGACTAATAAATATATCCCTGTAATGTAATTGTGGCTGCAACATTCACTGTGTAAAAAAACAGTCACATCACATTCTATCCCTAACACTCATCTGTACAATAATTCCAGTAGCTACAACAGTAAATGTCTCTCTTATTTCAAAATGTTTTTTTTTAAGATCTATAAAAGTTCAAAGAAAAGTGTGAAATGATGTGATGATTTAACATAGTAATCCTCCTCCTCCTCCTCCTCCTCCTGCTTTATGTTCACTGGAATAGATTTTGCCTTACCTTCTAGCCATTAGAGTTTTTTTTAATACCTTGATTGATTTGTTTTATTTACTGATGCTCTTTAACATCTCAGATCATCAGCATCCCATTCAATTCAGGGCATAAAATGGCCGACAAATTTTGCTCAAAGGCCTCTTCTTTCAGGCTTGAGATTTTTCTTTGTGCTGTAAATGTACAACACAGGACCCAGAACTTTACTTCGCTTCTGAAGGAAAATGTACTTATTTTTTACGTCCAAAAAAAATTCATCCACTGTGGCTGGGATTGAACCTGCGATCTTGGGTTTATGAATCAAGTATGGTTACCACTAGACCTACTCTTTTAATACCCAAGTAACAAACTTCAAACATCCATACATTACTTGATATGATTGTCACATTTGTTAAGAAGCTTATACACTTTATATAAAAATATAAATTCTATCAACAAAGAAATTTTTATTATTTAGACATCAAAATCTATTTTTTGGAAATTTTTAAAAATTAGTTGGTTATGCCATTGTCATTCTGTGGCACAGAGAAATGTTTGTTAATATGTTTGGTACTTGTACTGGTATTGGTATTTACCAGTATTAACTTCCTAAAACAGTTATGTATATTTGCAACAAAAGTTTCAACACTTAATGAAAGTACCTAAAAATTAAGTACATTAAACATTTTAAATGTTTTAAATTTATTTATACATACTTAAGTAAACACAAAATAGGAAAAACACTTTTAAATTGAACTATCAGCGAAAGAAAATAAAACATTCAAGTTTTTACATAATCATTCAATAAAAATAAAATAATTGTACTTATTTAAACATCTTGTGCTTGTGCGGGTATGAAAGCATAACAAGATATGCCAAACATGGAAAGCTGCAACATTGGAGCAAAATTAACACCTAGGTTATGATTCCAGAAACATGAGTAGCTACTAAACACTTGTGTAATGGAAAGATCTAAAATGCTCAAGATAAATTATTTTTTATCCATGTGTACTATTGTTTATATACTCCGTTCTTTTGTAGTTAATGCTGGTAAGAACATCTGAAGAAAAAAAGTTTTGTAGATTATCAGCCAAGATATTACTCATATCCAATTACTGCTGGTTTATCACATTTCCTTTTGCAATAACTGAAGTAATACTCTGTCCTGTACTGGACAACATCATTTATTGCTAGATGCAAATCCAGCCAACAATATTGAGAATTTTCAAATACTGAAGAAAGGAGCCCCTGTAACTCGGCAACCATAATTTTAGGATGTTATTATACCCTTCATTTGGCCAATTTATGTTTTTAAATCTTTTTTATTTAGGAATTAACAGTAAGCCCTATTTAAAATTTTTTAAAAATTGTAAAAACTTTAAAAAATTCATATGGAACTAACACAGTGAAGCTCACGTGAATTGAATTGTTCATCTAACACTCTTCATGCTTCACTAACCTTAAAAATATTTGGAACCAGTTTCAAAGATATGTTATCTGCATCTTCGGCTGTGGACGACTGGTGTGAAAGATTGTTGTTACATAGCATCAGAAGCAATGTTCCGCTCTGGTGAAACTTTTATGAACTTAAAATTTATATTTTCTTCTTTCAGAATGTTGAAATTCATCAAATGATCCCTATGTTTATAGATGTAAATCTTTTCCCAAATATCCAGTTCTACAGGTCCCTGTACAGCTCTCATTAATTCAACTTCTTTTATATCATGATTTTCAGTCCAAAAGCGATATGCTACCGCTGATATTTCTATTTGTTCGTATTTTAAATTTCTCATATGCTCATTTAGACGTGTCCCCACATTCCTTTTAGTATTTCTGACGTAGATCTTATCACATTCAGCACATGAAATCTTGTAAAATCCTGCTTTTTTCTCCTTAGGGGTATTATGTAGTATTGTCTTTCAAAACATTGTTTAGGCTAAATCTATTAGTAGGAGCCAATTTTATATTAACATCTTTAAATATTTTTCAAAATTTATAAATCACTGTTGGATTATATGTAAATTTTTTAAAGGACATTTTTTCTTTAATTATTGATAATGTAGTGGAATTTTCAATTCTTTTCTTTCTCTGGAATATTTTTATCTTATTATGTATTAAATCTTCATTAAAACCATTTAAAGTTGCTATTTCTTTTATTTTTTTTTAAATTCCATGTTATATTCTTCTCTACTGATTGGTAAATTGATTAATCTGCATATCAAACTATTAAAAATTGCATGTTTGTGAGCAATAGGATTAAAACCATTTTCTTTGATATAATTATCTGCATATGTATCCTTTCTATATATGCCTAATTTCAAGCTTTCTTTACTTTTTATAATTTTAATATCCAAAAAAGGCAGCATATTGTCTGTTTCCATTTCATGTGTGAATTTTATATCTCTATCTTGAATGTTCAAAATCTTTAGTGCATCCTCAATTAACTTATATTAACTATGGCAAAAATATCAACAACATATCTGTACCAACACTTAAAGAAGTGTGGAAAGGCTGAAGTAATATGCGTTTCAAAATTACTCATGTAAAGATTTGCCAGGAAAGGAGATAGAGGACTGCCCATGGTCAAACCTGTTTGTTGTTTATAAAAACGTTTATCAAATGTAAAATAGGACTGATTAATACAAATGTTTGTCAGATGTATGTACTCTTTTCTGTGTGTTTCATTGATTTCTGCTTCTTTTAACCATTTTTGTAAAATTATTAAAGATTTTTCTCTAGGTATGCTGGGGAACAATGAGATCACATCAACTATTTTCAAGCATTCATTCAATGGATCTGATTTGACTTTAGCAAATTCTTTTTTGTTCAATAAATTTAACATACTAGTGGTACATTGTTCTTGATTACTATTTTATTTCCCTTATCTGCCTTTTTATACACTACCCCTTTTGAGTTAAGGCTCTTGATAATATTTTTGTAGTAGTTAATTCTAATAGGTTTCTTTTTATTCATTTCTTTTAAGACTTTTTCTGATTTTATCCTAATTCTATGTTTGTCTTGGTTTGTTAAGTTATTCATAGCTATTTCAAGATCTGCAACATGTTCTTCTACATTATTTGAAAAGTCTACACAGGTTTTTAGACCTTTGTTGAGGAATGCTATTTCTTGTTGGTTAAAACTTTTGTGAGATAAATTTACTACATACTTTGGTTTTGGCTCTGATCTACAGAATTTCTTTGGATTTTGATTTAAGTTATTAAACTTTTTCTTGTGTATGTTTACTTTTTTCTTTACTTTCCATTCTATATGATCAAGTGCTTTCCTTAACATATTATCCCAAATGACATAACCTAACTTTTTGGTAATTACTAAATATTTTTCATGATTTGAAGATCTATGTTGGTTAATGTTTTATAATGTTTTGCCTTTTCTATCTGTATCACCTTCTTTTCTGCTGCTAATTGCTCTGTGCTATTACAACTAAATTTCATTGTTCTTCTTACGAATTTTGGACATATATGGTTTTTGAGACATAGGTTAAGAAAACGTATATCTGCGATTAAAAGTCTACTTTTTTCTTTCAGTTTCATATAATTTTTTATATCTATTTTCATATGATCAAAATCACTATTAAAATTCACAAAGTTATGTAATGTAATCATGTTGACAGCAATTCAAATCTTGTTCCGATATGGCTTGAAGTCTACTAATTAAAATTTTTTAAAAATTGTAAAAACTTTAAAAAATTCATATGGAACTAACTCAGTGAAGTTCATGTGAATTGAATCTGTCATCTAACACTCTTCATGCTTCAACCCTATGTTTGCCCATTTGAGAAGACAAGGCTGAATTGTAAATGTGGTGGTGATGAGATGGCAACGACATTGATGATGAGAGGCTTTTAGGTATCATAATTTCTTGTGGAAATGTCTATACCACTCCTTGCTTATGGATACTATAGGAGTCCAAGGGATGCAGATACTCATGTAGCACATACTTTCATGCATGCACAAACACCTGTATGCATATTATTGATCTCGATCTTAATCTTGCTCTCTCCGTCTTTTTGTACTTCCCATCCCTATTCCATCTGGTAGCATATTAATCTTTTAACACTGCAGGTTGTAGAACAAGCAACATAGTTAATAAATCTTGTGTTATCTTTCCCAATGCACTCCATTTTGTGACAAGACTTTCAGCATTGAACAGCATTTCATAGATTTGGCTGCTTTTATACAACTTGGCTTTTGGAAAATAACTATCAACTCTGAATTTAAATCTTCTCTTTTGAAACTATCTTTATTGTATCCACAGGTAGCATTCCTACTTTCAAGAAAGTCATTAATCAGTAATTCCAAAAATAGCATCCTCTGGTACTGTTTACAAATGTCAACCCTTTGCTTTAACCAACCATCAAAACAAATCTCACATAAATCTTCTCACCCTAACAGGCTCATCCACATTATTCCATGCAATTAGTTCATTGTTTGCAGAATAATCAATCATAAAACAATAAAGATGAAAACATTGTTATTCACTTACAAAATATAAAAAAGTTAATTTAATTATGCATTTAAGTCAATTATAGCCAAAGTTAATTATTATTTTATACATTTGAGCAAGTGAGACATGAAAACAAATATATAATTTTTTGTCAACAAAAACTAATTACTGAGCAATTAATACTTAAATGTAGCAGCTTTGCACTGACTTCTACTTTTGCTTCATTACTATCAGTCACCACTTAAGTTATGCACTATGGTCTCTGAAATAATTATATTTATATTTTGATTCAAGGGCAATTTACATTTAAATTACAGCTAGGAACATAATGGGGAAATATAATATTAATACCGGGAATTCATTGTGTTAACAAGTAATCTTTCAATTGATTTCATTGTCTGAATGACTTGTCACCTTCATGACACTTAGGAAAGATTGAAATAGAGAGACGTAAAGTGTTATCACAATAACATTTCTGACCATGATCTGTTAATATTACAGTTTCCCATTATGTTCCCAGCTGTTATTTTACGTATGAATTGCCACTGCACCAAATTATAAATGCATATATTCCACAAATATCTAATACAATTAACTTGACATAACAATGCTCATTTGTGAGTGTAGCTAAGTGCTATACATGAGGGTGGTTTGATAAGTAACTTGGTTTGATATTAAAGAGAACAAGTTCAGTCTTGCAACACACTTTGACATAGTTCCCTTTGAAGAGCAACACACCTGTCTTCAACATTTCTCCAGTTTCATGATTCCCAGTGGGTTTCTTCCAGGCCCTCATAATACTCATTTGACATAAATTTGTGTCCAACCAGAAAAGAATTTAGTTTCTGAAACAGACAGTAAGTATTCTTTGATAATGATTTTCCTCTTCTTTAAGTAGTCAACAAGGTAATTTCCTTTAACATTCCAAAACACTGAAGTCATCAGCTTTCCAGAAGATAGAACTCATTTCATCTTTTTCAGAGCCGGTTCACCTTATGTGGTTCACTATTTAGACTGCAGTTTTGTTTACAGTGTATAGTAATAAATCCATGTTTTGTCCTTTGACAATAGTCACAAAATGCCGCAAAAAAAAAAAAAGAGGTTGTATTGTTCATAAACATTTCCACACATTGTGCCGATATTCACATGCAATTTCACTTTTTCTCCAGAGTAAGCAGATGCAGCATCCATCTTGCGCAAAGTTTTTTCATGTGTAATTCGTTACAAAAAATTGAATGAACCTGCTCAGTTGAGATGCCAATGGCCTCAGCTAACTCATGGATTTCACCCATCTGTCACCAAAACAATATCATGAATGATTTCTGGTCTCTCACCTTATTTTGGAGCCCTAGGATGTGGTGCATCTTCTACGCTGTTTTGTCTGATTTACTCAAAGCCGAATTGTTTCATAGGAAGAGCATGGTCACACAATGTAGGCTAGAGCCTCCCATACAATTTCTTTTGCTGTTTTCACTTCCAGGAAAAAACAATTGAATCGCACTACTAATCCCAATCTTTACCATTTTTCAGTCACTTGAAATGCCTGTTTTTTAAAATTCTGCCAAGCGATGAAAGGATCAGAAGGACACATGGACATAGAAAGCAAACTTACAACCTCTACACAGATGTTGCTGTTGCCTCTATTAGTATGCAAACCAAGCTACTTATAAACCATTCTTGTAAGTGATGCATCAATCACAGAGAGCAGGATGGAATAGGAAGCAGCAATGAAATAACAGATAAGCCAGATTTCTGCATTCCTTTGTCAAAGCTGGATTTTCTACTCATTTTCTCAAAAATCTGTTTTGAATGACAAAAAAACTTCTTTGTTTCTTTGTTGTACAAATTATCTTTCAGCATATAATTTACTTTGGCCATAAAGGACTTAAATGTAAAAATACTATTTTATGTATAACTAAGCACCAAACTTTAAATAACTTTTCTGAATTCGAAAGATGAAACGCACTTTACAGTACTCACATAGGATCCTGTGATATATTCAGACACTTGTGTATGCCAAACATTATGTCCTTGAAGAACTGCAACCTTTGTGTTTCCATGTCTTGGCACTTGTCAAAAACCACTGTCATATCCTCCATGTACTTTGGATTATATGCATTTATCTCATCTAAAGCTGCTTCATATTTCTCCTTAGCTTTCTGAACATCCTCCTTTGATTTCTGAACCCGATCCTGCATCTTCTTCACCTGCTCAAATGCAAAATTCAGAGCTACTATTAGACTGCTTTTATTTAAATGTGAATTTATTGCTCTAAATCTCTCTACAATTTTGGTAACAAGTACTATATAACAATCTCTGAGTTGCTTGGATACCTTAGGATCTCAGTATATTTTACATTCTAGTTCCTGATATACTGAGTTCCTAAGATCTTAGCCCTCAGATTTAATGAAACATTGCCTGCATTGTAATATTAGTGATTAATTGATTATGGTTTAATCAACATATATGCATATTGAAGTAAAAAATGTACTTACGAAGCTGTAGACAATGGAGTGGTAATATATCCTTGACACATTAATGTAGGATATATATGCATATATTTCTTATAAAATTACTTATTTACCAGACAATTACAGTTGTGAGTGAACTATATAACCATCAGCACAGTCTCATTTGTAATAAAAATCTTCTGTATTATGCATAACAGAAATAACTGTATAAATACAAAATAGTATTTTCCATAGGGTTTTTATTCACTGATTATGTTCAGTTTGTACGTTTGGCTTCATCAGTTTATATTAATACATAAATACAAATTTATTATATACATATCTAACTCTATAACTTCATTTCCAAGAATTCTCCCACAGTATAAAATTATTTTTTAACTATAGGGTTTAATACATTTTTTAATTTTTGTGCTTGAAGTGCTTTTAAATGCTTTTGGTATTTTATTACACAGGATTGTAACTTTATGTGACACATAATTGTTACTTTTCATATGTCTGTGATATTTAAGTGAATTAGCCCAACTGAGTGTTATGCACAAAAGATACAGTTTCTTTTATATATATATGGACGGTAAAGATAGAACATTTAATTCTTTAAAAATTAATTTACTAGGAGGATGAGATGGCCATTGCTGCATTATTCTTAATATTTTCTTTTGTCTTTTAAAACCCATAGATGATGCTCACTCCTCCCTCAAAGGGTATACCATAAACTAATGTAAAATGTACATAATTAAAATGTACTATTCTCAAAATATCTTTAGTGTCAATCCTACTTAATATGCTCATTGTATAATACATTTTTGGCTTAATTTATTACACAAGGTAAAAATGTGTTCATTCCAGGTCTGAGTCAACTACAACATCCAAAGATTTATTGAAATTTATGTAGTTAGTCTTGTAATATTTAATATTAATTAATTAATTAATACATTATTTTAACCAATTATTTAAATTTTGCATTGTATTACTGATATAGAATTGCAAAGTAAATTTACTTGGGTTCCTAAATATAACATTGGCATTATTAGCAAACAGAACTATATTTGCAGGCGAACATATGAAGGGTTCAGAAAATAATCACGTTTAATTACATTTTACAAAATTATCAATAGAGTATTTTTAAAGTTCATAGGCCTACAGAGTTGTCTGTTGTTCTCAATTTGGTATTTTAAACCTGCCAAGTTAATAATGGTTTCTGAACAGAACCAGAAATTAAAAAAGAGAAATTCTTACATGATACCAATAACAAATTATAAATTAATGCAAACTGTTGCAATAACTTTGATCTTTTTACCCTATAAATTTAATGATGAAGTAATATGTTTTAATCTCTGTTAACTCTTCTGAAACTTTACCAGTTTCTTATGAATTACATTTATTTTAATTTTTTTACACATCACAGGTTTTAAGACAACGTCCAGATTATTTTTTGTGAGGTGGACTTGAGGAAAATGCAACTGCTTTTGTATTATTGCAGAAAGTTTTCAGTACCTATAGATCAGCATATTTCTCTTGAAAAATATATTATTCATGTAAGAAAAATCTGCAAAATATGAATCTATAAAATATAAAAATTGATAGGTAGCCAAAACAAAGCTGACTGGACCATCATATGTAATTTCTGGGAGAGAAAAAAAAAATTCATTTGCTCTTCTGTTGTTTCAGAGCTCTATTCTTTTTGCCTGTTGGTTGAAGAACAGCTATGTCCTTCCAAGGTTCAGAGTACAGATTTTGATCTTGTATATTCCAGGATGATCATCAGTTACTTGGAAATACCTTATAGACTGAATAGGACACTGCAACTTTGCAATAGATCCCATTAAGATGATGGGTCTAATTTTTCGTAATTTCCTGATCAACTAAAACTATATCAAATGAACATGGCTTCTGTTATGAACTTTGGATAACATCAGCCCATCATGTGGAGGTTCTGCTTCTGCCTTTTGCATGATTAAAGCTAAGCTTCTGTCGCACCCATTGTAATAGTGGTCTTGAGTCAAAAGAGTACAAATAACTGACATCAGTCCTTTCTTCCACATGCACAAGGTGATGGAAAATGTTCTTGATTCAAACTAGAGTTACATAAAACCTCCATGTGCAGCTAGGTAATGTGTATGAAGTGATGGAGGAAAGAAACTGCCCTCCTGTGCCATGCTTCTAATAAAGGTAAAATACATTGTAAATAAAAAAAAAAAGAAAGTTGTCTTCAACAACATGCTTCAATTGTGATAATGTTGGTAACCCCTCAATTCTTGCTATATTCACAGACAACAGCTTTGTACGTTCTCTCTTTCTTGCTTTCATGCTTAGCTGTGTGTTTTATTGCACATCATTTTTAGCCCCCACAAAATGAATTTCCTTATCAGATCTGATAAGACTGTATTTCAATGTTTAGTTTATGTTTCATTCCACCATTCTTAGCCTCAGTCAACTTGTCCTCTAATTTACTTTTCTTGCATTGACAGTGTCAGACACTGCAAACATGTATCTGTTCTTGGATAATTAAATCCTGTACAAATCTCTCTTCTTTTTCTATATAAAAATACTCAGGTTTTTAGTTTTTAAATGTTCAGTTCTTGTAGATATTTCTTTCTGATATCTTTTAGGCTATAATAGCTCTCTTATCCTATTTAGCATGTAGATATGATCATGTTTCTATTCTGTTTCTTCATGGAGGCTATGGCTACATCTACTTCTCTGATCTTTAGATGGATTTCACATGTTTGGCTCTATCAATTTCATGAAGTGGCTTTACAGCTTTCCCACATACTGGCATCTCAGCTGACTTTCCATCTAAAAACAAGAGATAGGCACAGGAAGCATAATAACACCATGCATTATATTTCATTTTGTCTCTAAACTGGTAATATAGATATCAGTTCAAAGAGGTAGTTATTAATCATGTCATTTGCTATTTATTTTTATCTTCATGAATAACTTCAGAACATTTTTGTATGCATTGCAATCAGAAACCATTTTGTGACTCTTATAACTTCATTAACTTGCGAACTTTAGTCATTTTCTTTACTTAACATTTCTTTTTTGAATTTGGGATAGGAAAGCAAGATTCTTTCTTGTTACTATACAAATCCATCTTCTCATTGAATAAAACTGCTACAATGCTTTAACAATGAGGTACTGCCACGAGTGGCCGAGGTCGTTAAGACGCGGACTTGTGAGCAGGAGGTCTGAGTTCGAATACTGCTAGAACTGTCCTCCCTGACTGAGGTTTTTTCCAGATTTCCCTCAGTCCTCATAAATGCAAATGCCAGGGAGGTATGCTAAACTTAGGCCTGTAACGATTCCTTCTTTAAAAATAAATCCTTTCCCAATGTATCATTCCATCTCATGTATCATCAGTGACCAGTGTCTAGCAAAAATGGGCGTTAAACATTATTCATTCTAACAATGAGAATTCAAACACTTTAAAAGACAGAACAAAATAGTCTATTTCAATTATATCGCTAAACTTATGAAAAATTATTCTTGAATTTGCATCTACTTTCCCAATTTATGATTGACTTGATGGTTTCTTTCTCTGTGTGTGTGTGTGCGTGCGCGCATGTGCGTGTGTGTATTATTTGTTTGTAACTTAAAAGCAAGTGAATTTTTCACCTATATGATTACAGCATCCTAAAGTACTCTTAATTTAACTGTCATATATAAAAATATAAAAATTACAAAATATGGACTTCATATGTTTTTGCCTCGGACCCTTCATTTACAAACTAATATTATAATACATGTACTTTTTTATGTAAAGAATGAATTGCTGAATTACTTACTCCAATAATACTGCATAAATTCTTTAGCATTTTGCTCCTAAGCAACATTTGAGAGGACAGCATAAAACACATAAAAACTTTACAATGAATCAGAGAGTAATGAATAATTATTTCTATAGAAATTAAAACATGCTTGCATTAGAAACATATTCTAGTGTTAATTATAAAGCACCCAATATATTTCTTAAATCTACTCACAATACGTCACATTAAAAACAGTTAATGGAAATCATCTGCTTTACTGCAAAAGCGATTAATGTGATATGCTGTTGTCCAAGCCTGCACCAAGAGGGCAAGAGGGAAAAAGTTTCAAACAGAGTTGAAAAACGTTCTTGATAGATAAATGTATGTATAGGATAAATGAATTGTAATAAATTTATTACAATTGTGATAAATGTATACATATATAAAATATAGTTTCAATTGTTTGTAGTACAAATGAAAATACCCTATTATTATACAAGATAAATTTGCCTCAAAATGTATTTTCTGACAATGACTGAAACTCAAGTGAATCTATGGTCTGCAATAAAATTATTATTAATAATAATATTATTATTATTATTATTATTATTATTAAGTTAGTAGTAATAATAATATTAGGTATAATCAAAATTATATGTTTTGTAAATAGGATTAATAGAAATGATGTTAAATTGTGGGTAGACTACTGATTGCATCAAAGCGGCCAAAATGAGTGAAAAGGTAGAGACAAGAATATGAACCTGTCATATACAATAACCAGTTAGACATTTAAGTGATTAATAGGTTTAGATTAATTGTATTTTTAATTAGATTTTATGAAGTATAAGATAGTGAAATGTAATAGTTAAGTAAGAATATGGAGGAGATTGGGGAAGAGCTAAGAGTCTTCCCTCCCATTATTTGAGAGTGGAGCCAATATTTTATACACTGACATGACATGAGATAGGAAGAAGAATTTTGGAACAAGGTTGTTTATAAAATTGTTAAAATTTGTTTTTTGAGTTAGTGTTAAAATACATTTTTATTCATTCATATAATTTGTCACCTATTCAATATAAGTACTTTAACTAGTATAAAACTGCATGCCAATGTTAGTGATGGGAAATACAGAATTTGAGAATGCATTAATTATGGATTCGGAGAGTAACTAATTTACTTATTTGTATTCAGAAACATTAGCCCAATTATTGTTCTTTATTTTTTCCAAGCATGTTCATTAAAGTGCACAAAATACTTATAACTGGTTATTACATTTATTGTTTTCAATGGTTTTCCACATAAAATGCTGCACAAATGTCTGTTATTTGCCATCCTTGGTTTTCTGCCACTGCCTTTAAAAAGATGAGGCTGCTACTTCTATACCAGCTGACCAGTGAATAAACCCATAACCAGCTTGCATTTGAGGAGTGTACAGTTCTGACCTTGCTTGAGCTAAACTACTCAGATGGGGTTTTTCCTAAGATTGTTTTCGTCAAAAGATGCTTATGGGCAGGTTGAGAACTTCTGGTACCCATCTTCACATAATAAAGAAATTGTATATTCTTCTTAAATACTGAAACCTTTGTTATAAAAATATGGGCAACCAGTAAATGTTTAAACATAAACAGAACAAATATATGTAAAAACAACCCAAAGAGCAAAGTTATGTGTATGCTTGAAAATCAAATGCACTCTCAAGAAACTTATATACGAGGACATTGTTTTCCTCCGGATTATAAAATAAGACATGATTTAACATTTCTCACTTATTATCAGCATTGCTTTACTGCCTCTGCACTATAGTCTTTTATAACTCTATTGTCAACTTATTTCTTTCTGTTCTTTCTTCTGTTCTGTTCTCAGTTTAAGAATTTTGCAAAGAAAACAGACAATGAAAACTTATACCAAACACAAGTGAATTTGTTACACAAATTTGAAAACAACCCAAGCATCACAAATGCTGTTATAAATCAAAAATGCATTTTTGCATCAAATTATTTAGCATGCTCACTGGTAGATGCATATGTGCAAATTGTAGCAGACACCATTACCTCACACTGGTGATGTGTTTGAATTAGGTTTTTTGCCTGAAAGCTAGATAAATGCTGTTCATTATTTTTTCCTTTCTACCTTCATAGGCAAATGTTAAAACCTGTTCATTATTGATTGTATTTTATTTAAAAATTAAATTATTTGTAACAAAAGGAAAGGAAAAATACAAACAAAAACAATCTCTCAGAATGTAGGAGAGTAAATTCACATGCATGTTATGCTGCTTCAATGATAAAAATGTCCAAAACTTAAGTTATTGGCTATGTTATATACACATATGTAATTAATAAAATATGCTTACCAAGGCAGCTTTCTGTAAAACAAAAAATAAAATAAATAAATAAATATATAAATAAATAAAAACTATGTGAATGGACTGCAATGGACTATCTACAATATTCTGAAATATGAACTTCAATTTATTTGCATATAGCAACAAAATGAACAAGTAGGTGTTTTTTTTATCTCGGTTTTTCACAGTGAAATATATTATAATATGACAAATTATTGTTACGAAATCACTCAAATTTCACAAATTTTGTTCCACTTACTTGGACATGTTTCAAAGGCGATTGCCTCCATCTTCAGCCTGGTCCCACTGGCCACTTCCCAGTGTGGTATTAAGATGTCGCTCTGTGACTTTAATGAACTTATTGATAAGGTAACTGTTGTTTGGGAGATCAAAGTTAACCAAAAATTCTTTGTTTTTGTTTATAAATATATTTTCTCATTCTATGGGTTTTTGAAGAGCTTTTAGTAGTTTTGGTTCCTTTTGGAATTCGTGGTTTTTTTTTGCCAAAAATGATCTGCCACTTCTGATTTTTCTGTGTGTTTGTATTTAACATTTCTCATGTGCTCCTTAAAACGTATGGTAATATTTCCTTTTGTTTTTCCTATGTATTTCATGTCACAGCTAGCCATAATCAACAGCCTCACATTCAAATTAACAAACTTGCCAATAAGCAAGACAGAATACAAATTGGAGTACCAAAAAATCATAGATATAGCACAGAAAAATGGCTACACAATAGATCTTGTCAACAAGAAAATAGAGAAATTCAGAAAGAAAAAACAAATAAAGGACATCACCACATTAAAAGGCTACAAAGGAGATCATATATATAAAAAATTCACATATACCCATGGGCACACCAAAAATTCCAGAAGATTTTTAGAGAGGCAAACATCATTTTGGCCCCAGTAAATAAATTCAGTTTAAAAACCACTTAAACCCAACACAAAAGACAAAATTCCACCAGGAAAGCAATCAGGCATTTATGAAATCGGTTGCAAAGACTGTGACATGAAATACATAGGAAAAACAAAAAGAAATATTACTATACGTTTTAAGGAACTCATGAGAAATGTTAAATACAAACACACAGAAAAATCAGCAGTAGCAGATCATTTTTGGCAAAAAAAAAAAAAAAAAAAAAAAAAACCATAAATTCCAAAAGGAACCAAAACTATTAAAAGCCCTTCAAAAACCCATAGAATGGGAAAATATATTTATAAAGAAAAACAAAGAATTTTTGGTTAACTTTGATCTCCCAAACAACAGCTACCTCATCAATAAGTTTGTTAAAGTCACAGAGCGACATCTTAATACCACACTGGGAAGCGGCCAAGCTGAAGATGGAGGCAATCGCCTTTGAAACATGTCCAAGTAAGTGGAACAAAACTCGTGAAATTTGAGTGATTTCGTAACAATAATTTGTCATATTAAAATGGACAAGTTTTCTACATTAGCAAATCCATATTTCATTTTATTAATAAATAAATAATTAAAAATATACAAAATGGGGCACTTAATACTTTGAATATTGTCTACAGTGTCCTGCTATAAATTAACAGGAAGATGGGTACCTTGAATATACTCAGCTTCTCAAAAATGGTTGAGAATCAACATTTATATTGATAATGAGCTGTTTTCACTAAACTGAATAGCATGAGGCTTATGAACTTGAGAAATACAAAAATGTACATTTCCAGCAAATTTTATTTTTTTTAATACAAATGAAGCTTTAAACAAATGAACCTAGATATAACAAATATCAGACTGATGATGAAATACTGTGACCACATGATCATGATACCAGGAATTTTAGTGATGAAAATTTTGTTTGTTTTCAATTGAAGACTATCATGAAATATGTAAAACATTAATATTATCATTAAAGAAAAGAAAGCTGTTGCTTCTTGCATCTTACTAAATGTTATGAGTAAATCCTTGTTCCCCACCCCAAAACATAATAATGCTGAACTTTAATATTTAACTCATTTTCTTATGCTTATATTTTTCTTAGTTAATATGAAATATCAAAGAAGAAAACTTATCTTCACCATATTTTAATTTTAAAGCAAACCACTCCTGGAAGTGAACTCAATGTTGTACATTTCTATTATACTCATACTATTAAAAAGTATAGTTAGCAATAGACCCCATATTATACTTATGAAGCTGTTAACAATGGAGTGGTAATATATCCTAAACTTAGGTGTTCATTTTTCTTTTTTTTTTTTACACTAAACTCCATTTACTTTCATAAAAGTAAGATGCGTTTTGGGAGAATCTCCGACATCTTCAGTTGCTCACTGAACCGCTGTTACTCGAAATGATGGCTGGACACCCAAATGTTTCTGTGGTGTCTCTGTTGGTTGAAGTAGGAAATTGCTGAGTAAATCCATTGGAAGAAACTCGAAATTCATTAGATTTTTTTCTATTTTTTAATATAATAATTTTTTCCCAAGTGAATAACTCCAATGGGTTGCGAAGATGTTTCAGCAGTTTAATTTCCAATTTTATTTCATGGTTTTTGGTTCAAAAGTGAGCTGCTACTGCTGATTTATCCATCTGCTTAAACCAAATTTCCTAAAATGTTCTTTCAACCGAATTTCCAAACTTCTCTTTGTTTTGCCATGTAGCTCTGCTCACAATCTGCACATTTTATTTTGTAAATTCCTGATTTCTGTTCTGTTGATATGGAGTCTTTTACTGTGCAATCTAACAAATTCTTGATGTCGTATCTGTTATTTGGGGCTAACATTATCCCATGTTCTTTGAAAAGTTTCTTGAACTTGTTGTGGTAAATTGGATGGTAGGTGAAACTTTTGAATTTGTATTCTTCTTTTGTGTTTTTCAATTTTGAAACTGAACTAAACTACAGAACGACATTAAAAAAACTGAAAGAAAAACCAGTTATATACATAAAAGCAGACAAAGGTAATGAAATAGCCATCTTAGATGAAAAAGAATACATAAATAGAGCTGAAACTATGTTAAAAGGACAAAACTACACACCAATTGATATGAATCCACTCAATAAATGCAATAAAATGTTAATCAAAACATTAAATGAACTCAAAACACTATCCACTACTGAAAAACAGAATATCACACAAGAGTATAATCCAGTACTACCCAGGCTTTATGCACTACCTAAAATACATAAAAATGACAACAGTATGAGACCAATAATAAACAATATCAAATCACCCACATACCAGGTAGCAAAAAAAACTGATCAAAGTCTTCAATTCTTTTAAGAGATTCCAAAGTTTGAGCATTAAAAATTCAGTTGATCTAGTCACAAATACTTAAAAATAGCAGAATTACGGCTAGAGATATAATAGTTTCATTTGATGTAATACATACATAGTATACCTATAGAGAAACTTATGCTTATGCTAAAAAAAATGGTTAACATCAATAAATTTAAAAACAGAAGAAATAGAAGATTTATTAAAACTTACTAATATTTGCATTAAACAAAATTGCTTCAGCTTCAACAAAAAATAATACCAATAAGTTTCAGGCCTAACCATGGGAAGCCCTTTGTCACCTTTTCTAGCAGAGTTATTCATGAGTTCATTTGAAACACATATCACAAAAGCCTTCCCTTTAATTTTCTAGTCACGGTATAGGTATGTGGATGGCAATTTTGCAATAATACCGAAGAAACAGTCAATAGATGCGCTGAAACTTCTTAATTTGCAACATAAATCTATACAATTTACCATAGAAGAAGAAAGAAATGGTTGGCTACCATTTCTAGATTTAAAAATTATAAGAAATGGAGTGTGTTTGAATTTTGGAATTTACAGAAAAGAAACACATACAGAAAACTACATAAAAATGAGAGTTATAACCCCATTCCACATAAGTATGCAGTGTTTCACAGTTTGGTACACAGATTGATGAATATTCCACTCACAGAAGCAGAGTATAAAATAGAATACAAACAAATAATAAAGACAGCTATAATCAATGGTTTCAACAAAGACAGTGATAAAACTTATCAATAAATCTAAAAGACAAAAATGGATAAGGGAAGTTTCAAAACTGAAAAACACAAAAGAAGAATACAAATTCAAAAGTTTCACCTACCATCCAATTTACCACAACAAGTTCAAGAAACTTTTCAAAGAACATGGGATAATGTTAGCTCCAAATAGCAGATACGATATCAAGAATTTGTTAGATTGCACAGTAAAAGACTCCATATCAACAGAACAGAAATCAGGAATTTACAAAATAAAATGTGCAGATTGTGAGCAGAGCTACATGGCAAAACAAAGAGAAGTTTGGAAATTCGGTTAAAAGAACATTTTAGGAAATTTGGTTTAAGTAGGTGGATAAATCAGCAGTAGCAGCTCACTTTTGAACCAAAAACCATGAAATAAAATTGGAAATTAAACTGCTGAAACATCTTCGCAACCCATTGGAGTTATTCACTTGGGAAAAAATTATTATATTAAAAAATAGAAAAAAATCTAATGAATTTCGAGTTTCTTCCTATGGATTTACTCAGCAATTTCCTACTTCAACCAACAGAGACCACCACAGAAACATCCGGGTGTCCAGCTATCATTTCGAGTAACAGCGGTTCAGTGAGCAACTGAAGATGGGGGAGATTCTCCCGAAACGCGTCTTACTTTTATGTAAGTAAATGGAGTTTAGTGTTTAAAAAAAAACCTAAGTTTAGGATAAATAGATGCCATGTTTATGACCCCCATTGCCTTAATTTATTGCCATGGGTTGTCAAAGTCATTAACACTTGAACGCCCAATGCAGTCAACTGGCCTCTTTTCATTTTCACTGTTTTGGAAGTATTTTTCTATGCTTTTGTGACTTTTAACACCTTTCAATGATGTTTAGTTCACTTTTTGGGGGGGAGGGGGGGGGGCAGGTTAACTTTTAAAATAACAGAAAATTTTGTAAGAAACGTGGGTAAGGAAGTGGTCAATTCACTGCTTATCATTGTTAATCAGCTCTTATGTCCATGTCTAAAATTTTGCTTAGCTTTTCATTTTCACCTAGTTTTCATCCATTACTGTCACAATCACTCATGGCTGATTACAGGGATGAAGGAAAAGATGTCAAATAGATTTATGCAATAAAAACAAACCCCAAGACAGTTATTCAACAGGTAAAAAATTTATATGTTGTTCTTATATAATCAAAAACTCTGCAAAAAGTGACATATCCATACCTCTGAGACTGTTTTAATATATCAGCTTTCTGTATAGATATAACCCGTATTTTGTCTTTTTGGTACAAATAATTTGTTACTACATAGCATAGAACAAACCCAATACAACATTTTTCATATTTTCAATAAAACATGCGTTTATACTTAAATGCTTCATTGAAAAGCATTTAGCCTGAAATTACCTATAAAAGAATGAACAAATGTGTGAATGCATAATTGAATTACCAACAAATTAAATGAATAGGCAAAGAGGGCTGAGAACATAATGGGCTAAACACGTGTGATTCGTGCCATGATAAAAATACCTGAAACCAGAAGCTCGATACATGCTGGAATGGAAAATGGTTTGCAGTTGAAAAACCATATAGTGCTCTCTACATCACTACAGTCGTCTGGTAGGTAAGAAATTCCATCAGCCTAGTCAGAAGAGCACTTAAATATGCGATACTGAGCAGACACCATGTATACACACTCACCCTGGAAGCTAAATGCAAACTGGATTTGAACCTGGGTTGCAATTTAGAAGCAAAATTGTTCCCTCTAAACCATCACAGTAAGGTAGAAGACAATAAGCAAGAAATTCCATAGTTTTCAGTGAGAAAAATTATTAAAAATGCATAAGAAAGTTAATGGACGTTTTAGGGGACACTTGAAGCTCAGGCATTCTAGTGTTAGCATGCATTGATTGGGAGGTTGTTTGATTCCTACCAGGATTATTGTCCCTGACTGAGGTTTTTTCCAGGTGTTCCTCAGTCCTAATCAATGGCAAATGCCTGGGAGGCTTCCTATACCTTAGGCCTGTAACACTTCCTCCCTTAAATAAAAAAAAATACTTTTCAATTTACTATTTTATATCATTTATCATCAATGTCACTGCCTGTGATACCGCAACAGTAAAAATAGGTGTTAAAACACTAATAAAAAAAGAAATTGCCTTAAATGTAGTTATAACATCATCATCATCACCATCATAATCTTTAAGTTGTCTTCCGCACCAGGAAAATGTGAAAACCCTCTTTTTACTCTCTTGCAATTATGACTTGAAACTCTTTTAGTTTTTTAACTGCCACAGATTTCTTCTCATGCTTTACAAAATATTTTACAGGATGATTACTTGGTAGAACAACATCACATGCCAATGATGCTCTTGGTGCACGTACCAGAGATAGCCAGCAATAAAGGCATCTTCTTTGTAGAATATATTTTATTAAGTAGTTAAATATCGTGTATTTACACCAACTAAGAAAGCAAATGATGATATTTTCTGTACTCATTTTCAAAGCATTTCTGACTCCTGCTGATCCACTTAAATTCCTTTCTAATTATGGATACCTTGCAACATCATTCATTTTCAAATCTTCTAGTGTATACAAGTTCTGCTATACACTCAATGAGTATATCTACAGGACTCTCATGTAAAAATTATCACACACTGTTTTGAAGCCTGTCAGCAGTGAGCAATACTACATACCTAGCCAATGAGAATCGTTAAATACAGCAGTGTGGGATAGTTTTCACGTGAAAGCCCTGTGTGTATGTGTACATGCCCGGCATTTTTTTTTTAAACTTTCTTTATTTACTGCATGCTCATTACTAATTAGTGGTTACATGCATTGCTATCATTTCACTGTTATGTTATACTATTTCTTTACACTGTTACATTCTTACTCTAACCTAATAATCTTATTTTGAAGATTGTACCTTCCCAACTTCTGCCAAAAATATTTTAAAAAATAATTATGCTTTGTTTGGAAAAGTCATATTCCGAATAAACAGACACAAAGGCAGTTGAGGCACAAAACAAAAGCAATGAAATTACCCGGTAAAGAGCCACTGGAGACCATGGGTTCCTTATATCAATACACTCAGTTAACATCCCTGATCAACTTGTGTAAGTTTGATACTGAAGTTCAGATTGCTCTGAATAAGATATTTTTCAAAATATATTTGTTACCTTCAATATAGCTAAGTGAGGCTATTGACCTTTAAAAGAGCATAAGGGGAGCAGATAAATAAAAGTACAGTAACCACTACTTTCTTCCCATTTTGCACTTAAGTAGTTGGTATGAGTTGAGTACCAGTACATGCAATGACTGTGATTACCTATGTCATTTTCATTAAAAGATGTAAGGGATACACACAAAATATTCATAATATTTTGGGATGTGTATTTAATTTATACAGATACACAATGTACTGATAAGTTGTATGGAAGTACAGAAACAAAAGCGCATATTTCTTTCTTCCATTCAATCTCTATCCTCAAATCAAGGTGCATCTTGTGGTTCAGAGCATGTAATCATCTGAAAAATATGGTTATGCTTGATTTCTTTAGCGGACATCAAAAAGGTTTAGAAATGACATAGAACAATAACAGTAAATTATTGGGATATACATAATGTATATAATTTGTGACAAGATAGGGATTGAGGTTTCAGTACCAAGCTGGGTAAGAGTACCAGCAGCATGCAGGTTTTATTTATCTTTTAAACTGACATAAATGTGATATTTGTAAATTAAATTATTTACTCAATGTAAGCCAGGGCTGTATTACATTAGTTTCAAGACAAAAAGTCATTATTCCTTTGGCATTTTATAGTCTCAAATTTCCTTTCAATAATGTATATATTATTTGAATTTCTCTCCCCTTTTCATTAAAATGATCATATATCTGCCATATAATTTCAAGATTTCCGGAAACACTCATATTTGGCAATAATACCTTAGCAATTTATAATACAGCACAGTTTTATAATACCTATTGATACTAATGAGGTGCGAAATTGCCTTTGATAATTATAAGCAATATGAGTAAAAATATATTATTATGATACTCAATGCCAAAAATCAGAATCAGTTGGTTATAAGAAGTAAATCAGAAAAGCTCCCATCCATCTGATTCAAAGTTTTCTTTAGTCAATTGCAATCTGACTAGTTGCTCTTAATCAAAGGATTTTGTTTGCCTATATGAAAATATTTACCTGGTCTGGAGACAAGGAGCTGTCAGCTGAGGCATTTCTCTCTTGGTTTGAAGCGGATCTTTCTGTCTTACATGCTGTGTGATAATCCACTTTGGCCTTGTTTACTTTTGCCAGAAGTTTTGCCCAGGGTTTCTGTGCTTTCTTGAATGAATCCTCCATTTCTTTCCTTTCCTTTATCTGCATCATGGACTGGAAAAATGCATCAAATTATATTATAGTGATGTAAGAGAGGGAAACAACTGACAATTTAAATTACCTTGATGGAGGAGCCTGGAGCCTGGAGCCTATACAAAACATTAAATATGCATATGAGCTTGAGCAGCACAGACCTATCATCTTGCATGGTTATCCTTCAATACCCATGAGGGGAAGCATTTTCATCCTTCATGCTAATTACTGAAACATTTTCTGTAAATCAGCTAGTGATAATGTTGATATGTTCAAGTTAACATTTTAAAATAACAACATTTTCATTGTGCTTTTATAACATTACCTACAGTAATGCCCCATACATATTGTATGACACAGCAATTAGAAGACAAAGGGGCATTTTAACCAAGCTGATAGAAGAGAAACTTTTAAGAAATAGAATGAAGCATCACATTAAAAGGAAATTGAAAAATCAAATTTGGTATACTGGCCTTAAATTATAAATGGGAAAACATAATTTCTACACAAATAGAAATGAAGACAAAATAAAATATAGCATGAGATTCTGCTGGAAAACAAAGGAATTAAAGCATTATTTAAGTCACAATGATGGGTGTGCTTTGTCCCATATCAAAGAGCAGCCTGAATCATTTAGGCTTTTGAATAAAAGGTTTGTACATGAAGTGCTTAAACAAGTTACAACAGTATAAAAGGATATAAATTACTCCAATACCGAAGGTCATAAATCTTCAGAAGTAAAAGTAGTGAAGATGAAAATTAGCCTGGAGTCTACTAGAAATATTTACTTTCCCAAGTTAAAGGAAAACTCCAGAAAAAAATATGACTAGGCAACATTCCATACCAAGAATTAAACCTGGGCTGTAAGTTCACAAACGGAACTTAGTACTAGAACCATGGTGGTGCATGCACCTGAAATAAAATCACAGTGAGATTTGATCTTCCAGTAGTAAATGGACATGCATACAGGTGTGCACACAAAATTGCAAAAATGTATAATTATGGTTAATAAACCTAATGACTTTTTAAGTATATTATACCATCTCACACACTGTTATATCATAAAGGGTCATCTATTTTCAGCATGAATAAAAGTAAATGCCTTATGTTTTGGAAATTCACGAGACCTTTGCAAGATGAATACTGTTCAGTATGTAAAATAATTACATGAACTCTGAGAATTCCTGCTCAAGTGAAGTAATCTAGAGTGAATTGCTATCAAAAATATATAAAATACCAGAATATTTAGAAAACATTTGCTTTGGGGGCATTCTAAAGATTCCAAATAGTAGCATGGTCACTTACTGGATCTAGAAAAGGAAAATTTATGTACTTTGAAAAAAAAAAAAAAAATAAAAAGCCCAAAATTAATAATATAACTGGTTGTGGAGGAATGAAACCTTAAGTGAATACTCAGTGTAAATTTTTGCATGGTTTTAAAATGAAATGTTGAACATTAACAGCTAATAACAGTCCTCAATAATATTAAGAGTTCTGTAGTATTTGTTGTTACAGCTATTAGAAGGAATATTTTACAAGAATGTTTAAAATACCAAGATAATTGTTTGGATAATTGTTTGGCAAGACTTAGAACAGTTAATGTGAAATATTTTGTCAGGGAAAAAATATATGAGCACAGAGTTTTGGAGAAATAAAGAAATAACAGTTGTATATAATGCCAAAACCCTCAAGGTATGAATTCCACCTGTAATTTAATTTATTTTCATTTTCATAATACTAAAACATTAACATAACAATAATATAGAGAAAGAAAGAAAGGATGGATGTACAATATACACAAGGATAAACATTAAAGGATTATCAATAAATTCTCTTTGCTTAGTGATAAAATAAAAAACTTAATCAACTTTGTCAAAATGCTTGTAGTTAATTCATAGAATTATCTAAATTTAATTTTTTGTTTCATTTATATAATATTAAACATTACAAGATAAAAATATAGCTATTAAATAATTAGTTTTACATAATGCAAATAGAATTATTGATAATGCAAGTCATAATATAGAATGTATTGAACTATTTATTTTCTATACTATAAAAATTCATTATTTATTTAGTAATGGTCATAAATTTAGCATTAATAAATAAAACAATGAAATCAGAGAATTTTTATATAAGGTTAAGGGAAATGAATTAGCTAAGTAAATTACGAGACCACTGCTGTAGTCCAGTTGTAGCATTTGCACGTTCTACATGGTAGGCATTTCTAGTTGGATTAATTTCCTGAGGGACAGTCCTATAAAATCCACTCTTATAATGGCAGATGTGAAAACAATGTAGAGAGGGAAACAACTGACAATTTACATTACCTTGTGGTATGTGTCTTTCTGCCATGTCTTCACCTGCTGCATTACGTCATTACACAGATTGTCCCTGACTTTCATGTGTAGGTCACACAATCTGTCTGCTTCACCCAGAACTCCCTTCCAAGCTGCTTCTGTTGTACCATACTCAGGACCTGAATACAATCAGTGTGCTCTTTCAACCTTCAAGGATTTATTGAAATATAAGAGTGATGCAATACAACCCAGCTACTTTCACTTAAACCAGTTCCTTCTGAGCAACATTTCATTATAATTAAAATGTTAATGGAACTTGCACAGTGAAGTCAGTAATAGAATTGATATAATTATTTGATTTAGTTGAACTACACACTCTTAATGCTTCACTTACTTGTGAATATAGCACCGGTTTCTAGAACATTTTGTTCTCATTATCAGCTAGGCTAAAATTCAACTGCTGGATAATTTGTTAAGCTGTGGGAATGTGTATTTTGCTCTGGTGGCAGTGTGATAAACTTGTAGGATATGTTTTCATCCCCGGCAATGTCGAAGTTCATTAGACTGTCTTTGTATTTGTAGATTTTTTTTTTTTTTTTAATGATTTATTTATGGACGCTCTTTAACAGTTCAGGTCATCAGCGTCCCATTCAACTCAGGGCGTGAAACGGCCGACAAATTTTGCTCAGAGGCCTCTCTTTCAGGCTTGAGGTTCTTTTTCGTGCCGTAAATGTAGGACACGGGACCCACGGCTTTACTTCCCTTCCGAAGGAAGCCATACTTAGGATTTTTACGCCCCGAAAAAATCCATCGGTTCTAGCCGGGTTCGAACCCCCGATCTTGGGTTTAGGAGGCAAGTATGGTAACCACTACACCACCAGGACCGACTTTGTAGATGTTAACATAACATAACATGATAACATGTTGCCATTCATGGATATTAAATTAATGAAGCATCAAGGAAATCTGGAATTTGGAATATACAGAAAGAATACACATGCAGATAATCACATTAAAGTTGACAGTTTTAACCCCACAGTGCACAAACATGCAGTTATCTAACATACCAGCTAGTTAACCTATAAATTAGCAAAGAGAATATTTTAATGAATACAAACAACTAGAAGAAACTGCAGTTAAAAATGGTTTTAAAACAGAACTAGTACACAAAAAGGTACAGAAATTCAAGAGACAAAAATGTATCAAAGAAAACACAGCACTTTCAGATGGACTACAAAAATGTCAGAATATTATTGAAGATCTTAATATCTATGCCGGTTAACAGATTTAATGTTAAAAACCTACTGACAGACAATGTTAATGACAGTATTCCAAAGGAGAAAAAAGCAGGTATTTACAAAATAAAATGTGCAGAATGTGAAAAAATTTACATTGGAAAAACAGAGAGAAACATAGGCACATAGTTAAAGGAACATTTCAGGAACATAAAGTACAAGTAAATAGAGAAATCAGCAGTAATATATCATTTTTGGACAGAAAATCACGACATAGTGAATAAAGCAAAATTATTAAAATCAGTACAAGGACCTACAGAACTAGCAACTTGGGAGAAAATCTACATCTACAAATACAAAGACAGTCTAATGAACTTTGACACCGTCTGGGATAAAAGCATAAACTGCAAGTTTATCACACTGCCACCAGAGCAGAATACACATTCCCACAGCTTAACTAATTGTTTAATTTTAGTTAAATTTTAAGTTTAATTTTAGCCTAGCTAATGATTAGAACGAAATGTTCTTGAAACCATTTCTATATATTATGACAAGTAAGTGAAGCATTAACAGTGTGTAGTTCAACCAAATCATACAATAATATTAATTATATTCCATTAGCAGTTTGGATTATTATATAAATGTGATTTGGTTAATCCAAATTTTGTTTCAACCTTCTGGCATTCAAAAAATTCACCCAGGTTATAGGATAGGTTATAGGATAATATTCAGTTTCAAGGAAAGTAAATAAGTCTTGCATTTTATAATATACCATATGTATAAATAAATAAATATTTTAATCATGAGTGACATAAAAACTGCAAGGGTATAAAAGTTAGCATCTTTTGTTTCATGTTTTCAAGTACAAAGCACGCTAATGAAGCAAAAAATTTACACTAAGCTAACCTGCTTTTGGTTCTCTCTATTCACTTGCACTTGGACAATGCTCTGAGCCAATGAAATTTTCATTGGGAGCTGAAAACTGAACATAATAAATCTGTTCTTAAAATGTTAAGCATTTATATCCTCTCAGGAAAAGAAAGAAAAGTAATAAGGGACAAAAAGTTCAAGTCAAAGCTTATTAAATTATTTCCGTTTTAATTGAGATGCCAATGCAACAATGAAAATCATAAAGCTCTAAAGTGTTACAATAAATTTTATCTCCATTATTGAAATTCAGTCAAAATATATATTTTAAGATTTAAAGTAATTATTTTGTACGTTAACATGAAAATAAAGCAGCTGATATTTTGGAATATTCTTAAGCTTCTGCAAACAAATTCTATTAGAATTTATTAAATTTGTTCACCCCAACTCCACTTATTTATACAGCATTAGAACATGTTTCCAGGACAATCGCTCCCATCAAAATTTGTTCTACTCTGGATTAACTCATCAAGTTCCTATCAAGACTGCAACAGGCACCCCTTGGGATCAGGTAGTTGGTCAACAGCTGTAGATGGGAGCGATTGCCCCGAAACTTGTCCCAATGTTCCATAAGTAAGTGGAGTTAGTGTGAGCATATTTAATAAATTCTTATAGGATATATTATCACTCCATTGTCTATAGCTTCCTAAGTAGAATTGAAATATTCTGTAAACAAGTTCTTTTTGCTTCTTCCAATTCACTAACCAAATCTTTTTTGTAAATCTCCAATTCTTCCTTGTGTATATGCAGTATAGCTAAGCTGGGAAAATTTTAATTACACACTATATCAAGGTGAATCTAATCCAGTGTTATATGCGTCACTGTGCTTTTCTATGGTACACTTACCATTAGAAAGCATTGCTATAAATAGTTCTGTTCCACTTTTTACTCCTTAAGGAGACAGACAAATGTTATAGTAGTTGTAAAACATTTCTTTTACATTTTCTAAGTTGAAGTAATAGTAATTGCTTGAGGATTCTTATGAAAGATTAATAATGTGATATTTCCCATTTATAATTTTCAATGATTTTTTTTGTAAACTTATTTAGAGATGTTATTTTATAGACACTAATGAATGAAGCAAACAGAGAAAATATTGAAATTAACAAGACAGCATTAATTATTTTTTAATGGTGTTTAACGCCCGTTTTTACTACTGTGGCACCACAGGGGTGAACACTGGTGATACGTGAAATGAAATAATAAATTGGGAAAGGATTTTTAAGGAAGGAAACGTTCCAGGCCTAAGTTTAGGGTACCTCCCCGGCATTTGTCAGTCATGAGGACTGAGGAAAACCTGGAAAAAACCTCAATCAGGGAAGACGATCCTGATGGGATTCGAACCCCAGACCTCCCGCTCATAATTAATGACTTTGGCCACCTGTGGCGGTGCACTAAATGGTGATAGTGGGATTAATTACTTTGAAAAAATAACTATTAAATATTATTACATAATAAGTAAAGTTGTCATTTTTGTTTTTCTACAATTCAAAAATAATGACCTTACCTTCACTATACCATATACAATAGCTTTGTTTTTACAAAATAAATTTTAATACAGGTAATCAGATATACATACACACATTATACAAGATATTTACATCCTTTTGATGTGCCATACATGTATTGTGTGGCAAAAATACATAATTTTTATATGCATGTGACTCTGATTACTTAATAAATTGTATCTCATAACTAAAAATGCAGCTATGCAAAGCAATAAAGTACAAATAAAATATATTACAGGTAAAATATTTTTATAGTATTAAAGAATTTGATTTCTGTCTAACAGAAATATTGACCAATTTTGGGTAAAATTGTAGAAAAATTTTCACACAAGTGTGCAATATACGTGTAGTGTAAATCGTATTGTACAATCATAGTTTTAATAATAATAATAATAATAATAATAATAATTATAATGTGTTGTCACAATTACTTTTACATGTACCTGGTTTTAAGTTCGAGAAACAGGAAAGTCTGCTGGGGCTAGATCCGGATATTAGGGTGGAAGGGGCACAATGAGAGTCTGATGTTTTGCCAGGTCACTGCGAAGGAGCGAGTGAGCCGGTGCATTGTCATGATGCAATATGCACGTCTGGTTTTTCCACAATTCAGGCCTCTTACTGCGCACAGCAACCCTCAAACGGGCTAAAATTTCCTGGTAGATTTCCTCGTTTACCATCTGACCACGTAGCACAAACTCATGGTGGACGATGCCTTTGCAATCAAAAAACATGACCAACATGACTCTGATCTTTGACCGACTCATGCGTTGTTTTTTTTTTTTTTTTTTTTTTTTTTTTTAGTGGGGAGGAGGGCGAGCAGATCCTTTGCCCACCCACTGCAATGACTGCACCTTTGTTTCAACATTAGCCATAAACCACGTCTCATCTCCTGTTATAATGTTCTTAAGGAAGTTTTCATTGCCATTTGCAGTGGTAAGCAGTTCTTCCGATTTTAAACCGGTATGTTTCTGATTGTCCGTCAATAAACACGGCACGAATTTTGCATTTAGAGTTTGCTTGAGAGTACTTGTAAGATCAATGTGGATGTTAACCTTAAGTACTATATTCAGTCGTGCAATTCTCCAAATTTGCGAAAAAATTTCATATGCATGTTCACAGATTTCGAGTGTACTCAGAATACTTCTTATTCCGCTAAAGTAGACGTGTTTGAACATGTACCTAACTTGCGTGTACTATATCAAACATACAGCCTGTGCATTGACAAGTCCCAAAGATGCTTATTTTACCAGTATGGCGTTAAAGAATGGTACTTGATTAGGATTCTGTGAAACAATTGTATGATTACATCACACAACCGGTTCGAATCCCATGACTTTCGTCATAGCACAAAACTTGAGCTCTTATGACCGGCAAATCCTGTTTAAGCTCGTGAGCACGTACTGGGCAGTCTAAATTGGACCCCAGAGCTCATCATGAATGTAAGGAAAATGTACAGAATGAAATATAACTACTGGGTTCCTAGACTCAACGAATTTCATTCCTATCCCATTGTCATGTTTTTTAAATACTTTTCAACTCCCCGAATGTAAGGGGTTTTCTCTTACCTGTTTAATAATAAGGAACGTGGAAAATAAGTTGGTCCTGTATCGGGGCAGAATAATTACTGCTATTATGCAGATGTATGCAAGACTTTCGAGCAGTGGCACAATGAGATGGTGTCCTCAAATTGTCTTCAAATTGAAAAATGAAATCGTAGCTTACTGCAAAATCCACGTATTTCTCGAGTCAGAGGGTTTCAAAATTTAGGAAATAATTCATTGAAGAGAACGTTTTGACCCGTTTTGAGAATGCGTCACTATTGCACAGGCATGCATGAACGTGTACAGGAAGCAATTCATGCCTAGAAATAAAATTCCGTTAATTCCAGGAGGTGGCTATCGCTTAGCTGATAAACAATCACGGATAGCGTGCATCTGGCTGTCTTGGTTGGAGCAACAGCCACCTACAGTCATACAGCATGCTTATCGGTGCCGGGAAATAAAGTTTTAGGCTAAAAGTGGACGGGTACAAAGAAGACAAATGTGTCTATTTCTTTCAAGGATGTTTCTCCACGGCTGCACATGATGTTATCCGAATATGAATTCAAGGTTATACAACACGGGCAACGAGATCATAGGCATGGGCTCCAAATATGAGCACAACGTAAAGATCACAAAATTGATGAAAGACTACGACCGAGATGTGGGAGTGCGAGTTTAATGCTACAGTTACGACTGGCGGGGCTCTGGCAGAATTTGTCAAAAGTTTTCCTTACGCCGAACCTATCAACCCACAACATGCCTTTTTTGTCGGGGTTACAAACTGCACGAAAACCTATTGCGAGGCTACTGCAATAATGAAATTGTTTTATTACGCGGTTCGTCATCTAGACCAAAGCTTACTCCGTGGGACATTTTAAAATCCACGTGGATAATTTTCCAAATTTGGATGATGTTGAGCGTGTTGTTGTGAAATGTAAAATTCTTCCTCCGGAAAGACATCCCGTCCTGCCATGGCGCATCAACGGAAAACTTGTTTCCACTGTGTATGACAGGCACCTGGCTAGTGGACGAGATTAAAATCGCACTAGAGGAAGGCTATAGGGTAATTCAAGTGTATGACATAGGGGAATATGACATGATACGCCGCGATCCCTCCGCCGGTAAAAAGAGCCTTTTTCAGGACCTTGTTAAACAGTTTCTGAAAATTAAGGCCGAAGCCTCCGATTGGCCCAAAGACTACGACATTCTGCCAAGAAAAATGAGTACGTCGTGCTATTTTTGGAAAAGAAAGGCGTTGCACTGGATAAAGACGCCATTGAAATCAATCCTGGCAGGTGTGAGTTATAAAAACAATGTAATCTCCTTTTGGGTAAAATATGGCCACTGAGATTACATGCCCACTTGTTAGTTCGTGAAAGATTATTCTAGGTTTATAGACAACTTAAGAACTCGGGTGTAGGGGTAGTCTTACCTGCCTGCTGCAGAGGAGATGTCGGTGGTATGGGAGCATAGCGAACAGAATCGGAAATTAAGTTCCACTGCTAACGTCGTCATAGCTGTATATAAAACAGCCTATGCAAGTATTGAATTATATTCCTATCTTAGGAGATTGGGTGAGTACATGCATCATTTCGCCACAAATTCGTTATTCCCACGTACAGGCCGGGGGAATGGATGCCTCCCAAGGGACCTTTTTTGGGCTGTGTGATAGATGAGATAGAAAAATATAGAAAGGGTGTATATATTTGCATCTACAGGTCCAAAAAGTTACACTGTAGAAGTTAAGTGTGGGGAGACGACGCACTGGCTGCAAAATTAAAGGCATCACCCTCAACTCGGGAAATTTGAGAAATGTAAATTCCAGTGTTATTGGGGACGCTGTTTTGAAGGATAATTCAATGTCGGTAGTACTGGAGGGCACAAAGATTTCCAGAACATTCCTAAGTACGGTGGTTACCGAGCCTTCAGTGAAAACCTACAGAATGGTGGTCAACAAACGCGTACATTGTGAAAACTTGGATTCCTACACGTACGGGTATAGAAGAAGCGAGTTTAGACGACCCTTCATCAGTCTTCCACAAGGTCTACAAATCGACACTTTAAATTTAATTTCTGGAGAACCATGCTAATTGCAGGACCTTTGTGTTGTGATAAATCAACATTTGTGATTTGTAATGCAGGCCAAATGTTTGCTAAACCATTGAGAAAAGAGTTGTGTCTCCATCGAAATATTCTCCTAAACCAAGTATGTACTTTGTAATGATGCAGGCATACCAGATTTGCAGACCGTCAACGAGGGGGATTTAGTTATTTTAAATGATGTAATATACGAAGCAGAGGGGCCAAACGTTTCAATTTTTTTCACCAAAGATTCACATCACAAACTTTCGGAATTATTTATATGCTACAAAATATGTTTCCACAAGAAAAGAATTTTCGAATTATATCTCTAAATGCAAACTGGGTTGTTTCTAAATTATAGAGATAAAATGAAAATTGATAGGTTGTGCCAACAGATCGAGCCAAAGATCTCTAGGCTTCTGTTAGAGGCGTTTGAGAAGGTTACGTAAAAATCCCACGGTTATCTAGTACTCGATTGCACGCAGTACATCCCTAATCAACATAGGTATCGAACCGGCATTGATCACAATACGAAGATTTGGCCCCCTGGTTCAAAATATGCCCACCAGTGTTTCACGAGGAACGAGCACATTTCCATAAATTTTTTACAGGTACAAGCAGGATGAGCATTGCCAAACTGAGTAGTTCATTGATAGCAAGGCAGCACGCAAACTTGACGGTTTTAGCAGAGGCAAAACCCGCTTTGCGAGAAAAACCATGAAAAGTGCCAACACGACGCTAATAAAAGACAGTTGCAGGAGAAAGTTAATGAACACACTGCTTTCCTTAAAGAAAAAAACTTCTTGTGCAGAAAGGCGGCTTTTTACCAGCGTTTCTACTTCCGATATAGGCTCATGTTAAAATTGACTTAAATGAAAATTATAATAGCTTCACAGTCGCAGCTGTAGAAAAGCTTCATTTCGTAGACAAATCAGTTAATAAATTAAGGGCAAGGTGATAAAATATAAATTGGGAAACTATCTCGAACTTATGTCACAAGTAGGAGAACTATAACTTGAATTGAAACATATGTAGAACGACAATGAGGTAAAGGAGGGCCCGAAGTCATCAAAGATGAAAGTAGATAAAAATCGGTAAAACAGTCCACTTCTTCCTATAACCTTTGCAAGTAATTGTGGGAGCCGTCATAAAATTAAACTATTAACTTAATGAAAAAAATCCGGAACAATAGGCTTTTGGTTTTGGTATAGCAGACAAACTTGACAAGGCCACGGGCATACTAAAATCTAACATCGAGTCCTTTCTTCGAACCCAGCATAGTTATACACTTCACAAGCCGATAAGGAAACGATTCCCCGCCAGAAATTATCACTAATACCTTTAATTAAAAAAAAAACCTTTAACTCTCAATATAAAAACAAAATATTCAATGAACGTAACCAACATGAACGACCTTTGGGAAGTCGATCTAAATATAATGAACGAAGGCAAAGAGGATAACATACCATATGTTTATATCTTGACGGTGATTGGCGTTTTTTTTCTTTCCAAAATATGCTTGGGTAATACCATTAAAATCAAAATTGGGCATGGAAATCACACAAAGGTGTAAAACTACATTTTCTCATCGCGTTCCCAAAGCGTTGCAAACCGATAAAGGAACCGAGTTCACCAACAAAACCTTTAAAACATTTTTAGTCAAACATGGCGTAAAGTATTACACTACAAATAACAATGTGAAAGCCAAAGTGTAGAACGTTTCAATACGACCTTAAACTCCTTTTGACATCCAAAATGACATCACAAGCTGATTGTTGATTTGGTGTATTTACGGACGCTCTTTAACATCCCAGGTCACCAGTGTCCCATTCTATTAAGGGCGTAAAACGGCCGACAAATTTTGTTCAGAGTCCTCTTATTTCCGGCTTGAGGTTCTTTTTCGTGCCGTAAATGTACGACACGGGACCCACGGCTTTACTTCCCTTCTGAAGGAAACCATACTTGCGATTTTTGCGCCCCAAAAATCCATCGATCCTGGCCGGGTTTGAACCCGCGATCTTGAGTTTAGAAGGCAATTAAGGTTACCACTATACCACCAGGACCGACACAACAAGCAGAGAGTATCCAGCAAACATTAACGTGATCTCCACAGAAATCTCCTTCATTGGCGAGGACAAAACTGTCACCGTCAAACTAATAACCCAAAACTCCGTCGTTGTGGAAGTCAGATGTTTGTCTTCAAAAGCACACCACTGCAGTATAGACACTCGCTCTACCATCTACCTCGGAACCATCGACAGGACGCCAGCCTTAGACTACAAGATCATGTTGGCGGGGTGCTTCGCCACCGCATCCATTAGTGATTTCGTCGTCCCCATCTTCATTCCGTCGCCCTAGAAACGCCTCAACAACTTTTCTCACATGCTACTCACCTATGTCACCGCACCTCACGAGGATCAAAACGAGAGCAGCAGCGACGAAGACAATGATGGTGGTGTGTCGTTTGCCAAAAGAACATTCTCCACGTGTTTTAAAATAATTTTGTACCGTCATATTTGTAAACTTTTGTATTTGCCAGTGACGTTTGTCCAAAAGAACACTTACTACATGTTTTTGTAGGGAAAACCCGCCATTTTGATAAACTTTTGTATCCGCCGATGATATGTATAAAAACATTTTTGTAATTTGTATAATAAAAAGAAATAATAATGTCCCTTCTCCGGTTGTCTTTGTCCCAGGAATGCATAATACCGAAAGTCGACTACCTGTCCCTGAATGTCGGTAATGTAGCAACCTACAATATAGATTGTCAGAGTCGGGATATACACTACTGGTCTTGGTTTTACCGGTGAGCGCAGTTTTCGAAGTCAATGATGGATTGACTTTTGGTCTCAGATTTGCAGTGATGAATCTATATTTCATCTCCCATTATAATGCCGACAAGAATTCGCCAACTAACGAGCAAGCAAATGTGAACTGCTGATTCTCTGTTGTTTATCATCGGTAGTTACACCCTGAAAGACCTTTTTGGCGAACATCTTTCAATATCAAGTTGAACAACAAGAAGTTTGCTATTCCCTATAGTCCCGAATACGATATTGGCATATTCATCAATGCAGGTGCGACTGGCGTGGATGATCGGTAAGACCTGCTTCAGATGACAGCTTTTTCTACCGAATGGCAATGCTTTTATTCACTGTAACCTCTCTCCATACATTTATTAAACACCCCTTTATATTAATGATAATCTTATTTTCCTCCAAAAGAAATTCAATTGCTGCTCTGTATACACCACAAATAATACAACATTCTCAGGAATTTGGATAGATGAACAGCTAGTGGTATACACACGTGGGAAAAGTGCAACATGATTAAGTCAAGCATGTTTTGCCTTGAGTAGAATCAAGGAAAGAGTAAGTTTTAATGTCCTGAGAAGCCTGCACTTTGCTTATTTCCATAGCATGCTGAAATATGGGTTTATATTCTGGGAAAACAAAGCTGATCTTGTATTCAAAATTTAAAAAATGGCTATTAGAATAATCATGTATAAGCAGAAATGGGACATTTGTTAACTACTGTTAGGCATTAGGATATTACCCATACCATATGTTTATATTCTAGAAACGTTGACATTTGTAAAGAAAAATCTAACAGACTTCCAGCACAACGAAGACAAATATAATTGACAAATCGTATAATGTCAGGAGCAATGATCACCATTAGACACAGCAGCAAACTCTACGAAGGGAGCATAATGCATAATGAAATGAAACTATACTATTACTACCTTAAAAAGTTAGAAAGGTCTGTTCACTAGTTAAATTCAGGTATACAATACAATCATTCCTACATGAAAATTGCTTTAACTCCTTCAATATTTTAAATGCAATGTAATTTAGGCGGCACCAAGGTTACAAAGTATCAATAATAAACACGTAATAACTGCTCTATTTTACTTTATTAGTATTGAAACAGTAAAAATTAAATTAGACAACTCATAATTAGCCATAAATAATAAATGAATTGTTTGCCAAATAATATGTATGAACAGATCATTGTTGTAAGGTTAAATGTACCATATATACCATAATTGTTAATTTATTATTGTTTCATGTATTGTAATTTCAACTTTACGTTTATTCAATGTAATATGAATCACATATTGGCTGTAGGAAGATATGTGCGAATGTAGGGTGGAAGGCTGTTTTCCTGCAGGTATGCGGCCAGACTCGAGCAGTTGTTAAAAGTTAACGTTATATGCTTTATAAGCAAACCCATTCCCGGATGCTCCATGAAGGAATGGTAAAGTTGTGTCAAGGACAAACAAGTTCTTCCGCATGGAAACTCTGTCTTTGTTACATTAGGCGAGGGAAAAGTGTCATAAACCAGAGTGATGCAAGCGCAGGAGAGTCGAGCAGTAGCTTTTAAACAACGTACAAGAGAACCATCAGTAAGTGTTTATGTGTCTACGAGTTAGATAGCGTGACTTCAGTCTTATTAAGTGACGCATCTGTGTTAATTTTAGTGTAACGTCCATTCTCCAGGCGCTCTTGGCAATTGAAAACAATTAACTGGTATTAGTGCTTACGGACACAGCTAGCTACCATTCACAAACAATTTAAGTGATAATTGTAAAGGAACAGATTCCTAGCAAAAGAGACGCGATCATGCGAAAGTAACACAACGCGCCTTAAATTCTTCACGTAGTAGCCGGTTCTCCGCCCATTATCACATGGACTGTGAACAGTAAAGAAATGTTGATAGTGAAAAACCCTATGTCGGATGATTATAGTGTCAATATATTTATCATTTCCCTTTACCTGCTACATCCAGATAACTAAAATTCCAGCTAGAAGAATCTCGTCGGAGCGGAAAAATCATCGGAGTGGAAAGAAAGACATCAACATTTACCCCTGAGATATACAATTATTAATCAAAATCATCAACGCATAATTCAAACAATAAATCTAATCCAGTTAACGAAAACTGTCCCTTCAATCTACATATTTAATTAACACCCCCAATATTATAAAATACTGTTGTATATTTATATCTAGCTTGTAAAATTTCACTTCACATGTACACTGTCTTTATATTTTTATGATGTACTGATTAAATATTTATTTCTTGTAATATCCTATATTATGTATATCTACAGAACGAATAAATTGAATTTATTTCCATTTTCAAGTTAACTCTACCTATCGGAAGAAAAAGAAATTGCATTACATGGTATGCCAGATTTTGAAAATACTGTACAAAAAATATTATATTTTTCCAAACAAATTGAAAGAGATAGAGAGAGGAAAAAAAAAACATTGCATTATTTATTGACTGTCCTCGAAATAAAAAAGAAATGTGGCAAGTAATTAAAAATTAATGTACTTGCCTCAGTATATGTGTTCAAAAATCATTTATGAAAATAAACATGAAAATGTAGCCGATTGTCTAAACAATATTTTAATTCGAAAACTTTATAGATCAGCACATGAATTTGGAGAGGCACTCTTGTGTAATATATATAAACTTCCTCTAACCTACCAAATGAACATAAATTAACAGTTAATTAAAAACAATTAGCAAAACCACCAGTCGGCTACGAAGAGAGCCTAATTATTTACGGAAGTAATTCTCACAAAAGTTACCAAGGGTACGAATTTATTATTGTGATGATTAATTAGAGGAGCACGGTTTCCCAATGTACTTAAGTTGTTAAAAGAGAATCTCATTTTCAAGAGAGAAATGCACAGAATGCTGACAATTAATGCCTTGGACATTAAAACTATTTATTTCAAAATACCAGATTACTTTTTCACATCAACATGGCTTCAAGAAAATTAGATTCATACAAGCTGAACATTTAAATTTCCTTAACGTATTAAGGATTCAATTTTGAATTTAGCTGTAATATGAGCCTTGTTTTATGTCAAAAGTCTTTGCTGTGTCAATTATGATAGGCTAATAGAAAAATTTAAAGTCATCTCATAACTAACAGACCTATAATCACATTCTTTCACTGCTCTTCACAAGATATACGAGGTGGTATCCACAATATCCGGGACTGGTGCTGCCATCTCGAAAGCAGTTGCAGTAGAGTTTTGTACCGCTAGGTGGCAACACTAGCACATCTGATGAGCGAGTGTTTAAAGTTTCATGCAGCTGGGTAGATGTGTTGAGATTCTATAGTACTTTTCACGATACTCTGTGTAGTGTGTGACGATTTTACGATGGATCCAAGATTAGCACAGAGAGTGTGCATCAAATTCTGTGCAAATCTCGGGAAATAGGCTACGGAGATCCTCGCAATGATTCAACAAGTATTTGGGGGACAACGCATGAGCCGTTCACGTGTGTTTGAGTGGCATACTCGGTTCAGAGCTGCCGTGCAGCTATTGAAGACGACGTTCACACCGGTAGGCCCATCAGCTGCACAACGCCTGACATTGCTGCCAAAGTTCAACACCTCGTTCGTGAGATCGACGTCGAACCATTGAAAGCCTTGCTCATGAAATAGGAAATGATTATGGGATATGCCAAAGATTTTTAACTGATGAATTGGGCATGCATCGTGTCGCCGCAAAATTTGTGCCAAGGATGCTGACTGCTGACCATAAGGCGCAGCGTGTTGAAGTTTGCACAGAGCTCCATCACGCCGAAAAATTACATGAAGATTGTCCCCTACCCTCCGTACTCGCCTGATTTGGCACCCTGCGACTTCGCTCTATTCCCCAAACTGAAAATCAAGTTGAACGCACGTCGGTACGACACAATTGAGAGGATTCAAGAAGAAACGCTGTCTCTGCTAGACATCCTCAAAGAACATGACTTCCAAGATGTACTTGGAAATGACAGAATCGCTGGGACCGGTGTATATGTATGGAAGGGAACTACTTCGAGGGTGACGGAGGTCATTAGTCTCAAAGTAAGTTTTGTTGGACCAGATGGCAACCCCAGTCCCGAATATTCTGGATACCACCTCGTATATCTGAGAAAATTAGATGCATTCCAGATTAGTAAAATATCTCTATGCTTCCACTTCTTTCGGGGTGGGGGAGGTTCATACTGCAAGAAGAGATTAGAGATTGGAATAACATACATCACCCTTTCAAAACTTGGGTACCCCCATCGTACACAACAGCCGCCAAAGTACGGCACACATATGCCGCTAAATAAACTACCGTTTACATTCTCAGTTTGTGGTGCAGTGGTACCCATACTTGTCTTCTAAACCCAAGATCGCGGGTTCGATCCCGACCAGGACCGATGGATTTTTGCGGGCGTAAAAATCCTAAGTATGGCTTTCTTCCAAAGGGAAGTAAAGCCGTGGGTCCCAAGTCGTAGATTTACGGAAAAGAGCAAAATTTATCGGCCGTTTCACGCCATGGTTTGAATGGAACGCTCATGATCTGAAAGCGTTCATAAATAAATCATATTTAAAAAAATAATAATTTCTGTTGGAATATTTTCGTTCAATTCATCACAGAATGTGTATCGCCAGGGTGGCCGAGGTGTTTAAGGCACAGATTCATGAGTGGAAGATCTGGGGCTCGATTTCCGATATTTTCTTCAATAATTATTAATGACAATAGCTGGGGAGGTACCTTAAATTAGACCTGGAACGCTTCCCTTTAAAATACGATTCCAGTTTATCATTTAATCTCTTGTATCATCAGTGCCCATCGCCATGGGGCCTCAGTTAACAGGCGTTAGTACTATTTTAAAAATTCTGCGTTGGCGGGTGTGGGTTTCCCGCCGATAACGGTAAGCGGTTTTAAATTTGTCTCACTTTATTATACCAAGACTCAAGATTCCATTATTTATGATCTAAGGGTAGAGGGTAATATTACTGTACACAACCATAATGCGAATTAACTCACTGCATTAGCGAATAAAAACTACCCAACTGTAGGAGGCCTTTGCACTTCTTAGGGACATTCAGGTAATTATTATTATTATTATTATTATTATTATTATTATTATTATTATTATTATTATTATTATTATTATTATTATTATTATTACTCGAGAGTCGTTCCAGATTCTAATGAATATCAAAGGAATTTAACGTTATAATAAATACAAAATTTTTCGCTATTTAAAAAATAGTTTCATAAACAATATCTGCATTGCATAGTAGGTATTAACATACAAGTCCCTGATATGTATAACAACAAATGTTTTTTCCAACTACTTATTGAAATGTATCATGCTCCTTTGCTGATCAGCTAATGGAGAGGTTGGGAAAAACATTGCGGCCGCAATGGCCTTGGCCACATGTGTGTCGCGCATGCCCGTGAAGGCTGCTGTCCTCAGCAGTAGTGTCTGTCATACGCACTTGACTTTGCTTACACAATGGAACTGCACGTTTTTGTTGTCCGCACGTACTAGAAAACTGCGACGAAAATACAATAATATTTCAGTATTTTTAATAGCGTTTAAATCCCTTTTTACTGTTGAGACGGACATTGATGACACACGATATTGAATTATAAATTAGGATTTTTTTAAAGGAAGGAAATGTTCCAGGCATTTGTCATTTATGAGGAATGAAGAAAACCCGCACAAAACCTCATTCAGTAAGACGGTTCAAGCGGGAATCGAACCCCTGACCTCCTGCGTACGAGTCCATTCCTTATCGACCTTGGCGGTAATTGCAGCGTGGGGCAGCAGATCCTCCCTTCCCCACAGAAATCTTTAAGACTTAAGTTTACTGTCGCAGAAGACCACACCTGGCCGAGGTCGTTAAGGCGCGGATTCGTGAGCGAGAGGTATGGGGTTCGAGTCCCGCCAGACCGTCCTCCCTGACTGAGGTTTTTCTCAGTCCTCATAAATGGCAAAATGCCCGGGAGGCACCCTAACTTAGGCCTGGAACGTTTCCTCCCTTTAAAAAAAAATCCTTTCCATCATTTCATTTCCTGTCTCCAGCAGTGTCCACCGCCTGTGGTGCCTCAGTAGTAAAAACGGGCTTTAAACACCATTAAAAAAACATTAAAACATATGGCTGTAATCTAATGTCAAATATGTATTCAAGAAAATGTTTAAAGCTGGTAATTTCAGCTGAAAGGCCCTAATCGCATATTTTGTTCCAAACATACATTTCTAAAATTCGTTCAAATTCATTGTAAACAAAGGAAAACAGCGTTACGATGAATACACTATCTAAAAAGTTCGAGGTGAGTCTGATAAAATCGTGGTTTAGTTTGATGTACATCTTCAGCAGCGAGACATAAACATCTAATCTTGATCGTCACATGTTTGTCAGGTATCACATCATTGTGTCAAGAAGCAAGTACGTGTGAAAGAAAGTCACTAGACGTTCATAAGTCGTTTATCCGTATGAATTAGCATCAACATACATAACTGATGGAACATTTTCTCTGATAACATTTATCCTGAACGTGATTTTCTTGCCTATTTGTGCTGATTCGGAAATAAGAGTATAGTATAATTGAATTGTTTTTAGAGTATCTCTTCAATTTTAATCAACATTCTTGACGAGTCATTTCGTATAATTTATAAGGCTTGAGTACTGTTGCATACTCTGCATCGCGGAATTTTTCAATTTCGCAAAGTAATATATCGATAACAAAAGATTCTGTTCCCTTTGTACAATTCCTGCTTCATTCGTCGCATCTCTAACGTCTCAAATGTTGTACTTTTTTAGAAACAAATATCTTTTTTTAAATTTGTAATAAAATTTGATGAATTTATAAAGTTTTCAAGCTGATATTCAATGTCTGCTTCTAAACCCCAATATTGCAAAGGCAGTGCAATAGAATCAAACCTCACAAGCACATACACACCTTTTATCTTATTCCATTAATGTCATTGTTTACACTCCTGATGTTCAAGATTCGTATTTGGCTTGATGTTCGACTAGCGCTTTAAAACGTCAGAATATATTTCCAGTAATAATAACTTTTATCCAGCGTCTCTTGGAAGTAATTCTAACTTCACGTTCGTTCTTTTTGTGGAGATGTGCGTTACTATGTTAACTACTGTATGACAAATGTCACTTAAGTACGTCAACTCTCCTCCTCTTCCAACGAATTACAATATTTTTGCTCAATAGCAATCGCCAAGTACTCGGCAAATTCTTATTTTCATTGTTTGATGAATATTTCTTCAACTTCCTTTACATCTCCTCTCGATAACCAGTGCAAATACTCCAATTTGATTATGCACGTTATATAGAGCAGTTCGTGGGGTGAACGCAGGGTCCAGTGGGAAGACGAGGAACCAGCGTAGCTTTACCGAACACTACGCACTCAATGTGCACTTGTATTTAACGACGATTTTACAGATAAAAAACCTGCACCTGCTATAGCGTGCCTTGGAACTAGGCGGAGGGTGGAGTGCAAAACTATGGGGACTTATGTTTATGAACTGATAAAATGATTTGCTGTTTCTGGGTTTGGCACTCGAAGCTCTGAGGAGAAGTTTCGTTATATGCTTTTCAAATAGCATGTCATAATTAAATTCTTTGTACATTTTTCAGTGTTAATCAAAGCCTGAAATTTGGCAATAAAAAAGTTTAAATAGAATTCGTCGGTCCTGGTGGTGTAGTGGTTACCATACTTGCCTTCTAAATCCAAGAACGCGGGTGCGAACCCGGCCAGGATCGATGGATTTTTTTGAGCGTAAAAATCCTAAGTATGGCTTCCTTCGGACGGGAAATAAAGCCGTGGGTCCCGTGTCGTACATAAAGAACCTCAAGCCTGAAAGAAGAGATCTCTGAGCAAAATTTGTCGGCCGTTTCACGCCCTGAATTGATGACCTGAGATGTTAAAGAGCGTCCATAAATAAACCAATCAAAAAAATAGTATTAATATTACACGCTCTTGTCTTTATATCAGAGTGTACATTCAATACCCTGTCTAACCAAAAATACAATTAGAAACATTTCGCTTGTACTGAACAATCGCTATCAAGACCATAAACTGGAAAGAGACAACGAATATCTTATTGTTAGCACAGAGTGGGGCGAAAAAGAAAAATCTCATCTAATGAGACTTTTTTAATGGTGTTTAACGCCCGTTTTTACTACTGAGGCACCACAGGCGGTGAACACTGGTGATACATGAGATGAAATATTGGGAAAGGATGTTTTTAAGGAAGGAAATGTTCCAGTGCAAGTTTAGGGTCTCTCTGGCATTTGCCATTTATGATTGAGGAAAACCTGAAAAAAACCTCAGTCAGGGAGGCCGATCCTGGTGGAATTCGAAACCCAGACCCCCCGTTCCTCGGCCACCCGTGGCGGTATTAAACGTTTCACACCCTTCATAAAACTCAAAGCAAAAGGTTTGTGTCTTGTACAACCCATCAAACTACATATAAGCAGAAGCGGTTCGTACGGCACGAGAGACACGTTTTCCACACATCGATGTTCCGATGTTTGAAGATAGCTGATCGGCCGAGTACTGGACGTTTCCTGAAGAAGCAGAGGGGAACTGCAGTGACATCATAGGATACTCTTCAATGACGAGAAAGTGCCCACCATTGAAAGTCAAAATGACAGGTGTAAGTTACAAGCTGTTGAGAAGTCCGTCAGAGAGATCCCAAAGATCAATAGGCCATCACTCCTCTTCATTTGTGATGAGCTATGAGCGTTCACCGGACTTCATTTTGTGAAAGACGCTTAAAAGTCAGCGCTAATTTATATGTGGAAAGTGTCCTGTAATGGCGTTTAACAAGAAAACCCAGATCTCCCAACAATATTTTGCCGCAGCTCATAAGGCAATGTCCGAGGGTAGGTCCACAAGTTTCCGGCCTAACCATTTTATAGGCATGATAAAGACAAAAAATATATTTCACTTTTCAATATAATTACCCATTAATGCAATACACTTCTCACATTTTAGAATTAATATTTCACCCCCCCCCCAATTATCAGAAGTCTTGTCTGCAAATTGAAATAAATAGCATTCATCACCGCTTCGTCACGCTTAAATTTTCTTCCTCGAAGGTCCTTCTTGAGTTTTGAGAAGAGGAAATAGTCACTGGGAGCTAGATCTGGGCTGTAGGGTGGATGGTCGATCTCCTTGAAGCCACATTTCTTCACAGTTTACTTTGCAACAAGAGCTGTGTGCACAGGTGCATTGTCGTGAAGAAAGCGCACACCTCCGCTCAGCTTTCCGCGCCTTTTCTCTTTGATGGAAGCACGTAGTCTGTGCAATAGGCCAGCATAGTACTCCCCATTTACTGTGGTGTTCCTCTCCTTGAAGTCAATGAAGAATATTCCTTCACAGTCCCAAAAGATTGTGGCCATGATCTTCTTCATTGATTGAGTGACCTTGGCCTTTAGAGGCGATGCTTCACCAGGTTTACGCCACTCCATTGGTTCTATTTTGGACAAGGGATCATAGTAGAGGACCATGGTTTCATTTCTTGTAACAATGGTTTGCAGAACTTTTGTCACGGCAGAGTTCCAAAAATGCGTGACAACAGATGACTTGTTGCAGTTTTTGTATTCAGGTAAAAAGTCTAGGCACCCACTTTGCACTAACCTTACTCATGTTTATGTTTATGTTTATGAATAATTAAAAGGACTGTCGTTTTAGAAAGGTCCAACTTTGTTGCTATTTCTGTAACTTTGAGCCGCCAGTCTTCCATAATTTCTCCTTCCACAAGAGCGAGGTTTTCAGCAGTGAGCACCTCCAAGGGCTGACCTGCACGCTCTTCGTCTTCAATGATTTCTCGATCCATTCGAAAAAGTTAGGCCCATTCTTTTACAATAAAATATGAAGGGGACGCTTTCCCATATACACAGTCCAATCACTGTTTAATTTCATTTGGAGCAAGTCCTTTTGTGAAGAAGTTAATAACAGGTTGATACTCCATTTTGAACATGTCACAATCTTCTACACATAGCCTTCTTTATGTAATTATATCTGAACAACTGAAACAACGGAGCGGAAGTGACTGCTGCAATTATTTACTTAACAGATAAGGTATGACTCCAGATAGGGGTTTTGTGAAGGTGATAAACCTTGTCGGTGAGACCGGAAACTTATGGATTTACCATCGTATACGATTTCATCTCCACTGCTAAACCTGATTTCAATCTCCTGGACTATAAACTGAGGCCAGTGATGTGTTGCCTGCAAGAACAGCACCCTACAATGAAAATATGTGCTGTTTGATGGCAACAGTAACTCACTGAGACCATGCCTGCTGCAGTAGTTTTTTTTTTTTTTTTTTGATTAGTGTTTAACGCCTGTTTTTACTACTGAGGCACCACAGGCGGTGGACACTGATGATACATGAAATGAAATGATAAATTGGGAAAGGATATTTTTTTTTTAAGTAAGGAAGCGTTCCAGGCCTAAGTTAAGGGTACCTCCCCGGCATTTGCCAGTTATGAGGACTGAGGAAAACCTGGAAAAATACCTAGTCAGGGAGGAGGTCCTGGTGGGATTCGAACCCCAAATCTCCCGCTCACGAGTCCGCGCCTTAACGACCTCGGCCACCCGTGGCGGTGCTGCAGTAGATGACAGGCCATAGAGTCTGAAGTAAAAAGGTGAACATTTTGAAATCTGATAGATGCCATATGTGTCTAATATACTAAAATGAAATTGAAACACCTAATGTCATATTTAACATATTCAGAACATAGTGTAACAGTATTTATGGCTAGGATAAGTACCGAGGGCGCCAAAAATGTTTACACACTTTCACAATAGCTATCTATGTATTATATTTCAAAATTGGTCCGGAAAGAGAACAGTAATTTATAGTAAGATGTTGTGTAAACAGATGTGACTCACATTACGTTAAAACAAATCTTGGAGTCAAGATTATTGTTTGAACATCGGAAAGCAATTTTGAAGTGGTATTGGAAAACCGAGAATGTTGTTGAAGTTCAAAGGCAATGGAGACGTGTGTACTGCGTTCTCCGGATCTAACTCCGTTGGACTTCTATCTATGGGGAACTCTTAAGGATGTTGTATACCATAGAAAGAGCTACACTGACAGCACTTCGGGAAGAAATTGAAACGGCAGGTGCTGCAATCGCTGAGGACACTTACGCAAACGTTGCTCAATCAGTAGTTCAACGTACTCAGAAGTGTATCGACGCCGATGGTGGGAATTTTGAGCGACTGTTGTAACTGTAAAAGTCTAAGATGATTAGTGCTCATCATTTTCTGTTTGTGTTTTGTTATGTGAACACAGTTTTTTATTTGCTTGAAGTCTGTATACAGTTTTTAAGCATCCTCTGTATGTGCACCGCAAGAACATAAGGATGATTTAATTTACTGATCTTTCATTTCTGGCAATAAGACTCGTCAATAAAAAAAATGAACATGTTCGATATTTAGAGATTTTGATTTGAGTCATGGGGGACACGTCTTTTCCCTGTTTACTATACATCCACTTAGTATGATGCTGGTCTGAACTTTAATATATAATGGTGCCTTATTGTACTGCTACCGCATAAAAAGTGAGATAAAAGAGACGCGAAAAAGTGTATTCTTTATAACAATGTACAACTTACCCTTTTCAATCAGATCATTCCATTTCTTGGACCAACCCTTCAAACTTTTTGCATAAGCCTTTTCAATGTCTGATCTTTCCTGTATAAGAGCCATAAGATCATTACACAGCTTGTAACCGTCTTCAATGCGCTTTGTGGTGCGCTTGTAGTTGGCAGGCTCCCAGAAGGAATCGCTGGTAGCTATCAGCATGTTATCATCGCTGTGGTGCGACATCTTCACCCCACCTGCGAACAACATCAACAATGTCAATTTCCTGTATTTGCTTTACTACTGAGATGAAATCATAAATTGGGAAAGGATATTTTTTAAGGAAGGAAACGTTCCATGCCTAAGTTTAGGGTACCTCCACGGCATTTGCCAGTTATGAAGACTGAGGAAAACCTGGATAAAAAACCCAATCTGGGAGGACGGTCCTGGTGGGAATGCAACCCCAGACTTTCCGCTCACGATGTTTGCTGCAGTGATAGACATGTAAACAGCAGTAGCAAACATCGCAGCATTAGCTAACACACACTCTAATGCCACCTTCAGCTCATGTTCAAGTTATACATTGAAAGGAAATGCGTTTGCTCTGACGGTTGAGCGGACAAAGAAAGGCAGGCGTCTAGTAATAAGAACTACTTACGTTTTATTCTTTTGTTTGTTAGTTTTTGTAAGTAAAACGAATGTTACGTGTATGACAATTACATCTTTTTTAATGGACAACATACATTTGAGTTTTAAGACTCAAACACAAAACTAATCATCTTCGTTTTTAAAATTAACGCCATATTAATAAATATTCTAAAGCGAAAAAATGAAATGAAAATATAAATCATCTTTATTTTATTTAAAATAATTAATAATTTCCCATTTAATTTGAAAAAAAAAAACACTTTCCTTTTGTGTGTGTGTGTGTGTGTGTGTGTGTGTGTGTGTGTGTGTGTGAGGCAAATGCTTAAAATTCAAACAAGCCTTTGAAATAGGAAGCTGTATTATCATGTGTATACTGAACATTATTTTTACTTGCAAAACGTAACAAACAGAACGATTTACTCATGGGTAATATTCGCACTTCAGCAATTATCTATCATTGCTTGACGGCTGCTATTAACCACTCGAAAGCAGCGTACGTTTGCCATGCAGAAAACTGGTGATGGCTAATGGCTTTTCATACCGCGTGTAGGGGCATGCCGTGAATCGCTGAGCCGAGCACAGCACACAAATTAATGCTTTGAGAGTTTGATTCTCTATCTTTTTTTTTTTTTCCTGCTTCTTTTGATTAGGGTGTACAAAGAATATCAAGTATTATACTTCAGTCAATTTATTATACGAGGGTAAGTTCATAAGTTTCCGCCCTGCCAATAGGGATTACCGCCTTCACAAAACCCTTATCAGTTAAATAAATAATTGCAGCTGTAACTTCCGCTCCGCGGTGATCAGTTATTCAAATATAGTTGCATAAAAAGGCGAAGATTGTGGCATGCTCAAAATGGAGTTTCCAGCTGTTATTGAGTTCTTCACAAAAGAAGCACTTACTCCAAATGAAATTAAACAGCGAGTGTATGGGGAAGTATCCCCTCATATTCCACCGTAAAGGAATGAACCAAAATTTTTCGAATGGTTCGAGAAAGCATTGAAGACGAAGAGCGTGCAGGTCGGCCAATGGAGGTGCTCACTTTTGAAAACATCGCTCTTGTGGAAGGCTCAAAGTTACAGAAACAGCAGCAAAGTTGGGCCTTTATAAAACAACAGTCCTTCGAATTATTCATGAATAAGGTTAGTGCAAGATGGGTATCTAGATTTCTTTCCTCAGTCCAAAAGCAGCAACGATTCATCTGTTGTCAGGCATTTTTGGAGCTCTGCCGTGGCAACGAGAGACAGAGAGAAGTTCTGCAAACCATTGTTACAGGAGATACACTATAGTCCTCTACTATGATTCATTGTACAAAAAAGAATCAATAAACCTGGTGAAGCACCGCCTCTAAAGGCCAAAGTCACTCAGTCAACCAAGAAGACCACGGCCACCATCTTTTGGTACTGTGAAGGAATACTCTTCATTGAATTCAAGGAGAGGAACACCAAGGTAAATGGGGAGTGTTATGTTGGCCTAATGCACAGACTACGTGCTTCCATCAAAGAGAAAAGGCGAGGAAAGCTGAGTGATGGTGTGCGCCTTCTTCATGACAACGCGCCTGTGCACACAGCTCTTGTTGCAAAGGAAGCTGTGAAGAAATGTGACTTCAAGGAGATCGACCATCCACCCTACAGCCCAGATCTAGTTCTCGACGACTATTTGGAAGGACCTTCGAGGAAGGAAATTTAAGTGTGACGAAGAAGTGATGGATGCTGTTTATGTGCATTTTGCAGACAAGACTTCTGACTATTTGTGTGTGTGTGGGGGGGGGGTGGTGCTAACGTAAACTAACTTCATTTTGCCGAGACTTATTGCGCCATTTTGACATTACCTGCAAGACAGATGATATTATGAAACGTGTAATTCTAACGCTTCCCGTTTGAACAGAATGGTGCATTTAGGTCTTAGCTAGAAACCTACTCAGGGGGCAACAAGCCAATCCTGCGTCAATAGTTGCACACATCTCAGAGATAATGAAGACATCTTTCTATCACGCGGTTTCTGGGCAGTCATCAACTAACAAAAGCGATCTCTTTGTCATCGAAACGATAAAGAAAAACTTTGACACAAGCCCTGATCAATTAGAATGGAGGAAATATACTCTATTGTGCATCTTTAAAATTTAAAATATGATAAAACATCATATTTCTTTCTTCTGTAAGACGTCCAAATACCTGGTAGTAATGTAGTATACTCCAAATTACTAACTCAAATTAGCTTAGAAAAGCAAGTAAAAAATGCAATTTTAAGTTTATTTTGATACTTTGGAAGTAATATTCAGGCTCATAGTGCTGGAATGTAAATGTTTTTTGCTGAACATAGCACATTAGTTTACAACCTAAAGAACTTAAAGTTACGTTTAGCTTTTAAATAGGAAGGAGAACTCTGGGAGGAAGAATCCGAGTCAAGTCATGGATGGAAGCAGTTAATTCGCAAAATGCAAAACGGCAATTCTTGTTGTATATGTATTGGTTTATGTAGGATATATTATTTACATAGACATAATTAACTGAAGGATAAACACATAGGAATAAATCCACGTTTCAATGGATAATTAACATTTCTGTTTAATACTTTATCAATAATAACAATTCGTTCACTGAGTTTATATTAAATTAATGTAACTTTTTGTTACTTTATATTAAACATCAAGCTTTGCAGCTTACTGCTTCAATTTTGTATTAAATACCTTTTTGTTTATAAAAACAGACAAATAAAAAAAATATATGTAAATAAACTTTCAATTATAGTCAATAAAAGCAATAAGTCGGCCGTATGAGCAATATTAGCTTACTTTTTGATCCAGTTGGCCTAAAATAGCTTCATCGTGCATCGAAACGTTTTCAACGGTGACGACATATATCCTATGCGAATTGCCTGGTGTATTTTTGGACAGTGTACAACCAATTCTACTTCAAATTTCCCAGAAAAAACATAAAACGCGGTATGAGGTTATTGAGAATTAAAATCTGACTCTAGGGAGTCAACTTTTTGTACCAACAATGAATTCCGTTATACATAGAGTCAAAATGGAAACTAAACGCTTGCATAGGTGAATGTATGTTTTATTTAAAAATATGTTCACTCTCAAAAGCAGAAAAATAATTTTAATGGTGTAAATTAAAAGAAAATTTGTAAACGTATACAATTTTGGGACATAACACTGTTTTACATTATTATGCTCTCTGTTGAATTGCGCAACACTTCAATCGGGAAATATGCTTCTGCCTTCCGAAGAGATCGCTTCAAACTTTTGCATGTCTCTTCTTGCAAGCCACAACTGGACCACAATTTGTAGTCTAGGGGGTTTAGGTACGGACTTGAAGAAGGTCAATCTGAGGTTGAAATGAAGGCAGGACATTGGCCACTCCTGGACTATCCCAGCCTGGTGTGCTGGGACTGAATCCTGCTGCAAGCTTCAGCTTTGTCTATAGAAGATGGTGTTGTTGGGGTTCTTGATTCAGTCTCTCCTACACGGTCTCCTGGTATACTTTGGCCGAAGTTTAACCCCTTTTTCGCTGAAATGGAGTAGCTCACACCCCACCACAAAATAATATGTGCAGGATGATGACCCCTCTGGACCCTTGGAGCCTTTTCAGCAGCTTCTATTCAACATCTGTCATATACCCTGTCATTTTGGGCATTTAAAGTCTCCTCGACACTTAAAACATTTTTTCATCAGTGAAAAAGTTTCTTCGGTGACAATTTGTTACGCAATGCCGAAGTAAACGTTTTGATTTTAAGGGTCTCTGGCAAATTCAGCTCACGTATAAGGTGCCCCTTTCGTGTTTATAAGCACTGCTCTTGTGCAAGACATAGACGTTTTAGACATTTCATCATTGATGGTCTCCGTACTGGATATTTCTTGGCACATGTGCCGTCACTGCTTTCACCAATTCTGGGGTGCACACAGTGCATGGTCTTCCTTGTCTGTAGCAGTCTTTCACAGTTCCAGTAACCGTCAAGGGTGGCCGAGGTCGTTAAGGCGCGGACTCGTGAGTGGGAGGTCTGGGTTCGAATCCCGCCAGGACCGTCCTCCAGGTTGATTTGTTCCAGGTTTTCCTCAGTCATCATAAATGGCAAATGCCGGGGAGGACCCCAAACTTAGGCCTGAAACGATTTGTTCCTTAAAAAAAATCCTTTCCCAATATATCATTTCATTTCATGTATCATCAGTGTCCATCGCCTGTGATGCCTCTGTAGCAAAAACGGACGTTAAACACCCGTCATTCATTACAGTTCCAGTCTCAAGGAAGCGCTAGAGAATGTTGTACACGAACTTTCTGCTTATTTCCAATTTCTGGAGCATTTTGAAAAGCTCACCTGGGGATTTGTGCAAAGCTATCACACGATTTTTGCAGTTGCCCCATTCCACCTTGAAAACTAACACAAACAACTTTCTGCTTCTGCAGCTGAACTCTCAAATGACTCACCACAGCACAACTCAGGAATGTGCAGGCTGTTAGGCGAATTATAGTCACTTCCAAATGCAGTGACAATATTTATGGTAAGACTAGTTGTATAAAATGTAAAAACGTACACGAAAGGGACCGCGAGAAAAGTAAGAGAGAAAGAAATTAAATAATTTTAATTTACAAACACAGAATTGATAGCCGTTAAAAACGCCATACACGTTTATTGGTCAGACCTATCAAATGTTCGCACATGTTCGGCGGCGCTCATTTATAAGAACTTTATCATCTGTCAGTCCCGTCATGTAATTAAAACCTTATATTTCTCTTACTTGTTATGAAACATGTTTTAACTTAGACAGCATAAAAGTATGTTGACCGTGTTTGCGACTATTAACCCGGAGGTCCTGGTTTATATTCCCGATCAGGTCAAGCTGTGTGGAAAAGAGTTTCTTCGGAGTTTTTTCCTTACCCTGAGGATGTAAATGACATATATTTAAGACGCCAAGGACTTCGAGTTCATTTATCCCTGCAGACTTACACCTAAAGTGTGCAAGTTCATAATTTACTGATTTCGCGTAAAGATCAGGCAGTCAAAGCGACAGTAAATGAACGGTACAAACATTACAATAAAAAGAGTTTATTATAAACATTGTGAAAGTCTTAATTGATTACACCATATTCTCTTTTGTGCAATAAAATTAAACAAAACTAAAACTAGAAAACAATGTCATTACGTGAGCTTAAGTCAGAAAAATTTTGTATTGTGTTTCTCTTATTGGAGCTGTTGTAAACGGGTTCCTCTGTGAACGCCCTAACATTAAGAAATCACAGAGTATCATATCTCGCAAGAAACCCGATAGCATGCAGCCTTTGGTTCTCAGGGATATTAACTGTGCGATACCGAGCAAGGTAATAGGTCACAAAGTCACAATTAAAATACAGAATGTCGGAACTAATCGCTGCATGGCTCCGTTATTATTCAACTGCTGTTCCATGCAAAAGCGCAAAACCGCTTTTGTTACATTTGGTTAAAATAATAACACAAACAGTGTGATGATGATTACTGTTTAAAGGGCGCAAGACAGCTAAGCGCCCAAACACATTAAAAACAGCGCCAATATTAAATAAATAAATAAACAATCTACACAAAAACAGTGCAGGAAACAAGTAACAGCGCACTTTGGGCAATAAAAATAAAACCACCATAACAAACAACAAGGGTAATATGGTCAACAACAAACAAAAGTCTGGTACTAAAACGTATCAGCAAGAGCTGAAAACATAACATTCTCAAAATAGTCTAAAAATGCCGTCATAAATAAAATAATATAATCTCGCACTTTCCTCCAAAAACCACAAACAAGGATAAAACGGAGCACTCGCTCAACAGCAACCACATCATCTGCAAGTAGGTCCTCAATAGAGGAGGGCAAACCCAGGGAACATCTAAAAGCTGCCAGATGATGGCATTCAAGTAAAATGTGACACTGTAAAGGGGTGGTCACAATAAAGACATGTTGGAGCTGGTTGACCATTGAAAAGGTGACAGGAACTAAAATAGCAATGCCCGATTCTCAAACGTGCTAAAATTACTTCTTTACGACGAACTGCACGAGAAGAAGTCGACCAGTTAAAAGGGGCGGATTTACATTCTCGAAGCTTATTGGTAGGTATTAAATTCCACTCCAAAGAGTGAATTTTTTCTATATATGTTTGCACGTTGGCTCAAAAAAAAATTCTCTTAGATTTTATGTTGTGTTCATAGTAAACTGTATCTGTTTTATGAGAGCATTAAAGAAAATTGTGCAAGCTACAATGTATAGTTTGGACAAACTTATCTGACTTTGTTAAATAAATAGTTTATTGTGTCTAAAATCACTCCAGCTCGTTGGTTGTTGCCGTCAGTCAAACTTTCGTTACTTGGTGCGTCTTCTGCAAATTTCTTGGGTTTCTCTTATGACGTAGTAACCCACAACATTTCCACCTCATATGATACTTTTTTCTTAATTTCAGAATTGTCTTTATGAAACCTTTTCCATATTATCACTAACATAAGCAGGAAGGAGAATTCAAAAGTGATGAAGAAAGCTCATTTCTACAGGTCTCTGGTAATTCATCAATTATTATACATTACCTAAAACCGTTCAAAACATTCTTGAAGGACAGCCATGCCTATAGTTTCACATTATTTAAAGTATTATCAAAACTGTTGATCTTTAATTGCTTCTCTGATCTGCAGCCACAAATACTCGTTTCTTAACAATGTAGCGTATTGCGGCGAAGTACTTGCAGCTAGAATTTCTTACCTAAATATGTAACATGAAATACTGTGCGAGCAGTGATGCTTTCCTCAGAGGCGCGGAGTTTTTCCCATGAGCGAGCACCCACCCAGTCGTAGCGCAGCTGCTCCCGGGTGTGTGTTGTGTTGTTCGTTTCTTAATTCGACAGTATACATAAAGTGTATTACGCCTCGTGTGTTCACAACGGCACAGCGTATCTTTGTGTGCCATTCATACGCGTTAACCCAGCGGTGAAAGAATCATAGGATGTTTTTAAAGCAAACAGTTGATTCTGTTACTTACGTGACTAGCATATTAACCCCCCTTTTCACTGCCAATAATCCCACGAGCAATTCACAAAATGTTTGCACTAGACAGAATTACCAGTCCCCTCGGTCCCCCGATTTAACAGCCAGGATTATTATCTCAGTGTACAAGACCAAACGCGCATCATACAAGAACTCAAAGATAACATTTGTCAGGAAATTGTCGGATTTCTGAAAATGAACTTTAGCGATTGGTGAATAGTTTCATAAATAGATGCAGTTTCAACATCTCATTCGATAATTTGTCAAATAATGAGCCTCTTAACCTTCCCGCTAATCTGCCCGGTTAGCAAGCGCCACACTCGCTCAGAGGTAAAACAAAACTGATCGCACTGTGTTTAATTTTTGTATCAGCACATGGTTTATTCATGTTAAAAAAATAATTTTCTTAAATTTACAGCTCATCAGAGTGAGAAATTTGTTCTAATTTCAAAACAATTGATAATCACAGAATAGTTTCTTCTACGAACGTTAAATTACAATTAATTTTAAAATCATCGGAACAAATGGGTAAGTAATGAAATACAAGTGTTCACAATTTAAGCCTTTTAAGTTACACTGGAAGAAAATGCATATACTTTACTAATTGTTTTTAAATATCTTGATATCGCAAAATATCACCAGTGAGTATTTTAACAGAGAAACCATCTAGCGGAAGGTTCAAGAGTTTCACAATTAAACAAAATGAGAAATGTTCAGTATCTGGGGTTCTTATTCGACATTTTAATGGAAACTACATTACCCACTCCACTGGTACAATAAAGAAATAAAATCTGTATACGCCACCCTGGTATCTTCCTAAACCAGGGCGTGTATATAAACTTTTCCATTTATTAATATAATTATACAATTCAATAATCTTTTAATACATTATTTTACAGATTTTCCAAATAACTACATTAAAATAATATAATTAAAACGGGAAGAAAAAAAAACTGAAAATAATTCAATTAAACCAAAATATAAATTTACTTAACTACTTCCCAAATTAATCTTCCAAAATCTACAAAAAACTACCCAATTAATAATATTACTGGGAGCCAGTAGGAATTATAGCTGGTAGCCAGCTATTCTATCTTTACATTTATTCTATTACTATACAACTATACTACTACTAGCCACTGGTTACCAGCGGTATGTACTGGTATTCAGTACTTGGCAGAAATTCTCTTAAATTAAACATTATACTTAATTGTTTCAAATCTACTTAATAATATCCCTCTGTTTAACAACTTCCTTCACTTATCATTATTAATCTTTCCTACTCATTACATTTATTTGTCCCAACACTTGAACTCATTAAACACTGTCGGTCCTGGTGGTGTAGTGGTTACCATACTTGCCTCCTACACCCAAGACATCTCAGGTCATCAGCGTCCCATTGAATTCAGGGCGTGAAACACCGACAAATTTTGCTCAGAGGCCTCTTCTTTCAGGCTTGAGCTTCTTTTTCCTGCCGTAAATGTACGAGCTGGGACCCATGGCTTTACTTCCCTTCCGAAGTCAGTCATACTTAGGATTTTTACGCCCGAAAAAATTCATCGATCCTGGCCGGGTTTGAACCCGCGATCTTGGGTTAGAAGGCAAGTATGGTTACCACTACACTACCAGGACCGACGGTACATTCACAGGAGGTTATAATCGTTAGTATTTGTTGTTATTAGTACATTGATTTCCTTTAAATGTTTTACTCTTGAAAAGTGATCTTGTTTCAGTTTGAATGTAAAATATAAACAATTTAATTTAAATTTAGAACGTAGGCTTTCGCGGCCTGTGTCAATTATGTTAACTGATTCTTCCGGGCTGTAAGACTGTGGTCCAATGCGATTCTTCAACTTTATCTTCCTAGACGTTTCGTTCACGATTGCGGTGGATATCTTCAGTGGTGTGGTCTTCTTGACTTAACATTAAAAGGAGAATCACACTGGTACAAGTCTCGCCTCCTTTCACGATTGTCAGCGGAGAAAATCGAACGCCTTTGGCGTTGGACACGTGTTGAAGGTGTGAATACTATCGTGTCGTGCGCTGTTCTATGCAAAGCGGTTTTACCTTTGTCAAAGACAACTCCAAGCCACGCTACAATAAGGACGAAATTTGCTGCATTTAAGATTTAAAACAAGCACAATAAAACCTTACAACATGTAATAAAATTATAGATGCATATAAAGCTCCGCAAGAGTGATGACTGCAGCAAAACAGTTCGTATGTCTGGAACGTGTGAGGACAATCAAACGCTGAGAAAGCATGCAGATCACTGTGCAACAAGAACTTCAATTATGCATTCCACTTCAAACGCCATTTTATTAAGCGTTTTATGCATAGCCATTTTACTTCTGTCAAAGATAATCAATATTACAATTGAGGTTAGGTTAATCGCAACTTAAATCTCACCGTTCTATTACGTAGGAAAAAGTAAAATTTATATTTCCCCCATGGTTCTACCGCGTACATTAACAGTGCGTTTCTCCTGAAACTCGTGCTGACGTGAAGTGAACTCGAGTGGCAGCTTTTGTGTGTTATTTTATAAACCACAAGACAAGGTCATTGATTCCAATTCGGAATTTAAATAAAAAAAAAACATACTTTGTATTAATTATTATAAACAACGCCCAGAGCGAACTATTAAAAAAAACTATTGAAATGAATGTACAAAAGGCATGGACTTAATAGCTATGGTTTCGAATTCAGGACACTTCTAGTACTAGGAGTCATGAGGAAGGGACACTAGAAACCCTCGCTTATAAAGTTTGGAATACATGCAAAACCTATGCCGTTTCTCGTTTAATTATCATTTCCTTTGCGTGTTTACATTGCTACGTTACGTTTCCCATTTGCTTTCGTGTGATTAACTACTGACATGCTTCCTATAAAGTAACTTTTGGCCACTAGGATTGCTTGTTTCTTTGCGTTACGACCACACGACTATCAAATCCTTTCTGCATTGATACAGGCACACTAAGGAGGCAGGTTTCGGTTTTCTCCGCTACCTATCGCGAAAAGAGGCGTGACTTGTACCACACTTGTGTGATCCTTCGTGTAACGAACGTTAAGTGACTCGTTGTTGGAATTAACTGCGTTGTATTATACGGCAGGGGTGCGTGTGGAAGTGAGCTCCTGGGCGTGGCCACCGGAGTATTGGTTGCTGATTGGTTTGGCATTATGTGAGGCCGAAATCCATGCTGAGCGTTCTACGGCAAATTACCATATAATGAAAGTGCTCTCAGCCGTTCTCTAAAGGCTCGCCTGGGAGGACAGAACCTTGCCGATGGAGACGTGTGGAGGATCGACAAAAACCTCCGTGGACGAGTTAACAATTCCCAACCTATCCATAGCACCAGAGGCCTGGCTACGAACCCCATGCCAAAGCAATGCTCTTGCTGACTGCTTTTCAGGCCTAGAGAGGACCCCCAGAACGATAGTTTTTCAAGCCAAGTTCGTCGAGAGTACGTCGGTACTTCCGGCGGCCGCCAGACGATACGTGCGATAGCATTCCCATCTTTCATCACACCGAAGTCCAGGGCGCGCTACAGCGCCTCCACTCCAAAAAGACTCTGTCCCTGACGGGTTAACTGCCCTTCTGCTCCGCAACCTTCCTTTCAAAGCTGTGCTCTTTGTTATCAAAGTTTTCAACATGTGCACCAGTTCGGCCACTTTCCGCAAGAGTGGAGAGAGACCCGAGTGATATTCATTTTGAAAAAGGGCAAAGACCCAGTTCACCCTTCCAGTCACCGCTCTATCAGCCTCCTCTCAACCCTGTCGAAAGTCTTCGAAAGACTTTTACTGGTCCGCTTGTCACCTCGGCTGGGTAACATTCAAGCCATACCTCCACATCAATTTGGCTTTCTCTTGGGCACTCTACTACCCAACAGCTGCTGAGGGTGGTGGAGGCTTCAGCTCTGGGTTTTCAGAGCAAGGCATTCACCCCCACGGTGTCTCTGGATGTAGAAAAGGCGTTCTCTACCACCTGGCACGCCGGGCTCCTACACAAACTAATCTCCCTTGGGCTTCCACACCGATACATACAACTACTACACACATACATCAAACACCGAACTTTCACTGTAACGGTGGCGGGAAACAGTTCCACACTAAGACAGACATGTGGCAGAGTTCCAGAAGGCTCTGTTCTCTCACCAATCCTATTCAACATTTACATGGCAGACTTTCACCACACACCAGACGTCAACATTACACAATGTGCAGACGACGTCCTGGTATACAAAACAGACAGACACATAGACAGAGCCGTATACTCATACAAAGACTGTTACACCTAATCGAAAGGTAGAGCAGGCGTTGGAGAATGTCAATCAACCACGCCGTCATATTTACTAAACGCCGCATTCCCGCAAACTGCCCTACACTAACCTTCAACAGGCAAAGGATACGGTGGAAGAATTCCCTTACTTATCTGGGAGTTGTTCAGCTTGATAAGGGGTTAACTTTCCAGGAACACATCGCCGCAATTGCCCACAGGTCCCAGGGAGCTATTGCTCAACTGAGCCCTGTGTTCGGTTCGAAAGCGATGCCCGTTTATTTGAAACTTAACTTCTTCAAAGCTCTGATCATCCCCCTCATGTTGTACGCTTGCGAGATCTGGGTATGGCAGCCGACAGTTGGCTGTCATTCAAAGGGGACAGAATAGAGGACTTCCCGTCATTTATTCTGTATAAAGATGCTTCCCGACCATACTGCACGAAACCTCCTCCCTCCCATATGCAGAGGATGAAATTAGGCGTCGGGAAAAGAAATTTTACCGAACTTTACCACAGCACGAAAGTGCTCTCGTCCGTTCCTTGGACAACTACAACTGTCAGGGTAGGTTACAGCCTAAATTCAAGGTGCCACGCCTCGCTTGCGGGCATCTTGAATAACAATAGCTTAAACCCTACAACTAAAGTTACCAAGTATTAGCACTTATATAAACCATACAACAACTCAGCACAATATAGACATGCTAAAAACCTACACAAAGGCTTTTAGAACATGCCTAAATTAGTGAAAACCTCTGGACACTGGATCCACTCCTTTTGTCAGGAGAGGTGGTTACACTATCCCCAAAAACCTCAATACCGCTACCCCACAAACAACCTACATCCCTCATCCTATCCTATGGTTAAGCCCATACGTGGGTAGGAACATAACAACTGTACACAGGCTGGTTATTGACCCAGCCTGCCACTTTTCGCCCTGCGTCCTACGTCCCGTTCTCTAGCAATTATGATTGCCAAGGTAGGCTAAAGTCAAGATTCAAGGTGCCACAACAGGCTTACGGCATCTTGGATGACATTAGTTCAACTCCATTCAACAGAATTTTTTTCAATACATAAGTTGCAGTTAAAACTAAATTAAATAGAAAATCTAAAGCAATAGGAATGCTAGAAACAATAGCATGGCTACATCAGCAAATACCTGGACACTATATCCACTTATCACTTTATAAGTTAATTCAGTATTATTTCCAATCATTCACACCCCTCTACCTTAAAATCATCCTTACAAACACCATCCCACACTGCGGTTAAACCCAAACATGGGTAGGAACACTGTACACAGGCTGATTACAACCCAGTTTGCCATTTTTCTGGTCTGGTGCGACGCCATTTCAGTGTTTCTTCTTTCCCATTAAAGTTGTCTTTATGTTTTTAATTTCAATTTCCTCCCGGTTTAGGCGAGGATGATAATGGGAAGTTGAAACTAATTATCAGTGTCTTGAAAACCAAACGTGTGCTCTCTCTCAGTTAGAAGAACATGCTTAGCGAAGGGTGATTTGTATCTGTCTGACCTAGGTGACATTGTCTGTTGTGTTCTGTAAGCCGTGTATTAACGCTGCGCTTTGTGGTGCTAATATAAACGGATCCACAGGACCACGGAATCTGTAGACACCGGCTAAGGCAATTGGTTCCCTTGGGTCTTAAGTGGAGCGGAACACGTTCCTTATCTATTTAGTACGCGTGAAAACTGTCTAAGTAGCCTGGAGATGCGGTCCTTGGCATTTTTCAGAAATGGAAGATAAGGTGTCCTTCTTCCTAGATGTGAGTCCATTTGTTTTGTGTTGTTTCTGGGATGTGAAGCCCTCCTCACTTCCTTGGTTCCGTACCCGTTCGCTCACAGCTCACAGTTTTTTTTTTCTCCCTGCGTCCTAGGAGCTTTGGGTTCACAGATGCGGAAAACTCGATCTTCAAGAGGCTTTATCATTGCACGTTTTTGCCTCGGCTGGTGGTTGGAGGCCTGCTGAAGACATCTGTCTGCGTGGATTGACTTATGGTAAACTGGGTGTCCGAGGGTACCATCGCTCTTCTTGTTGACCAGGAAGGGCAGTTCACCATCTGTCTTCATCTCCATTGTAAACTGGATCCGTGGGTTGATGCTGATCAGGTGAAGTAAAAAGTCATGAAGAGCAGGCTTTCCTTCGTTTCATACTACGAAAGTGTCGTCCACATATCCGTACCAACAGGTGGGCTTGTGTAAGGCGGTCTTAAAGTTGTCTTTTCAAGTTGCTCCTTAGGCAAAATGGCTATGACAGGATTAAGAGAGCTGCCCACAGATTGTTCCACATCTGCAAAGGACTAGTACCACATTTAGAGAACGAAAGCCTATGCACCTAGGCTTTATGGCTTACCGAAACCACACAAGCAAGGAGTTCCTTTAAGCCCTATAGACGGTGCTATCGGCTCCCCCACTCAATTGCTTGCCAACATGCTTAAACCCCATGTGGGTAAAACTGATACAAATATAAAATATTCAGGGCATTTTATTGAAAAACTCAAGAATATTCTCTTCAACCTGGAGAGTTTTATATCCCAGAAACAACACAAAACAGATGTTCCCACTATCTAAGAAGAAGGGCACCGCTTATCTTCCGTTTCTGATAAACGTCACAGACCGCATCTCCAAGCTACTTAGACGACACAACGTAGACAGTTTTCACACCGACTAAACATAAGAAACACATTCCGCTCCAATAAAGACCCAAGGAAACCACTTGTCTTAGCCGGTGTCTGCGGAATTCTACCCCTGCGGATCCGTTTACTTTGGCACCACAAAGCGCAGCGTTAATACACGGTTACAGAACACAAGAGACGGTGCCGCTTAGGTCAGCCGTCGCTGAACATGTCCTCCTAACTGTAGGAGAGCACAAGTTGGTTTTCAAGACACTGATGAATTAGCTTCATATCATCTTCGCCTATACCGGGAGACAACTGATATTCTTAAACATAAAAGCAATTTTAATTAGAAAGAAGAAACACTAAAATTGTACTCAGCATAGTATCCGGCATTACAAAACACCAAAACAAAGAAACAAAGCGAACCAATTAGCAGCCAATATTCCGCCGGCCACACTCAGGAGCTCCAGGCTAGATTCAACCCCCTGAACGAAGCAAAACAATTAGAGCTCATGTCACAGGCACCCTATATAACGCTGTCAATTCCAATATGAGATATCTCGCGGATGCAGATATGGGTTATGGATTGGGACAGGAGAGATCTTCAAGCAACACTTCGTGTATAAACTTCGCCCGGACACATTGATCAGACTTCCTGAGACGGACCTGGGAGAAAAGGCCGGGTGGCAATAAAATATTTCTAAGGTGCCTAATTTAAGAATAAATCTGCACTGATATTACAAACAGACCAATGACACTTCAATAGTTTTTGGAAGCAGTTTTAGGGACGGCAGTCCAAAGATCTGTCGCAACAACGGCACAACACAGAAGGGGACGAGGGGGCCCCAGTCACCACTTCCGCTGCTGAGCAGGCATCGCTGAAGCATCCAATTGGTAAGTCAGCAAACGGACACATTTCTGACAGACTGACATCATGGACTGACATTTGCAGGGCTGCAATAAGAGCTAAGGACTTGCCTCAAGCTAGTGGGCTTACTCGCTCACATCTGGTCCGTTTTCCTGGTCTCCAGGGGGACAATTCCTTAACGTGGCACAAAAAACTGTAAAAACCTGTTTCTTCGAAGATTTGTCCACATTCTTCTGCTTCCCCTCTCCCACTATTTCCGAGTAGGTTTATTGACATTGTGTCTATTGTAGCTCAATCATTGAGCCAAGAACCCTCATTGATGGGTGATGTAGTGATATTCACCTCAGCACGTGAGAAATAGACGAATGAAGAGCATAAAGAAATGGGTACTGCTATTCAAGAGCACGAAGGCAGTTCAAATAACAGTCAGGTAACGACTGATATACCTCCAAGCAAGGAGAATTCCGTGAATGGAGATGACGCTCCATTGTCGTCTCACATCAAAAAAGAAGGCGTGTGCAACCAGACGCCCCTCCTATCCCTAAACCAACCCCTCCAACTAAACTGGAGCCTCAACAAACTACCATAAAGAGCAGCAAAAAGGTGCCTACAATATTTGCGGATACTTTCCCCAACTACTTGAGGGTTACGGAAGGACTAGCTGCATTAATAAATAACAGTGTAGAGGAAAAAACAGCATACGCTTGCAGCATTCTCAGTGGAACTCCACCAGGAGATGACTGAATTTTTAAAACAAAAAGGGATATACATTCCAAGTAGAAAAGTTAAAAGAACACAGAAGATGACTTGATCCCGAAACTACGCCTGAGGAAATAGGTCTGGCCTTTAAAGAGAAAGGAATAAAAGTCAAAGCTGTACATCAGATGGCCAAAAACATTTCCTCACAAGATGGAAAACTAGCCACAAGGGTAAACATGTCACTATACGTGGAAGCAGCCACGCCATGCCAGCGATGCCAATTGGAGGATGTAAGGACCAGAGTTAAATGGGACAAGGTGCGTTCCTGAAATGGGCCTTCACAATTTACAGATGCTTAGCATATGGGCATACCAGTGCAAATTGCACCAGAGCAATTCGGTGCCTAAGATGTGGAGGAAGCCACACGGCAGCTTTATGTGAACAAGCTGCCCAACCTCCTGTTTTTTACCCGTTGCAAACAAAAACATATTGGAAATGCCCTGAAAGATTGAGAATTATAAGTAACCAGAGGGCATCTGATCCTAAACCCGATACCCTACGATTTACCTATAAAGATATTGTGACAAGGGACGCTAATGAGGTTCAAAATCAATAGATAAACATAGAAACCCTATTAGTAAAAGAAACTCCGAAGACGGCTCCAAGAGAAAGAGCACCCAGAAGGTTCATCCGTCAGATCTTAGATTCAAATCAGCATCCGCTAGGGAGAGAAGACAAAGGTAACTCTCGGGTTCCAGTTCCACCATCCCCCTCCAGAGAGCGCAACACGTCAGAGAATCGGCAGCAGAATGAGGCAGAGCTCTCATACGCTGCCAAAACGACCGCTCAGAGGCCTGACGTCTCTAAGGCCCTCAACTCCGTTCTTAAGCGATCTTGACCGCACATTAAAATTTGTTGCGATTAAGTCAGTGTCTTAATCCGTTTATCCGATTACTAGTGGCACACACAACTCCGCACCTTTTCGTTTTGCATACATAAATACGAATGGAATATTAGCACACAATGAAGACCTGCCAGAGTTCATGACGCAGCATGAAATCAATGCTGTGTTAATTTGTAAAACACATCTCCACCCTTGGAACAGCCTTAGGATTCCCGGGTATGTTCTTCACCGGCAAGACCGATTGGGCTGCAGGAGGGGGAGTGACCATACTTATAAAATCACAATTAACATACAAACCCAAGCCCCTACCTCTAACACAACATTTGGAGGCTGTTGATGTACTTACCAGGATAGGAGGCCGCCAAAACAGCTCTGATTGCGGGGTATCACTCCCCGAGTACCCCATTTATTCAGACGGAGTATCAGAGTATAATGCACGATTTTCTAATAGCACTACTTGCAGGAGATTTCAATGCCAAACTTAGGCAATAGAACTGCGTAGCAGCCAACGACCGCGGCACACAACTGGCAAATTTTGTCAATAGGGACCGCGGCGCCCTACCTTTAGGCCCCGGAATGGCAGGCCGAGTGTAATAGATATAGTAATAAAAAGGCCTTATTACTTAGAAGTAAACACGGGTGACTTACACTCAAATCATGATCCAATAGTAGGAGAGTTGCTAACATGTCCTGGGCAACTTATCAAAAACTGGAGTTGTGAAGTGGATTGGGAGGCTACTATTGTAGCATTTGACAAAGCTTTCCATCCAAATCCAAAAATAAAACACTGAGGCTGAACTGAAAAAAGCAGCTACAGAATTTTCTGATACAGTCAAGCAGCACACATATAAACTCCCGGCAAAAAATATCAATCCACATACTCTGTCACAGCATATTCATGATTTACGCAAGCAGGCCAGAAGGCTTAGACGGATATTTCAAAGACATAATGTTCCGACTTTGCTGAGAGTATACTATGCCTCACAGACCAGGATAAGATGTCTGATATAAGACAACATCGACGAATAACCTGGGAGAACACGGTCAACAGAGTTCATCAAACAGACAAGCAACCACGGCATTTTTTGAGAAATGCAGTACATTATCTTATATATATATATATATATATATATATATATATATATATATGCGCATACACTTTACTATTTTAATTTAAAGTCATTGACTTTTTTTTCTACCAGCTATTACATTGTTGTTTGACATACTGAATACCTTATTTTTAAATTTTAAAGCTTAACATTCAAGGGATTTTTTCTTCAAATTAAGAGAGAGAGAGAGAGAGAGAGAGAGAGAGAGAGACTCTGCGTACAATAAAAACTTTGAATTAAGATATTTGTAAATATCCTTATCATTTTTCAGTTAACACATATAACTGCAGTAAAAAAATGTACTGAAAAAGTAGTTTTTCAGCTATGTGCATCTATTTCTTGCGAACTGCATTGCATTAAAGTTCTGTTTTCCTCTTGTGCAGCCTTTTGGCAATTCTTGCTTATTTTTCATACATTTCAGCCTTGCATCTGAGAGTCCCATTTATCTATTTTCAATAGTTCACATATGCCATTTCCTTGTTCATCCATGAAGCACATTACACAATATAAAATTATCTTTGGTGTCTTTAATTCAATATAAACATTTTTGACATTCGCTCCCATAATAAGTTATGGTTTTGCTAACCACCATTCTTTTTAAGAAGCACCATTAGAAACATCCTTAAAAATTAACTTTATGGCAGAAAGCACTGCCTCTGGAAGTGAATATTTGTTGGTGTACTTTTCCCCACAGTCGGTGCTAGTGGTCTAGCGGCAACCATAGACTCAAGATCGCGAGTTCAATCCTAGCAGAGGTCGATGAAGTTTTTCGCCGTAAAAATCCTAGTATGGCTTCCATCGGAAGGGAAGTAAAGCCGTGGGTCCCGTGTCAAAGATTTACGGCAGGTAAAAGAACCTCAAGAAGACCACCAAGAATCTTCTCTTCAGGACAAAGTTCACCTACCATCTGTGAACAACTTATGAAAATATATTGCCCATTGGCTTGCCCTCATGTCCCTTCCAATATTTTTACGTTTCTTTATAATATTACTGAAAATCAATTTCACTGTCTTTAAGTCTTGAACGCCCCATTATGGGCTTTCAATCAGATAATATTTTTTTCCCCTTCACTCTGGTTTTTAACTTTCTGGCCTAAACTCCATTTTGTTTTAGACCACCCACACACTCTTAATTTATTTCCACATTCTTTTCCTTCACTCCCTGAAAATATCTGTAGTCAGCACCACCAAAGTAATTTACATACTGAACCAAACACCCCTAACTTGCAGATCGAGTGAAAATTTCTTGCACCCCAGCAACTTCTTGATTCCCACTATTAATTAGATAATTCTTGGAGAGACAATGCACATGCTGAGTCTATGACAGTGGCTGTAATCAAAGAAGGATGACCGTTTTTCTGCCATGTACCATCAAAAAGAACATGTTGCCAGCCCTGACACTTAAACAGAAAGAAACTTGCCGCATTTATATCGCGTACAAATAATGGCAAAGGAATTTCATAAGATGCAGAGGAAAGGGGGCGGTATCAGTCGCGCCGCCATCTTTAAAAGACACATTTAAAGGGGTAAATTGTAAAGTATCGCCCGATAGTAAGTTTATCATTTTGAAGGGGAAACTCTGCTGATTTTTATAAGACTAAAAACATAAAAAATCAATTTAGGAAAAAAAATCACTTCCCAGTATCTTTAAGGTAAATTTAAATGTAATTTTTAAGTAATGATTAAGATTAAATAAAAATGGATTATCCGTTAATACTACAGCAGTACATTTCATTTTCACATTCTAATAGCGGAGCTGTAATATTAATGAATTTGGATTTTACGATAATCTCAACACTGATCCTGTGATACAAAGCAGGGCCTGTACGCTCTCTAAGAATCGCATAAAACTTGAAGCAGTAGATTCCCATCCCACGCAAACACCCCGGTAATCACGATATTCATGAGAATATTCAATTAGTATCAAAATTAGAAGACATGGCATTTGTGAACAAGTTACGGAATATCTTGTAACACTCCCACCGCTATCCAGAAGAACAGCGAAAAGATTTACCGTCAGGTTTCGTAACGAACAGCCAATGAATATTAGAGTAGAACAATTAAAACAGTAGAATTAATACCTAAGAAGCGTCGCCAGTAAAACTATCAGAGTGAGGCGAATTAAGGCAGTTGAAGGGAAAGTTGGAAGTTAGGGTGACAGTGGGAGTAGCAGTTGTAGTACAAGTTGAAGTGACAGTGTAATAGCAGTAGAAGTCAGTGCGTGAAAAGAAGTTCCTTACCGAGAATTGCCATTAACTAAATAACTTTAATCCCAGAGTGTAAAAGTGTACTATTAATAAAACTGTAGTGTGAACCAGATGCATTCACGTGACAAAAACCTATTCATGTTCCTCGACCCGAGCGTTGTTTTACATTGCAAAAAGCCAGTAGTTAGACGTCTCATGCAGCCGTAGCAGAAGAAGACAGAGACGCAGTCTCTTGTTCGATTCAGCGCGTGGATCGAGAGTGACATGAGCAAGACTTCCGTCAAACACGTCCAATCCAGAGAACAATTCATCCCAAGTACCTAACAATTCATTAATCTCATCCTCATTTCCCACCGCAAACTCTACAGAAAAAACACAAACAGAACATGTCAGCATTGAAATAATCGTTTAGTTGTAAAGAACAAAGGAAAACCATACACCCACTTCCTATTCTTTCATTAAATAGGTTGCAGAAAGGGTGGAAGATTCCGAAAGTTTCCGACTTGCCGTGGGTGAAAGATATCGCTATCTAAAAGACGAGAATAGCGTACAAGTTTCAATTGCCCGTGCAATCCATTTAGTTTGTACTCGTTACTAATTAACAATACAGCAACCAAGCGTGCCTGTTTTTACTGCTGAAGCATCACAGGCGATGGATAATGACGAAATTATAAACTGAGAAAAGGGTTATTTTAGGGTAGTTTAGGGTACCTCCCCGAAATTTGTCATTTATGAGGGCCGTGGAAAATCTTGAAAAAACCTCACACAGACATGACGTTTCTGGCGAAAACGGAAACCCAGACCTCCCGTTCAGGAGTTCGCCCCTTAACGACCTCGGCAGACCATGCTGTGACAAAGGTTTTCACCAAAAAGAGGTTTCTCCAAGTTATAGGGAAGGTTTCCCCTTGAAACAGTTTCGCCTAGAAAGCATCGAAGTTGATCATCCTGATGGTTACCTGTAAAACTGATGTCTATCAATATCAGAAGCTGAGGCTCAAAGAAATGCCAGCAGTGTTTGTGCTTCCTTTCACACCCTTCTTTCGAATCATTCTCGAGAAAGTTTACAAGACTAAGGTCAGGTGTCTACAGTTGTAATACAAAATGAATGCATAAAATACGGCAGATTTCCTAGTAGAATCGGCAGCACCGGCAGGTTGCATGAACATGTATTGGTCTTGTGGAAGTTTCATACCGATCGCGCACTAGAGTTTTCTAGAAACTGGAAACATGCGACGTTCTAGAAGCGAGAGGGGCTATACGTAGGACCTACATGTGTTGTCTATGAAATACCAGTGTTCAAGTAAAGTTCTACATGCGTCATCGATCGCAATGAGGACACATAATACCAGGATCTTAGAGAGCAAGATATGGGCTGCTCTTCTAGAGATCATTTTCTTAAGTGCACACTTTGCCTGTAAAAATCCCACGTATGGCTGATTTCGGAACAGAAGTAAAGCCATGGGTCCCTTGGCACGGAAAAGAACCTCAAGCCTGACAGAAGTGGCCACTAAGTAAAATTTATCGGCCGTTTCACGGCCTGAATTGAATGGACGCTCATAACCTGAGGTGTTAAATAAAACAAATCAACAATAAACAGTCTATCAAAATGGCTCGAGAATGACAGCAGAGATCAGGAAATATTCCAAGGATGATTTGCGAGTCTGTTTTCGTACCAAAACTACATAACCGTAGCGCAATTCCTCTGCAGTAGAGAAGGGGCATCGTCTGACTTCCCATAAATGTTTAGATCTTTACCAAGGTGGTCAGAATTTCTGGGATCCAGTGTGACAGAGGATTAAACCATTATCCTTTATTATGATTTTTTTTGCCAAACGGCAGTCATGGAGTGATTAAAACTCGGCGAGAAACCAGGAAAACATATCTTCTGGGGTTTCCCAGCAAATGACCTGACTGACTTCAAGGAAAGAAACACTATCATAAATAAAGAACATTATGCTTCTATTCTACATGAAGGAGACGTGGAATGCTCAGTTATCATGTTCGCTTGCTGAGTCCACGCTAAGGTTGCTATGGTTCTCAGAAGATTGAATATCCACCCTACTTTAACAGAAAAGTCTTGCAGTAAGAAGAGGTGGTGATAGTGTATTGAAGCGAACAAGGCTTCAGTTGTCAACTCTACAGATCAGACTTTTGAAACATGCATCTAGGCTGCCCTGTACACTGGTAATCTATGAACTTAAATTCCACGGCTCTCCACCTTCTTTCCAATATTAACTATGCTGCCCTTAATATCTGCATTCTACAAAAAAACAAACGAATCAACAACATTAAGTACATCATTAACGTATACCTCTGTGCTGTAACTAACTGCTGTTAAGTCCAATATTGGCAACCTGCCAACATAACAGAATGTCCCTTACCGTAATGCGCTTGTGTCTCTCAAAAACTGAAGGCAGGATGCTCCCCCTCTCATGTCATCTGGTTCAGAGAGTGGCGGCATTGAATAAGCGCTGAAGCTTCTTGGTAACGAAGCCGCCCATAATGTGGCTCAATGGGAATCCGTGTAGTGACTTCAGTCGGCTACCACAGAATGCCTGAACATTATGGTAGAATTCCATCTTACTTTTCTCCTGATGCGGCGCTCCTTCCTTAGGCCTGTCTGTCAGTATCAATCAACTGGTGCCCTTGTGTATCCAACACTTCCAAATTCTTGCCATTGTCATCTCTGTATGTCCATATGCTGGGAATGGCGCACGATGTCCAACTATCTTCAAGAAGTCCTTTCATGTATCATCATTGTCATCTTGTGAGACATTCAATAGGGAAATACTTTGGGGGAGGGTAGGAAGCATTCCAGGCCTAAACTTAGGGTACCTCCCTGGTATTAGCTATTGAAGAGAACTGAAGGGGGAAGACCCTCAGGCAGTGATAACGGACTTAGCGGACTCTTAACTGCAAACCTCGTATTATCGAGTCCGTGTCTTAGCGACCTCGGCTATGTACGTTTTTTAAATTATGATGAAACAGTGGCCCACATTTTGTGTGTGCTTAAAGTTTCTGCACCAATGAGTCGGTAGAGATGTTGCAAACAATTATCCTTAATTTCGTAATCATTAAGTATTAATGTGAAGAAGCAAGATTCTGTGATGCGGCCCAATCCTTCCAATTAATGAACGCAGACAAATCTGTGATATGTCAATTCATTTTAATGCTTTACCGTGGTGACATGTCTTCATACAATCATTAACAGTTGATGCACATTCATGAAAACGTGACGGTACTGTCAAAACAGTAGCCAGCTGCGCACAGAAGAAGATTTAATGATGATGTTCTGTCTTCATAAACTTTCCTACAGAGTGATCAGCCTTGTCTGTAAAACTTAAACCTGACAAAACAGACACGTTTAATAACTCAACACTCCGCCTTACTGCTTAATTATTCAAGATGTCACAACCGAATGCGTGGCCCAGAATTAGAGCGGGATGCGGATCGATGAAGGCGTCCTTCCAGCAGCAAGCACCACTCTCGGGTTGCGTCATACCGCCGGAGGCTGCTGCTCCCTGCGAGGCTGGAAAATGCCGTTTCCATTTTGATGAGCATAAACACAAAAAAACTGCCGTGCGCATGCTGATTTAGAAGAAACCCAGAGTACCGCCTAACCCCCCACCCCTCTATCGACTTAAAACAAGAGTGTATATGATTTTGCTGCTAACGTTTCAATGTTTCAGAGCGCAAAACACTGCAGTTGATGTATATAAAAGAAACATGTAACACTGCTGCATAATGATTTAAGATCCCGTGATATTTGAAATTAGCTCCTTGGAATATCCGGAAAGGTATGGCAAAGCGAATGAAGCATTGACAGGATTCCGATCAGTATTTGCAGGACTTCTTCGGCACATTGTATAACAACAACACTTAATCATTGATTTCACGTTTTGGTTTCTTGACCTGTTCTTGCTTCACTGGAGATCTGGCTACCAACATCCGTGTCCTAATGGTTGAGAACAACAAACTGAACAATAACACTATTGCAACTTTTTACCCTGAACTCAGATATATGATTATAGAATATTTCCATCAGACACAGTTTTTAAAACATCCTTCCTTCCTTCCTTCCTTCCTCCCTCCCTCCCTCCGTCCCTCCCTCCCTTCCTTCCTTCCTTCCTTCCCACTTTCATTTTATTTTTCTTTTTTCGCAAATATTTAATGTTCTTTATCGCTTGTCATGAAATGACTAAACTTTATATTATATTTTATTTTATTTTATATATAAATGAAGACATTCAGAAATTACTTTGTTGTGTAAGCAGAGTCAACATTGCACTTGTAGTGCCTATTAGCAGAAGTCAACGTTAAAACTTAAAAACCAGTACTCGCACACAGCCGACATACTGCAATAGTTATACCTGAATATTTCTTAGGGAAATATTCCAACCGCAACATTCCGGCTGAATTAACTAAGGGAAAAATTACTTGTACTTTTATTATATTAACATCTTGAAAATGTCATAAATGGTTCGTGTCTCGTATGGCCAGCTGCTAATGAGATGACCTACTTTAGACAGTTACATTTCCAATCTAATGACCACTACTTGGATTCTGAGGCTGCATCCAAGCCCTATTTGATTCCATATAAAACTATGAAGGAAACAAATGATTCATTTAATGAGCTTAAGATGGTAAGCCCAGTGGCGTTTAAGAAGAAAAGTCATGCCAAAAGTAGCTAAATCTCCAATGCATTCGTAGTTTATCCAAGCTTAGAGCATTTTACTTGCCTGGCTCACGTATTGCTAACGAATGGTAGAGACAGCGATCGGTTCCTGGAAATAAACAAACTAATATCTCCCTATCGTGTACGATAGTACGAGGGCAGGTCCAGAAGTTTACGGCCTAACCATTTTCTAGGTATGATAAAGACAAAAACTACTTCACTTTTCAATACAGTCACTTCTCACATCTTTGAATTAAGACTTCGATCCCCCCCCCCAAATAATAGTCAGAATTTGTCTGCAAAATGGACATAAACAGCATGCATCACTTCATCGTCACACTTAAAGTTCCTTCCTCGAAGGTCCTTCTTGAGTTTTGGGAAGAGAAAATAGTCACTGGGAGCTAGATCTGGGCTTTAGGGTGGATAGTCGATCTCCTTGAAGTCAAATTTCTTCACAGTTCCTTTGCAACAAGAGCTGCGTTCACAGGCGTGTTGTCGTGAAGAAAGCGCACACCAACACTCAGCTTTCCTCGTCTTTTCTCTTGGATGGAAGCACGTAGTCTGTGTAGTAGGCCAGCAAAGTATTCCCCATTTACTGTGGTGTTCCTCTCCTTGAAGTCAATTCTGTGAAGAGTATTCCTTCACAGTCCCAACGCCGTTTCCACTTCCGGAAGCAATCTTGGTACACCTCTTTCTGGATCGCGCGAAGCGCTGCCTGCCAATTTTCTTTTATCTGGTCTATCGTTGCAAATCTTCGTCCTTTCAACGAGGTTTTCAACTTTGGAAATAAAAAAAAAGTCCGCAGGGGCCATGTCTGGAGAGTATGGAGGATGAGGCAGCACAGTTATTAAGTTTTTTGTGCAATAGTCACGCACCAACAGGGATGAATGTGCGGTGCGTTATCGTGATGCAAGAGCCATGAATTGTCTCGCCACATTTCAGGCCATTTCTTTCTCACATTTTCTCGCAGGCGTCGCAACACGCAGATTGCGAGGCGATGGTCTTTCTGGTTTTGACTCATGATCCTTGGGATGAACTTGGCGGCAACACGATGCATTCCAAGATGCTGTGTCAGGGTTTCATGACATGATCCAACTGAAATGTTACATTCTTCTGCAATCTCTCGGACAGTCAGTCTTCGATTATCACGCACAATTTCGTTGACGTTGCTGACATGAGCGTCGTCGGTAGCCGTCGAAGGGGGTCCTGAACGAGGGTCATCTTTAACTTCCGTCCGGCCATTTTTAAACCGCGTGAACCATTCGTAACACCGTGTACGGCTTAAGCCTCATCACCATAGGCTTCCTGCATCATTTGGCGTGTCGCTGTAAAGGTTCTCTTGAGTTTCACGTAAAATTTAATGCAGACGCTTGCTCCTCTAACTCTGCCATCTCGAAATTCGCAAACTGTGCGACACAACGTTCTACTCAAAACAGCACTGAACAAAAACTAATAGACATACAATAATGAAACTTCCGGCAGATACACATTAAACACAGGAGTGTGCAGGGATGCCAACCATATTTCGCTCCAACACTCCATTGGCGGGAAATTACCAATGTTCCGGAAATTTCTTAACAAACCTCGTATTGCATTCATTTCACAACTAATTGCAACCGAATATTTGTAGATGTCATTAGTTGATTACTAATTATTTTCATTTTAAATGTAAAAATTTTGCAGTCTGATCAGATGCAACTTACAGGAAATAAAAAGCAGATTTTTTTATATGTTTAAACTTTCTGCTAATACAAAAATGAAATATTTCATATTGCATACAATTGTTTCATTTCTTATTAATGTACATACTTAACCAATTTTGGCTGTATATTTATGTGCATACTTGTCAATTTCAAACGATACTTTACTACAAGTTCAAAAATATTTTATACGGCTCATATTGAGAAACCTTTGTCCCCAATTTCGTGATGCAACTTTTAATTAAGCGTTATATGTCACATTTTCGTTACCACGTTATTTTCCCAATAACTATTACCATCATTATTGCATGTGTATTTCTGATGGTGTGGAAAATAAGACTGGATGACCTAGGAACCACACACAAAATAAACAAATATCGCTTTAGATGACTGATATGTCCTCTACCTCTTTTTAACATTTTTTGAGAGTTAAAACTCAAAATAATCCAAGTCTTATGAACGGAAGTAGGATTTATGCCAATATTCTATAAACACCGTTAACGAAGTATTACTGGTTTTTAGTTTACACTGCCATATTGTGTGTATCAAAACCAGCTTACTTGTGAAAAGAAATGTCATTTTATTCTTGTATACATTACAAGCATACGCCATAGTTTCATTTATTACTCAGGACTAAACATCCGTTGTTGAATCGTGCACACAGCTACTTCTAATTAAAATCCTAACCAAAACATGTGTTTACTTACACCACGCGATGCCCATCACTTGTATGCAAAGTTAAACGGGAGAAGAGCACTCAACATGCAGATTTGCGGGTTAGTTCAATTTTTGTTTCCCTCATCAGTGAGTGTTGGCAACGCCTGTTTGGTAGAAATAATTCAGCCAATGAGAGAAGTGCCTCACATTCCTTAGTGCCTTCCGTTTATTCTCCGGAGAAACCCAGCCGCTCTGTATTTGTAACAATAAGTTAAAAGCTTTTTAAATAAACATATCTTTATAAAACACTAACATCATTGAACGTAAGGAATGCTGCTGAGGAGTGTATCAAATTAAAATTTTGGAAGCCACATTCGTTTGATTTTATATTTTATAACTTTCTTTAACTTGATCATAGCGTTCACTCACTTCAGAGGCTGTTTTCACGGTAAACAAGCAAAACATGCTGAGCTTGGATCTGTCGCGCTGTGTCGGAAAGATTTAGACATCTACACAGTACGTTTGCATTGGTTAATATAATTAAAATCTAAGGCGGTGGCACGCCATATTTGGTATAGTTTGTGTTACAGTGTAGACCCCCCCCCTAGGTAATCGTAAAACGATATAAGGGGAAACAGAGCAACGGCTCGGGCAGGGTCTTTGTAGAGCGACATCCTCGATACCCGTCAAGGCTATCACTTGTAATCACTTCAGATTGGGGACCTGTTTCCTTTACAATAAATTGAGTTGGTATGGCATGTTGGGTTTGTCTCTACCACCACTCTCCTAAGTCAGCTCAGTGTGGTTGGCAACGAGTAATTAATAACTTGCTTGCAAGACGAGTGGTTTTTCATTAATGAAACCAATCAATAAATTTCAACTTTGAAAAGTGTACAGAGATGAAACACTGGGATCCTCTATATTTCTGCTATGCTGAATCCACGTACCGCCAGAATTTCAATCATTTGTTTCGACAAATTCCAAATAAATTAAACAGTTTTGCAAAGTTTAATGTTAAATCAAAAATAATAAAGTTAACACTTGGATATGCTTCTGCATTTACGTAGAGGAAGGCAAGAATCGCTTTAGAAAACTTTTTCTTTTGTTCTCTTTGTAAGGACCAGCAGTGATCACTCATCGTGGATGAGTTCCGTCTCCCTTTAGAGCGCTGTACCGTCTGCAAATGTCTTAATGAAAGCGTTCCCCTTGCTCATCACTCACTTCACCCGCGTTTTCAGCGAAAAAAAATCAAAATAGAATGCGGGAAATGACCTTGGAGAGACATCCGCCATCCCAATGTTTTTGACGACTATGTACTTGTTTAATTTTTCTTGTTGCCGAGGATGCTATTCAAAACACCTTTAAATGATACCAGGCTGCAAATTCGTTTCGATTTTTTTTTCTGTTAAAAACTTTTTCATCCACCACTATCTTCATTTGAGGTCTAATGAGGTCTAATGATTAAAAAAAATGCATCACTGAAACCAGAAAAAAAGTTTGAATCCTTATCTCTTTTGCCTACGCTTTTCACAGTAGTAGTTCATAAGTACTAACCAACTATTGTGTTAAGCAGGAGGATCTCAACATCACGCTGCTCTACATTAATCAGCAAGACAATTTTCATGTTTAATGACTTCAAGAATACGGCACATGCTTTCGTGATTTGCTTCACTGCTGCATATTCACTGGACATACAGAGGGAAGATAATGTGTAATAAAACCCCTTTACATTAATTAACTATATAAATTAGATTAGAATAATGAAATATCGTTCCAGAAGAACACACAAGAGAAATTAAGAGACTGTTGACATAATAACTACTTACCGTGAGGCTAATCAAGTTACGGGACGGTAAAGTGCGGCTACTTACAGTCCGAAGCCCATCGTCAAGGTCATATATTGCATGTGCATGTAGAAGCTTGTAGTTAATTAGAGGGAGGCTTTGTCAACGAAAAGTTGCGCGTTTTACTGGGTGCTTTCGTCGTATAAAAAGTGTATTAATTGTTCTTCGTTAATTAAGCCACTACATAAATACAGTCTTGAAGTACGGGTTTTATGTACGATAGCATGTAAAACGGATTCTTGAAGAGAAGTGTTAACGCGATTAGCAAGAAAATATACTGGCAATCGTGTTGCAGGTAGAGAAACCTTTCGCCAGTTACGAGAGACAAAATATCATATTGACGAGAAACTTGTTCCAACCCGCCGTGCCCCATAGGAAGAAAAGCCAGATGAAATACAAGAATTTCCTATGCAGATACCGGCAATGTATTGCCGCTGAGAGGCATCATTTTCAACATATCTTATAACACAATTAGTGATTATTATTATTATTGTTATTATTATTATAATTATTATTTTATCAGATAAACGGCGTTATTCTAAATAACTTAACGGGTTTTAAAGTGCAGTAACTTTAAAACCAAGGATTGCACTTGCCTCTGCTATCTCGTAAATAAACTTCTTGTAATATGCCGGGTGTCGGTACAAACTAGTAACTAAGAAGTGTTTACCGGTTGTTACCGTATGTAGAGAGCACGGAGCAAAAGCGCCAGGCCACCAGAGCACTTTGAGATGGCATCGACTGTTCAAGGATCCAACTGTTAAACACCAAGCGTTTCTAACGAAACAAAAGAGACTTTCGCGCGTAGTCCTAAAAATGTCGTAACATTTTTGTACATGTCGTGAACTTCATGCAACTGTTGCGCGAGTTCGCGACGGCGATTACGACAGAAAGTACGTCACCTTGCTGTTACATCACTTACGGCCGGACGAGTATGTCTAGCGATACGAGTTTTGTAAAGTCATGCAGGACGAGTTTTCACTGACGAGACAATATTTTATTTAAATGGAATAGTTTCGAATATGAGACACGGAAAATTGTAACGTTATAATGGAATTATCAACGAATTTCTCCCAAACTTGACTTTGTATTTGCCATCTCAAAAACTAAAGTATACGGTCCCTTCTTTTTCACTCAGAAAACTGTGACAGGTAAGTTCATACCCGGATATGGTTACTAACACAACTTCAAGAAAAGTCTGATTTCATATTCCAGCTGAATGCGACTCCGCTGCACTAGCAGGAGATGGCATTAAGTCTGGACCCGTTTTTCAGTTAACGTTAGAATCCGTTTTTTTTTTTTTTTTTTTTTTTGTTTCAGGCTGCTATCATCGCTGCGCTTCTAAAACACGCTATGTACATCTCAACAAAATTTTCAGGAGACACAAAAACCCGTAATTTTTCATTTACTTTATTTGTAAAGTCACTTCCACTACCATTCCTTTGCATTCCTTCATTACTGACGAGTTCTACAAAATGTTGCCGTTCTTAGACCAAAATATGCAACACTTAGCGTATTTTGCTGTGCATAATGTTAGTTCTGAAACGGGTCTTAGGAGTCACATAAAAGCTTGTTCAAAACGTGTAGGTATTTAATAATTTTTACGAATGACAGCGTCTATAACATCACACAAAGCATGTACCAAAGGTAAGCGTAACCTTCAGTTCCCATGATTGCACAGATGAGCATTACTGTCGGCAATTTCTGTTGCATTTCGATTATTGCATCTATCAATCATAGTGTTTTGGAATTGTCTTATTTACGGACGCTCTTTAACAGCTCAGGTCATCAGCATCACATTCAATTCAGGGCGTGAAACGACCGAAAAATTTTGCTCAGAGGCCTCTTCTTTCAGGCTTGAGGTTCTTTATTGTGGCATAAACGGCTTTACTTCCCTTCCGAAGGAAGCCCAACTTAAGGATTTTTACGCCAGAAAAAATCCATCGGCTCTGGCAGGGATCGAACCCGCGATCTTGGATTTAGGAGGCAAGTGTAGTTACCACTACATCACCAGGACCGACCATTTGGTAACAGTGAAAGTACAGCTACTTTAAATAATATTTGATTAAAAAAAAACTCAGAAAATATATTTATGCGTAATGAATATCACATTTTTCTCTCAAAACAACAAATGAGATTCGTAGAAGAGAAATGCATTTCACAGAGAGTATTTGGTTTCAAATTGAAATTGCTGGTATTCAATATTAGTTTCCCGTAAAAATAACGTTTACAAAGTTTACAAAGTTAAAATATTAGCTTCACATAAACATCTCACCGTATAATAACTCTTAAACAATGTTACAATTTTATTTATTTGAGATTAAATTAGTCGTGTTCAGGTTGTCGTTGAATAGGTGATGGTAAGGGTCTAAGGTTCTGAAGGCTTTCAAATTTAATCCGATAAATGTTCATCTGTTCTTTTTTCATTCATTTTGTTTCTCTGTTTTGGAAGCGGGTGTCACGGATCAGTGTGTTTCATCTTGCATAGTTTGTCTCCTTCAATATGTCGGTCCTGGTGATGTAGTGGTTACCATACTTGCCTCCTAAACCTAGTTCGCGGGTTCGATCCCAGTCAGGGCTGATGGATTGTTTTCGGGCACGATAAATAACCTCAAGCCTGAAAAAAGAGGCCTCTGAGCAAAATTTGTTGGCCGTTTCACGCCCAGATTTGAATGGGACGCTGATGACCTGAGATGTTAAAGAGCGTCCATAAATAAACAAATAAAAAATCCTTCTATGTGCTTTAATGCTCCTACTTCTGCCACGTGGGATCGCATTCTTTCCTCCCTGAAATTTGAACTCCTGTTTTTTTACAGTTTTTGAAAAAAACTATGATTCACATAATGGTTAACATACGGCTAATTATTCTCTTTGTTTATTTCGTCCCCTCTATTCTTGTTACATAGTCAACAGGTGAATACAATGGTGGAGTGAACAGATGTTTTAGATTGGAGTGCACTGAATCAACCTCCATCATTGTATGCCCTTTCTCGAGTATCAACAGCTCAATTTTATGTTTTGAATTTTGGAGATATCAGCCAAGGCAGTTGCCAGGACTCCATTTTTGTTCTGTTATGCACATTCATCAGAAATTAGAATAATGTTCTTGTAATTGACGTTTAACGTTGTGAAGTCAACAATACCTTCCGTTCACCTTCATGAAGTGAACATCTTTGTTATTAGTGACATACATTGTAAAGTTATGTGCTTGCAGTTTCTGACTATAATACAGCTCTTGCTTCCTCCGCAATCTGTAGTCCTCTTCCAGCATATTCCCCTAACACAGCAGTTGGGTTATCTTTTCTCTTTTACCTCTGTGAGCTTCTTTCTCAACAGTTGGAAGAACCATTCTGGACAAACCTGATGCACCTAAAACTGTTTTCCACCTAAATGCGAAAACTAGCAGCTATACAGTAGTGACTGAGTACTTGAAGCCATTTAAGACATGCAGTCTTCCTTGTCCAATTCGTGTAAAGTGTTGTGTAACTTTACCCACGAACTAAAAAGCTGTTGTTGTACACAGGACAGAAAGAAAGAATTCCTGGCAAATCCGAATTTTAATTCCCTGAGTGTTGGGAAAGTAGCAATTATATGAATTCTGTTTACAGGAACTTTCTGGATCTAAGTGCGGCATTCTTCGTATGGGCGCTTGAAAATCCAATTAGTCCTGCAAAAGAGAGAGAGAGAGCCCTTTTTTCGTCCTCCGTATTTGTACCCAAAAACGGTTATCTAATGCAAGTTTAATGACCATCCTCACCAGCTTCATCGCCCTACTGTCCATGTTTTTATCTGTAACACAACTGTAACTGAATTATTTTGATGACTGGATAATAAAGTTTAAATATAATAAGGCTCAGCGTCTTTTCAAACGTTATGGAAAGTATGGATGGAATGCGTAAATGGCTAGTATATCGAACAAGTGTAACCTAGCGATATTTTCATTGTTTATCTGCTCATGTACCACACAACACTCTTTACTATTGCTGTCACCTGGAAGATGCATGCTCTGTTACACACAGCGCGTTTGGAAGCGCAACACTCTCTTACAGCTTCAAGTACAATTCTGCACATAGCAGAACAACTTTTCTCGTATGAATATGGCGATTGTTTGAATTTACAGACAAGGAATATACGCGGACGAATCCGCGATAGAAAACAATGTCCAAACTATCAAAAGAGCTAAACACCGAAATTTCTGCCCACGGGATGTTTTGGAGGCGCAACGACGATATGCAGAACGCGTGACCTGTCTGCGCTCGGTTGCGCCGTTTAAGGCATGCACAGGTGCAAGAGGAGTGTCGCCGTAAATTCCACAAATAAGCGCCAACACGAGAACTACCCGTCAATCACGTTCTGGTCGACCTTAGGTGCCCGAGGAGACCGTGGCAGTACTGCAGCATCGACTAGTAGTTTAAGTAACGAGCTAGATGTGCTTACATCAACTGAGTTGAAGATTTTGAGGTTTATATTGAAAAAGCGTGCTTATAGCTTTCAGGGGTTACACATATCCTGTGACGAGGCCACATTCCACATTTGTGGTAAAGTGACACGCTGTCACATGTGGGGTGATGGGCCACCACACACCAAATGATGCAGGGACACCCCAAAAACCAATGTGAGGTTTATCAAATCAACTGTTCACGTCCCTTTCATGTTCACAAAAGTACCATTTCAGGCAATACTTACTTAGACATGCTGACAAACTTTGTGGATGGCAATGTTGTCTTTCAGCATGATGAAGTAGCCCAGCATTTTCGTTCTGTTAATTAGTTTCTTTCACGTAACCACAGGCAGTAGTTCCAAAATAGCGGACACCAATGTTTCGTTTCGACAGCGTATTGTCATTGAATTCCTTGTTAAAGAGGACAAAACTGCTGCTGAAATTCGCCTCAGACTTCAACGTGTCTATGGAGATGCTTGGGTGCCAGCAGTGTTAGGAGATGGGTGAAACATTTCAAAAACGGGAAAACGAATATCCAAGATGAGCCTCATAGCGTCGTCCGCTAACTGCAACAAGGAAAGAGTTGATGAGCTCATTAGAGAAGATAGCACTCTCATTGTGGATGAAATCGTTGCAAAACTTGCAGTAGGACGTAGTGCAGTGCAAGAAACGATAAAAAGTTTAGGTTATCGAAAAGTTTATGCCCGTTGGGTTCCACGTTTATTGACCGAAGACCACAAACTTCAGAGAATAACTATCAGCCAAAACCATTGTCATAGATTTCAAAATGAAGGGGATGATTTTTTGACAGGCGATGAAAGATGGTTCCATCATCACGAGACTGAAACAAAACGCCAGAGTATGGAATGACACCATCTGGATTCGCGATCGAAGAAAGCGAAGACAATGCCATCTGCTGGGAAGGTTATGGGTAGCGTCTTCTGGGATGCACAGGGTTGCATTCTGGTTGATTTTCTTGAACCTGGACAAACTATAAAAATGCTTTCCGCTATAGCTGACTCAAGATCAAATGCGAAAGAGTGCAAATCTCTATAAAGTTAGGCCCGTTTTCATGGAGTGACCGTGATTTATGCAATAATAATAATAATACTACTACTACTACTACTACTACTAATAATAATAATAATAATAATAATAATAATAATAATAATAATAATGGCATATTCAAATTCTGCTGTACTAATTCCATTAGTATACTAATTTAAAATTGTATGATCTATGAACAAGGAACTCTAACCCATAAGCATAAATGCTTTAAATAGATGTAATTAAAAATTTCTTTCTTAAAAACGAAGTTTTTTTTAAAAAAAATGTTTAAAATGCTACTTTGAAAAAATAACGGTATATGATAGAAATTTAACACGACTTTAAATGAAATCTGAGTAACAAATTCTGTAAAAAGGCAGCATTTACTTTTCAGACAGCTTTTTCCACTGAATGCATGTATAATTGATGACAGCCATTTATCTACTCTCGCATTCGTTAAAAAAATGGGGTAGTGAGGAAGTTTAAACTCAGGCAAGTGAAGAATGATGTTTATACGCTATTCTGCTATGGAAAAGCAAATCTGAACTACATTAGTAGTTAATGGCCCACTTGTGTAACGGTTTCTGATGCGGGTAGGCTGCCTACCAGGGCCGCTAGTGTCGCGTGGGAGTGGTCCCAATTATGAGTAATAGGGGAAGGAGGGTGGTGGGGAGGGGAAGAATGGGTAAGGTGGTGTCATTGGCGAAGGGTTCCTGGAGGAGGGCATCATTGGTGGTATGTCAGGTCGAGGTGACGTATTGCCTAAGGAGCATTGCGATTGGGAGCGAGGGGTATCATCGGCGAGGTAGAACCAGTTAGAAGGGAACGGGGCGGATCGAGGTGGCGGCATTGTCTGGTCAAGGTGGTGGTGCTGTCTGGTCGAAGGCACTCGGCGAAGGGTTCCTGGAAGAGGGCATCGTGCAGCTGTTGACGTGTGTCATCCTGATCGTCGGCAATGTCTGATCGCGGTGGCGATACCTGGAGGTCGCGGGGTTGTCTGGTCGAAGGCATCGAAAAAAGTGAGTTGACGTATGGGGATGGGTATGGAGGGAGAATAAGGAGCGCTGTGATTGGTTGGAATAGAAACTTGTCTATTTCGAGCATCTGCCATCAGGGATGCTATTGACTCGAGTTTCTGCCACCAGAGGTGCTATTGCTGTCAGCGATGAAATCATGCGAGTTTGCATTTCTGTATGAGGTAATGAACATGTTTATACAAATATAACAATCATCTTGTTATTTATTTGTTTCTGAATGTGTTCATACAATTATAGCAACGGAAATTGTGAAAAGGATTTCAGTTATCTGTTTTTGTGCAGAGGAATGCAAAATATTAAATACTCAATAAAAAATTAAGCATTACCACGATAATATTTATCAAGTAATCTGGCAGATTTTTTTGTATACAAACTTAGGCTTTCACGGCCGGCGTCAATCCAATAAAACGATGATTTATCCGGGCTTCTTGGCCGTGGTCTAGAGGTAACACTAGTACCTGACGTTTCGCCCGCCACTCCGTCGGGCATCCTCAGAGGTAGACTCATGACTGACAAAACTCAAGAGTGGCGTTCTAGAGAACGCACCGTCAATATATAGGGGAGCGAGTACCTCCCCACATCCCTATCATTGGCCCGCCTCTCCGCCAATCATGGTGCGGCTAGGGTCCCCTCCTACTGTACGTCCGTCCTGGCTTCTTATTGGCTTGATCCTGGTGTTCTCCAAGACCGGCATCCATGCTTTGTGAATTCGTGTAGCCTCTTCTTTTTTATTGAAATTGTCCTTGTGCTTAAAAATCTCAATGGCCTCACGGTACAACCTCGAATAATATGGGGCTGTGTTGTCGAGAATATCCGTCTCCCCGAACAGGATATCGTGGCCCGCCAACATAGCATGTTCTGCCACCGCCGATTTTTCAGTTTGACCAAGTCGACAGTTGCCTCGATGTTCCTTTATCCGTGTACGTACACTCCGTTTTGTGGTCCCAATGTACACTTTACCACAACTGCACGGAATGCGGTAAACGCCTCTTGAGCAAAGGGGGTCCCGCTTGTCTTTCACTGATCGAAGAAGATATCTCAACTTTTTGGTAGGCTTATATAAAGTACGTATATTAAATTTCCCTAATAGTTTCCCTATTCTGTCTGTGACCTTGTTGATGTACGGTAAGCAAGCTGAATTCTGAGTTTTCGGGTTCTCCGTGCGAACCCATTTTTTATTGGGATGTAATGCCCGGTTGATTTCTCCATAACCATATCCATTAGCTTGCAGTGTGACCTTCAGGTGTTTCATTTCTTGTTCCAAGGTCCCCGGTTCGCAGATGCGTTTTGCCCGTACTGCCAAGGTCTTGATGATCCCCCTCTTCTGGCGTGGATGATGATTTGACGTTTTTTGTAAGTACCGGTCCGTGTGGGTTGGTTTCCTATATACAGTGTGGCCCAATGTCCCATTTGGCTTTTTGTTAACCAACACATCCAGGAACGCAATGCAACCATCCTTCTCCCTTTCCATGGTGAACTGGATCCTCTCATTGACACTGTTTAGGTGGTCCAGAAACCCTTGTAATTCCCCCTCGCCATGTGGCCAGATAACAAGAGTATCATCAACATACCTCCACCAAACCTTAGGTTTGTACGGGGCTGACTCCAAGGCCTTTTCCTCGAAATACTGCATGTAAAAGTTAGCAATCGGTGGGCTCAGTGGACTACCCATAGCTACCCCATCTTTCTGTTCGTAAAACTTGCCACCCCAACTAAAATAGCTCGTGGTAAGGCAGTGACGAAACAGTTCCGTGATGTCAGCCGGAAAGATTTCCGCAATGCGTACCAATGTGTCTTCCAATGGCACCCTAGTGAAAAGTGAGGTTATGTCGAAACTTATAAGTTGATTCTGTGGGTCCAACCTGATGTCCTTAAGTTTTTCTATAAAGTGTGCAGAGTTCCTTATATGGGTCTCCGTGTTGCCCACATACGGTTGCAGCATTTGAGCCAAATGCTTGGACAAACAATAGGTTGGTGAATCTATGGTACTGACTATGGGACGCAATGGCGTCGAATCCTTATGAATCTTGGGCAAACCGTATAACCGCGGTGCAACGGCTTCACTGATAACCATGGTCCTTTGCACCTCTTGCATTAGCGATGATTTCTTTATTAATAGATTCGTCATCCTTAGAATTTTACTGGTTGGATCCCTCTGTAGGACTTTATAAGTCTCAGGTTCCAAGAGCTGTCCTATCTTATGTCTGTATTCCTCTGCGTCCATCACAACCGTCTCATTTCCCTTATCGGCATCCAAAATGATAATAGAAGCATCCATGTTTAAAGTCTTCAACGCACTCCTCTCCTGCCTTGTCACGTTCTGCTTAGGTTGTGTGGCGCGGCGTAGAATACGCGCGGCTTCCGTGCGAGCTTCCTCCGCTTCTGCTACCGGGAGCCCTCGAATAGCAGACTCGATGTTAGCAATGATTTCAGGACGCAGAGGAATACAGACATAAGATAGGACAGCTCTTGGAACCTGAGACTTATAAAGTCCTACAGAGGGATCCAACCAGTAAAATTCTAAGGATGACGAATCTATTAATAAAGAAATCATCGCTAATGCAAGAGGTGCAAAGGACCATGGTTATCAGTGAAGCCGTTGCACCGCGGTTATACGGTTTGCCCAAGATTCATAAGGATTCGACGCCATTGCGTCCCATAGTCAGTACCATAGATTCACCAACCTATTGTTTGTCCAAGCATTTGGCTCAAATGCTGCAACCGTATGTGGGCAACACGGAGACCCATATAAGGAACTCTGCACACTTTATAGAAAAACTTAAGGACATCAGGTTGGACCCACAGAATCAACTTATAAGTTTCGACATAACCTCACTTTTCACTAGGGTGCCATTGGAAGACACATTGGTACGCATTGCGGAAATCTTTCCGGCTGACATCACGGAACTGTTTCGTCACTGCCTTACCACGAGCTATTTTAGTTGGGGTGGCAAGTTTTACGAACAGAAAGATGGGGTAGCTATGGGTAGTCCACTGAGCCCACCGATTGCTAACTTTTACATGCAGTATTTCGAGGAAAAGGCCTTGGAGTCAGCCCCGTACAAACCTAAGGTTTGGTGGAGGTATGTTGATGATACTCTTGTTATCTGGCCACATGGCGAGGGGGAATTACAAGGGTTTCTGGACCACCTAAACAGTGTCAATGAGAGGATCCAGTTCACCATGGAAAGGGAGAAGGATGGTTGCATTGCGTTCCTGGATGTGTTGGTTAACAAAAAGCCAAATGGGACATTGGGCCACACTGTATATAGGAAACCAACCCACACGGACCGGTACTTACAAAAAACGTCAAATCATCATCCACGCCAGAAGAGGGGGATCATCAAGACCTTGGCAGTACGGGCAAAACGCATCTGCGAACCGGGGACCTTGGAACAAGAAATGAAACACCTGAAGGTCACACTGCAAGCTAATGGATATGGTTATGGAGAAATCAACCGGGCATTACATCCCAATAAAAAATGGGTTCGCACGGAGAACCCGAAAACTCAGAATTCAGCTTGCTTACCGTACATCAACAAGGTCACAGACAGAATAGGGAAACTATTAGGGAAATTTAATATACGTACTTTATATAAGCCTACCAAAAAGTTGAGATATCTTCTTCGATCAGTGAAAGACAAGCGGGACCCCCTTTGCTCAAGAGGCGTTTACCGCATTCCGTGCAGTTGTGGTAAAGTGTACATTGGGACCACAAAACGGAGTGTACGTACACGGATAAAGGAACATCGAGGCAACTGTCGACTTGGTCAAACTGAAAAATCGGCGGTGGCAGAACATGCTATGTTGGCGGGCCACGATATCCTGTTCGGGGAGACGGATATTCTCGACAACACAGCCCCATATTATTCGAGGTTGTACCGTGAGGCCATTGAGATTTTTAAGCACAAGGACAATTTCAATAAAAAAGAAGAGGCTACACGAATTCACAAAGCATGGATGCCGGTCTTGGAGAACACCAGGATCAAGCCAATAAGAAGCCAGGACGGACGTACAGTAGGAGGGGACCCTAGCCGCACCATGATTGGCGGAGAGGCGGGCCAATGATAGGGATGTGGGGAGGTACTCGCTCCCCTATATATTGACGGTGCGTTCTCTAGAACGCCACTCTTGAGTTTTGTCAGTCATGAGTCTACCTCTGAGGATGCCCGACGGAGTGGCGGGCGAAACGTCAGGTACTAGTGTTACCTCTAGACCACGGCCAAGAAGCCCGGATAAATCATCGTTTTATTAGATTTTTTTGTGCACACTGGCTAATCGAAGGCATCGTGAGGTGATGTAGGAATAAGGAGACCTGCCTATCTTGTTGGGGGTGATCTTATGGGTGGTGTTATGGACATTTATAAAGTTTGTAACAAATGTATGTATAAAATTAATACGTAAGATTTAAACCAGGTGGTACACGCGCTTTATGTAAAATTATAGCTGCCATTTCTCTATCTCTGAATAAACTTTCAGAACATTGTATAGGTAACGCATCAATAGGCGTTAAATTAAAAGCATCATCAAATTCGGAGGGGATAGGTTACGGCGAAATATACTTTTAAGGTTAAGGGGTGATCTGAAAGTAAGACGGGGTACAAATTTAGAAAAAATCATTTAAAGATGGATACATTAACAAAGTATCGTGACATTCTTTCAAAATAGGTCTGATGCTTTCAATTCCAGGCACGTAAGTAGTAACAAGGTTGATGAAGTTCTTGTTAGAGGTTTTAGGTTTGCATTGGAAAGTTTTGTGTGATGGGATTATACGGGATTTTAAAAGAGCGGAAGGATAATTTTGGTCTTGGAACTTTTGAGCTAGGTTTTTAATATACTTGTCAAGAGATGAAAAGTTGTTACAAAGACGATGACCACGGATTGAAAGAGAAAAAGAAATAGATCTTTTGATATGCAAGGGATGACAGCTACCAAAATGAAGATACTGTTGTAAATTGGTAGGCTTAATGTGCACAAACGTAAGAAAAGAGCCATTACATAAAGAAATATCAATATCTAGGAAAGTAGCAGCATTGGGAGAGACAGAAGAAGTGAACTTAACTGAAAACTTGGAGTTAAGATTAGTAAGGAACTGCTCGAGAGATTCTGAGCCATGAGTCCAAAGCACAAATATATCATCAATATATCTCAGCCATAATAATGGTGCCAAAGGTTCTGACTTAAGAAATTCCTCCTCTAAGCGAACCATAAAAAGATTAGCATAAGAAGGTGCCATTCTGGTGCCCATCGCCGTACCTTTAATTTGTAGATAATGTTTATTATCAAAACTAAAGGCATTGCGAGTGAGGACTAGATAAGCAAGATGACAAATGAAATCTGTGGATGGGATATGAGGAGGTACTCGAGAGTTCAAGAAATGTCTAAGAGCAGCTAATCCTTCATGATGGGGAATGTTAGTATAGAGTGACGTCACATCGATAGTGGTCAGAAGTATATCAGAATGTGCCGAAGGGTCAACTTTCTTTAGTAAACTCAAAAATGGAAAGAATCTTTGATATAGGATGGCGTAGACGTAACAAGTGGCTGTAACCAACAATCTACTAGAGCGGAAATACGTTCAGTGGGGGAATCGAAGCTGGCTCCTATTGGGCGGCCTGGACAGTTCTCTTTGTAAATTTTAGGGATAAAATATATGGTGGGAGTACGTGGGACATGAGGAGTAAGAAGAGTGATATCTTTGGAACTAAGTCCTTCAGCAGTACCAGAAGAAGCAATAAAAGAAGCTATTTCTTCATTAAACTTGACAGTTGGGTCGGAAGACAATAGTTCATAATAAGTGACATCCTCAAGCTGTCGGTAAGCTTCGGCATTGTAAGAATAAATGTCCTGTAGTACTACTGAGGACCCTTTATCTGCTGGAAGAATAATAACATCAGGATTATTAGATAACCTTTTAAGTGCTGATTTCTAGCGCAAAGTTAGGTTATCTTTCGGGGTGATCTTATCTAGAAATTTAGAATCACTATCAATCAGAATCAAAGTTAAAAATCGGTTAATAAACATTTCTAAAGGATGGCTAGAAGGTAAAGAAGGAGGTTCAAGTTTGGAGGGAGGACGAAACTTCAGAAGGCAAGGAGTAACATTTGAAGTAGGCTGAGAAGGTTTAGTATGCCAATAGTAACGGCATCTTAAATTATGGCAAAATTTAATGCCATCTGAAACAAATTTAAGGCGATTAAAATTTGGGAGTTGGGGCAAAAAATGATCCTTTTTTGCAAAAGCAATGTATCAGCATCAGAAAGTAAAATAGAAGCTAAATTAACAACCGCACTATTACTAGTAAGAGAAGTACAAGGGGTACATTTGCTCTTGGGCTGCTGGTATGAAATACCGGAGTAAAATTTAGATGGAAAAGCTAAATTGAAAATAGAAGCCAAGTCAGGAGCAAACGCTACGAGCGGCGGGGAAAAGTTTTGGAAGAAAGACGCGGTAAACTGAATAGGAAAAATATCAAGTGTGACTCTCTCTCTCTCTCTCTCTCTGTCTCTCTCTACATATACATGTATATAGAGAGAGAGGTGTATATAATAAAAATTAATGACAACAATGGACATCCCTGTCTTACTGCTTGATCCTTTTTTTTTTTTTTTTTTTTTATGTTTACTCTCCGTCTCTACAAAATTATTTTCTGCATGAAGAAATTATATACACGTCTCATTACCAGGTTTGGAATTCTTTTTTACCATATTCAACAGTGTTGCAGTTTACTTTATCAAAAGCTTTCATATAAAACTGCAGATATCAACGTATGGTGAATTCTCTTCTCTAATAGCTGTACTATGAAGACGCTTCCAATACATTATCTCTCTTTTCGAAACTCGTAAAAAATTAAATAAAAAATTTTAAAAAACGAAAGTTTAGAAACTGAGAAAATAATTCATAACACTGCAACAAAACAAGTAAATATCCAACTAATTATACTTTAGGTGAATATAAAGAAATTTTATGAGTATATCCAAATTCCGTTATTTATAAGCATTTTGTATGCCCATCGAATAATGCCTGCTTTTAATCTCTAAAATAACTTAAAAACAACACTAACGCTACTTCATTTATGCATGTACGCCAAAATTATGGCTGATAATAGGCTACACGTCACCATTTACAGTGACTAAATAATTTTCCAAGCGTTCGTGTCTCGACAAAAGAAAGTCAGAAATTGCAGCTAAGAAATAAGCTCCACGAGCGATTTCTGAGCGCTCCTTGGATTATGGAGGTTCCAGTGTAAACATGAAAGGTCGACTGCATGAATTTAGATATTAAGTTTATTCAATGTGGATTCCATGTCGGCTAATGCTCTTTTCTTTGGAATTCTGGGAGCTGTGTGCGCAACTGTTTTTAGTTGTAAGTATTAATTGATAACTGAAGTGTATGTTTTAATTTCGTAAGTAAATAGCTCTTTCAATATGGGAAATATTACATACATGTTTATAAACAAATGATAACCAATTTATTTCGCATCTTCAAATACAAGACAACAATACAAAATAGGAAACCTTTAGATTACAGTTGAATAAGAAATGCGTGGTTTAGCAGCTACGCTTTAAACAAACTTTTAAGGCAGATAAACTGCAGCGAAAGCATAAAAAGAAAATAGCCTTCAAAAGCCTACTTTAGCGTTCTGCTTGTAAATTCTTGCATCTTAAGAGAATATTGCCGCAATTAAAAATTGTATCCATGAGTTAACGTTAATGATTCCACCATAGCACACTATATTACTCTTTCTTTACCAAATCAACTCACTTGCTATTTTTGTCAGAGCTTCTTCCTATACATTTAGTTACTTTTTTAAAAAATATTATTGCATAACCAAAAGGTGTGATTTATTCGCTTCCAAGCATGAGAATTTTAAAAATTTTTAAATCCATAACTTTTAAATTTTAGTTAAGAATGGCAACGAGAAAGTTATTTAATTAATTACCATTATGTTAACATTTTTGTGATCATATCGGAACATGACAGATTGTCATAGTATCTTTCTTCGTCCTCCTTTCGTTTAGTCACAATACTAACACGCTTTTCGTTAATGATAGCGCACGAGTCAAATTTACTTTCTACTTTAGAACACCCCCCCCCCCAATTGTGGAGTGCATTTTGTTTTTACCCATGCACTAATGGCCACTGTAGTTGTGCGCCCTTAAATCTCAACAATACTACTGCCCATAAGCACTGCTACAGCTAGAACAGCTAGAAAATTATACTGATTGGTTTAGCTATTTAAAATGTTCATATTCTTCCGAAAATCTTTAATTTAAATGTTCACTTTATCAATAGTGACTACCCAAAAAGTATTACAGTACAGTAACAGTATAAAAGTGCGCTTTTTAACATACACTACCATTCATTAATTTCAATATGCTATACTTTCGTAGTATTTTTATGAGGAACTAATAAATCAGCCCGTCAAAAAAGCAATGATGCAGGAAATATATCTACTAAAAGAAACAACTTTATAGTATCTTTTCATCAAAGTGTCCACATTGGTGCTAATAACTGGCTAGCGCAGAGTACGCTCACTACCGGACCAAATGAAGGCTAAACGTTCATACTTTCTGAAGAAAAAAAATTACTCCTTTATCTTGATAATGCATCTTCACGTTTGGAACTGTTGTTGCAACGTTTGTGGAAACATTCGCAATATTTGCCTGACTCGACTCCCTTCGATTACTGAAGAAATGTCTGGGTGGACGAAGATTCACATCAAATAATGAGATTGAAGCTGAGACAGACGCTTATTTTACTGAGAGCATTAAAAAGTGGGAAAATATTGATTTACAAGTGACTATGTTGAAAAATAATAATAATAAAAAGAAAGCATTTCTATTACATCTTGTGTTTTCTTGGTCAGGACGAGAGCTTTTAGAACGCCCCTTGTACAGTTCCAGGTTTCTATAGCTTGTTTCTCTTACTCCTTTATAAAAATAAAGTGTAAAATAATATTTATTTAGTAATTAAGCATAATTATATACAATTTAAATTACGATTTTATATAAATGAGCAAGTGATTGAAATTAATGAGCGGTAGTGTAAATTTGTACATAAATATAAAAATTACCAACCACATGACTGTTTCTTTCTTCATTCTGTTTTAACACCCTACGAACATCAGCTCATTAACATGCTAATTGCTAGTTTTCGGACCTCTTGCAACACTTTTACCGACGTTTCCGCAATTTGCTGTTCCGTGGACGTTAAATTCAACTTAATGCGCTAGAACTGTCTGAAATGTTCCTCAAATTGTGTCATTACCAAGCAATTGCCCCTCCTTAAGTATTATTCTTTTTCACCACTCACTGCTGTTTGACGTTAGCCCCCGAACAAATGCACAAATCTGCACTTGCTGCTGGAGGAATGCTTTGCTGCTAGCCGCTCTTATTTCAATTCCCCACTAATTTTCTCTCTCTCTCTCTCTCTCTCTCTCTCTCTCTCTCTCTCTCTCTCTCTCTCTCTCTCACACACACACACACACTAACCTAATCTGTCGGTTAACATCGAACAAAACCTAGGAACCGGTGGTTTAGCGAGTAAATCATTGTAATTGTGGCCATTTTCCTTTAACTCCTGCAGAATATATATATGCATCAGATGGTAGTACTTGAACCCGCTATGAAACTTTACAAGTGAAGCACACACAGTACTTTAACCATCTACGCTACTGCGCCGTTCGTTTTGAAGCGCTATTACCTAGCTAATCTAGAGCGCTGTAGATGTTACGTATTCTCATCCGCCATTTTCACTGCTTTGGTGTTAACCGACGCTACTGTGTATTTGTTTAGTGTTTTTAATCGTTTTGTGCATTAAAAATGGTGGATTTTTATTAATAAGGTGACTTAAAGGTGCTTGTAGTAATAATTAAAAGATTGAAATATATTGCGTGTAAAGTAAAAAGACAATTTAGCTCCATATAAGTAGTGCTTACTAGGTATAGATAATAATAGTAATAGTTGTAGTTATAAGTAACAATGATAATTAAGTACCTTTATAAAAATATTAAATAAATCTTTAGTTTATTGAGCGCCATGATAATTGATTCAAAAGTTTTATGAATATCAATGTTACTATGAAAGAAACATAACCTATAATTTGCATAATATACACGAGATCTGTTCAAAAAGTATCGCGAATATTGTGTTTTTTAAAAAGTATTTATTTATTCATGAATATCTATTTTGTCCCCTTCAAAGTAATCCCCACCAGATATTATACACTTGTGCCAACGTTTTTTCCAATGCTCGGAGCACTTTAAAAAATCGTTTTTTGTGATCTTGTTCAGCTCCTCCTTCGATGCCGTCTTTATCTCCTCAATCGTGGCTTAGCGTCGTCCTTTCATGGGCCTCTTCAGTTTGGGGAACAAAAAGAAAAAAAAATCACAGGGGACCTGGTCTGGGGAGTACGGTGGCTGCGGCATCATAAGTGTGTTGTTTTTGCCCAAAAATTCGCGCACAAGCAACGATGTGTGAGCAGGGGCGTTATCATGGTGCAAAAGCCAATTTTTGTTCTTCCACAAATCCGGGCGTTTCTGGCGGATTGCTTCGCGCAAATTGCGCATAACTTGCAGGTAATATTCCTTATTGACCGTTCTACCCTGTGGCAAGAACTCATGATGCACCACGCCCCTGCAATCGAAGAAAACTGTAAGCAAAACCTTCACATTCGACCAAACTTGGCGCACTTTTTTCGGTCTTGGCTCGTGTGGCAGCATCCATTGGGATGATTGAGCTTTAGTTTCCACGTCATAACCATAAACCCCTGATTCGTCACCAGTTATGACCCTCTGGAGCAAATTTGGGTTGTCGGGACAGAGTTCAACAGCTCCTTAGCAACGTTAATGCGTTGGTGTTTTTGGTCGAAATTGAGCAACTTTGGTACGAATTTTGCGGCGACCCGTTTCATGCCCAAATCATTGGTAAAATCGAATGGCACGAGCCAATCGATATGTTTAGGTCCTCAGCAACTTCTCTAACGCTGTTTCGATGATTGGCCAATACTATTTTCTTCACTTCTTCAATGTTTTCGTCTGTTGTTGACGAGCTCGGGCGTCCGGGACGCTCTTCGTCGTTCACATCTTCTCGACCCTGCGAGAACATTTTGTACCACCAATAAACGTTGCTTTGGTCCAAGGTAGCTTCACCATATGCCACAGTCAACATTCGGAATACATCCGCGCACTTAATTTTGTTTTTCACACAAAATTTGATACAGATTCTTTGTTCCATTTTTTGGAATAGGCAAAAATCAAAGACGACCCAAAACACATCCAAGCAAAATAGCTGTCAACAATTAACTGAACATTCAAAATGACCGAGCTTGTCAACATAAGTGAGGGACATGAGTACCAACATAACGCCACAAAACAATCGAAATTGGAATATACGTTGCCCGCGGAAATTCAAAATTCGCGATACTTTTTGAAGAGACCTCGTACATACCTACGTATGTACAAACGACTTTTGTTTCATTTTATGTGATTTATAAATAATGAATTATGCAACACATACATGTATATTATATGTATATAAGAATTCAATGTCATACTTTTTGTATTTAATCGTGACAAGTTATATAATTATAGATTATAATTATATTCATATATTTTTTAGTTAAGCAACTTATCTAAAAATGCCTAAAATTTAAGTAAATGCATTTACATACACCGCTTGATAACGGTGTTTGTGTTCCGCAACTGTTGCTCCGAAATCAAGCAGTAAAAACGGCGGACGAGAATACTCATCTATTGTAGTGCCTTAGCTAATCATTCCATAGCTGTCCTGTCGCTAGGAAATGCTCCAGCATTTGATCCACCTCAAGTCTTACTGTTCTACTTTTCTTTGCAGCTTTCGGAGCAGCTTATGGGACGGCCAGAGCGGGAAAGGCGATTTCAACTGTTGCGGTGATGCGCCCCGACCTGATCATGAAGTCGCTCATACCGATCATCATGTCTGGCATCTTGGCTATCTATGGTCTTGTAATTGCAGTGCTCATCAGCAACGATATCAAAAAGGAACGCGCTGCTTATACAATTTACAAGTAACATCTGCTTTTCTGTACTTTATTAGATCAACGTGCGAGTTTCTCAAGCTTCAACGCATTTCATTTGTTAACGTTGACGTCAGTTACAATGGCGACAGAACCACACGATCTTTTCAATTTATTGCTATCGGGGATCTCGCACGCCCGGGGGCGATATAGGCATGTACATAACGAGTACGGTAGAAAATATTTCTTCTTCCTCATGAGTATTGACACTCAAAAAACAAGTGGTCTCGGAATTTACTATGCAGCAGTTTGATGTGTCAGCTGTCTATTACAAGTATGGACACGCTCCATTAACCGTCTCTATAAGACTGCGTGTTAAGTTTATGTCGTTTAACTCGATTGTCATACAGTCAGTTCCTTGTGTTATACTGTTGAACGATACCTTCCATGCAAACTTTTGAGACTATGTTGGTTATAATTACGGCATTTTCGCGTAGAACCGCATCCGAACTAAGCGGCCAATGAGGCTGCCATCGGTTAAAACCAAAATCACAATATTAAACGTATTTTATTTTCCTATTCACTACTTAAATTATTTGTTGTAATGTATTTATTGTATCAGTGTTGACATAAAACGTATAAGGCCTACAGTTAACCTGTAAGTTAAGAATGAATTCTAAGAATTAGAAGGCTTCCTACCAAATTCAATTTAGAACAAAAATTTCATGTAGTTTAACATTTCTCTGCTCTAAATTAGTCCAATGACAATGAATATGGCAACCAGAAACCTATAGTTTTAATTGGTGTGGGGGAAAACAAGAGATAAATAAACAAAATGACATGTCTGAAAATTTAACCTGTTCATAATCCATAGATCTGCATTTTCCATTTCTTTTCTTTCAATTATGAACATGCATTTAGTTATCTTACAGTAGTAAGTTGCATTTTTTAAATCACTTCTTTTTTCTGCAATAGTGGCATTCCAAATGAATTACATGACTGTGGCAAATTCAAAACATCTTCACAAATTACATACATCCATGTTATTTTTTAAAGCCATGGCAAATGTATTCGAGAATAAGCGCAGAGTATACTGTAATATTGTATATATAATACATTTAGTAATAGCCACTGCTAAATACAACAGAACCATGTTGACAAGTATTTTATTACAATTATTTTACATGTCAAATTAAATCTTGAATGCGATATAACGTATCACCTTTCTTTCCTTGCTTTGTACAACCAAATGCACAATACCCAGGCATATTAACTAATTAAAATAAACTTTTAAAAATGTTCTCCCTATAAGCATGTGGCACAACACACAGACATCAAGTTCAAAATGGCAGCTGATGCTTGCGAACCAATCACGGAGCTCGGTTGTCGGAAATTCCGCCGCAAAGCTTGCCCATACTTCTATAATAGAGGGCTTTAGTCTGGTGTACCCCATGCTTAAAAATCGCTGGACATTGTAAACATGCCCTTACAATGCAGGCATGCACATGAGACAAGTAACACATGGCGCCCAATGGTAAATTCTACATAACATAACGAAAGCATAAAGCCTTCCTTTAGCAGCAAAATTTAACACGTCATTGTTATCGCCAGAATGTTGTAAATTATTATTAGAGGTTTTAACAATTCTTCCCTAAAATCCCAGCCCCTCCCAGCGTGTCGAACGTAAGATTTCCAGTCTTTGTGTTACGTTAAAGATTCTTTCCCCGTCGTTTTATTTGCAACTCCGTTATATTTGAGACCACACATTCTCAATTAAATCATAAACGAGGTGAGAGGGCTTTATCTGCCAAGTAAAACATTACGCACTGCATGTGTACCATCTACTCAAATACTTAAAGAGTCGGTCCATCACTTTGCGTTAACGAAAGCAGAATGTTAATAGTGAACAGCTGGACGTTATCATCCAGTCATTTCTCCGACTCCCAGCAGTACTTCATGTTCCCTTTCATTAGTCAGCTGATCAATTTTTTTTTTGGGGGGGGGGGTTTATTTATGGACGCTCTTTAACATCTCAGGTCATCAGCGTCCCATTCAACTCAGGGCGTGAAACGGACGACAAATTTTGCTCAGAGGTCTCTCTTTCAGGCTTGAGGTTCTTTTTCGTGCCGTAAATGTACGACACGAGACCCACGGCTTTACTTCCCTTCCGAAGGAAGCCATACTTAGGAATTTTACGCCCGAAAAAATCCATAGGTCCTGGCCGGGTTTGAACCCGCGATCTTGGGTTTAGGAGGCAAGTATGGTAACCACAACATCACCAGGACCGACTTCAGTCAGCTGATCAAGTTCGTACATTTGATTACAAAAGCTCCTTTTTCTTTCATTTGCCGATTTTTTTTTTTTTTTTGTGCACCTTTTCTAGTTGTTTTTGGAATACACTTCCCTGGTATAAATAATTTAAGAAATAAATAAAAAAACAATTCCTTATAAATGTGCAAGCTGTCATTTTCTCATAATAGAAGTATTTACAACGACCCATTTGCTCGCTAGTGTTTTCCTCGATCCTACATGACAAATGCTAAGTGTACTGTCCTTACACAGAGGTACCTTCGACGCCACACGTGACCGAGGTCGTTAAGGAGCGGATTTGTGAGCGGAAGGTCTGATGCTCGATTCCCACCAAGACCATTCTCCTCGTTTTTTTTTTTTTTTTTTTCTTCCCAGGTTTTCCTCGGTTCTCATAAATGGCAAATCCCGGGGAGGTACCCTAAACTTAGGCTTGCTATCTTCTTTAAAAAATAAATACAATCCTTTTCCAGTTTATTATTTCATCTCATGCATCATCAGTGTCCACTGCCTGTAATAAAAATGGGCGTTAAACAACATTAAAAAAAGTACCTTCACTTCACCAATATTAGAGGAGTTTTGCCACACGGATTTTTGACTTTAGTTTGATTAATCCAAATTTCATCCAAATAAAAGTTGATCTTGTGTCGCCAGAAATTCGAATTTGATGCATTGTGCGTAAGAATTTTAACTGTAATGCCACAATGTCACTCCTCTCCATAAGAATCTACGTCCATCCTTTGTCTTGCTGTATTTAAAGCTTAAACCGCGCACTGTTCTAGGTGGAACGAAACAGAGCATTTATATTAAATACCGAGCGTGCCAAAAAAGGTATACACACTTTCACAGTAGATATATATTTAATATATTTCACGAAAAACAACAGTAATGTGTAGTATGATGTTCTGTAAACAGATGTGATTCACATACATTATGATAGCGTTACTACAACAAAATGGAGCCAAGATTATCGTTTGAATTTTGATGTAGTATTGGAAAACCGAGAATGTTGTTGAAGTTCAAAGACAATGGAGACGTGTGTACAAAACAGGACCGCCCAATGCGAGTAACAATTGCACGCATTCGAGATAAATTTGAGACTCGTGGTACCGTATGCGATGTTCACAAGGGCAGAGCAGCTACACTGGCAACACTTCGGGAAGAAATTGAAACGGCATGTGCTGCAATCGCTGAGGACACTTTCGCAAACGTTGCTCAATCAGTAGTTCAACGTACTCAGAAGTGTATCGCGCCGATGATGGGCATTTTGTAACTGTAAAAGTTTAAGATGATTAGTGCTCATCAATTTCTGCTTGTGTGAATTCAGTTTACAGCTTTTCTATGCCTGAAGTGTATAAATATGTTTTGACACCCTCTGTATTGGTAATTTTGTCTATTGTTGGAAATTACTTTCATTGTAAGCGCCCCAAACAATCCTTCGTAGCTCTCAGCTATATGTGTAACTCTCTTAGGGAGTCCTTTATGTCTTCGATTAGACAAACCATGGAGCACTTCCAGAGTCAGATCATATGAATCTAACACTGATGTGAAATGGTATTTTTATTTACATTGCTTTGATCTTTTTAAAATCAAGATTTTTGTCTCTTCTTCTTCTGAATATATTAAAAACCATCTTTCGCGCTTCACATCTTACCAACTCTCTTTTAGAACTACCAGCAGTTGTTCGCGGTTCCCATACGATGAAATAACACAACCACGCACCATGCACTTGTCAGACTGCTTAGTGGCAGCTAGCAAATGAGTAAGATGTGTTTGTTATTGCTCCAAGAACGGCAGATACTGTTCACATTGCTGCTGTTGTGTTTACATCTATACAGACTCGGCTATTCAGTAATATGAACATGTCATCTTGCATGTTCTGTAGAGTCAGCTATTGTACACATGAAATAAGAATAACAGTAAAATTGAATCTACCAAGCTGAAACGGTGATGTTTGGATGCACATGCCTACTAAAATGTTCCCTACTTGTTCTGTTAGGTCATTTAGGTCAAATATTTCGACCCCACTTCTCCAGACTGTAAAGCGAGGGCACAATATTGCAACACGCAAGCTGTTGGTCGGCTAGAGACTGAAGAAGGTCAATCCCTAACTCATTTGAACAACGCTGCAGTTAGTTAGCTACTTAGTTTATTTACAAACGCTCTTTAACATCTCCGGTTATCAGCGTCCCATTCGAGGGTCCTGGTTATGTAGTGGTGACCCTACTTGCCTTCTAAACCCAAGATCGCGCGTTCAAACCCGGCCAGGATCGATGGATTTTTTCGGGCGTAAAAATATTAAGTATAGCTTCCTTCGGAAGGGAAGTAAAGCCGTGGGTCCCGTGTCATACATTTATGGCACGATAAAGAACCTCAAGCCTGAAAGAAGAGGCCTCTGAGCAAAATTTGTTAGAGCAAGATGTTAAAAAGCGTCCTTAATAAAAAAGAAAAAAAAAAGAAAAAGAAAAAGAAAAAAAGAAAAGAAAAGAAAAGAAAGAAAAAAAAGAAAGAAAAGAAAAGAAAAGAAAAAGAAGAAGAAGAAGAAGAAGAAGGGCGCCCCATTCAATTTTGAGCGTGTAACGGCTCAGAGGCTTGAGGTTCTTTTACGAGCCGTGGTCCCAATGCTTTACTTCCCTTCCGAAGGATTTTTACATCCGATTAAATTCATCGGCACTGGCCGGGATTGAACCCCGATCTTGGGTCTACGAGTTACCGTTAGACCACCAGGACCGAGGAGATCAAAGGAAGAAACCACCTTAAATTATTATAAAAATACTCAAGATAGACTGAAACATTTTAATTCGTGTAAAATTTTATGTTTAAAATTCACTGTTTATTACAGTGATAATTCAGTGTAATGTTTTTAACGCATTCTTCTTATAACAGGAAAATAAACATAACCCTTTACTATACCAGAATATTCCTGTATGCTGTTATTTTAACTCAGAGTTGACATTAAATAGGATTATTATGTCGGTTGCACATACAGTTTCATTAACCACAAAAGAAAACTACCTGGTTACTTGTCTGAAAATAAAACAGTATTCTATACGGAACGAGGTCTTTAACGTCCGCTACACTCGTAATTTATTCCATAAGCATTCGTATCTTTGATGTATTTAAGTTCACAAGTATTTGATCTTCACGAGTTTTCTCGGTTGGTCGTATCATCTTGCAAAGCACCTACAGGTTTAAAGATAAGCGGTGTTTAGTGCGAATGGTATAACGGAATTATGATGTACCATTAGCACCGATATACTGCTTTCTTAGCTTCCATGGGATTGTACATTCTGTCTTTCAACTTCACACAACGTACTCCCAGTGCTCGAAAGTGCAACTTATCAGAGTTGGCAACGGCGTCCGAGCATTACTCACGGGTTAATAAAAGCACGGAGTGTTCAACACGGTAACATGAACTCTTAAGAATCCATAGAGATATTAACTACTATGACACTTACGAGGGTAGGTTCATAAGTTTCCGGCTTAACCATTTTCTAGATATGATAAAGACACTTTTCAATATAGTTACACTTTATTGCGATATACTTCTCACATCTTTGAATTAACATTTCAACCCCCCCCCCCAAATAGTCGGAAGTCTTGTCTGCAAAATGAACATAAACAGCATCCATCACTGTTTCGTCACACTTAAATTTCCTTCCTCGAAGATCTTTCTTCAGTTTTGAGAAGAGGAAATAGTCACTGGGAACTAGATCTGGGCTGTAGGGTGGATGATCGATCTCCTTGAAGCCGCATTTATCTCCCTTTGCAACAAGAGTTGTGTGCACAGGCGCAATGTCGTGAAGAACGCGCATAACACCACTCAACTTTGCTCGCCTTCTCTCTTTGATGGAAGCACGTAGTCTGTGCAGTAGGCCAGCATAGTACTCCCCATTTACTGTGGTGTTCCTTTTCTTGGAATCAATGAAGAGTATTCCTTCACAGTCCCAAAAGATTGTAGTCATGATCTTCTTGGTTGACTGAGTTACCTTGGCCTTTAGAGGCGGTGCTTCGCCAGGTTTACACCACTCCATTGATTCTCTTTTGGACAAGGGATCATAGTAGAGGACCATAGTTTCATATCCTGTAACAATGGTTTGCACAACTTCTCTCTCGTTACCATGGCGCAGCTCCAAAAATACCTATAAACACATGACTCGTTGCTGCTTTTGGACTGAGGAAAGAAGTCTAGGCACCCATCTTGCATTAACGTTATTCATGTTTAAATGTTCATGAATAATTTGAAGGACTGTTGTTTTAGAAAGGCCCAAATTTGCTGCTATTTATGTAACTTTGAGCGACCGGTCTTCCATAATTTCTCCTTCCACAAGAGCGATGTTTTCAAGAGTGAGCTCCTCCAACGGCCGACCTGCACGCTCTTCGTCTTCAATGCTGTCTCGATATATTCGAAAAAGTTTGGCCCATTCTTTTACGGCAGAATATAAGGGGGATGCTCCCCCATATATATCGTCCAATCGCTGTTTAATTTCATTTGGAGTAAGTCATTCTTTTGTGAAGAACTTAATAACAGCTGGATACTCAATTTTGAACATGTCATAATCTTCTATACATAGCCTTCTTTATGCAACTATATCTAAACAACTGAACACAGCGGAAGTTACTGCTGCAATTATTTACTTATCAGATAAGGTATGAAAGCAGATAAGGGTTTTGTGCAGACGATAATCCTTATCAGCGAGGCCGGAAACTAATGGACCTAGACTCGTATGTTTAGAGATGGACAGTAAGTGCTGTCCAAGTACGTTCCACTTTTAATATAGCACCACAAAGTCTTTAGTTGTTCAAAATAAACAGTTTCTGGTTTGCAGAAGAGTTTACAATGGTTTTCCCAAAAATTATTTACTGCCCATGGAGGTTTCATTTATTTATATTTTAGAACCTCCTTCCTTGCCGAAGATTCAGTACCGACTATGGTGGAGGTATTGCTAAACTTAATGCAAGCATGTAATCTTTATTTTGGCACTTTAATATTCTGCATTATCATAGTTATGGTTAAGTGGTACGTTATTAACTTTAATATTTGAATCTTTTCCTCTGTTTTGGACAGGAATTACCACTATAATGTATTCAAAAAAATTACTAACGTATGTAAAGCATATACTTAATAAGAAACCGGTCCTAATACCGTCTAATAATATTTCGTACACAATTTTTCGCCTCGAAGCGATTTTTGTAACCATCACAACGAGGTTTTGCATCATGATTTCTTGCGTATTACAGCTGCACGAAAGCAAAAATTAGGCCCTTTTCTCTGTTCTTTTTTGAAAATATTTATACTGTTAAAAACACAAGTCATTTGATACCCAAATTTTTAACTAAATAGACTGAAATTTGTTTTTGCCCTTTCTTTAGTTCAATTTCCGCCTTCGATTCTGCGACATTTTCAGCTACCGCTTAAGAAAGCTATTTTGTGTATTCTGAATGGTTACACTGTAGAAAGTATGGAGTGTTTAATGTCTGGAATACGCTTTATCGACTCATGACTCAGATCGCTTGGAAAGAAAAGATCTAAGGTATTTATTCAAAGAAAATTCCTGGAGCCGGTACAATTGCCCAATTTGTTCTTTTTAAAGTATTTAATTATTGCGAGAGTATTCCTGCAACCCTCGAGAACAGATTTGTGCATTTTATTATTGCAACCACTAGTTTTTGCTAGTTGTGTATCTTAAACACACTTTTTCTTGGTATGTCACTTTGGGGGAAATTTTGGTTAGGTATTACTTTTTTTTTTTAGCTAGGTATACACTTTGACCATAAGGGGGGGGGGGAAGAAGACGTTGAATGCAAAAGTATTCGAAGTCTACTCGTTACAGCGTGCGGTTCACTAAGGTACTGCAGCAGTTTTGCTATATGGCATGCATGTGTTACGTTAGCTCTATGCCAATGCGCAGTCGCTCAGGTTCCCCTCCTGGCTTGAGGTACTTTTTATTTTAATAAATCTTTGTAACATATAACAAATTAATTTCGTAATATTGTTTCCATTAACAGAAAGCTCTAACGTTAACATATTATATATACACATACAGAGTGTCAAAAAACGTATACCCACCTCAAGCAAAGAAAAAACTGTGTTAACATAACAAAACTGAATTCACACAAACAGAAAATGATGAGCACTAATCATCTTAGACTTTTATAGTTACAACAGTTGCGCCGATACACTTCTGGGTACATTGAACTACTAATTGAGCAACGTTTGCGATTGCAGCACATGCCGTTTCAATATCTTGCCAAAGAGCTGCCAAGGTAGCTGATTTTCTACGGTATACAACATCCTTAAGAGTTGCCCATAGGTAGAAGTGCAACGGAGTTAGATCCGGAGAACGCGGTGGAAACTCAATCGGACCTTTTCGTCCTATCTAGTGCCTTGGATAGTGCCTAGGATGGTGCCTTGAATCCAGTGTGCGGGGCTTGTTACTGTGCGAGGTCTCCCAGATCTGCCCTTGTGAACATCGCATACAGTACCACGAGTCTCAAATTTGTGTGCAATTGTTACTCGCGTTGGCGGTTCTCTCTCCATTGTCTTTGAACTTCAACAACACTCTCGGTTTTCCAAAACCACTTCAAAATTGCTTTCCGCTGTTCAAACGATAATCTTGACTCCATTTTATTGTAGCAACGCAAGCATAACGTAATGTTGTGCGGAATTTGAAACCAGGAGCTCACAGAGAAGAACAATCTGGACCACCGCTACTCTGCTCTAGCGTTGTTTCCAGATGCTTATGATTGCGACGTTTACAGGCAAATCGCCCACTGCATGGTAGTGTTGCCAACTGCTGAACTAAACGACTGGATAGACTAGTATCAAAAACTAGCTAAATTTCACCTCAATAATGATAATAACAATAATTTATCTTCAATCCTCTTTCTCCTCTTTGTCAATTGTTTCAATCTGTCTTGAGGGTCCAGCTTCACAATGTTTATCGCCACTTTAATATGCAACTCTCGTTCTTGTATGATCAGAGATCTTTTCTGATAGCTTATATGTATAAAGATTACAGTTACTACTTTTTATCTCAGGCTGTAATGAGAGAACTGCAGATAGCAAAGGAAGTTACATTCTATTTCTCGTTCTGTCTCCATTAGAGTGAGAACGGACATAGAAAGTGATGCTAAATCAATGAAAGAATGTTTCTAGCCAGTCTCTGTAATTCAGAACCTCATATCTAAAGGTATTAGTTACGCTGCATCAGTTTACGTAATTAAGAACTTTACAATGTTGGTCACTAGAGCAGCAGTTAGTAGCAAAGACGCCAACTGCCTATTAGTTTTTTTTAACTTTTAGCGATGCTTCTTTTGGGACCACACTCTTTATTTGTTCCAGAAGTGCTACATTTTCTGGGAGCCCTTGTCTTAATTTATTTATTAAACCTTGAACTAATTTAATGCGTCTTTCTCGAATTCCATTCGCTTAACTGTACGAATATTGGCTGTAGTTATCTCGCTTTCCAATTCATTGCCTAGATTAAGTGAAGTTACCAGGAGTTCTATTTATTGTGTTGGTATTGCGATTTTTGGAACTTAAGAGATTTAATAATACGTAAGATCAAATCAGAAAGCAACTTAACGGGTTTTGATTGAAATATTCAAAAGCTTTATTTACTCTTTGCGTTTCGTTTGGCTTGAGTTATTAAACGATTACGGTATGCTTTTAATTTACTTGATCAATATATATTATAAATTAAATTAAACTCGAGAAACTTTTATGATTAAAGAAGATTACTTTACATACGAAGCCTGGTGCATGGCGCCTGCTATTATCTAATTAATGGATTTGAAAATATCCCTCGCCTCTTTTATTTACTCTAACTGTGCACCATTTACAAAGGGCAAATTTTTTAATTGGGTTTAACGCCCGTTTTTACCACTGAGGCACCACAGGCGATGTACACACGACACATGAGAGCTACTTGCGTTTTGTCATGCACTTGGTCTGGAAATTTTGAATGGTAAATACGGACGCCAATGGGGGAAGTGCTAAGACTATGTACTGTGCACTTCCAGTTTAGAAATTTCTGGGTGGGGACAGGGCTGATTCGTGTCATTTTCCTTTGGTCTGCGAATAGCTGTAAGTAAAGAGGTGAGGGACGCTAGAACAGATGTGGGAAAGTTAATTCCGTGTTACAGATGGAGTGTAGAGCAACGACTTATTGAGAGACTGGGAGCTATTGGGGATGCTACCGTACAGCTGATGTCATCTGCAGTACAAGAGGCGGGAAGTGGGATGAAAATATGTGGGCCACTTGTCAATGATATGATATGCCAACACTTAAAAGTATTTAGAAAGGAGGGAGGGGACGAAAGGGGACAGGTATTCACAGCGTCACGGAAACAATGCAAGGAACTGCTGGTTTAAAAAAAAAAAACAATGGAATCACCAATTGGTGGAAGAACTTACTGAGGCAGCGTCCGGAGGGCAGGAAGCTATTGAAAAGAGTAAGAAGGCGACCTTGTATTCATAAGTGCCTAACTCCGGAGTAGTGGAGAAACCACTTCCAAGAAGTATTCGGGGGAGGGGGGAATTAGCAGGGGCCAGCACTAAACGAGATGCAGCTATTGGGTGCACCTCAAATTGAAATCATGGATCCTGACATTATGATATGGGAAGTAATTGAAGCTTAAAGAACAACAAAGCACCTGGGCTCGACGGACTGCCGTCAGAACTATTTAAGGAGGGTTTAAGATGTTCAAAATTTATAGATATGATGACGAAGATAATGAAGGTGGGAGGGCTTATCCAGAGGAATGGACATCGGCAATTATGTGTCCAATATTTAAAAAAGGGAGCCCAAAAGTTCCGGGTTATTATAGAGGGGTGACACTTCTTCCGGTAATGGGAAAAATTTATTGCAAAATTTTATATGAGAGAATTAGACAATGGGTAGCTGAATACAGCACACTTTAAAAATTCCAAGCAGGGTTAGGGAAGGATACAGCACGGTGGACAATATTTTTGTATTAGACACTCTGAGAGTGAAACAAACGCAGAAAAAGAGAGGGAAACTGCATTGTGCCTTCATAGATTTCCGAAAAGCTTTTGATTCCGTGGAAAGGCAAGCATTATGGATTAAATTATGGACGAAAGGTGTCTCGCGTAAAATGATCAAGGTTTTGGAATCAATATAGAGTAAGGTACAGTTCTGTGTAAAATATGATCGCGATAAAGTTTCAGGAAGTGTAATAACATGGAGAGGTGTGAGACAAGGCTGTTTCTTATCATCCCTGCTTTTCAATTTGTTTGTTGAAATAATGTGTGCTGCAAAATGTGATGTCCCGAACATAGGAGGCATATCCATACCCGCTCTCCTTTATGCGGATGATCTGATATTGATATCCACTATAATTGACGGTCTGCAAACGGAACTGGACTGCTTAGGGGCGTATTGCCAGGAATGGGGAATGTCAGTGGAAGACCAAAACAATGACATTCAAGAAGGGGGCGCTGTACAGCAGGAAAGAGAGGTGGGAGTATGCAGGTCAGGCTCTGGAAAATGTTAAGACATTCACTTGTTTGGGAGTCACCTTAGCTATGAACGGGAACTGGGCAAGACAACACAAAAAGCAAGTGCTTAATTAAAAATATAGAGGTATTAAAGATCTTAGTAAAAGTACCGGAAACTGCACTGAGAACAATGGAGATGGTGTACAGGGCGGTTGTAAGATCAACTATGGCGTACGGGGCCGAAATTTGGGGGTGGGAGAACACCGAGGAGCTTAATCAGGTACAAACACAAGTTCCTTAAACGGTTGCTACAAGTAGGGAGGAGTGCGGTTCCTAAAGAGTTTGGTTTATCTAACGAAAGTGTGAATTTAAAAATAAGAACAATTAATTACTGGTTAAGATAATACGGGGGAATCGAGCTCTTCTTCGGGCAGTCTGTCTAAGGGAGCAAATAAGGGAAGGGTGGGGTACGGGAGGGGCATCAAAAATAAGGAAAGGTTTAGACAAAATTGGATTGGGGTATATTTGGTTAAGGGGAAAGAACATTACACAAAATAGATGGAAAATAATTAATAGACGTTTGCGAGATATAGATAGACAAAATATTTTGTCTCAATGCGCAGAAAAAGTATCGCTGAACCTGCAGGCTCAAATACATCCGGTGTGGGGAAGGGGGGATTAACTAGATATCTGTGACAGAGAAGAAAGAAGTGGACTCGCATGGTTGAGACGAGGGGCTTGGAAAGGAAACAAAACAGTTCATGCTCTCGGGAAAAGAATTTGCCCATTGTGCGGAGAAAGTGATACCTGGAGGCATATTCTGGCAGAATGCAGGGAAACGGAGATTTCAAGAAATGAGCATTTATCGCCGCAATTTCTGAATTCCAATAGAAGTTTGAACATTTGCCGGGAAGTGTTGGTGCATGTGAGATACTCACACAATTTGGGAATATTTGTAGAGAAGACCTGACAACGGAGGTCAATGTCTATAGAGAAGAGAGGGGATGGAGAGGGGGTGTAAGTAAAGGGAAGGGAACTCAAGAGCATGGGATTTCTTCACGACTATGTATTTGAATTATAATACAAAACTTAAATGTATCGACGTATTTGTATAGTTGTATGTATGCATGTAGATTTGTGTGTATGTACGTATGTATGTATGAGTCTGGCCCTTTTGATTGCTATAAGGACGACATTAGCATGTACGGCCGAAGGCCCAAGCGACAGATGTACTTATTTGAATGTATCCTAAAATCGTACAAAAAACGTTCATTACTTCTACTACTACATGAGATGAAACGATATATTGGGAAAGGGTTTTTAAGGAAGGAAACGCTTTAGGCTTAAGGTACCTCCCCGACATTTGCCATTTAGGAGGACTGAGGAAAATCTGGAGAAAACCCTCAGTCTCCACGAGGACGTCCTGGCAGGTTTCTAACCCCAGACCTCCTGCTCACGAATACGCGCCTTAAACGACCTCGGCCAAAGAGGAGCGTGGTAATTATCATTAATAAATTTCCTTGTTACGTCATACAATACGGTATGTTAAGGATACGACTAATTATAAAAAACTCTACATTTACTCCTGATGTTACAAAACCCCTAATTTTATTCCAAAGAGCTAGAAGGGGCTTTTTAAAAAAAATGGGGAGCAAAGACGAAGTAAAATGTCGATCTAGTCCGAAAAGGGCAACAGTCGCTGGGTGCGCGACGTGAATACAGCGTGCCCGAAGTTCTGCGGTCGACACGTAAAATGTGCGGATGACGCATTTCTCTTTTGTCAAATGAGCACCTCTATATGTACATTTCAGTCATTATAAAACATCTTTACTTTTTCTTTGCAATGGGCTGGTTACCTAGTATTACGAGTAGAGTTGCGTCCACTCTCAAATACACTTGGCCTGCATATCACCTTCCGTACAGAGAGGTTTTGCACAAATGTTTGAGCGTGTGCCCCAGGCATGCAGGCTTATAACATCACAGACAAAATAAAATAATTACACAAAATTAACTTGTTCTTTAATTGGGGTTATTTGCTGTGAAGAATGAAGGCACTGCCTGTGTCTGAGGAGATTCCTAAACAAACGTAACGAATGTCAAGATTTCTTTTACAGGGGCATGACGCATTTTGGTAGCGGACTAGCAGTGGGACTCAACGGTCTTGCCGCAGGGCTCGCCATAGGCATAGTGGGCGAATCTGGAGTGCGTGGCAGTGCCCAGGAACCCCGACTTTTCATTGGCATGATCCTGATGCTCATCTTCGCCGAGGTACTTGGTCTCTATGGGCTAATCATTGCGGTGTTCTTCTATGCTGAGTGAGGGTGCGAGTGTATAAACTTCTTTCTTCGGTGTTCATGAAGATAATGAAATGCAAATAAGAATAAAGCGCCGTTGTGTTTCTCAAGAGTTGTATCTTATTTAGCTTAGCTCTTCTGGTATTAAAAACACTTCATAAGCCAGTGATCGTGACTTATCTGTATTGATATAGTACGAAAATACATTAGATAAAAATTAACGACTTACATTCATTTATCGCCTCTCCGTCTCTGCAGCTTACTCTGCAGTGGAAGACTTACAAGGCTAAAATTGCTTAGAATGTAAATGTCTTTAAAACAAAAGCAAAAATCTAATATTTGCATATCACACTTGTACATTGGGAAATCAACAACCAACTATGTGCGGATGTATCCGATAACATAATACCACATTTTCAAATTATACTTTCTGAAGTTGATGCGAAATTTTTACAAAACAAAGATGTTCTTATTACTCAAATATTAAGTCATTTGTAAAAAATTAGTAATAGAACATTATTTTAGTATAACTAATGTTATATTTATAATAAGCTCTATATTTTGGCTCAATAAAGAGCACAAAATGCATTATATTTATTTTCATACAATTTTTGTGTTTAATTTCAGAAGTAATCACAGGGAAATATAATATTCTTGTTACATAGTCCTATATTTATGTAGTTAATGGTTACATCAATAACCAAATATAAAGTAATCTGCTATCAATGCGTACACTTTGTTATCAGCTATCCCTCCAACCTCCTTACATGTGCAGACTGCATTTCCTGCACGATTCTCGATTGCCTGTTTCTTCGGACATGACCGAGCCCAAGAGAGGTATCGATAGTAAACAAAATGGCGGAATATGAGGTTCGTTATTATTTTTCAGTTTTTTGGTTTATTACAGTGGAAGTAAATCAACAGTAGCGTGTCACTTTTTTGTTTTTTATCAAGTTAATATTGATACACCATGAACTTGTTTAATAGAAACTGTTAGAACCACATGGTTTTGCTCTTGGTGTCTTTATTATGGAAGTGCACAACATATCACATTTACATTTCCTAAATAGCAGTAATTACAGGAATGGATAAAGAGTATACACCGCGCAAATTATGAATTTAATGATGAAACTGCAGTGTGTATTAAACCTATCGCAATATTTTGTGGTAGGACATTTTCCCAGCAAATTTCTGTAATATATCAATATATGTGAAGGTGCGAGCTAGCAAAGAAAGTAAAGATCCGGAGGAAAGAAGAAGAACAAGAAGAAGAACAAGAACAAGGAGGAGGAGGAGGAAGAGGAGGAGGTTTGTATCGAGATGAAAGTTTTAGAGAGCCTGATGTTATAAATGTTTCGACTCGTTTGCAAGTGCGCCCATCATTCATGTTACTGCTATTACACATCGGATTTGTTTATTTGTTTCATTGCAGTAGTTTATAGTTGGAAGTAAATAAACATCAGGGTATTACTTCCTTGGTTTTTTATTAAGTTAACATTTAGTGTTAACACCAGGAACTTGTGTAATAGAAAGTGTTGCTCTTGTATGTCTTAATTATGGTACTACACCGCATATCTGGTTTACATTTGCTAAATAGAAGTAATTAGAGGAGTGGATAAAGAGTATGCACCGTGCAAGTTTAGAGTTAATGCTGAAACTGTAGTGTGTATTAGACATTTCCTATAAAATTTGTGGTTAGTAATGACATTTTCTTTGTGAAAATTTCCCTAATCTGCTTTTTTTGTGAAAGTCAGGGCTCACTAAAGGAAAAATCCGGAAGAGCATATGAAGCAAGTTTCGGAACCGGATGTTGTTCGACTCCTTTGCAAGTGAGGATATTTGCCAAGGAAGACCATATCCTTTTCCTTAATATAGACAATGATCTGTAGCAACTGTGTTGATTAGTTTTAAGTTTTTCAGTTATTTGGAAGTTGCATTTTATATACTTGTGCTTACCTGTGAAAAAGTTTATAGTTCTTATTATTTTTATTTAGTTTACCTATGAGAAATATTCTTTGTAAACAATTTCAGATACTTAAAAGCCATCGAAATATTTTCTAGTGATGAATAATGTCATATTACACATTTCGGATTTGCTACTGGCAGTAATAGGGCCACTTTGGTCGCCATATTGCGGTCTGGTAAATATAGTCGGTTTACTATAATGGTCATGCAATAAAACCACGATTATAAAATGAGGCATGTAACTGGTTAGCTATGCATTCACTCTAAAGTGAAGAGCTCCTGAATTGAATTTCTCAAATGCACCTTTACGTCGTTAGCGTTCACCCAGCCTCGTGAGGACAAATGGATGGAGAGGTGGCGATCTACGCTCTAGTAAGCCGCGATATAGCGACCGCCGGAATGCGATGTGCTGATCACATACCGTCCTGCAATACTGCACGCTACCAACGATATCATGTGATGGAGCTAGAGGACGCAGCAGTCGTCATGGTAAGCCAAAGGCCCACATGGGTTTATGGCACAGGCTTCCTATTATTGTATTTTACTTTCAGACAAAGTACGACTTTCTTCTGACTTGTTTGCGGTCAACTTTACTTCATACCAAGGTTTAATGTCTTAATGTAGGTATGCACAATGTTGCATCTGAACATTAACGTTATTTTTAACTCTTATCCCAGTTGCGGCAACAACATTTACTATTACGGTAGACAGATGTTTGGAACATATAAACAAAGTTCTGGTCCGGGGGAAAGAAAAGTATCTTTCCATCCATTTGATCGCACCCACACTGCTGTGCTAAAAAAATCTAACAGTTTTACAAGTAAGAGCTACTAATTGTTTATTGTCCTCAAGGGAGGCTTTTCTAGGAAGTTAATGGTTGTAGGGAATGTTTATCTTGTGCGTGATGTTTGTATTTGCTGCAATTATCTGTAGGAGACGGTTTGCACTTTGTCGAGTATTCTGACCGAGGTAAGTAAGAGGAACCTCTTCCCACAAGAGTGCGCCTTCTGAACCGCCACTTCTCGTCAACGTGCGTTCCCGGAAGTTTTTTATAACGGCTACAGAAGTTAAGAAGTTGAACAACACACTTTAAAAGGTTGTTATATGATTATAGTGAAGCAGAACGTTAATGACAACACAGATTAACAAAAGCATAGGTTATGTCAATAATAAATTTGAAGTAACAGACACACTCCAGCAGTCATAATTAGTTGCTAAATGGCAGAATGGTTAAGTTTCATGCGAAATCATGAAGTAGTTGCTTTATTTCCCTTTGTATTTATTGAATATTTATTGAATGGACAATACACGAAGTCTTTTTCTTTGCGAGCATTGGAGGATAAACTGAAATTTAAAAAACTTCGTAGACTAAGTTAAAGTATTATTTGGAATCAAACTGTGACTTCAAAACACAGGAAATATTCACCGCTTTCTATAGAAACATACTTTAATTAAAAGGTTACCAAGAAGAGCAGGAGAATTATTTATTTATTTTTGCTTGTTTAAACTGAGCTTTACTAACATATTCTTTTTAAATTCTCTCTTTCTTGCGTTATATTAAGCTACTCACGTATGCAACCCGCTGACTGGGATTTTGGCAAGAGTCTGAATGTAAATAGTGAGCAATGCTTGACGCAACCGCGAGAGTGGCCGGCAGCGCTAAGTGGGCGGAGGAGGGAGTATATTTCCCCTCCGCTGCGCGAAACTTCAGTGTAAGTTGAAATCTTGCGCAGGTGGTACACCGCCGGCCACACGCCGCGAAACCGGTTGCATGAAGGATCTTCACTTTATACTTTATACTTATGTATGGTAGTTTCTCGAGCGCGGTGTGTCTGCGTTTATACCAGAGTGACTGGATTCACGCATCTCTTCAGTGTTAAAAGTACCGCATTCTTCGTGGCCCTCCAGAAGTTTGGAACTACAAATTCCTTGAAGTAGAAACTCTATACTTCGCTTCTCTCTCTCGCTTCATAATAATGAAGCAGAATTGACTCTACTGCCCGTTTTCCACCTGAAGAATATATATATATATATATATATATATATATATATATATATATATATATATATATATATAACGAAACTACAGAAATTCACCCCTTAAGGTACGAGTGAGAAGTTAATAGGTCGGAATTCCGAAACGACTACTGTAAAGACACTTGCATACAATTTTTGTTTCGTATTATGTCGAATTATTTGATTTGAAGAATATTGTAATGTATGATGAAGATGCTCATTACAGGGCCCATAATAAGGGCCATTTAAAGCGGCCAATTACTGAAACATGGAGATTCAGAAATTTATATAGGCTTACAAAAGCAATATTAGATAAATCAACAAGGCCTTGAGAAAATTACTACTAAGTAAATCACAAGGGCATAAAGAAGCATTGAAATCACATTGTTTTGTCCGAATAGAGTACATTTCTCATTGTGATAAGAATGGAGTCCGTAATAACGTAAAATTCCACTTTGCATACTAATTTCAAGAACGAAAAGAAGCAAAATTCGACATAGTATTAAAAGAATAAGTTAGAGCATATTCTGCTTATCTCTTACTAAAAGTTACACAACAGTCGTCTTTCTGTATTTTGTTTCCGTTATGTCTCAATAATGACAAAAGCAGTAATTATGTCAAATTCTTTTTGTCGGCTTTCACTAAATGCATTCTGCTCCACATTTTATACCGCACAATCGCAGCTCCACTTTTAAGTGCCAAGCTGCACCAACACTTTCGAATTCTTAAACATTCCCATACTGAAAAGTAAAAAGTTGATTACTTGCGTTGTATCATGTGATAATCCTATTTAACGTTCTAATTCCCTGCCTTGCGATTCTGCTGGTCTAAATCCTTGATATGGACTACCTTCACAAATACATAGCTTAATTTATCTCAAAATAATAATAATTCATAATCCACTAACATACATAAACACAAAACTTACACACGTTTTGCTTCACTTTTTCTTTATATTTAACACTGTGGATGCAGCTCTCTTTAAGTAAGTAATTAGCAAATATTCAAGAGTTATTCTATAATTTAAGTTTCATGAAATCTGCCCGCGTTTCTTAGCCTTTTTGTCTCACTTTTCTAAAACAGTTTCCTACCTTCTTTATATTTATATCTAACCTTAAATTCAAAGTTCTCCTACCTCTAATATCCATTGCTAACTTATCACACTTTGGTAAAAGAAAGGTTCTCTTCAAAATTTGATATGTCACATTTCAGAATACAATGCCATGTGCTATTCAATTCACTTCACATTAGAAATTTTTGTTGTATAGACTCCTTTCTCCCAATTTGAACCACGCTATCCATTCTCTCCCTGTTTTATCACAGATTTCAGTATTATTTTCTTCTCTAACTCATTTTTAATGTTATGGTTACCTAGTTTTAAGGATGTTATCTCTAATAAAACCATTTCGATTATCTACATAAGTGATATCTCAACACTGGGCAAAACGGATGAAGAATTACGCAGCCGGAAAAAATATCGATATTAGCTTAAACACGGCGAAGATTTGATACATGGAAAGGATTTTGTGCTATTTGAATGAAATAGGTTTCACCAAACTGGGGAAAATAAAAGAGGAATATTCCACCTTTCCCTTCCCAAAACTATAAAAAAGCTTAATGGAAAGGACCTGTAGATGATACACGAAGCCTTTAAACATTGGGAATTCTTACACCCTTAATAAGCCTTGTTCCAATAACAGATTATCACTGAGAAACTAAGTACGCCGTCATTCACGATTCTTTATCGGCCCACTTGCGGATTATGCTTCAAGTTTCCGACTAAATTGTCGTGATTCTTGACGTTTGCAGATTATTGCGCCCAGGATAACTCAGATTCATACTTTGCAATGTCAAGGTAAATGTAACCTGATCCCGGAAGAACATTACAAACCCTATTCTAGACAGATATGAAAGCAGGTCCAGGTTCCGGCCTCGCCGATAAGAAATATCGCCTTCACAAAACCATTACCTGTTGAGTAAATAATTTCGGTTGTATCTTCCGCTCCTCTGTGTTCAGTTGTTCAGATATAGTTGCATAAAGACGGCTATGTGTAGAAGATTGTGACACTTTCAAAATGAAGTGTCGAGATGTTATTAAGTTCTGCACAAAAGAAGGACTTACTCCAAATGAAATTAAACAGCGATTGGACGGTGTATATGGGGAAGCATCCCCTCATATTCTACCGTAAAAGAATGGGGCATGGACAGATAAAGTATTGAAGACGAAGAGCGTGTAGGTCGACCCTCGAAGTGCTCATTCCTGAAAACATCGCTCTTGTGGAACGAGAAATTATGGAAGACCGGCAACTCAAAGTTAAACAAATAGCAGCAAGGTTGGGTCTTTCTAAAACAACAGTCCTTTCGAATTATTCATGAACATTTAAACATGAAGGTTAGTGCAAGATGGGTGCCTAGACTTCTTTCCTCAGTCCAAAAGCAGCAACGAGTCATCTGTTGTCAGGTATTTTTGGAGCTCTGCCGTGGCAACGAGAGAGAAGTTCCGCAATCCATTGTTACAGGAGAGGAAACTATGGTCTTTTACCTTGATCCAAAAGAGAATCAATGGAGTGGCGTAAACCTGACGAGGCACCGTCTCTAAAGGCCAAGGTCACTCAGTGAACCAAAAAGATCATAGTCACAATCTTTTGGGAATGTAAAGGAATACTCTTCATTTAAATGTAAAGGAATACTCACTTCAAGGAGAGGAACATCACAGTAAATGGGGAGTACTATGCTGGCCTACTGTACAGACTACGTGCTTCCATCAAAGAGAAAAGGTGAGAAAAGCTGAGTGGTGGTATGTGCCTTCTTCACGACAATGTGCCTGTGCACAAAGCTCTTGTTGCAAAGGAAGCTGTAAAGATATGTGACTTCAAGGAGATCGACTATGCACCCTACAGCCCAGATCTAGCTCCCAGTGACTATTTCCTCTTCTCAAAACTCACGAAGGACCATCGAGGAAGGAAATGTAAGTATGACGAATAAATGATGGGTGCTGTTTATGCCCGTTTTGCAGATAAGACTTGTGATTATTTAGGGGAGGAGATTGAAATGTCAATTCAAACATGTGAGAAGTGCATTGCAATAAAGGGTAAGTATATTGAAAAGTGAAATATAGTTTTTGGACTGAGATTTTTTGCGTTTTCCTCAGTCCTCGTAAATGACAAATGCTGGGGAGGTACCCTAAACGTAGGCCTGGAACGCTTCCTTCCTTAAACAATGTTTTCCCCATATGTATTTAATTTCATGTATCCACCGTCTGTGGTGGCTCAGTAGTAAACACTATTTAAAAAATTAAAAACGCTTAAAATTAACCTTTCAGTAAAAAATAACTTTACGCATGGGAATTGTATTTCTCGTTTTCCGGTTGTGATGACTGCATTTTTCGAGTAAGCAGATAATCCGTAACTCAATTAATCTCACTGTAGTAATACTCACAAGTACATAAACTCCGAATAACATCTTCTGTGGTGTCTTTAACTTATAAAAGTAATACTTTCAATTTCTGCTCCAAAAGATGAAATATATTTATTCACAGATTAAATTATATCAGATTTAGTATATAATAATTATTTCGGTATATTCTCAAGTGAATTATTTGTGCCTGGATATATGCGTCATATTTCTCCTGTCCCGTGAGTACGCTTCAACTTAAACCATAATACTGTAAGCACTCTCTCTCTGTGCTCATTCAACACCATACCACTCCATTACTAACATGTCAGCTCATTGTGAATATGATGCCACACGTTAAACATGATAATCCAATATAATCGTTCAGGAATTTTCCTACTTTTGAGATAGAACATGTTTGTTGAAAGATTTTATTTGGAGAAATGTGCACAGTTTAAATACAACGTAAATAATTGCATCTCACGTCTCTAGACAAATGTTTTAGGTCATGAATTTTTCTTTACAAACTTGGCAATGTGTTTACGCTATACGCTGTGTATAAGAAATGTAATGCTGGAAAGGTCACATGCCTGAGCGTGCTCTCTCGGTACTACTGTCCCCATTGATGGAAGGAGTTCACTTGCCTCGAAGAAAGTGCAACAAAAACTTGGCTAGTTTGGAAAGTAAAAGAGATTTTATCTTAAGCTAATGAACTGTGAACAACGATCTAATAAACACGAACGGTGTTAGTTCAGGCGTACAATGTATTCTTTACAAGTATATCTATAATTTAATTTGCCACTCACACCGTCCATAACAAATTTTCGACTGGGCTACTAGGTTCCTAGATTGCCTTAACTGTGTTGTCTCTCATCCTCAAAAGGCAAACGCCGCATAACTGCAACATGCCGATGATTTTTAAGTTGATATTTGGCATCATTAAACTTTTTTTTTCCAGCTCGAAAATGATTTTAAAAAAAAAGAAAGAAGAAAAAAAGAGACTAAAAAAAAGCGGAGCTTGTGCTACTTTTATTGTATACCTTCTGAATAACTTCTAACATAAATTTAATTTTACCATAAAGCATGCCAATTTGCATATTGAAGGGAGGCTTGAAATCAATGTTAATTAAATGTTGGGCTTCATTTCCTTACCACCAGCCATTCCTACTTTGAAATTTTAAATGACACCCCCTATCTTTCGACGCGTAAGGTTTGCAGAAATTTCTTTATTTTTATTTTATTTATTTATTTATTATTATTATTATTATTATTATTATTATTATTATTTTATTTTTTTATTTTTTTTTTATTTACGGACGCTCTTTAACATCTCAGGTCATCAGCGTCCCATCCAATTCAGGGCGTGAAACGGCCGACAAATTTTGCTCAGAGGCCTCTCTTTCAGGCTTGAGGTTCTTTATCGTGCCGTAAATGTACGACACGGGACCCACGACTTTACTTCCCTTCCGAAGGAAGCCATACTTAGGATTTTTACGCCCGAAAAAAATCCATCGGTCCTGGCCGGGTTCGAACCCGCGATCTTGCGTGTAGGAAGCAAGTATGGTTACCACTACACCACCAGGACCGACTGCCTTTTGCTGACAGTGATTTATGAGATATGTTTGCTTAGTGAGAACAGGAATTAAATTTCCTTCATTAATAACTTATTTTATTTTCAGGTGTGTGTGTGTCTTTATACTACATGCAACACAACTTTACTGAATGTAGGATCACAAGCTTCTAGAATATTAATATTAATAACTACACCCATACGTGCTCGAGTGAGTGTACATATACATCAGAGAGAGAAAATTTAATTAAAAATAGTGTAGTAATGCACCTGCTTAAATATAACAGGGGGAAAAAGGAAATAGAAAAAAGATTTCTGTTTTTAGCGCAGCAAGGTTGTCGATGTTGATTGTCTGGAATCAACAGTCTCTACAGAACGAAAAATAAATAAATAAATAAAATAATAATGATGTATAACGCCCGTTGTTGCTTCAGAGGCACCACAGGCGGTAATACATGAGATGAAATGATAAACTGGTAAAGGATTTTTTTAAGGAGGAAAACGTTTCAGGCCGAAGTTTAGGGTACCTCCCCAGCATTTGCCAGTTATGAGAACTGAGGAAAGCCTGGAAAAAACCTCAATCAGGATTTGAACAAGGACGATCTTGGGGGGATTCGAACCCCAGACCTGCCGCTCACGAGTCCGCGCCTTAACGACCTCGGCAACCCGTGGCGGTCTCTACAGAAAGCATTACACACTTTTTATGCTTCGAAAGCACAGTTTGAGTCAAATTAATACGAAGTTGGTCTTCCCAGTTATTTCATTTTAATTTTCTCTTACATAGATTGCAAAGGCGGCGGCTCAAATAAAAGATTTAATTATTCACATAAAACTTACTAACTTGCCACTTAACAACAGCGTACCATTAACAAAACAACTTATTATCACTGCTGGAGAACACCGTAGTGTTTTTGATACTGACATAAGTTTTCATATATATACAGTAATTATACTCGTAGAAGCTTTAAAAGGATAAAACACTTTAAGATAAAGTCACACTTGAAATCGTTAAGAAGATAAGTCTTCTTGCCATAGACTGACTCTACTTAGAGGGCAAATAGCATTAAAAAAAAGTTTACCTGCATCGTTGTCATCCCTTCTTGCAGATGCAGTGCTGAAATTCGCAATAAGGTTAGTAACCCGTTGTGCTAGTACTACATCTATCTACAGATTCAAGTATTTCCTCACTGAGCTGCGATTTCAATTGTATTTCGTATATTTCTAAGTGATTACCTCAATGACCTCAGCATTGCTCTTCTTATTCATCGTCTCTAAGATGAAGTTGCATCTCATGCCCATTAAATTAGTACAGAATAGTTTTTTGTATATTTATGTTATAACATGTATACTTTTTTAAATGAAGTTTTTCTTTCACAACAATTGCCAACACTTTAAGAACATAATGTAATATTTCTAATTGATAAATTTGCAATAATTCAAAAACAGCAGTAGACGACTTGCTGTTTGTTGGTTCTCGTAATACATTGGGAAAAGACGCTGTGTTGCTCATTTGTCCTTGTTAAACACGGAATAGAATGTTGCACCAACCATAGTTAACTTGGTGTACTACAAGATTCTGTAAAATGAAACGATGACTACAGCCATTATTTCACTGAATCATAGAATCAAGATGGAAACGACACCCACTCTCCAATGCACAGGCGAGTATTCGAAAACTTCATCAAATTCTCTGAATATGAAGTCCTTGGAAAACTGTCAGTTTAAGCATTAAGCTTACAAAATGATGTTTCAGACCAAGTAAGCGTTGAAAGATGTATCTTTTTACCATGTGGAAACATGCGATATAAAAATGAGTCCGTGTTGGGGAAAAAAGCTGTGAGGTAAATATCTTAAAGGACCGACCACTTGTCTAAAGCAATAAATACGCACGTAAACACAAAAGAGGAAAATAATGCAAAGTATTTCACACTGTATAAAACTCGCACATTTAAATCCTCTTTGACACAAATCTAACACAGAAAATTAATAATAATAATAATAATAATAATAATAATAATAATAATAATAATAATAAAAGTTTGAAGATAAAATGATCAATCCTTAGGCCCCAAGCAATATACAGAGGGCGCCAAAAGATGTATACACACTTCAAACAAAGAAAAAAGTGTGTTAACATAACAAAATTGAACTCGCACAATCACAGAAAATGATGAGCATTAATCATCTTACACTTTTACAGTTACAACAGTTGCTCAAAATGCCCACTATCGGCGTCGATACACTTCTGAGTACGTTGAACTACTGATTGAGTAACGTTTGCGAAAGTGTCCTCAGCGATTGCAGCACTTGTCGTTTCAACTTCTTCCCGAAGTGCTGCCAGTGTAGCTGGTTTTCTACGATATACGGTACTACGAGTCTCAAATTTATCTCGAATGCTTGCAATTGTTACTCGCATTGGGCGGTCCTGTTTTGTACACTGATCTCAATTGTCTTTGAACTTCAACAACATTCTCGGTTTTCCAATACCACTTCAAAATTGCTTTCCACTGTTCATACGACAATCTTGACTTCATTTGTTCATGTTGATTTACTTGTCACTTAGCAATGCTATCATGATGTATGAGAGTCACATCTGTTTACAGAACATCATACTACACATTACTGTTCAACTTTGAAATATATTAAATAGATGTGAAAGTGTGTTTACATTTGGGGGGGGGGGTCGGTATTTATAAAAGTCTTTTCATTCACTTTCCACAGCTTTGTTCAATGATGTGTGATCTGCATGGAAGTGTTCGGCAGCGTGGTGGTGAATGGAACGGCAGAAATATCCATATCGATCCCGTTGTCCAATTTCGCTATGTGCAGTTACTGCTGGGAAAGATGCCTAGTAATGTGTGCCCCTTTTCCAGTGACGAACCGGCTTCTGCAGCTAGCACCGGCAGTCGTACACAGCATTCAGCTACAGTAAGCCGAGAAGGAACATTATTTATTGCTTTGGAAGGATTCTCACGGTAGGGTGTGGGCATGAGGTATCTCTTTAATGCAGTTTTGATGTTTTTAAGAATTCCTCTCTAATATAATTTCGATGCTTTCGAATTCGTGTTTTTTTTTTTCATAAAGTTTTACTCCAACAACGTTTGGTGTTGAGATTGTTTCTTTCAGGTAACGAGGTCAGTTATTTTATTTAATGGAGGACATTTATTGACCTTCAAAGATCTGGTGGGGATGGGTTTAATTTATTGATTATACAAAATATTAATTAAAATTTGTATAGGTAAGCATACTTTCACGGATCAGCATTATTTTTATTGAATGGTGGATGTGAAGCATGTTAGGATTTTGCAAAACGCATTAAAACAAATGAAAAAAAAAATCATACAACCAAAAATATACCAAAATGTCCATGGTATGCATATATGTGAGTGTGTGTGTGTGTGTGTGTGTGTATTACGAAAAAATTGTTATGCTAAAAGGTTACGATGCGAAAATATTTTAAGTCACCGTTGTGTACACATTACTGTTATGTTACAATGCTACAGTGTGTTACTTTCCAATATTTTAGGGAAAAGTATCAAATAGGTTACCCTAAAAGAACTGCTGTAGTGTTGATTCTAGCCCAGGTTCCAGCGACCAACTGAGCGTGATGAATGTCGCGTATGCAGTAAATAAAATAAAACCATTCCCCACCAGATCTTTGAATTAAATAAAAGAACTGCCCCGATTGCATGAAGGAAACAAACTGAACACCAAACGTTCTTAGGGTAAAAAACTGTTAAAAACAAGAATTTTAAAACATCGAAATTTAATTAAGACAGGAATTTTTAAAAACATCAAAACACCATTAAGGAGAAAGCTCTTACCCACACCCTCTACCGTGAGCAGATATAATCTTTCCAAAGCAATAAATAATATCCCTTCTCTGGCTGAATGTACCTGACTGCTATATGCGAACACACTGCTGGTCTTAACCCAATAGTAGTGCTAGCCGCAGAAGCCAGTTCGTCACCGGCAAAGGGGCACATATTACTCTACCGCTTGAGATGAATTTAAGTGTAAATAGATTTACGGTATCAACTTTATCCACTCTGGACAGCTGCGATCTAAATTGCCAAAGGAGCTCATTACTGCGTCCATTTCTGGAGTGGAAATATTTACTTCAGAGAAAAGGAACGATTCAGTTCCATTGCAATGCTGAGGGCAATTAGTGCGTGTTAGTCAGTGTGAATTCTGTATATAGGTGTATTGCAATATTTTACTTATATATAAAAAATAAAGGGAAATTCAATGTCAAAAAAAAAAAAAAAAAAGCTAATCTAATTTCTGTATGGAACTTACAAATAATCATCCTTCACAAATTACTTTCCTTCATGGCATCAAGCTCAGCATCGGTTGATATCAGATTGGAAGCATCTATGCTGGTCTTCTTCCGTTATGTTCGAAACTTCTTGCCGGTACGTTTAGATAGCCGCTTCTGCTTTGTCAAATCGAAGTTTCTCTTTCCTTTCGGAAATAAAAATAAGTAACATGGTGCTAGAAAGGAACTGTAAGCTGGACGAGAAACCAACTGGACACGTGACTCCTGCAGAAACTCAACACTTTGCATCGCAGTGTGTGAGTGCCATAATGGACTAGAAAACCTCCGAAGAGCCGTCACCGATTTTCGCAAAGTCTTCTGGTATGCGAGCTGCCACGCAGCAGTAATCACCTTTCCTCCAAAGAGACAGTGCTCATACGGTCGCGTTTCTGGAAGAAAACAAGCATTTGCCGGCCAATGTTGCGTACACTTTCGCAGGAAATCTCGTGTGATTTATGGATCGTACTGGTAAATTCAGTTTTCGTTTCTCGCTACGATATCCACTGCATGTTGTAAGGCCCCATTTTCCAAAATTTGGATTCGTATATCTGCACCATTCCACCGGAGTTCACTATTGGTCTTTTGATATCGAACATAGCACCCACCGGGAACAAACTTTTCTTGTAAGAAGTGTTGGTGCAGGAGTATGTATTCCACTCTATGTGCTGTTAGTTCGTGGATTTGTACAGCCAGATCTCTCTTTGTCTTTTGCACCGAAATTCCGCATATCACTAGTATGACCGTTTGGAAACGCTCCAGCGATTTGCTTCTGTTAATATTCAACCCCATGGCCAGCAGACAGTTAGCCTTTAACTGTAGCTATATTTTGTCATATCAATCGGACACGCCCTTTCTCTTAGTGCCAACATGAAACTTATATCGCTTCCAATTTTCGCGTACTCGATCACGTTCTACGAATGTCACTAATTACGGTTACGAATGTAAAACATTATCTATCCTGATGAAGGAAACAGGGCACCGCTTGTTGTGCGGGGTGCAGTAGTCACAGGAATATACTCGCAAATAATTTTAAAAAATGTCAAAACAGTAGCTCTATGGATATTGCCGCGCATTAACTAATAGAGTCTACTCTACCACTGGAATGTCGATTATATCAAAGCTCCAAGATCTACTATCGGGTATATTATGCTCTTTAGAAAATTAATTAATGACCTGCTATACTTCATATGGACTCCATTTAAATGTTCTTTGACAAAATGTAAATGTATTTCCAAATTGCAATAACAAGAGAAAAAATAAATTCCTCCGACTTCAACCATTGATTACTCACAACTCATTGCCTCGTCACCTCACTACTAACTGTTCCTCTTACGTTTTACATTCTATTAGACGTACAGTTTACTGTATTGTTAGGAGCCTCCTCCCGGGAAATAATAGATCCACAAAATTATAGAGCTCGATTCGATTCTAACTGCTTTATTGGTCATTCCTTTACATCTATAATTATACAGGCAGGCTCGCTCCGATTCGTTCAATTTTGGAAAAGTCCTATTGGTTGAGCTGGACTATTTTTCTCCTCACACTGTAATAATTCAAGAACGAACATTCCTGCCAATATTCGGAAACTTTTCTGATCTGACACCCCTTCAGATATATCCACAATGAAATCGCGATAGACCACGTCTACGCCATAAATAAGAAATATCTGTCAGAAACCTGTTGGCGTATTTAAATGTTACTGCTAAAAACATATGTTGACACGTGTTCCTTTCTCGAGAGAATTCTTCCCTTATTGTCATTATGCATTTACCGTTACCTATTGAAATAATACTTCTCTCTGCGCTAGTTAAAAAGGCACTGGTTGGCAAATTGTCTTACCTAGAGACGGGTTCGTGTCACAACAAATAACTACCTTCTCCCCTGGTAGAACCGTTTAAAATTTCATTGGGACAAACTTCAATACGACACATTCCACAGTTTAACAAGCAGTCCGGTACTTTCACACAAACACATATTGACCTCCTACTATAGATTTAGCTCAGGTGCTATCTAAATGAATACAATACTCTTAGTACAACTCACATACATGCATCAGATCATATTTACCTTAATTATTAACATCGATTATAACCGTAATAATTTAATTAAATGTGGCCTTTATTTTCGGCTAAATCTTCCATTAGCGAATTCAATACTGTTTGCTTTAAAAAGAAACTGTATGTATAAAGTGAAATTGGTATCTTTTCACAAAGCTTCAGCATGTAAAAATGCCTGTGGATTTGAAAATTACATTTCGATCTCATTACAAAGTGATGTTTTACACATTAAATGTACAATGTTTTGTTTTAGGAGAGCTAGTCAGCACAAGGGTGCGTTCGTATATTTCGCCTTATGTTTAAATGAAATTAATCGTTTCAGTGATTTTAAATCATGGTCAAGCATTTGCTGAAAACGCACGAGAGGGTTCCATTAGGTGAGCGCACTGTAGAAGTTAAAGTTGAAAATCTATTCATATTAACGCAGAAAGTGTTCAGCATTTTATAGCAGTAAATAAGCTTTTTTGTTGATTTGATTTATTTATGAACGCTCTTTAACACGGCGTCCCATTCAAATCAGAGCGTGAAACGGCCGACAAATTTTGCTCAGAGGCCTCTCTTTCAGGCTTGAGCTTCTTTTTCGTGCCGTAACGGGACCCACGGCTTTACTTCCCTTCCGAAGGAAACCATACCTAGGATTTTTACGCCCGAAATAATCCATCGATCCTGGTTGGGTTTGAACCCGCGATCTTGGGTTTATAAGGCAAGCATGGTTACCACTACACCACCAGGACCGACATTAAATAAGCAAATGAATACCATAAGTGCAATTGAATAATTGTAAGTCTGTCAATGTAAACGGTTTACATTACTTAAGATGTGATGCCCTGAAACAAAAAAATGTGTCATAAGAAATATGGCATTAGATTTTTTTTTTGGGGGGGGGGTCCTCGTGCAAGCTCTCAAAGTTCGTCGGTTTAATTGTTTTCTACCCTGTATTGCGAATTCGATCTTCAGTCGGGAAGGGTTGGCTGGGTAGGCTTTTTCCAGCGTTTTTCTCTACTCTGAAAAGGTGAATACTCAAACTCATTTGTGACATCATTTCATTAATTCCATTCGTCTCGAAAATATGGGGTAATTAAAACGCTTACAAAGAAAAAAGTTACTACTTGACTCCAGTTTAAAGCAGAGGAAAGCTATAGTGCAGCGAGAGAGCTAGGCTGCGGTTCTTTAACTCGCACACGCTGGTTATATCGTCAAATTGTTATGCTCCGTCGCTGCGGATAGTTGTTGTGTAGCTGATGGCAATTTATAGAAATAGCAGAATCAGGATATGAAAAGCAAAGATATATAAAGGAAACCTTCCTGAAGGTCTATATACTATTTATAGTGGCACAGCAGACGCTTTTGACATTAAAAGCAGATAACTGACAAAAACAGAAATTGTTTAAACCATTGCATCGCTGCATAAAGGAAGAAATGAAATGCCGACAGTGTTCTAAAACTAGGGAGAGGAGTATAGATAGAGAAGAAGCTGATACAGCATACTAGAAGAGGAAATCTAGGAAGGCCGTTAAGCGACGGATCACAACAACTGCAGCTGTGATAAATGATATATTCACGTCGTTTTTATGTACTTTTACTTTTGTAGTGTTAACACAATAACTACAACAAGCTTGACGAACTAAACTGATTTAAAAAAAATGCCCCCACAGCACGCTTAGGCTTATCCATCTTTACCTAAAAGATCGAGGGCACAAATTGCAATTCTGCATTTGTCATCCTACTTGATTGGGTTTACTTTAGTGGCTTCCCTCCACCAAATGGGGTTCGGGAGAAAATTTGGAGCTGCATCACAATATACAAGGTGTGATCAAAAAATAACGGTACTTTTTATTTCGCGAGCTTCATAAATTCACTTTTTTTTTAGCTTGTTGGTACACATGTTTCGGACCAATGCTTTTTCAGCTGTTTTGAATGTTTAGTTCATTGTTGACAGTCGAAAAGGTTAGACGTGTTTTGGTGTGCTCGGCGATTTTTTACTTCGGAAAAAGATGGATCAAAGAATTTGATTAAATTTTGCTTCAAAAATGGAATAAAGCGCAACAAAGTATTGGAAATGTTGACTGTGCCTTTTGTGTAGAATTTACTATGATGAAGACAAGAGCTTACGAGTGGTACAGACGTTTCAAAGAGGGCCGTGAAGACATCGAAAATGACTACCGTCCTAGTACATCAGTAAACACCGACAACGTCGAAGAAGTGAAGAAAATGATTCTGGAAAATCAGCCGAATCAGCTGATGATGTCGGTGTGTCATTTGGTTCATGTCAAGCAATTCTTTCGGATGTTTTGGACATGAAACTTGAGCAGCAAAGTTTGTTCCGAGATTGCTGTTCACACCTCGCTGCCTGTTCATGATTTTTTTTGGCAAAAAACAAAACTGTTATGCTGCCTCAGTCACCAAATTCTCCGGACATGGCCCCCTACGACTTCTTTCTGTTCCCCAGGCTGAAGAAAACCATGAAAGGATGAACGTTTTGCCACCATTGATGAGGTAAAAACACAATCGCTGAAGAAGCTGAAAAGTGAATTCTAGAAGTGCTTCAAAGATTGTAAAAAGTGCTGGCACAAGTGAATCACATCCGGAGGGGACAGAATTGATGTTGATAAATAAATGAACATTTTTTAAGAAAAACGAATATATCGTTATTTTTTATCACACTCGTATACAGTAGGGACGTCTTGGGTATTCGCAGGATCGAATTCTCAAATGGGCAATTTTCTGTACTCTCCTTCAGACGACTCTGCGTAACTAAATGAATGGCTTAATTAAATACAAACGAAGAATATTTACTGCTAATTTTTTAATAAACTAAACAGCTATTAGACATATGTATGCCATCGAAACCCCCAATAATAATTATTGTCTAAGTCACCGGATAGTGGTGGTTGATTATTATGTTGGCACTACCCGCTCTTGTGAATTAAAGTCTACGATACTTTTCTCGTTGCACACTTGCAATAATACAAAGTTTCATGCTGAATCGAATATCTCTGAATAATTCTGAACAAATGCCCATAGAAGATCCAAGTACATACTTTTGGAAAATCTTTTAAAAACACTGAAAAACGCTCAACGGAACAATAAATCTGATAACCAAACCGCGTGAATCCTTTCTTCGTTATTATTTTAGTTACACTGTTCTAATGTGTAAAATGCTGCCGATAAAATAAATACACAAAAATTAACACATCGAGATCGTATTTGTGCAATGAAATGTGCTCTTGGATAATGGCTTATTTTATATAGTAATTTTGCTGAACAATTCTCTCTCTCTCTCTCTCCCCTCTGATATTCTTCTCTCCTTCCTCCATTTAATTATCGAGTAATGGATTACATGGTAAGGCGCGGAAAACATAGCACACACTTTTCAAATATCTATAATTATGTCATTATGAAACTAAGTTACGCTCGCCAGCTCTTTTTATATAAAAAATATTATAATTCAGAAATGCTGTATTATTTTCTATGCCAGACATATAGTTGGAGTATCAGAAAAATTAAACCAATAATAGTAATATTTAAAAGTCATTCACAAACTACCAACAAAAATCAACACGAAGACCATAGTCTCTCTCTCTCTCTCTCTCTCTCTCTCTCTCTCTCTGTCTCTCTCTCGCACGCACACACAGACACACACGAGCGTCCTCTTGCCATAGAAGAACTCGATCAGTTTGAAATATAGTGATTACAAATGTGCGGAATTTTTCTTATTGTTTTACCCTTTTCTAGTTATTGTTATTTTAGTTGTGTTGTTAATAGTGTTATATTATTTTTCATTCATATTGTTTGCACCCCCTGGTGTTGCTTTTAATTTGGCTTATTAATTTGAATTTCCTTTGCGTATTTTGCTTTTGGTTTCTTTACTATTTATCTATTATTCCTTTAATTTTATTTCTTACTTTCTCTTGTGTTCTCTAATACACTTTATTGTTATTTAATACATCTTATACTATGGCATCTATCCAAGGAATGTTATGAAATTTTGGTTTAACAAATGCAATAAACATTCAATATTTATTTTTATCACCTTCACTTGTCTTTTTGCCATAGAAGAACGCAAGCAATTCGAAATATAGCGTTTACTAATGTGACTTTTTCTTAGTATTTTATCCTTCTCTGCTTTTCTAGTTATTATTTTAGTTACATTGTTAATAGTGTTACATTATTTTTCATTTATATGTAATATAAAATAAAAATAAATATAAAGTAACACTATTAACAACGTAAGAAATTAACAGTAGAAGAACTCTAGTAGTTCCGAAATATAGCGATTACAAGTGTGACTTTCTCTTAGTGTTTTAACCTTTTCTGCTTTTTTAATTATTGTTAATATATATATATATATATAGATAATAAACACGCTTTACCCACCTTAATTAAAGTGGCGTTCTACATAATTACCTTTTCTTTCAGTAACAAATACTGGACTTTATGTCTATTTTGAAAATAACAAGTAGACACATGTTCATTACAGTTAACAGTTTCGTTAAGGAATTTACAACTTCCACGTTTAACAGGTGCTTTCCTTAAACTATATTAGCTATGGCGATAGCCGCGTCATCAGATGGATTCACTGAGAAGCACACCCAACTCAGAGCCGAATCCCTACTGTAAACATGTGGTCTGCCTTTATAGATGGTGCAAAAAGAGTGTTCACTGACTTGTCACAATACACACAGACGAGCTACTCTAATAAAACTAACGATAAGGGAAAACATTCTAAAGCGATCTTCATTTGTTCTGGCGCATTGCCTTGAGATGTGAGATAAAACTTCATGTTCCTATTCCTGCAATGAGTGAGACTTTTGTATCTCCCGTTTTCGCGTTATTTTATGGCGTTATGGGCTGTGCATCCGCCATTGTATTTAGCGGTAAGTTTGAATCTCGCAAGGATTTGGTAAAGAGGAAATAATTATTGTTAAACTTTGTTCTACAGGGAAAGGTTATATTACGGAAGTGTTAAATAAAAAAATATTTCAAGCATAAAAGCGATGAGAATGAAAGCCTGTTCCTCCTGTAATATTAAATTACTCCCCCGCCCCCAACATGGTGCGGTGTTTGTGTCCGTGTGTTCTGTGGTATGTGCATTAAAAATATAAAAACATAATTATGCCATGGAGCAACGAAAGAGATACTGCTAACACACTAGTGGGGAGGAAAAAATGTGAGAATTACGAAAGGAAAGGAAAGTGCATATACGACTGGTAGGAAAATAACGATAATAAGCACATAAACGGAATAGTAAATTAATGGAAAGTAAAGCCATACAGGATTACAAGGAATCACATACGAGCGACATAGGGGGGGCCTATAATTCACTAGTCGGGGTGAGCGAGTGAATTGTTACGTTGGCCTCAAGTCTCATGTAACTTCGTTAGAACAGAACGAACCTAATCTGCTGAGAGTAGTAAATGGGAGTACTAAGCCTAGTTCAGGAGATTTTTTGAAGAGAAATCCCCCAAGTTTTTCAGTTCCAAGTCGCAATGCTAGTACTATCCACACACTGTAGACGAACTGAATAATTTCGTAAGCAGATGTCAGAAATGAAGCCGCGCAGTTCCAGCATCTCCTTACGTGACATGGGTGAGTCATAAATGTATATGTACATTAGAATTTATTGAACTATCACTTTAGTGTTTCCTGCACCGATTGTTGTTTTGCCGCATCCGCCCTAGCGCCCAACTAACTGTAAGCGATTGTTTATCGGCCCATGCAATTCCAAGACCGACTGGAATAACGCTAGTATCGGTAGTACACAAAATGGTGGCGATCGAAGTTCAGGCATGTTGCTGTACTAAGCATATGGGGAGTGCCTATAAGTATAGCAGTGTACCGCACACTGCCATGTTTAAAATTCCTAAAGAGCAGTTGTTAAAGGAGAAGTGGAAGTTTTGAAGTTAAAAGACAAAACTGTACCAATATTTGATATTAGGGAGGACATTTGTGCATTTTTCCTTAATTTAATACATTTACGGCAATGAGGCTTAGCAACAAAAGCAAGAGCGCATGGAGCGGGTTTTGATGAATGGTTTGAGTCACATGTTATACCACGTTTCGCGGTTAGAAAACAAACAGGTACATCCGTTTATAATTGCCAAGGAAGACTGTGTCCTTTTAAATTAAATAAACTTTGTTCCGATGTCGATTAGGTTTAAGGTGACCAGCAATTCAGAAGTTATTGTATTTTTGAAGAGTTGTGCTTGGAGTGTAGGGAAGTAATGTGTTAAAATGCAACAGAGCAAATTGGATAATTTGGCGATTTGCTCATTGAAACAGTAAATTCTTTAATGTGTAAATAGGTGCATGTGCACTGCAATAATGTGCTTAAAATAATTTTTATGCATGTTATACTAATGAAAAATGCTTGATTAAGTTATTCCTATTTATACATATGTTGGTGTTACAATTATAAACGTTTTGTATTGTTTGTAAACAATTTCAGATTCTTGAAAATCATGAAAGCAATTTCAAAAGATGTATAAAGTCATCTTGTAAACATAATACGTGTAGAAGTTTTTTGTTTGCTATTGCAATAGTAGGACGACGACAACCTCCCCCCCCCCCTTTCTCCCTTGCAATGGGATCTGGGTAGTGCAGTCGGTCTTGGCAGTTCCGACGCCATGTTGGTTATCATTATGCATTATGGCGGTTGTAGACAACAGATGGGAGGGGTACAATATGTCACGATTACAAACAACCCTCTCCTCTCACGCCTATCACCCATCAGTTCTTGTTTACCTTCCGACGGGTGTTCGTGCTTTGTTTGTATTGACCTAATGGCTTGAGTATACAAACTTGATGTTAAGTGCTTAAGAATTGCGATGCCTAGTCAACATATAATTGCGGACCCCATAGTGTCTACGTTATACTTTTTTACTATATCACCATTTCAATAATAATCTCTCGGATGGTCTACATTAAACGAACCTAGCCGAACCTAACGAAATATTCGTCATTACTAAGCAGTTCTTCTAACTAGGTATACATGTTTAGCTTATCCATTTGCATTCGTGTTATTGTGATACTTAGCCTGTTACGTCCCTGTCTACGAAAACCGCAATCCTGGCGGTTAAACCAGCATACCTGGCGTGGAGGCAACTATAATGTATTTTAACTATAATAGTGCCATCTGGAGGCATAAATTATGATATTGCTGCGGTCTTCGTTAAGCTGATTCTAGGTTATGTTGGCAATAGGTTTCCTATGTAAGATGAGTACCAAGTTCCTGAAGACCTATTGAACGCACCTGCGTTAAATTGTATTGCAAATAGGTACATTGCTCTTTTTCGGAACATTAAAAACCAGCTCAAATCTATTTTTAGCTCATAAAAGTACATATTTATTATTATTTTTTATTTACGAACGCTCTTTAACATCTCAGGTCATCAGCGTCCCATTCAATTTAAGGCGTGAAACGGCCGACAAATTTTGCTCAGAGGCCTCTTCTTTCAGGCTTGAGGTTCTTTATCGTGCCGTAAATGTACGACACGGGACCCACGGCTTTACTTCCCTTCCGAAGAAAGCCATACTTAGGATTTTTACGCCCGAAAAAATCCAGCGATCCTTCGGGTTTGAACCCGCGATCTTGGGTTTAGGAGGCAAGTACGGTTACCACTACACCACCAGGACCGACAGTATATATTTGCTTGCTATTATTCTTACGGAATAACATTATTTGCCCATTATCTAAATTGAAGTAAGTTTTTTATGCTTTGTTTATAGGTAATGTGATTTAATTAGCTTTAAATTAGGTAGACAGCAAGTATATGATGTTTTTTTTATTATTATTTTAAAACAATTATTTCTTTATGTGTAGCATGTTGATGACACAGAAAATGAACGAAAAACTTGCGTGAATTCTGCGACTCTTTTTTATATATAAAGGCAATGTGTTTTAACTTTCTTTGGCGGTTTCTTACAGATAATTTCGAACATTCAACCCCATAAACGGAGCTAACCCGTTAATTCTACCACCCACAATTTAGAACTCCTTTAAGCGTCCAATATATTACAGCAGGTAGACGAACTACATCGTCTAATTCATACGGTTATCACTGAAAGTCCATTTTTTTTTAATTCTACTTAACGCCCGTTTTTACTTTGAGGCAGTGGACACTGATGATACACGAGATGAAATGATAAATTGGGAAAGAATTTAAGGAAGGAAACGTCTAGGCCTAAGTTTAGGGTACCTCTCCGACATTTGCCATTTATGAGGACTGAGGAAAACCTGGAAAAAACTTTAGTCAGAGAGGACGGTCCTGGTGGGATTCGAACCTGAGACCTCTCTCTCGCGAGTTCACGCCTTAACGATCTCGGCCACCCGTGACGGTGAAAGCCCATTAGAAGCATTAAGACGTTTCAGATGATAATCTGTGTATTACTCTTGCGGAACCGACGATTATCTACTCGCTACCTAAACTAACCATAAATATTGTTACACATTTTTAAAAGACCGTATCACGTATTATGAAAGTCGGATAATATTCTTACCATGGTCATTGTTGAATTCAGCTGCAGCAAATAAGAGCACTAATTAAAATAGTTGAGTTGCTGGGATTAAACTCCTCGTTGTTGAAAAATCGTCATTTGAGATTGCCCAGACCCTCTAGACGCTGAAAATAGCGCACCTTCTTCAGCGATACTAGCACTATAGATCCGAACGTTCGGCGCAATCAGCGTGTTATTCTCTAAGTTTCAGTAGGGAAAGACTTCACCCGCAAGATTTCAGGTTGAACATCAGGAACATGAATTTTTTGTTTAAATTTGAAGGGTGTTCTAAAAGTTTTCGGCCTGCCTCAGAGATGCGAAGACGGCCAAATTACAATGATATTTAAATATCCTTTAGGTGGCGCGCTTTAAAGTCTCAGACGCGTAAGAGTAGTCACTTGTTTGTGACGATTATATAAACAAACCAGTTAAAATTTTCTACAAAATGGTAAAAACTAAAAGTTGAGTGTAACAAAAAACTTCGCTTGAAGGGTTTAACACGAAGAGTGTTTGATTCTACTTAAGATCCTTTCCTTTCCACGGTTAAAACATGGACTGCTGAATTTAAGAGCGGTCGTACATTCTTCAAGATGATGGGCGCTCAGAACGTCCCAAAACTTCCATGACCGACCAGCTTGACAAAAATTCACAGTGCCCTTCTCAATGATCGCCGATTGAAGTTGGCATTGTAAAGACTTCGATGGAACATACTTAGTACATTTTACACGAAGTTTTCAACTTGAGAAAGCTTCCTGCATAATGGGTGCAACTTTTGTTAAAAATGAACCAAAAACGAACTCGAATGGACATTGTGCAAGAGCATTTAGACTTGTTTAAACGTAATTCCAGTGAGTTTCATGACAGCAGATGAAACAGATTCATCACTACACGCCAGAGACGAAGGATCAGTTCAAACAGTGGATGGCAAAAGGTGAAAGTGCACTAAAGAAAGCAAAAATTGTTCCATATGCAGGAAAAGTTATAGCAACGGTTTTCTCGGATCCTCATGGTGTAGTGCTCGTAGACTACTGTAGAAGAACAGAATCATCACTGGGGGGTATTACGCTTCACTACTGGACCAACTGAAGGATGCTATTCAGGCTAAACGTCTACACCTTGCGAAAAACAACGTTCTTTTTCATCACAATAATACTCCTTCACACACGTCTGCGATTGTTACTGCAAAACTTCGCTTCCATATCCGTCACATTCGCTGGATTTGGCTCCCAGTATTACTTTTTGTTCTCAAACCTGACGAAATGGCTGGTTGGACGAAGATTGAAACTGAGACAAGAGGCTTATTTTTTCACAATGGGACAATTCTTATTTTACTGAGGGTATTAAAAAGTTGAAACTTGGACTAAACGTATTGACATACAAGATGACTATGTTGGGAGTGCAGAAATCTCTAAAAACTTGCGTTTTCTTGGTCAGGCTCAGAACTTTTAGAACGCTTTTCGTAGTGCGTTACTACTAGCTTTTTATTAATTATATGTCGTATGTTCAGCTAATTCTAGAAGCTTGCAATATATGTTCTCAATGCTGCACGGGAGTCTAACCATTGCTAGCTACAAACCACTGGTTTACAGCACTGGGAGCCTGCTACGGAACCGCACGAAGTGGTAGTGCCGTAGCTGCTGTTGCGGTGATGCGTCCGGACATGATTATGAAATGTCTTGTGCCCATCATCATGGCCGGTATTCTGGCCATCTACGGTCTGGTCATTGCCGTCCTCATCAGCAACGATATCAAAAGGGAGGTCATGGAATATTCCTTATATAAGTAAGTTCTCTTCCAAGTTCATTATCCACTAAGTCGCCAATCTTCTCTTTATTGGTTTTGCGTCATGAACTCCCTCCTACCAATCCATTACGTTTTGGGTAAAGGTTATGGCCTCAGTAAATGAATACATAAAAACATTATTTTATACTCTGTTGCTAGAGTTGCCGTGGGTCCCGTGTCGTACATTTACGGCACGAAAAAGAACCTCAAGCATGAAAGAGAGGCCTCTGAGCAAAATTTGTCGGCCGTTTCACGCCCTGGGTTGAATGGGACGCTGATGACCTGAGCTGTTAAAGAGCGTCCATAAATGAATCAATCAATCAAAAGCGCTAGAGCGTTAACAGATATGTGGGTGTGAGTGTGTGTGTGTGTGTGTTTATGGGTACAACCGCAATAGAAAAATCGCTTAAAATGTTGTGACACACATTGTTAAATGCGCTGAGAGCAATCGATCTACTTCTGTACCACCTGATGAAGACGGGCAAAGTTGGCATGTTCCTTGATGATATAAACTCATAGAGCAAGCGCACCTCTGCAAACACATTATCCATTCGTTTCCACAGGAGGCCGACATTTGATGATATTAAATGACATCGGTGTTATATATACAGAGACCAACCTTAAGTTATAACTAATCCCTTAGTGAGCAAACTCAACCAATATGCGGTGACCTAAGGCACGGAGATTTGCGATTCAGAATCTCGCCAAGACCGTCCTCCTTGCCTGACATTTTTTCCGTGTTTTCTTCAGTCATCAACTTCGGCCTAGAACGCTTCTTTTCCCAAAATGGGTAAAAATGGGTTTTAAAGTACTAATGAAAAAAGCATACACCTCCTTAAGGCAGTGAAGCCTAAACCATTTATATACGTCAGTTCCTAAACCTTTCTGATGAACGTTATGTGCTAAAACCTGCTTTTCTGCAAATTTCTTATTAAAGCACACTCTATGTGATATCTTACTACCGTGGATAAGAAGTGAAGGTCAGAACTTCCATTATTTTCCACAACAGTTGAAACTGTTTCTGCATAAAGTACGCTTAGTGCTGCACACACGCCTTATGTTTATTGCCAAATTTCTATTCTAACTCTTGCATTTTTTTCCATATTATCATCTAACCTAGAACCATTTGAAATGTATTTACGAAAGATATCCCATTACTAAGCTAAAAATCTTTAAACTTTTCACGTTCAATTTCATTCACCATATGAGCAACTTTCAATGTAAGTATATAAAATACAGGCAAATTAGGAGCTGAAGAAATTTGGTAATTTTTTGTAATACTATTTACGCCTTTCATCATACTCTTGGTACTTGGCATAGGACGACACACACGCACACAAAATGTGCCACTTAAGGCTAACCTAGATCCAACAGATAAGCCAAAGAATAAATAAATAAAATTAGCGAGTAATTTAAACTCTTTTTCTTTTCAGTTCTAATCGCAAGGGTTATCTTTAAATGTAATATGGAAAAAAGATACACACATACCGATGGAGCCAAAAAATGTATATACACTTTCACAGTAGATATCTATTTAATATATTTCAAAGTTGGACCTAAAAACAACAGCAATGTGTAGTATGATGTTCAGTAAACAGATGTGACTCATATACATTATGATGGCGTTACTACGTGACAGGTAAATCAACAATGAACAAATGAAGTCAAGATTGTCGTATGATGTTCTGTAAACAGGCGTGACTCACATTACGTTATGCTAGCGCTGCTACCACAAAATGGAGCCAAGATTTTCGTTTGAACAGTGGAAAGCAATTTTGAAGTGTTATTGGAAAACTGAGAATGTTGTTGAAGTTCAAAGGTAATGGAGACGTGTGTACAGAACAGAACGCCAATGCGAGTAACAATTGCACGCTTTCGAGACAAATTTGAGACTAGTGGTACCGTATACCGTAGAAACCCAGCTACACTGACAGCACTTCGGGAAGAAATTGAAACGGCATGTGCTGCAATCGCTGAGGACACTTTCGCAAACGTTACTCAATCAGTAGTTCAACATACTCAGAAGTGTATCGACGCCGATGGTGGGCATTTTGAGCAGCTGTTATAACTGTAAAAGTCTAAGGTGATTAGTGCTCATCATTTTCTGTTTGTGTGAATTCAGTTTTGTTATGTTAACAGTTTTTTCTTTGCTTGAAGTGTGTATACATTTTTGCCACCCTCTGTATTTGCAGCAAAAAGGATATACTCATGTTTTCATATCAGTCCTTAACTCTTAGCTTACTTGATATAGTGGCATCTTGAACAAATAGTACTGCACCTGAAACAAAGAAACGAAAGATTTGAATTATATATAAAAATAAAAAATAAAAAAAAATTCACTGTAAAAAAACATGGTATATGATACAAACTAATATTGTTCTTATTTATACACTCTTTAATGAACAATATTAGATGCAGATAGAAGATAAGGAATTATTTATATACACATTTTAAGTCTAATTGCTGGGGCTTGCAGATGTTAATGTGGTTTGTACATCTTTAAAAGACTGATTAAGAGCAACACCCAACATACTGAAAAACAAATAACATAACAAATGTCGTTAATTTGCAGTTTATTCAAAATTTTCAAGTAACTGCTTTCGCTTACATCTCGCCTGGTTTAAAATAACCGCCACGGGTATCCGAGGTCGTTAAGGCACGGACTCGTGAGCGGGAGGCCTGGGACTGTCCTCTCTGACTGAGGTTTTTTCGAGGTTTTCCTCAGTCCTCATAAATGGCAAATGCCGAGGAGATACCCTAAACTTAGGCCTGGAACGTTTCCTCCTTAAAAATAAATCCTTTCCCAATATATCATTTCATTCCATGTATCATTAGTGTTCATCGCCTATGTAGCAAAAACGGGCGTTAAACACCATACATTCATAGGTTCAGAATGAACTTTAAGTGTTATACTGGAACATCGTCCGTTTTCGCCAGGCGAAGCATACGTGAAGTCATTTTCTTTTCTTTTTTTTTTTCCTTTTTTTTTTTTTTTAGAGTAGTGTTTAACGCCCGTTTTTACTACTGAGGCACCACGGACGGTGAACACTGAAGATACATGAAATGATATATTGGGAAAGGATTTTTTTTAGGAAGGAAGCGTTCGTTCCTGGTCTAAGTTTAGGGTGCCTCCCCGGCATTTGCCAATTGTGAGAATTGAGGAAAACCTGGAAAAAACCTGAGTCAGGGAGGACGGTCCTGGCGGGATTCGAACCCCAGACCTCCCGCTCACGAGTCCGAGGCTTAACGACCTCGGCCATCCGTGGCGGTACATGAAATCGTGTGTATGTACATGCGTCCTCAGAGAAACAGAATTGTGATTTGGAAATTCCAATATTAGGCATAAAACGTTTATATAGTAAGGCACACTTTAAATTTAAAACTTTTTCTCAATACCAACAGGTATATCGTTAAGATTCTGAATTTTTGTATAATTAATTATTTATAATTTATTCTTACAGAGCTAAGGCTCTTCGCCTGCTATTACGCTCTACCAATCTATTAATAATAATTACACTAAGTTTTATTTACAATATCATAATTATAACAGTAACAATACATTTATACGCATAAACCTGTTTAAAACACGGAGTAGATATACATCGTTGTTGATTAGGTTTATTTAAGGACGCTCTTTAACATCCCAGGTCATCAGCGTCCCATTCAATCCCGGGCCTGAAACGGCCGACAAATTTTGCTCAGAGGCCTCTTCTTTCAGGCTTGAGGTTCTTTTTCGTGCCGCAAATGTACGACACGGGACCCACGGCTTTACATTGCTTCCGAAGGAAGCCATACTTTGGATTTTTACCCCCGAAAAAATTCATCGGTCCTGGCCGGGTTTGAACCCGCGACCTTGGGCTTAGAAGGCAAGTATGGTTACCACTACACCACCAGGACCGACGCAAGGGGGGATAAAGAAGTCGTACTTTCTCTGACCAATCTTGTCGTCTCCATTCATATTTTGTTGCTAAAAACACAAATTATTAAAAGACATTTAAACTTATTTTATTGCCTTTGTAATAATATTTATTTTATTGTTCAAAGCTTATTTTATGATTATTTTAGTTGTTTTATTGTTCACTGTTTCTTAAAACATAACGGGAGATGGATCACATTTGTACGTATGAAGAAAATTTAGCTGATGCAATTTTTTATGGCGAACACGTGGGAGCAATTAAAACTTTCGCAAAACGATATCTATTCAACAATTCCAATAATATAAAAGTAGTAAAACTTACTGATACAGCAAATTAGGTAGCGTCGTTTATAAGTGTTTCTTATATGACCATGTATTACATTTTATGTACAGTGAAATGTGTGTTGGTAACACAATGTAAATAATGAAGAAACTGTAAATATTTAAAACATGATGTGAATATGAAAATCTGCATAAAACCAGAGACACCCGCAAGGAGAGCCTAGTAGGGGCGGTGCTGAGATTTCATATAATGTGCAAATGCAGACAACCATATGACATGTCGGTCCTGGTGGTGTAGTGATAACCATACTTGCCTTCTAAACCCAAGATCGCGGGTTCCATCCCGGCCAGGATTAATGGATTTTTTCGGGCGTAAAAATTTTAAGTTTGGCTGCCTTCGGAAGGGAAGTAAAGTCGTGGGTCCCGTGTCGTACATTTACGGCAAGTCTGAAAGAAGAGGCCTCTGAGCAAAATTTGTCGGCCGTTTCACGTCCTGAATTGAATGGGGCGCTGATGACATGAGCTGTTAAAGAGCGTCCATAAATAAAACAAATAATCAACCCATATGATATAAATCTGTTACAATATATGGGAGGTAGATAGTCTCGTGTATTTACAAGACTTGAGTTACTGGGTTTCGTTCCAAAGATAAAAATCAAGTGCTAAGAGTAAAACAAATATATTTTATTGCGGCCACATCACTAGTGCAAACCGTGTGAATAGGATTAGAAATTAATTTACTCTCCTTTATCCCTTTGTTACCAACTTAAAACACAACAGAATACTTTTAATTCACGCCATTTCATCCTCAACATTACTTTTCATAATCCTTATTAAATCTAATATTCAAGAAACACTTAGACCGTTTGTTTTCAACAATAAAACTATTTTGTGACAATGAATGCTAGATTGAATCCTAGAAAAGTACGGGCGCTACGGGCCGGAAGAAGAGAATATTCAGACAGTAATATTTGGAAATATTAAGTTCTTAATTTGGCTACGCAGCAATATATTAAGGCATATCAAAGCAAATAGATAAGTGGGACGATACCGATTTTAAATTTCATTTACGCTGTTTGGGTGGGGGGAGGAAATTAAGAGAGAATTGATCAATTTGATTAAAGGACCTCTGTTGAAGTGCTGAAATCTTGGGGTGGACAGTTTTATTTTGAAAAAATCACATTTTGATCTTTTCCTCTGTGGTACTCTAAAATATGTTAAATCATTGCTAAGCTCTACAATGGTCTCAGTTGTTTGCGTATGGTATAAAACAAAACCTTGGTGATAGATCATGGGAAGGAGCAAAGATAATGCAGTTTTTGTTTACACAATTCCGTCATAAATGTAAGCAAGCACTTTTATGTTTTAATTTAACAGAATTCCATAGTCCCACGTTCTCAAATATATATATTTAAACATTCAAATTGCTGGGTTTCTCATCACACCTAACAGCATGTGTAATACTAATGGAAATTCCAACAATGAAAAATGTGTACCACTTTTATTTAATAAATGAATTTTTTCCATTACCTATAAATTTTTGCAATGCGAAATATTTGGTCCATTTTTATTGGGGTTAATAATTATTATGATTGATTTAGAATATTGTGTTCTATTTTCAGTATTTAACAATATCTCTATAGAGAATTTGCTGCCACCACAATGCACTTTATGACTTCCAGTTCTCAGTTCCTTTCTCTGATAAGCTACTTTTCTAAAGTTTCAACTATATGGTTTGTGTTTTACACAATAAAAATATCTGGAAACTATCAAAATCACTCCAACAGATATTATATACCTAGGAGTTAAATTTTAAAGGACCGAGACGAAACTTTACAGCTTTAGTTAAAAAGCTTATGGGTTGTATTTTGATAGCAAATGTATCAAAACCAGAAATGGGCAACTAACATTTGTTGTGCCTGATGTTTAACTGTACTACACGTCTTCAAACCTGCAATGTCGATGCAACGGAAAGAACCTACGGAAGAATTCAAGTTATTTTTATATTTACTTGACTAAAATATCTTGGATATCTTCAAAACATCCATTTTAGTAGTCAGCAAAAATGAGATCTAAACTTTTGAAAGTCAGTTAAATATGCTCTATCCGTAGAGTTTGATTAGTGCCCTAAAACGATTGTTAGAGCCTAATTTGTCAACATTCAGCTTAAAATGCCTATCTTCTTCTCTTTTACAGCCCATATGGGCCTTAGCTTACCGCGACGACCGTTGCGTCCTCTACCTCCATCACGTGATATCAATGGTAGAGTGCAGTACTGCAGGGGGGTATGTGATCAGCACACCGAATACTACATGGAAGAACGCCACCTCTCCATCAGGCAGCTTCCCAATTGTCCTCACGAGGCTGGGTGCACCCCGTTCCAGACCTCCCTAACTCAGAAAAAGTCCTAAGACGTACCGGGAATCGAAACAGGGCTTCCCGCCCGCAGTCAGAAAGCTAACTATTAGACCAAGGACGTGGACTAAAACGCCAGTATCAATGTTAAGATTTTGTTAATTCGCTAACACGTAAGGAATGTTAAAGTTTTTTTTATTATTATTATTATTATTATTATTATTATTATTATTATTATTAATAATACTACTACTAGGAAATGCAACAATGGGAGGAACATTGTATTTTTGTCAAATAGAACCTCTATAAAGGTTAGTTTGAATGATCGTTAGTCTATTTTTCTCCCCTTGTTTGTAAGAGAAATTTGAAGTGATAGGATGTTACCCTATGCAGTTTAATATGTAAAAAATAAAAGTGCAAAATGCATGCTAATCATGCAATGGCTAACAGAATTTCCACACTTCGCTTATGATGCAAAATTTGTAGCAAACAGGTGTGTAACAATAGTTGAAATATATTTAATGAGCAGGCGGATATACATTTGACAGAGCTGAACTTCTTTTAAGTACACATAAAGCTTTTAAATTTCGATAGTTTCGTATTTACGGATCGTTGAAGTTTTGGTTGTTCGAACCAAGTAATCGCACTAGCAATAGAATATTTAGAATTTCTAACTCGGTTAACTGCTTCACTTTTTAGATTTCGCAAGAAAGGAACTGTCAAGGGGTGGAACACGGCAAAAGCAACTGCACTTCAACCTCGGCAGCAATTTCTATGCACACCTAACCAGGGCGTTTGTTTGTATCAAAATTGCATGGAATGTAACTGAAAACCCAGTTTTAAGAGCTTTTACAAACAATACTATAAACTAAATATCCCTTTAGAGTATACCCTAAGAAAAAATTACTAGACAGAATGTACAGCGAAACTTTAGCATCCATTCGGAAGCATATAGGCGTTTCTTACATATGAGCCTCTGTAGATCAAACCGCAGATTCTATGAACAGATACAGGGTAGCTCCATAAGTTTCCAGGCTCGCCTGCACCAGGTGTCATATGTTATCTGTTAAGTAAATAATTGCAGCTATAACGTTCCCTCCGCTTGTAAAGCTGCATAAAGAAGGCTATGAGTAGAAGATTGTGACATGTTCAAAATGGAGTTCCGAGCTGTTATTAAGTTCGACACAATACAAGGACTTAGTCCAAATGAAATTAAACAGCGATTGGACGGTGTATGTGGGGAAGCATTCCCCTCATATTCTACCGTAAAAGAATGTGCCAAACTTTTTTGAGTGGGTGGAGAAAGCATTGAAGACGAAGAGCATGAAGGTCGGCTCTTGGAGATGTTCACTTCTGAAAACCTCGCTCTTGTGGAAGGAGAAATTACGGAAGACCGGCGACTCAAAGTTACAGAAATAGCAGCAAGATAGAGCCTTTCTAAAACAACAGTCCTTCAAATTATTCTTAAACATGAATAAGGTTAATGCAAGATGGGTGCCGAGACTTCTTTCCTAGTTCAAAAGCAGCAACGAGTCATCTGTTGTCAGGCATTTTTGGAGCTCTACCGTGGCAACAGTGAGAAGTTCTGCAAACCATTGCTACAGAGATGAAAATATGGTCCTCTATTATGATCCCTTGTCGAAAAGAGAATCAATGGAGTGGCGTAAACCTGGCGAAGCACTGCCTCTAAAGGCCAAGGTCACTCAGTCAACCAAGCCGATCATGACCACAATCTTTTGGGACTGTGAAGGAATACTCTTCATTGACTTCAAGAAGAGGAACACCACAGTAAATGGGGAGTACTATGCTGGCCTACTGCACAGACTGCGTGCTTCTATCAAAGAGAAAAGGCGAGCAAAGCTGAGTGCTGGTGTGCAAGATCAGACTTCTTCACGACAACGCGTCTGTGTACACAGCTCTTGTTGCAAAGGAAGCTGTGAAGAAATGTGACTTCCAGGAGATCGACTATCCACCCCACAGCCCAGATCTAGCTCCCAGTGACTATTTCCTCTTCTCAAAACTCAAGAAGGACCTTCGAGGAAGGAAATTTAAGCGTGAAGAAAAAGTGATTGATGGCATTAATGCCCAACTTGCAGACAAGACTTCTGACTATTTAGTGGGGTGGGTTAAAATGTTAATTCAAAGTTATGATAAGTGTATTGAAATTCAGGCCGGAAACTTATGCACCTACCTCGTAGATAGTAAGGAAACTTGATCCTGATGAACCTTGTACTGTTAAGCAACTTCCAAAAATGAATAACGTAACAATTTTTTATTTTGATCAAAGGCCTACTGTCGTTATATTCTGTCAATGTAGATGATTACTAAGTTCTGTTCTTTAGTGCTGATGTTGCCTCATACATTTTGCTGCACTTCACTTCTAAAAACTTTTTATTCTAAAATCACTCACGTAATCTGTTTATCTCACGTCCTTCACAGGGTTTCTAAAACAATTGGAACGAAAATGCCAATTCGTTAATTTACAATATCATTTTTTTCCCCCTTGCAAAGCCCCATTCAGGATTTCAATGCTTAGAGAGAACTGCAGATATTCCACTCGCACCTCTGCCTGTTGTAACACGATGGGGAACACGAACTCAGTCAGCAGTGTATTATTCTATATTTTTTAACGAAAAGTGTTCACAATTATTGAAGAATTATATGAATCCACTATTGCAGGGATACTTGCAAGCAATGAACGCTTAGAACATAAAAACCAATCTGTTAGTCAAATAGTAACAGTGAAGAATGCCCAGGAGAAAACATAAGCTGTTTTGAATGAGACTATAAGTAGGACAATTTACTAAATAGGAATGTAGGGTTTTCATTATTGGAAAATGTAAATGTTCCAGTAGGTATTGACGTTTCTCCTGTAGCTAGTTTAGAATTTGATCCTTTGACGTTTGTTACAGTAGAAAGAAGTTTTCTGTTTTCAAAAGGAGAACTTAGAAAAGATTCCGGTGATGTACTGTGCAGATAATTACGAAAGAGAATGAGCATATAGCTGAATTTAAAAAGTATATTTAATTTCTGTAGCTATGTTTATGCAATACAATCTGCCACTACTTCATAAATATATTTTTTGTGCCATGTTTTACATACTTTAGTGTATAATTTGTTAATTTCAGTGAAATAAATACATGTGAATACGTGCCTAAAATACATAGTATTACTGAAACATGGCCTAATTTATTAAACTTTCAGCTTATTTTAGGCACCTAAAACTGCAATTTTAGTTCTTAAAATCCTATGTTTAGTTATTATTTAGATCACTTAACATGTATATTTCATTTGTTATAAAATGATACACAGAAAGAGTGAGGCCAATGAATGTATTACCGAGATGCGGGCTTCCCTGTGATAAATTACATTTCCCTTACATTCATGCAGCGGAAGTTGCGGAAGCGTCCATTCTACGTCCTGTCAGTTCGAATTGACTCTTACTCAACACAAGTAACTTTTTCCGCCCTTTTAGATAACACGTCTTTAAAGAGCTTTCAATGTGACACATGGCGATTCCAGCCACAGATTTAACTGACAGTTAAGTTCTTAGCAAAATGTATTATTTCGCCGATATACAGGCATCGACTAATGCGTAGAGATTAGTTTAAAAATGTTATTAATTCATTACAGTATATTTAGACCTAAGTGTTTGTGTGACTATTATTAAACTCAATCGGAACTTTAAAATGGCTCAGTTCCCGCTTTATCTGTAATACTATTTCATTGGTTATCAACTACAATGAATATTATCAAAGATTTAAGCATACTATTGCAAAAGTATGTTAAACTTTGCAATTTGTTTTTGTTTATTGCCCATGCAATGAATCAACCATGACACATCAGCTTGTTGCTGTTTTCCATTATACCGCCAGTGCCACGCAGCACCAAAATAAACTTTTACGATGTAATAAACCCCGAGTTTGTCATGAAAACTTTACGCGTCGTAATTATGAGAGAACACATTAACACTGAACAAAACGCTATAAATTAACATTTTAATAAATTTATTTTTTACAAGATTAATTTTTTTTAGATCAAAAATAAAATTGAAGACCTGCACATTTAATGATTACAATATATATATATTATTTAATGCATTTTAAATTTGAGACAAAATCAAAACAAAATAAATTTACCCAAGAATAAAACAAAATAGAACTACACAATAAATTTATCCCCAATACTTAGAAAATATGGCAAAGAAAATTTCCATGGTTTTATTCACAATGAAAAAGAATTTCTTATTTCTTACCTAAAGCCAAATATCCAAATGAAAAACTACGCGAAAAGAGTTTTCATAACATTTTGAAAAAAAAAATGCCTTAATTGACAATAATGTACTAGGGGAACTACTATAATTTTAACCGTAAAAAAATATTTCATTTACTTCCTTAAAAATACCTCAATCAAAGGCCATTTAAACAGTAATTCCATGATTTACTTCATTTGACAAAACATTTCCTTAAGCAAACAAATACCTGGGTACTGGAGGTAAATGTAGGAACTGACCGGTACCCACCAATCTGTGGGTCGGTTCTGTGATGTAGTGGTAACCATACTTTCCTCCTAAACCCAATGTCGCGGGTTCAATCCCGGCTAGGATCGATGTATTTTTTCAGATGTAAAAATCCTAAGTATGGCTTCCTTCGGAAGGGAAATAAGGCCGTGGGTCTCGTGTCGTAGATTTACGGCAAGATATGTCGGTCCTGGTGCTGTAACCTGGTGGTGGTAACCATACATGCCTTCTAAACCCAAGGTCACGGGTTCAAACACGGCCAGGATCGATGGATTTTATCGGGCGTAAAAGTCCTAAGTATGGCTTCCTTTGGAAGGAAAGTAAAGTCGTGGGTCCCGTGCCCCGAAGAAGAACCTCAAGCCTGAAATAAGAGGCCTCTGAGCAAAATTTATCGGCCGTTTCAAGCCCGGAATTGAATGGGACGCTGATTACCTGAGATGCTAAAGAGCGTCCATAAATAAAACAAATTAACCAATCTGCGGACTTCTCCCCATCCTGCATGAAACGCCTTCATTCGAGAACATCGTTGCCGCACGCTTTGCAACCCATGACGTTGACGAGTATTTCTGCCAAGAATAGGGATTTTTAACCAGGTTCGTAAACAAGCTTTAGAGCACCACACACAACACGGACGATTCAACCACGTACAGCACCATAACCAGTTGCTTTATCGACTGCTTCCGGCACTACACACCTCGACAATGGTGTCGGTTCTGGCGGTCTAAGTGGTAACTATACTTTCCTCATAGAACCAGGATCGATGACTTTTTTCGAGCGTAAAAACTGTAAGTATGGCTTCCTTCCGGAGTAAGATCAACATCATTTGCTACTTACGGGCACTTACAATAGCACCTTCATAAAACCATACAGATATAGGAAATGGGTTTGATTTCCTACAGATCATTACGACAGCTAGCACTGATTAACTCATCCATCGCAAACAAAGATTAGCGTGAGTTAATCTGGGATTTAGGAAGAAAACTCTGGGGGTAGGTGGATGCTGTTTCAACGACAGTGGAAACAGAACATCTGTTGGTCACATTTTCCCAAGTATTATTCTCTGGTGGTGTTAGGTTTTCAGCAATATGTCCTTAGGCTGTTTTTTTGAATGGTGTTCAACGCTCGTTTTTACTATTGAGGCAACAGGCGGTGGACACTGATGATACATGAGGTGAAATGTTATATTGGGAAAGGATTTTTTTTAAAAGGAAGGAAACGTTCCAGGCCTATGTTTAGGGCACCTCCCCGGCATTTGCCATTTATGACGACTGAGGAAAACCTGGAAAAAAACCTGTCAGGGAGGACGATCCTGGCGGGATTCGCACCCCAGACCTCCCGCTCATGAGCCCGCGCCATAACGACCTCGGCCACCCATGGCGGTCCCTTCCTTACGCTGCGGATCCCTTTTTGGTCTAATCAATAAAAATTATTGACACATCAAGGATAAGGCAGGAAAGTGAAGGGCTGTGTTTCAAACAGGCGTGATGCCTTTGTTCAACAAACGTGCACTTTTGCATGATAGTGCCGTTTTGCTATAGTCATGAATATCTTGAAATATTTTCAAACCAATCATCCCCACTATAGACCCAATTCCAGTTAAATATACTGTTTAGGATTTAGTTCAGATGCAACTCTACCATCTCGTCTGCCATTAATTATTACCCATAGGCTTTTTATATAATATATACTTTTTGTTGATTAATAGTATATTGGATATATTTATGGACGCTCTTTAACAGCGTCCCATTCAATTCAGTGCACGAAACCGCCGGAAAATTTTGCTCAGAGGCCTCTTCTTTCAGCCTTGAGATTCTTTATCGTGCGTAAATGTACGACACGGGACCCACGGCTTTACTTCCCTTCCGAAGGAAGCCATACTGAGGATTTTTACGCCCTGGCTGGGTTTGAACCCGCGATTTTGGTTTTAGAAGGCAAGTATGGTTACCACTACATCACCAGGACCGACTATATAACATATACAACAAAAACAAACTCATTACTTGATCCCCAGAGACGAATTAAACTGTTGATACTAAACGTTACTCTTTATTATAACAAGGGGAAGAATAAAAAACATTATACTCTGTAATTTTTAATACAAAAAATGCTTATTTCATGCCTACTGATTCTTTGCAATTTAACTTAATCTCATTTTCCTAAAAGTAAAACATTTACATATTGTTTTCTATGCATGTGTTGACAGAGGCATGGTGCACCTTGGAGCGGGCCTAGCAGCAGGACTGTGCAACATAGCCGCAGGCTTTGCCATAGGCTGTGTCGGCGACTTCAGTATACGAGCAAATGCTCTTCAGCCACAGCTTTTCATAGGCATGATACTCATGCTCATCTTCGCCGAAGTGCTTGGTTTATATGGCCTTATCCTGGCAGTTTTTCTGTACGCGCACTAAAACTCTCCGCATACGATTTGCATGCATAGAAAACGGTCAAGTAATTTAAGCTATCATGGTGAAAAACCTCGACTTCTTTCGGTTCTTGTACATGCATAACGTGTTTTAAATACATAAATGACTTCGTACACTAAACCACCAAATAATACAAGCCTCTCCAAGCATGTCACAGTCCGCCGTGTGATATCAGCCCTTATTAAAATATAAAAACACCAAACTATCTTTCATATTGTATCTGTGATTTGTTATATTAAAAGTGTTTGGAAAACCAAACATCCCTGTTTAAAAACTCCAGTGTAAGCAAATTTTATCACCATTCACAAAATGACTGTAAACATCCCTTCTTCTATCATAGCAATTAACACACAAACATTAAAAGAAGGGAGTTTGACAACGCACTCTCTACTGAAATGTGTTGTTTATTCTGAAGCAGATCTCTATCATTGCTTAAAGAAGTAAAAGTACTACTCTCATACATACGTCAAGGCAACATGAACTTTGCCTTACCATTCTTTAATCCACAGCACACAGGGTGTTAATAAACTGCATCGCAATAGTATCAGATACTGTAGAAACGTTTAAAACAAGCAATTCGAAATACGAAGTCTATGGTCCAAGAAGAAAAATAACGCCGTTATCCAATGATAAAGTAGAAATCACATGTTGATATTTACCTTTACGTCCGATTTACAATTGCTCATCTTCAGCTTTTCAACATTTAGTTTTATAAAAATTACGAACTAATATGACAGTAAGGCAATGCACAACGGTCAACTGATTTAATGTACCTCAGTCTAGATGGAGTTATCTACTTAAGGAACACCGAATGTGTGTGATATAATGGAAAAGAACGTACGTTCGAGTATATATATATATATATATATATATATATATATATATATATAACCTTATGGACAAGGTTAGGTCCATAAGTCTCCGGCCTAACCATTTTCTAGGTATAATTAAAACAAAAACTAAATTTCACTTTTGCAATACACTTAATCTTTATTGCAATGCAATTTTCACACCATTGAATTAACATTTCAACCCACCCCACGAAGTATAAGTCTTGTCTGCAAAATGGACATAAACAGCATCCATCACTTCTTCATCACACTTAAATTTCCTTTCTCGAAGGTCCTTCTTGAGTTTTCAGAAGAGGAAATAGTCGCTGGGAGCTAGATCTGGGCTGTAGGGTGGATGGTCGATTTCCTGGAAGCCACATTTCTTCACAGTTTCAATTCCAAGCAGAACTGTGTGCACAGGCGCGTTGTCGTGAAAAAGGCGCACACCACCACTCGGCTTTCCTCGCCTTTTCTCTGTGATGGAAGTAAGTGGTCTGTGCAGTAGGCAGCACAGTACTCCCCATTTACTGTGGTGTTCCTCTTCTTGAAGTCAATGAAGAGAATTCCTTCACAGTCCCAAAAGATTGTGGCCATGATCTTCTTGGTTGCTGAGTGATCTTGGCCTTTAGAGGCGTGTTAGGCCAGGTTTACGCCTGCTATTCCATTGATTCTCTTTTGGACCAGGGATCATAGTAGAGAACCATTAGTTTCATCTCCTGTAACAATGGTTTGCAGAACTTCTCTCTCGTTGCCACGGCAGAACTATAAAAATGCCTGACAACAGATGACTCGTTGTTGCTTTTGCAGTGAGGAAAGAAGTCTAGACACTCATCTTGCACTAACCTTATTCACGTTAGATGTTCATGAATAATGCGAAGGACTCTTGGTTTAGAAAGACCCCAACCTTGCTGCTATTTCTGTAACTTAGAGCCCAATCGCCGGTCTTCCATAATGTCTTATTCCATATAGCGATGTTGAGCACCTCCGAGAGCCGACCTGCATGCTCTTTGTCCTCAACGCTTTCTCGAAAAAATTTGGCCCATTTTTTACTGTAGAATATGAGAGGGGATGCTTCCCCGTATACACCGTCCAATCGCTGTTTAATTTCATTTGGAGTAAGTCCTTCTTTTGTGAAGAACTTAATAACACCTGGACACTCCATTCCGAAAATGTCGCAATCTTCTACACATAGCCTTCTTTATGCACAACTGAACACAACGGAGCGGAAGTTACAGCTGCACTTATTTACTTAACAGATAAGTTGTGATACGAGATAAGAACTATGCGAAGGCGATAAGGCCGGAAACTTATCAGCGTTATACTGGTCCTTTAGAAACTTAATGGCAAAACTTTTAAACATGAACAGGAAAATTGCTTGTGTTGTAGTGCAGTTCATTTACATCCTGCGTGTGTGTAACATTCCTTATGAGTATATAATGATGTCATTAGAGTCTTTAACCGAATGATCCCTAATGTGCTTCCTTAGTTTTAATATAAAGATAAGGTGTCAATACCACTTATCGCAATTATTAGTGACCGGCAAAAATCACGAGTTGGAAGGTGCAATTGCACTTACGGAACTTACATGGATAAAAATGTTTTAAAAATCGTTAACTTTATAATTGCTAAAATACTTTTTTTCGGTGTTATCATGTCCGCCTTTCATTCTGTTGCTATTTTCGCCTTCATGCTAACAGCACTGTCCTAAATTAATATTTCCATTGCGTTTTTTTACAATTCTTTTCTCTTTAAAAATGTGTTGCTAACTTAATATTTTAAATACTGAGTGATTCGCTTAGAGGTATCACGAAGAAAATGCTCACCGTTTAAAAATAGAGGAACATATTGTTATTATTTGCATATTACAAGATAGAGAAAATCTCCAACGTTATCACAATGATGTGAAGAACATGCGCGTGCTCTGAGGCGTTTTGCAGAACAGAAATTTGTTAAGCGTATTCGCCGCGAATGTTAGGAGTGGCGTCTATGTCTGTAGAACAACTGAAGATGCACCGACTATTCTTCTAAACTTGGAGAGTACATACGTTAATAAACCATTATTTACAGTTCAAATTATCACTTATTTCTTGATATATCTAATTGGTGCAGTCAAATGAATGCTACAGGAGTATCTTATGCTTTTTAAGTGCACTGTTGCACCTGTATGTGTATTCCTTGTAAGAGTGATTGTTTACATCATTATTGATTTAAATTATAAAAAAAGCGTGCAAGCTGAAAGCGTCGAAATATGAACTCTATGCAGTTTAGTAGTTTTTTTAATCCCCTTCGTTTTTGCACATAAGATAGCATTTTGCTGATAATTATCCCATACTAGTTGCATATATGGAAGGAACCTCTTTAGGAAATCGCCTATAGAAGACTAATGTGTACGGTTTAGTCCTTAGAAGATGATCCACAATCAGACAAGTGAATAGGGCAATCACACTAAACCAATAAATGGTTTAGTTAGTTGGGCTAGTACTCAAGAATATCTATGACGTCATGTGTCTCAATGGCAGAAATGTTAAAAACTAAGGCGAATATTTAAAAATAATCGCACTTTCTTCCGTTTAATTAGTGCTGGACGATTTTTCAAGGTCATTTCTCAACTAGGGTGAGGTCACGATGAGGGAAATGCTCATTTATTTTTGTTATTATTTGGTGTGTCAAGTAACGTTTGAATGCCAGTTAATTTTTTTTTTCTCCATAATTTCATACACTTTACTTTTAGATGCACGTTTTTCTAGCCAGGCAACAGATGACTTACAACGTTTAATGTAAGCGGCTTGTCTCTGTGTTATGTACGACCAGTAACAAGCTGAAATTACTCTAATTCCTTTGTGTAACATGAAACTCTCGCCTTCTTATATTAGTATATCGTCCTTCAGCCTGCATCGCCGTGGTCGAGTTTCACTTTGAGATTTTGTCTTTCTTTACTATGAATCCGCCCGCATTGGTTTATTTCAGTATGCTTTCTCTTCCTAAAACTAACTGGACTATAAATTTCTTCTTCAGTCTCTTTAAGGCCGTTCTTCCTTTTGTGGATTATCCATAACATCTGTCAAGTCATCTATAAATGAGGTTTTAGACAGGAAATTTTGTTTCTCTTTTCGGGGTTTTCAAATGATGCTTCCTCTCCGGCGTTCCCTCTTTCCTTACATTTTACTACACTGCTGGTCAACTTTGTGCGTGTTCGTAATCCATGCGTTCTGTTGTTTGACAGGACCGTTTGTGATCCACTGGTCTCAGACTTGTCTTGCCGTGGACGCATTTCGTCCACCAATTTTCCAGAATGACATCCGGCGCTCTCGGTATGCCGTAATTCTCCCTTGATCAAATTCTGGTATTGCTGTCGCATTTTCGACGATTCATGCTCGTTCCTTTTGAGAAAATGTGTAGCGGGTCGGTTTAACGCGGCTCCTATGGGCTGGACAGTACTTACGGATGGCAAACGCACTATACCTCCACTGATTTAGAATTTTTATCTCTTTAACGAGCTAATTATGACATGTTTAGGCCTGTTGCTGGTCTCACTCTTCCTACACATTTCACGATTCTCACGATGTTTTATAATAAATTATTTTCACTTTTAATTTTAAAACATTTGGAGGATATGAATTAACGAATTAATTATATACCGAGGAGTCAAAATGTATACACACTTTCACAGTAGATATCTATTTAACATATTTCACGAAAAACAACAGTATGATGTTCTGTAAACAGATGTGACTCACATACATTATGATAGCGTTTCAATGAAATGGAGCCAAGATTATCGTTTGAACAGCGGAAAGCAATTTTGAAGTGGTATTGGAAAACGGGGAATGTTGTTGAAGTTCAAAGACAATGGAGACGTAAGTACCGCGTTCTCCGGGTCTAACTCCGTTGGACTTCTACCTATGAGGAACTCTTAAGGATGTTGTATACCGTAGAAAATCCAGTTACACTGACAGTACTTCGGGAAGAAATTGAAACGGCATGTGCTGCAATCGCTGAGGACACTTTCGCAAACGTTGCTCAATCAGTAGTTCAACGTACTCAAAAGTGTATCGACGTCGATGATGGACATTTTGTAACTGTAAAAGTTTAAGATGATTAGTGCTCATCATTTTCTGTTTGCGTGAATTCAGATTTGTTATGTTAACACAGTTTTTTTTCTTTTTTCTCCCCCCCCCCTTAAGTCTCTTTTCTTCTTCTTCTTCTTCTTCTTCTTCTTCTTCTTCTTCTTCTTCTTCTTAGCTTAAAGTATGTATTTTTCCCCGCCCTCTGTATACAACACATGAAAAGGCTAAAACTATGCAGAAGTGGAACAAAAGTCCCATTTCGGCACGGGTGGTTAAAATAAATTATTATTAGATAAATATACTATAATGGGAAAGGGGAGTCTGCTAAGGTGACTTTTTTCATACAAAAGGCTGAATAAATTGAAAATATACCAGATCATTATTTCTGTCAAAATTACACTTCGATAACGTTACAATTAAATAAACTCCGTTAAAAAGGAATTGCGTAAACCAAGCGAATCTCTAAACAAGTAGATTAAGTTTAAAAAAAGAACAAAATTCCACATTGTGGCCTTTTAATTAATGAAATAAGTTACGACATTATTGTGTGTAAATTAGCATGGCAAGCTCTAAAACTAACTCATAAAAGAAAACCTGAACTATAATGTTTTACTTAATTTGTCCGTTTTTTTCCATCCAAAATTTTTTTAAAATAAATATCTAGTGAAATCAACATACTTTTCAAGAGTCAGGGAAACAAAATTAGAATTCCTGCAATCTATAATTATTACAAAAGAGAAACCTCATATTATTATTATTATTATTATTATTATTATTATTAAACCACAAAAATTAATGACATACTATTAATTACATGATATATATGACATCTGATAGATAAAGCTATACTCTGTAGGCATTTTTAAACATTTATCATGTTTATGAACTGAGCCCTTGGTATCTTTACATTCACTAAATTAGAGAGAAATAACAGAAAATGTCCACCTACTTGCGTATTTGAAAAGAGAAGTTTATATGTATCAATAAATCAAAAAATGTTACTATTTAAAACAATTACCATGCACTAAATAAATATACACTATCAACAATATACCATCGAAAGTTCCAACGATTTTCCAATAGCTTTGAGATTTAATTTAACTGTTATTGTAGTAAAAACAATAATACAAACGTTTTCCGAAGGTTATTACACAACGCTCTAACGTACAAACATAATTCTCACACACATATAGATTAATATTTCACAGTGGCTATCTTCATGACAATCTTCTGTTAAAAATAAAACATTTGCAATGTTATAAATATAGTTTATATGCCGAATTAATTTTTTTTTATTTTGAAAAAAAACAGACAGAAAATTAAGCGCTATAGAGTTTTTTTAATATAAATTTCGTTTTTCAGATATCCCCTATTCCTAATGGTCCGATTTCCCTAATTTTCAGAAACTATTCTTATTTTATTAAAATGATATATACGGAGTTTTGTTATGAAAAAATAAACATTGGTGCCTCTAGAAATATTTTCAATTTTGAATTTTGGTTAAACGCTCCCCTCCACTCTTGATAGTCTGATTTCAATGGTTTTCAGAAACTATTTTCATATTTTATTTCAATGGCATGCAACGAGTTTCATTGAGAGAAAATAAAAATTGTGGCCACCAGAGGTATTGTTAAATTTCGCTTTTCAAGTACAACCCCACTCCGAATGGTCCGATTTTCCTGGCTTTCAGAAACAACTTTTCTTGTTTTATTTAAATTTTATTTGCCTCATTTTATTGCGAAAAAACGTAATATTTGTGTGCAACCAGAACGATTTTTAAATATTAGGTTTTATTTAAACCCCCACACCTAATAGTCTGATTTTGACTATTTTTATTAATATACTTTAATGGCATGTACAGAGTTTCGTTGAGATAAAACAAAAATTGTGAACACTAGAGAGAGATTTTTAAAGTTTTGCTTTAGGCTGACCGCCACCCCCAATGGTTCAATTTTGGTTTGTTAATTGATCTTTATACGCCGAGTTTAGTTGAGGGCAGCCGCTAAAGTATTAATAGATACATACTGCTTTAGGTTAATCCCCTCCCCTTTATCCAATTGTGCTGTTTTTTGAACTCGATGAATTATTTATTAATTTATCGTTATATGCAGAGTTTCTTTGAGAATATGCAACAATTGCGGCCGCTAGAGACCCAAGCATTATATAAGTGTATACGAGGTCTGCTCAAAAAAAATCCGGAACATTGGTAATTTCACGCCAATGGAGTGTTGGAGCGAAATATGGTTGGCATCCCTGCACACTCCTGTGTTTAATGTGTATCTGCCGGAAGTTTCATTATTGTATGTCTTTTAGTTATAGTTCAGTACTGTATTGAGTAGAACGTTGTGTCGCACAGTTTGCAAATTTCGAGATGGCCGAGTTAGAGGAGCAAGCGTCTGCATTAAATTTTACGTGAAACTCAAGAGAACCTTTACAGCGACACGCCAAATGATGCAGGAAGCCTATGGTGATGAGGCTTAAGCCGTACTCGGTGTTACGAATGGTTCACGCGGTTTAAAAATGGCCGGAAGGAAGTTAAACATGACCGTCGTTCAACACGCCCTTCGACGTGATAATTGAACACTGATTGTCCGAGAGATTGCAGAAGAATGTAACATTTCAGTTGGATCATGTCATGAAATCTTACACAGCACCTTGGAATGCATCGTGTTGCCGCCAAGTTCATCCCTCGGCTCATGAATCAAGACATCGCAATCTGTGGAGACCTTTTAGATGCCGCAAATGAAAATGAGATGTTCCTTAAGAGAATCATAACTGGTGATGAGACCAAGGTTCAATCTTCACAATGGGTCGGGAAAGGTTCTGAAAGACCATAAAAAGCTCGTCAGGTCAGATCAAATGTGAAAGCCATGCTGACAGTTTTCTTTGATTTTGAAGGATTAGTTCATCATAAATGTGCGCCACAGGGACAAATTGTTAATCGATGATGGTATCGGGACGTGTTGCGACGCCTGCGAGAAAATACGAGAAAGAAATGGCCTGAAATGTGGCGAGACAATTCATGGCTCTTGCATCACGATAACGCACCCGCACATTCATTCCTGTTGGTGCGTGACTATTCCACAAAAAACTTAATAACTGTGCTGCCTCATCCTCCGTACTCTCCAGACCTGGCCCCTGCGGACCTTTTTTTTTTTTTTTTTTTTTTTTTTTTTTTTTCCCAAAGTTGAAAACCTCGTTGAAAGGACGAAGATTTGCAACGATAGACGAGATAAAAGAAAATTCGCAGGCGGCGCTTCGCACGATCCAGAAAGAGGTGTACCAAGATTGCTTCCGGAAGTGGAAACGGCGTTGGGAGCTGTATCAATTGTGGAGGAGAGTATTTCGAAGGAGACCATGCACAATAAGTAGAAAAATTTTGTGAACAAAGTTCCGAACTTTTTTGAACAGACCTCGTGTGTAAACATGAGCTGCGTAAACTAAGCGAATTCCTCGCCGAGTTGAATAAAGTTATCTTTCCATGGTACTTTAAGAGATTTTATTCTTTGCATTGCCGCTACTGATAGTCACCACAATAATTATCTATGGCAAGAGGTTGCTTTTTATTATTTGTTTGACTTATATAAGGACGCTCATAAAATATCTCTGGTCATTAGCATCCCATTCAATTTAGGGCGTGAAACGGCAGATAAACTTTGCTCGAAAGTTCCTTCTTTCAGATTTGAGGTTAGTTTACATGCCGTAAATCCATGATACAAGACCAACGCTTTACTTCCTTTCCGAAAGGAGGGGATGTTGAAGATTTTTGCGCCCTAAGAATCCATCGATCCGCGATCTTATGTCTACAGGAAAACATGGTTACCACTACACCACTGACTGGAAAGATATATAGCGTATATATAACCAATGTTACATATCCCAAGTAAAGGAGTGGTTACGTGACAAATTAGTAATCGAGTTTGTGCACGCATTACAAAGTGGTAGTAGAGCGTGGTCACAAAGTGCTAACAGATCTCGTGCTATCGTGCACATTGCTAAAATAAGATACCAGTGAGAAGCAGAGGGATGAAGATGCTGTGATGAAAGCAGTAGAATGCAGCCACCAGTTTTCTAATTGCATTAATCAGCAACATTGCTTACTGGGGAAGTACAAATTATTTAAAATGTGAACTAACAGCTCGCACTGTGAACTTGTTCAATCGCCTTTGCTTGCTTCAGACAACTCCAAGATAGAAATGTGAAAGAAAGGTATCTGAAAAGCGAAATTTAAAAATGCCTCTAGTGTTTCAAAAGTGAAAAAGTTTGTGAATATAAACTAGCGGGGGAATTGGAATACATTAGCACAGAAACAGAACAACTTGGATGTTCTGCCCAGCGACGAAAACAAAATATATAAATACAGTGTACAAGATCGTCTGTAACTTTCAACCCGCTTTGTTTCTCTAAAAGTTTCCACAAAGCAAATTTATGATTCGCTTGAACAGCCTTTCTCAATAACAAAATAAAACCAAATTCATATTTTGTACGCCTGTAAATAAACGGTAAGATTTTCCTTCTAAAACGTTCATTTCCGTTTCAAATTATTAATTCTTCAAAATATTGCCTTATTAGATAGTAAATCATGTTTTACGTTTGTTTCATCACTTTTTATTCCTTTTTAGACCCTATTTTATTTCTGCGTCATGCTTTTTATCCATAACAAAATCTTATCCTCAGTAATTAGACAACGCATTGTTCAGTTTTTCATTGTAGGGTGTGGTCAATTTCACCAAGTATCACTTACTATTGCTTTAATGAGAACCTTTACAATTCTCCTAGCTCTTTACGAATAGACATTTCGCGAACATAAACAGGATTAGCCGTGCTTATGACCCAGAGAGGCTTCAGCCCTCCTAACGCTCCGGCGCTAATGTACTTTATTTTTTCCAATATTAGTCATAATGTGTTCTTTTCATTGCAACACTAACATTTTGGTAAACACTAAAACGCGAGCGCTACAAGGTAAAATAACAAGTATTGACTTTTCATCACCGCCGTGAATTCCTTTAAACTTGCATAAAATGGCTATAGAAATTGGCTAGAGGATTAATTCCACAACTTTTCGATTCTTGATATAAAGTACAAGACATTAGTATGTGAATAAAGTAAACCTAGTTAGATTGATTTTTGTACCCTTGCGCTGGAAACAGAGCACAAGCTAAATCCGACAACTTTTTAATACTTAATACGTTTAGGAGTATAATTACAGAAAACCACGCCTAAAATAATTAGCAAAGTAATCTAAAGTGATTGAGTGCTTTAGTATCAATTTTTTAAACGATTAAAAGAGAAAGTTCACGCGGCGATATTGGTAAGAACCAAGAGAGAGAATCAAATACTCAAAGCTAATGTTTTCTATATCACTGAGGTTTTATACAGACTGCATAAAGCAGTAGGGTCGCGACTCTGGGAGAAGTGTTGAACAAAGCATCGAGGAGTTTTAATGAAGCTCATTTTAGACAGCCATGTGTGAAGGCTTTTAAACATTTGACGATAATGTTAAAAATTAGATTTTATAATTATGTTTAAAAATGTTTGTTTTAACACGGTGTTAAAAATAAATTACTTTCAACATACCAAGGAAGCCAAAAAGTGTACACACGCTTTCACTTACAAGCTACGACAAAAGTCTTACGTTTCATTTGAGAAAGTGCATTGTGACACGTTCAAAATGGAGTTTCGAGCTATTATTAAGTTCTTCACAAAAAGGACTTACTCCGAATGAAATTAAACAGAGATTGGACGGTGTATACGGGGAAGCATCCCCCTCAAAAGAATGGGCCAAACGTTTTTTCGAAAGGGTCGAGAAAGCATTGAAGACGAAGAGCGTGAAGGTCGGCCCTTGGAAGTGCTCACTGCTGAAAACATCGCTCTAGTGGAAGAAGAAATTATGGAAGACCGGCGGCTCAAAGTTACACAAATAGCAGCAAGATTGGGCCTTTCTAAACCAACAGTCCTTGGAATTATTCATGAACATTTAAACATGAATAAGGTTAATGCAAGATGGGTGCCTAGACTTCTTTCCTCAGTTCAAAAGCATCTTTTGTCAGGAAATTTTGGAGCTCTGCCATGGCACGAGAGAGAAGTTGTGCAAACCATTGTTACAGGAGATGAAACTGTGGTCTTCTACTATGATCCCTTGTCCAAAAGAGAATCAGTGGAGTGGCGTAAACCTGGCGTAGTACCGTCTCTAAAGGCGAAGGCCAAGAAGATGACCACAATCTTTTGGGACTGTGAGGGAATATCTTCATTGACTTCAAGGAGAGGAACACCACTGTAAATGGGGAGTACTATGCTGGCCTACTGTACAGACTACGTGCTTTCATCAAAGAGAAAAGTCGAGGAGAGCTGAGTGGTAGTGTGCGCCTTCTTCACTACAACGCGCCTGTGCACACAGCTCTTGTCGCACAGGAAGCTGTGAAGAAATGTGGCTTTAAGGAGATCGATCATCCACCCTACAGCGCAGATCTACCTCCCAGAGTGACTATTTCCTCTTCTCAAAATTCACGAAGGACCTTCGAGGAAGGAAATTTAAGTGTGACGAAAAAGTGATGGATTCTGTTTATGTCCATTTTGCAGACAAGACTTGTGATTATTTTAAAATGCTAAATCAAAGAGGTGAAAATTGTGTTGCAATAAAGGGTAACTATGTTAAAAAGTGAAATATAGATTTTGTCTTTATCATACCTAGAAAATGGTTAGGCTGGAATCTTGTGAACCTACCCTCATACGCTAGAACAAAGAACGTTTTCGAAAAATGCACTTTTTAGACTGGTGCACTTTCGAACTCAAGGCATTTTCATTGACATGAAACATGCATACACACACAAATAATAAAATAAAAACAAATAAATAACGTTTTAACAGAAAAGAAGATTAAAGAAATAGACTATATATTAAAACGACTCCTCCATAGTCTTAGCGCAGTTAACCCCGCAAGTTGGTGTATCTATCGGTAGTGCGTATAAAGCCATTGAGTTGTTGAACTTTCATTATTGCTATACCTGAAATAAAACCGGTATAGGCGCTGAATTAAAGTATTCGGGAGGATGAACTGCGCAGAGTATTCAGACATGTCTTACAATGGTGGCGTATATAATATCAATTACTATTTATTAGTAATAAGTTATGAAAAAACCTCTATATGATTTCTTTCGACGCGTGGTGAGGTCGTTATGGAGTAACTTCCCAATGGCATAATACATTTCTGATTGCATAGTGGAATGAGGGTCCTGTATTAATGCCTTTTTATTGACACCTGAAAGATAGCTTGATAACAACTGAGATCTGAAACACTTTTCATTGAATGGAGAGAAGAATATGTCAAGTATTTCTTTTCTTATTTTCGAAAGAGTTCTCTACGAGGTCCTACACATACAGTTTAAGAAAGTGCTCTTAGCCAAGGCCTATAATAACAATGTAGTACTTTGTTAAGAAAAGTACTTTTCATGATACTCTGTGTGCAGCGTGTGGCCATTTTACGATGGACCCAAGAGTAGAACAGAGAGTGTGCATCAAATTCTGTGCAAGTCTCAGGGAAAATGCTACGGAGACCCTCGCAATGATTCAACAAATATTTGGGGGACAAAGCATGAATTTGAGTGGCATGCACGGCCGTAAAACTCACACCGGTAGGCACGTCAGCTACACAACGTCTGACATTGTTGCCAAAGTTCAACACCTCATTCGTGAGGATCGACGTCGAAACATTAAGGATCTTGTTCATGAAAAGGGAATTGGTTATGGAACATGCCAACGAATTTTAACTAATGAATTAGGCATGCATCGTGTCGCCGCAAAATTTGTGCCAAGGACCCTGACTGCTGATCAGAAGGCGCAGCGTGTTGAAGTTTACGCGGAACTTCATCAGGTATTATCCGATGACCCAACCTTCTTGCCCAGGATCATCACCGGCGAAGAGAGCTGGATGTACGCTTATGACCGTGAGATTAAACAACAATCCCCCCAGTGGAAGAGCCCGAACTCACAAGCCCCCCCCCCCCAAAGCGAGACAAGTGAAGAGCAAACTCAAGAACATGCTCTTCGTTTTCTTTGATACCAAGGAGATTGTGCACAAAAAATTCGTCCCACCAAATCAAATAGTGAATTCCACGTATTACGTGACGTTTTGCAAAGGCACCGTGAAAATGTGCGGAGACGACGGCCCAAACTTTGGCGAACTGGCTGTTGCATCACGATAATGCAATGCAACACTATTCCTTGTTCACCAGGAGCTTTTTGACGAAAAACAACATGACGGTTGTCTCTCACCCACCGTACTCGCCTGATTTGGCACCCTGCGACTTCGTTCTATTCCCCAAACTGAAAATCAAGTTGAAAAGGCGTCTGTTCGACACAATTGAGGAGATTCAAGAAGAAACGCTCAAAGAACATAACTTCCAAGATGCACTTGGAAAATGGCAGAATCGCTGGGACGTGTGGAAGGGAACTACTTCGAGGGTGACGGCGGTCATTAGTCTCAAAGTAAGCTTTTGACCAGATGGGAACACCAGTCCCGAATATTCTGCATAACACGTCGTACATATAAAAAAAAGTTTTGCGAAAGTTTTCAAGTATACCGGTCCCAACTAGCAGCACCATAAAAGGACTCGTACAGAAAGTGTATTTTTTTTTTCAATAACACCGTTAAATTTTCATAAGACATTTAGGGGAGGTATGTGCCAGATTAGAATACATTCCGCACAAGACTTCCAAACGTTTGCCACAAGATCAGGTAAATTAAACGGTTCAGCAAGAATAGGTTCAAAATTCCTTAACTAAAACCAAAAAGAATTGTTATAGCAATTACAATGCTGACTTAACAGTAACTGGATATTCAACAGTGTTAGCGAAGAAACTGCTGTACAATAAAGTTGTTTCATGAATATGGACATTTCACCGTAGACTGAACGCGCGCTGTTCATCTGTGGGATACTTCCGTAATATCACATGAGCCAACGCTTGTGTTATACTATCCGATAGACCTACGCAACAAGTTTGCTTTCGGAGAAGTTAAGAAAAAATAAAAATATCTCCGAAGGCTGTTAAATATGGAATTATGATAATTTTTGACAACATTCCTTTATTCATCCTTGATAATGTTTCTTAAAATAGTCCCCGTTGAATGTACTGCACCTTTCCCAGTATTTCTGCCAGTCTTCAAAGAAATGCAGGGAATCAGTTCATGATTCAGAATCGACTCCGTAGCCTGATGATGGAAAATGCCGTCTACGAAGGTTTCTTAAATGTGCAGAAAAGGAAAAAGTAACACGGGTCTAAATTTGTACTGTAGGCATGGTGAGAGACACGCTTCACATTAATTTTTGAGATATACACCAACAGCATTTGCGATGTGCGGCCGTGCATTGTCGTGGTTCAGTTTGTGTGCAGGTAAGCCATTCCTTGAATATTCGAAACATGAGATTACCAGTAGGAGCTCCACATTGCTCGTAGGATGGAAGCTTCATCAGCAGCGATTAACTTGGAAAGAAACGCCGCATCTTGTTGTCACATCTTCATGCATGCTACCGTCCTTTCGTTTGGGAATCAGCAGTCTTGGAACCCACCGAGCATATACACATCTCATGTGCATGGTATCACTGATTTGTTCTTAAATGTTTTCGACGATTCTCTCTTACAAGAACAACAGTGGTGTTCATGTTTTCTTCCTTCATAGCATAAACTGAAGCAACAAGTCGCACCCTCCTTTAAAATTTTACCTCCCCTTTTTAAGCAATATAAACATCTTCGCACTGTGATTTAGGAAAAAACAAACTTTCCATAGGCCTCAGCTGAAAATGAAAGCAGAATTTCAGAGCACATATTGTTAGTTTGTGTATCACCTCATTTTGCTGTGGGCGGAACTGAACCTGTCTCAATTTGAACACCTCTCACAGAAGGGAACTGGAAATGATAACAATGAAACTAGTACCACGTGCACATTACAGATAAAGTAACAAAACACTGTAAAGTTAAATTTTACAAATTACCTATGCCTGTAAATAAAGTCTGCTGGTTTTTTATTGACAATATTCATACGAAAGTTCACAGCTTTAACATATTATATTTTTAATTAAAATAATGTTCGCTCTAGACTTTTTGAAGAAACTGCAATTTAGTTCATTTTATTTACATTTCTAAATATACTTCATAATGACTGAATCTGAAGGAAACATTAACAGCAAAAACCAATAGTATAGATCACACATGTGAATTGCATTATTATTATTATTATTATTATTATTATTATTATTTAGAAGCAAAGCGTGTTTCGAAATATTTCTCACATATTACAGCATACTTCAGACTATGGCGGTCAATCAGTTTCGTTTTCTTAGATTTGAATTCTCGCCAGTATGTAGGAATCATGCGGTTCCTAGAGATAACCGATTATTGTACATAATATTTTCAACATATCTAAAAATAAATAAAATAAAGATGAAAACGAGAAAGCAATGACTAAATATAATTGTATTTCTTCATAAACTCTCACGTTGATTGGCGTGTTTTACAAAATCAACCGTGTGTGTTAAAATTAATTTTCTTACTTATACAGGTTAAAAGAGAGGTGTTAATTCAAGTGTTCAATTCCAAAACTCGCTAACCCCAAAATTACCGAAAATGAGATTTTAATGTCATTTTGTTCCACATTTTCCCTTACAAGAAAATGTAATGTTTGTATCCTCAAAACTCACTAAGTCTATGTAAACATATGGACAAAAAAAAACCGGCCACTGCAACGGCGTTGTTAAATCCAGAGTCTCAAATGTTATGGACTGTAGAGCATGGAAAATGAAGATGAGACTATGAGAAATAAGCGTTTGGTTGTTGAAGGTGATTTTATTATGTAAACATAAATTATATAAATTACGTCATAAAATGAATACAAAAACTTTTGTATTACTCGACACTTATTTTAATAAATGTGTCTCAAAAAATTTATTGCGTCCAAATCCACAATATACCAATCCCCCATTCTTGTTCTAAAGCACTACACCTGCATTTATATCCTTGTTTCCTTTCAGTTGTATTAATTGCTTATGGGAATGCAATTTTAACGCTTCCTTGAAAGTAGCAACTCCAACTGAAAAGTTTATATTTTAAGCAATAGATGTTTGCTCTTCCTGAAAAATGTATGTTAACTTTTCTGTATATTCTGTCATGCCACCCATAATAACATTGTTTTTATGTTACAGGAGTGGAGTATACAAGTTAACATAAATATGAGCTTCTTGCAGTTTCATTTGGAACTACACCTACAAATTATCAAGTGTAAGTTAGCGAAAAGCTGACTTCTGTAATTACCTGCATTTGAAAGCATCTTTATAAGTTAGGGTTTCTAAACGCTTTTGTCCCTTCCCCCCTCCAACCTAATCTTAACAATCATCAGTAAAAGAGTGTACAAATACATGCAGCGAGAAAAGTGTGAATAAAAGCGAAGTGTACGATTTCTTGAAGAGCGAACACCAACTAAATCCTGTGGTACGAGTGAGCGAATCCCCACAAGGTGAAAAACGCTTTTACGGATTGAACATGCTACGTCGATTGTTTTCTCTGACTGTTTTAAACAGTGAGCCGCAAGGTAGCAACCTCATGAGGCGATCTTCCTTTCAATTCTTACATACAGCATTCTGAAACTTGTTAAAGGCGAATTTTTGTTTGCTTCAATTCGCTCAGACAGAGGAAATCATGCACATAAAAAGTTTCTGATGGATGACACTTTAACAAATGACAATGTACGCTTCTAACAGAATCCACTTAATAAAGACTGAGACTGCTCTCAAGAAAACTCTAAACGATTAAGCAAAAAGAGCAATGGGAAGATGAACCAGCTCTAAATGTACAGTTCAATATAGAAATTACGAATCAGATAGTGCTAAAAACAATTGTGTTAATTGTGTTTCAAGGGAAGAACAATTAAGTAAATGTCTATAAAAAATTTGAGAGTGACGTCAATTCATTGTACAACACAAAATAATCTACGTAGTTTTGAGTTAGTTTTAAATAAGACGAACTTGCCCTCGAGCATATAACGCGATGGCAGAGCCCGGAAGTTAGGTAAATGCCTTTTCTATCTGGGTGGATATATTTAACATGTTTCCGTACATTTGGGGTCGCGGTCAGTTTTTATATTGGCGTCTGTTTCCTATTTTAAGTTGTTTTGCTTTGTGCATCATTGTAAATTTTCTGCGATTATTTACACATTTTTAAAAACATATAAAGGTATTCAATATATCGAAGTGAAAAAGGGCATATTCACCTCACAGATATTTGTTATATGTTTCGTTTTGAGTAGTCAAAAACGTTCTCCTCAACCAATTCGCTTAAGCTCTTTAAATAGGAGAAGCTTCATTAGTAAAAGGAACGCACGGCTACCTCGGACATACGAATAGCAGGAAATAGAGAGTATGAGGGAAGTAGTGTAGTTTTGAATAGTCCTGGCGAATGGCCTTATTTTGATCTGTGCGAGACAATTGTAGGAAATTTGTAGTGGGGCTGAATTCTCAGCTCCATAAATGTAACAAACAATTGCGAGCAAGCAAAACGAGGACGGTACCTGTGCAATAAGCCGTTCCTGTAAGAGACCTCTAGCCTGATTCTCCTATAAATGAACTCGACCAAAAACCACTGCGCATCTTTTGCTCATTCATCAGGACTATTCAAAAGACTTAAGTTTGTCTTGATCAACATTTCCACGATGTCTGAAAAGTGAATGTTCTATTGCAATCTATAGTTTGTTTTAAACACTTTAGCGGAAGTAAAGCGTTCTTTTTTTATGGTGATTTCCTTTGACAAGTGGCTGACTATGACACTTGATACTCCGAGAAAAATACATTGATATTATAATACAAAATTGTTAAGTATCTTAAATACCTGTTTACATTGATAATGAGCGAGATTACTCTCAATTTTCACTTTTAATATAAATGCCTGCAGTTCTTGCTCTAATATGACAATTTCAATCAATGGTAGTTAATATTATGTTCAGCCTACAGTATATACATATACTTCTTGCAAAGCTGTGCGATTAACCGCGTGTAGACTTCACTCTATATGATAACGGCTAAAAGGAAAACGCTGAATCATGCGCTAGGGTGGTATGCAAGATCAGGGAGTGGCTTGTCGCCTCATCCAATTTTCTATGAGCATGAGCCCTAAAGTTAAGGTTATAGACATCTTTCTGAGAAGCTTCATGTGCCCGCCCAGATGCCATATCACAATAGTGACACGGTCAGGTTGCGGAATGTGGCTGCCACCGGGGTCATCGCAGACCGGTTTCCGCCCCTTACAGCCTCGAGGCCTCCTCCATTGGAGGTATCCGTAAACTAACGGTGCACTTCATGCAGCACACTGCTTGACATTCCTCTTATTTAGCACTAATTTTTGTTTTCCTGCATTTTTCGTACATCGCAGCTCCAGAAGTTTCGACATCATACACCGTCCCACACTTAACAGTTTTACGGTGCTCCCAACTGACTTGTATGCAAAGACAGTCTGCTTTTGTTTCCACGTCCAAGACGTGACTAAGTTGGGCACACAGTCCTTAGACATGCCATACTTAGCTTGTTTTTATTCAAGAATCTGAAACTATCCAACAATCAGATGGATGCAGATTTAGGGCTATGATTGTTCCTAAAAGCACAACTTTCTTCGGTCCAGGTGATTTCAGCCTATCAAAATGGATATCAAGAGGTTTGTTTCTCATTTTTTTTTTTTTTTGAACGGTGTTTAACGCCCGGTTTTACTACAGAGGCACCACAGGCTGCGAACACTTGATACATGAGATAAAATGATAAATTGGGAAAGGATCTCTTTTTAAGGAACGAAACGTTCCAGGCCTATGTTTAGGGTGCCTACCCGGCATTTGCCATTATTGACTGAGGGAAACCTGGAAAAAACCTGAGTCAGGGAGGACGGTCCTGGTGGGATTCGAACCCCAGAACTCCCGCTCACAAGTCCACTGGAAGTGTCAACCTGAGAACGCTGACTAAGTGTACTGAGGTCATGGTATATCGGGAAATAGACATTACTGCGTGATTTAATACGCCTACGCTAGCCATATACGTGAATTCCGTCACTTTAATATCATTAGCTTCTTGTGCACAATGTGCATCCTCGCTTATTTAAATGAATGGAAGAGCTTTGTGGTGCGATCCTAGAGAGAAAAGGCTGAGTAAGGACTTTAAAGTCAACAAGAGCATGAAACTTTCACTTTCAAAATTAATCAAATAAGTAGTTAATGTTACCTCTTCACAAAAAATAATTTTTTTCCACGCTTAATTTATGAACTGACGAAAGGATAGTCCTTTTCCATTTAATGAACTTTTTTATTTATTTTACAAAATGTAACTGTATAAAGATGCAACTTTGGAGAGATACATACCTGTTGTGAAATGTGATTCCATTAAAAGATTAACATCTAATATATAATTGCCATACTTGATGTTTGGCTTTGGTCAAAATGACAATTTTAAAATGTGAGCTTAAGAACCGTCGATTAACCATATGAAAATTGCATGTTTTCAGGCAAAATAAAAACAATACCGAGAGAAAACTACATTTAGACTTTTAATTGCAGTTGTCCTTTACCATAAACTGTCGTCTTATTGTATCCTTTACCTCCAGAACTGGAAATATTTAGAATTGGACCACATTCTGCAGAAAGAAACCAACTTAGAATATAAAACCGCTGTTAAAATTTAAACATAGTTTGAAATTTACGATTAAGTGTAATAAATCACCTATTTATTTTCGTGAACCTGCAGATATAAAAATTATCTCTTGAATTTCGTTAATTACCTATATAACAGCTACATCAATCTGCAGAATGTGACCAAACTGTTTGATTTAATAAATCCATGCCTGATTTATATCACCCTAGTACTTGCGCTCATAACCAGTTTAGTAGTCAACAGAGAACAAATGCGCATCAAATTCGCTACAAACAAAATTACCATCTCTCTGTTATTGCGACAGAACAGAGAGCTTGTGTCTAAGTGACGCATTCCGACAAGATTGGTGAAGTTTGGTAAGTGCTGAAACATGTTATTACTTTCACCTCTTCATGTATTTCAGACTAGAACGTAATAACTAGGACTAGAGCTAATGCGTCATTAGTTGCACATTCCAGCAAAGGAGCTCGTAGGCAAAATACAGAAGTAAAGTCATAAAGTATGTTTTGTAATAACACATACTTCTATTCCCCCTCTCACCGCATGGCGTCAATCGAAAAGCTTATACTTAATTTGGCAGAATTCAGTGTTTTAATAATTTTATTTCCGATCTTCGAAATCGGTTCCTTTTTTTTTTTTTTTTTTTCCCCTAAGAGAAAGTTGTAACCTCTAAGACTTTTTTTTTTTTAAATTTTTTTTCATAAGCCATTTACTAAGGTAAAATGCTGACAAGAAAAATTCACAGAGTGGAATATATAAAGAAAAGACTGCTTGCTAAGAATGAAGTATGGATTTAAACCAGTAGCGGAAATACAGCGATGGTTCTCTCGAGTTCTCCAAAGACTTCAATTAGCCACCGAATATTCACTGACATGCCTCAACTTGTGTTTCTTCAAATATTATACAGTACATTACACTTATGACATTAGTGGTATCGCTGCAACTTCATCAACCTTTAGTTACTTGCTCACTTTCAAATCTCACCTGGCAAAAGGGGATACAGTGTTAAGAACCAAACACTTACTGAGTGTTGAAGATGAAATGTGTCAACGTGACAACTCATTCTGTCTGACCATTTTGTTTCACTGCACATTTGCCAGGTGTGATCGGGTATTTGAAGCAGTTACTTGTCAGTATACACAGGGTGCCAAAAATGTATACACACTTCAAGCAAAGAAGAAAACTGTGTTAACAAAACAAAACTGAATGCACACAAACAGAAAATGATGAACACTAATCATCTTAGACTTTTACAGTTACAACAGTTGCTCAAAATTCCCACTATCGGCGTCGATACACTTCTGAGTACGTTGAACTGCTGATTGAACAACGTTTGCGAAAGTGTCCTCAGCGATTGCAGCACATGCCGTTTCAATTTCTTCCCGAAGTGCTGTCAGTGTAGCTGGTTTTTCTACGGTATACAACATCCTTAAGAGTTCTCTCTAGGTAGAAGTCCAACGGAGTTAGATCCGGAGAACGCGGTACACACGTCTCCATTGCCTTTGAAACAACATTCTCGGTTTTCCAGTACCACCTCAAAATTGCTTTCGGCTGTTCAAATGATAATTTGGCTCCACTTTGTTGTAGCAACGCTAGCATAACGTAATGTGAGTCACATCTGAACATCATACTACACATTACTGTTGTTTTTCCGTCCAACTTTGAAATATATTAAATAGATATCTATGTGAAAGTGTGTATACATTTTTGGCCCCCTCGGTGTGTGTGTGTGTGTATACACACATACACACTTAAGTGTACAACAATTACCGAAATTAAGATTTTAACATGTATTATAAATTTTATTTTAATATAATTGTTCACAATATTTCAACACAAAAATAAGTTCTTTGAAAGTTTAGAACTGAAATGTAATGTCATTAGGATCATATTTATCTAAAGAAATTATTTCTTCTTTGCCGTCAGAGGTAGATATAAAAAGTCTACTTTTATAACAATCATTGCCATAAATTCTCCATTTGTCCAAAGAGGAAGTGCTGCATTGTTTCCGGTATTGTTGCAACACGTCCACAATTAACACGTTCATGCAATGTGTGTCCATTCAGCATTTGATTCCTTCCATTACTTGTACTGCTTGTTCACATTGATATTTATTTTTCGTCGAAGAGTTCAACTTGATCCACATCGATTAATAGTTTGCTGTCAATCTCACCGATGGCTTTCTGACTATCTGAACTCATTTCCAGTTTCATTTACCGGAAATCCTCGTCACTTACGCATTATAAACATCGGCTAGACGATATATAGCTAGAAAGCAGCATAAAATAAAAAGAAACAAAACAGGACAAACGCACATTTGGATAAACATGAACAGACACATTGCCCTATAAAGAAGAAGAACAAAGAGGGTTACATTAAAATTAAATCAAGTTGAGTTTCAGAGGGATGAGGAATAAGTCGTAACTATAGGAGATTGAAGAGCGATGCCACCAACGGAAGGCTGGATGTAGGGAAGAAGCAAAACACGAGACAACCCGACAACAAAAATTACACAGAGTGGCAAATCCGTCTCAGGTAATCCACGATGTTTAGCAGCCTTCGAGGTAGTCTCCAAGTATATCGACGGTTCGTTGCCAGCGATGGGAAGGCCTCTGTCCACCTCGCCACTGTTCGATAGGGCAGGGCACGTGCAACTAGTTTTCCGTAGCTGTGTGGCATTCGTTACAAGCAGAGCTGAAAGCACTAGGCTACTAGTGGAATCATGGAATCGTCCCGAAGGACAGCGGAGAGAGCCGAAGGTAGTGACTTGCACAGTTATAGCTGGATAATAAGGCTTCACAAGCAGTTGCACGATAGCTCAGGCGGTTAGAGCGTCATGCTATAGTTGTGAAGATAATGGTTTCGAATCCTACCATTTCAATGCTATATTTAATTTATTTATGTATCTCATATCCTGCTGGAGTTAAAGGAGATTTACCACAATTACAAATATTTACTCGCTAAATTAGTTGCCAATTGGAATAAGAGATTTTTGCCACAATTACAATGATCTACTCGCTAAACCACTGGGTCCACCGGTTTCTAGGATTTGCTCGAGGTTAGCCGACAGTTTAACTTTGTGTGTGTATATGTATGAATGGGAATAAGAGCAGTTTCCCACCGTTACAATATTTCACCCGCCTAACACTGGCCAGTCGCTCGGACGTTGCAGGCAGCAAGAGATTCCATGACACCTAGTGATTTCAGCCCTGCTTGTAATGCCAAGTTTCTCGTGCATTCCTGCTGCGGAGAAATGCTATTTTCACAAATGCTCGTGACCTCCATTCCTGACCATTGTCACACATCAAATGAACTTCAGGGCGTGCTGAGACACGCAGTTCAGCTCACATCTAGTGGCTCGTTCGTAAATTTTATACACTTTCAATCGTATATCTTACATTTTTCGTATTGTTCCCTGTTTGCGAGAAAAGCAAAAATTGTTGGCATGACTTTGAATTTATCCCTTTCATGTTGTTCGCATCTCTTACGAAAGAACATTTCCCTTATTCGTTTCGAAATTACAACTCCGCTAATATTTTACTGGTGCCAAAAAAGCATTACTTTCTGCACTTGACACAATGACTATTAAAGAGCTTTGTTCTTAATGTATCACTACAGGCTGACCGAACACTTGAGATAATACAGAGATAAAATTAATATACGTTTTAATATAAAATTAAATGTACTTTTTACTTTTTTTATTTTATTGTTTTTGAGAAGAAAGCTTCCAGATTTAAGTCTAACGGTACCTCCCTGGCATTTGCCATTGATGAGGACTGAGAGAAACTTTGAAAAAGCTCAGTAAGAGAGAACGGCAGAAATTAAACCGCAGACATGCCATATATCAGCAGTGAGAAACTTTATACAACTTTATATTTCAGGAATTTGTAGGCAACACCCATAAATAATCAACATTTCATGAGACCTTCATCGCATTCAATAATAATCCGAGTTTATTGTGCTAAGTCTGCCCCCAGGATCATCGGCCCCACTTATACACATAAACATTAAATGCAAATTTGTTAAATATGAGAGTAGGTCCATAAATTTCCGGCCTAACCATTTTTTTTAGGTATACTAAAGTAAACACTATATTTCACTTTTCAATATAGTTACTCTTTATTGCAATACACTTCTCACATCTTAGAATTAACATTTCAATGCTTCCCAAAAATAGTCAAAAGTCAGCCTGTAAAATGGGCATAAATAGTATGCATTACTTCTTTGTCACATTTCAATTTTCTTCCTCGAAGGTCCTTCTTGAGTTTTCAGAAGAGGAAACAGTCACTGGGAGCTAGATCTGGGCTATAGGGTGAATGGTCGATCTCCATGAAGTCACATTTCTTCACAGCTTCCGTTGCAACAAGAACTGAGTGCACGGGCGCGTTGTTGTGAAGAAGGCGCACACCATCACTCAGCTTTTCTCGCCTTTTCTCTTTGATGGAAGCACGTGGTCTGTGCAGTAGGCCAGCACAGTACTCCCCATTTTCTGTGATGTTCCTCTTCTTGAAATCAATGAAGAATATTCTTTCACAGTCCCAAAAGATTGTGGTCATGATCTTCTTGGTTGATTGAGTGACCTTGGCCTTTAGAGGCGGTGCTTCGTCAGGTTTACGCTGCCACTGTATTGATTTTCTTTTGGACAAGGGATCATAATAGAAGACCATTTCATCTCCTGTTACAATGGTTTCCAGAACTTCTCTCTCGTTTCCACGACAGAGCTCCAAAAATGCCTGACAACAGATGACTCGTTACTGCTTTTGGACTGAGGAAAGAAGTCTAGGTTCCCATCTTGCACTAATCTTATTCATGTTTAAATGTTCATGAATAATTCGAAGGATTTTTGTTTTAGAAAGGACCAACTTTGCTGCTATTTCAGTAACTTTGAGACGGCGATTTTCCATAATTTTTCCTTCCACAAGAGCGATGTTTTAAGGAATGAGCACCTCCAAGGACCGACCTGCACGCTCTTCGTCTTCAATGCTTTCTAGACCCTTTCAAAAATTCTCGCCCATTCTTTTACGGTAGAATATGAGGGGGATGCTTCTCATATACACCGTTCAATCGCTGTTTAATTTCATTTGGAGTAAGTCCTTCTTTTGTGAAGAACTTTATAACAGCTCGAAATTCCATTTTGAACATGTTACAATCTTCTACACATAGCCTTCTTTATGCAACTATATCTAAACAACTGAGCACAGCAGAGCGGAGGTTACAGCTGCAATTATTTACTTAACAGATACGGTATGACATCAGATAAGGGTTTTGTGAAGGCGATAATCCTTATCGGCAGGCCGGAAACTTATGGACCTACCCTGGTATCACATTGGTTTATGGATAAACTCATTCAATATTCTGCCCTCTCGACCATGGTTTTCGGTGTTGTTCATTCCGCTAAAACGTGTGTCGAGATGCATTCTCGTTTTCTTTTATTTACGATCATAAATTAATCTTCCCATTCGAATATATAGTTACCATTACGATGAAGTACATTTTTATTCACATTTATGTCTTATGTGGCAGCCGAGTTACGAAAAACCATACTAAACGCTCTATCTAAAGGACAATTTGACTCAACAGTAAGGTAGAGTTTAGGGATCATTTCCAAAGTCTTGGGAACTTTCAGGAGGAAATAATTGCCCCTCTGTCTTTTCTTAATTTCTTGAGAACAGAAATCTGTTCTGTCATCTCCGTGTACTCATTGTCGCCGATACTGTACTTAGTGCACTTAAATATCATCAGTGAATGTTAGACTTGCTTGGGAATGTTTCTAAGCTCTCATTAACTTTTCCATAAAGACATCAAGGCGTAGAGGGCAATGTTGTTGGTGATTTCACACGATCAGAATCTTTGTGCACCATTAGCAAGAAAACCGTTAGAATTGCAATACACCAGATATAACGGAAGAAATTTCCCGGTGAAGAACTGGGTAAAATTCTTATTAAAATATTCGATAGCACCCTGGCTAAGGACCTGAGTAGAAAGCAAACCAGGAAAGCTACAGAAAGGATGATGGGACTCCACCATGCAAAAATCCTACGTGTCGTCTATGTGAACAATCTGAAGATATTGTAAAACATTTCTTACTAGAACTAATTTACTAAAGCCCATTGAGGATTAATGTCAAGGCATGTTTACACACTGCATTGTTAAATCAAAACAATCAACCGATAAATGGCCAACCTAACAATAATCCCCCAGAAAAAAAAAAAACTGTTCTATATACCCCTTAATTTTTTATTAGCATGAAACTATAAATATAAGCATCTGGTTTGTGTAATTGTGACCAATTCAGCATGTTAGAAATGTGATGTGTTATTTGTTGATTGTGAATTTTAAGAAAGTAAAAATAATTTTTTACGGCATGGATCTTAATCAGCATAAAAGATTAAAGCGATTATCATTTCAAAAATGTAACTGCTTCAGGGCAGTGTAGAAACATTATCGTCAATGATCACACTTTATAAGAAACTTTCAGTTTACGAAAATAGAGTTTTCAAGGAGTTCAGCTTGGCGATAAGAGTAGCCTTCACACAATGTTTCGAACTGTTAAAGAGGTCAAAGATTGTTGAAGAAAAGAAAATCTCATATTTGTTTTCGGAGCAATGTTAAGTAATATGTTACAATTGCTCCAGACCATTTTTTCCCTTCTTTTTATTACAAAGCATTTTGCACTACAAAGAAATTAATGCAGGAAACTAGAAAAAAAAATATTCCTAAGCCGCATACTAAACTAGATAACCTGAATTCAAATATACTTGACCAGAGTTTTGCGGGAAAATATTATTCATCATTCCTTGGATACTCAAAATTGCAAGGAAAAGCGAGTACATATTTGTGCCTCACGTGGGATCAAGCAAACATTCTGTTTGCAGCCCAAAATTCTATCTCCAAGACTCGACCGCCAAGAGTGGCCGAGGACGTTAAGGCGGTGACTCGTGAGCGGGAGTTTTGGGGTTCGAATCCCAGGACCGTCCTCCCTGACTGAGGTTTTTTCCAGGTTTTCCTCAGTCTCATAAATGGCAAATGCCGGGGAGGTACCCTAAACTTAGGCTATCATCAGTGTCCATAGCCTGTGGTGCCTCTGCAGCAAAAACGGGCGTTAAACACTTTCATTCATTCATTCATTGCAAGACTCGAAACAAATCCAAAACTGGTTAGGGGGGAAAGACTAAATGTAAGGCTCTTCAACAGGGCGGGCTCCAATTCAAGTTAATATAATTAATAGGAGCATGAATAAGGTTGGAAATGAACCTTCTTTCCTTTATCCCTCTGCTAATTAACATTTCTGAACAGAAAATATTTCTTAATGCACACCGTTTCAGCTTCTATATGACGATATAAATAATTTATTCTATAGCGCACCGTCACTTTGAGTCCTAGACTTCATTTTCGTATTTACAGCATGATGCTCGTTTACATCATAATGGTTACAAATGTTCAATTCTATTTTCCTCGGCCAGTTTAACTCAATTGAATAAATACGGGCTTAAGTTAAAGGGGGTATTACCGACCGAAACACTTCACCTCTTCTACCAGCTCCTTGAAAACAGTAACATCGCGCCATGCAATGCAATTCCTTTCACTGGCTTATGATCATTAACTCAATCCTGAACCGGTAATTAAACTGTAAGACCATGAATCATCATCGCGCTTTTGCTACATCTAGGAGCCAAAAAGGTTCAGTGAGTTTGCTTTTATATATAATCCAAAGAAAGAATTCACAAGTTAATTCATCTCCAGAATAAACTTCATCTACTAGATGAGTTAGACCTTCAGCAATTTCCGAACAGGGTAACATTCACCTTCATTTATAAGTGTGAGATGCATCTGCATGCCACGCAACACCAATGGTAGAATGATTTCTCAAAAGCTTCAAGTTTGAGTTTAAGTAATTTGTATCAATCAGTTTCAGAAATGTCCTTCGTGTTAACCGTCGTAGTTTTAGAAGGCAGTTGAAAGTTCATCGCAGTCCTTCCTTCTCCAGTCAACACAACTTTGACCACACTGATACTATCGGATTACTTCAAATGTCCAATCACCACTTACAGTTTTGCATTAGTTGACTTGGTTTATTTAACATCTTAGGTCATCAGCGTCACATTCTATTCAGGGCGTAAAACGGCCGACAAATTTTGCTCAGAGGCCTCTCTTTCAGGCTTGAGGTTCTTTTTCGTGCCGTAAATGTACGACACGGGACCCACGGCTTTACTTCCCTTCCGAAGGAAGCCATACTTAGAATTTTACGCCCGAAAAAATCCATCGGTCCTGGCCGGGTTTGAACCCGCGATCTGGGGTTTAGAAGGCAAATATGGTTACCACTACACCACCAGGACCGACTCACAGTTTGATATATTCATTATTCTTATATCACACACAAAGCGGAACTCCAGATCTCAGAGAAGTAACCAAGCAAACAGAACTTTCCGATTACAAACGTTCTTTGGCACGTGGCAAAGACTGACTCAAGAGTACCACCAAACTGCACTCGCTATTGCCAGCAACTTGATGAAAGATTACGTGAAAATTCTGACAAAACACATTCAAATAAAGAATTCTGGTTTTGACACCAAAAAGTAGAACAATATATAACTATATTAGTTTTGCATAATCAATTCACATTAAACAGATATATTAGATTTTGGCAATGCGCATATTACAAGCTAGGGATACGATCTCATGATTACATTCCATTCGTGACGCCAACAATAATCGTAACAGTAAACATAACTGTCATTATGGCAACCATTATATCTCTTAAACTTCAATATAGTAGCAAAATTGAAAAGAATGTCACCCTCTTGTTTTTGCGTGATCTCAACTAATATGTAGTAATCCTTACTAAATATCGCTATTTCTACAGAGTTTTGCATCTTTATTTAATTTCTAAATTAGAAATAAGTTTCTTAAAACCCCCATATATTCTACACCTCATTCACGTTCCCAATTTAGACCTGATGTGTTCTCTCATACAAGGATAGTTTACCTCTTTAAGCCTTCCTCAGACCAAAAAAGAAACCATAGTTTGCCGCGACTGTACAGAAGTGTCTCAGCATCCATACCAAGGCCTCTACCGCATCATCAGAGTAAAGACAAAGACAGCAAAGACGACGCAGCACTTATTGATCCTTTCCTTCAAACTTAAAACCACCTTTAGCAAGCTAAATCTAAGATAAGCAACAGATCTACTTTAATCCACTCTAGGAGCCAAAGTAAGACTTTTCGACTTTATTACAGTAGACCGAAAGTATTTTATCCCTGTATAATTATAACACTTGCTAATACTTTGTTTATATTGCTCTCACTGACTTCGGCGATTTTGAAGTCAATTTTAAAGGAGGAGGTAATTTACTTATCGAACTATTAAGAGTTTTCTTTTTCATAATTAGCAGTAAATTTTATATCTCATTTTAGCATATACCGAGGGTACCAAAAAATGTAAACACATTTCACAGTAGATATCTATTTAATATATTTCAAAGTTGGATCGAAAAACAACAGTAATGTGTAGTATGATGTTCTGTAAACAGAAGTGACTCACATTACGTTATGCTAGCGTTGCTACAACAAATTGGAGTCAAGATTATCGTTTGAACTGCGGAAAACAATTTTAAAGTGGTATTAGAAAACCGAGAAATGTTGTTGAAGTTCAAAGGCAATGGAGACGTGTGTACAGAACAGAACCGCCAACGGGAGTAACAATTGCACGTATTTGAGACAAATTTAAGACTCGTGGTACCGTATAACGTAGAAAACCAGCTACACTGGCAGCACTTCGGGAAGAAATTGAAATGGCATGTGCTGATGACACTTTCGTAAACGTTGCTCAATCAGTAGTTCAACGTACTCAGAAGTGTATCGACGCCGATGGTGGGCATTTTGAGCAACTGTTGTAACTGCAAATGTCTAAGATTATTAGTGCTCATCATTTTCTGTTTATGTGAATTTAGTTTTGTTATGTTAACACAGTTTTTTCTTTGTTTGAAGTGTGTGTGTATTTAGGTGCATATCTTGCATTTTGATGTTATATTTACATACAACTTCTAGTTTTATATCAAGTCACTGCGGTTGAACATTTTTCTCACTACCGTTCATTGTGACTGTCTCAATCAACTTGCTCTCTTAAATAATTAAATTGGAAATATATCAAGCGCGTTAATTTTAAAATAAAACGTTGGCCGTTGTTTTACTGATCAGAATAACTTAATTAAACGTCAAAACAAAAACTACATAATTGTTGGGAATATTAATACAAATACTGAATACGTAACTAATTTTATTATAATGCCTCCACCTAGAAGATAGTTTATTTATAATGCCTCCACCTAGAAGATAGTTTATTTATAATGCCTTCACCTAGAAGATAGTTTATTTATAAGTTTCCTAAATATCTAAGGGAGGGAGATGAATTTGAATGGTAAGAGCGTACATAGTTCTGTCTCTCACACAAAGGAGCCTGTTGCATGGAGAAATTGCAACAAATAATAGTAAATAGTATGTATTAATTATTAACTAAACACATTATATTCAGATTTAATACTTATACATCGTTTTAAAAGATTTGGTCATGCATCTATTATAATAGTAGCACTTCTGGAGACTGCAGCCGGGACCCACGGCTTTACTTCTCTTCCGAAGTAAGCCATACTAGGATTTTTACGCCCGAAAAGAAATGGAGAAATTTCTTGGAATAATTTATTAAAAAAAAAAGTCCCCGTGACCTCTTGGTAGAGAAAGATGAAGAGCCTGAACAATTGTTTTTCAGGCAATAGCGTGTCTTTCACATACAGTGTGAAATTTCAAAACGCTTGAAACAGACGACGGTAAAACTATCACAATCAAATATGCGCACTTTGCATGTAAGTTGTAGAGTAAAGTCGCTCTCATTTGTTCGGTCCAACGTGTTGTTCTTTTAAATTCTCAAACCGTATGGAGCTTACTGAATGAAATACTAAACGTAAGACAATGCAGCGGATTTCGCCTAAGATAGAAATACTTCAATTCCCATATCGAATTTAAACCGAGTTGAAAGTGCTGTTAGTGTTGAAATGGTGATCAGTGCGAAGTTTGTGACAGTGCTGGAATAGGTCATGATCAACGTCTAGCAGTGGACACTGTCAACCTGTTAACTTCATCGATAAACTTAACCGTGGTCAGTTTTCCCCTTTCTTTTACTGAATTTGTTTTCAATTGATCATGAGGGGGAAGGGGTAGGAGAGAGAGGGAAAATGAAAGAACCTAGTGAAAGAACAAAGAGTTTAACAACAAACAACGGAGCTCTCCCTAATGACCTACATAAAGAAAAACCAGCGTTACAAATTTCAGAAGTCAGCATAGTTGAATGAAAAACAGCATGAACGTAATGTAATGCACAAACCCTTTGGTTGTGTCAAGAAAACGTAGTAAATGTACTTAAAATCCGACGCGCCATTAACATAACGCACTTTCCGAGATTGAATCCAGCTAAACAAGATCAAGAGATTCGGCAAGGGTGGGGAGCCTCGCCCGACAACTCATTCCAACAGGTACCACCTGTACTCAGCCGGTTTCAGATAATGAACAGTTTTTTCCAACTGCCTAATAAACACAATACCGCGACTGGGACCTATTTCAGCAGCTGGTGTTGGGACTGGGCGACACCAAATTCCTTATTCATGTTACCTTAGAAACCAAACACTTCTAGCAACAAAGAAAGCATAAGAAATATGTTCCAAATCTCAGCATTCCTTTACATTAAGTAAAAGAAAATTGTAACACGTAGCAATACGCCCAATGTTTTTGGTATAATACAGTAAATATTTCGCTGTTATTATTGTTGTTTTTTTATTATTATTTTAAAGGTTTCAATGCATTGAAAAGAGAAAGTGTTCATCATAAGCGAAAAAGTTGCATTACTGAATTCAAATATGGCCGGAAGATAACATAAGATGGCGCCCAAAAGTGTCACTACAGAAGATTTTACCAAGAAATTCGTTCATATGTGATGGCACAGAGAAATCTCAATTTGAACGAAATATTTCAAAGAAACGTGGGCACAATATTTTAACTGAAGAATTAGGCATGAAAAAGCGGAAACGGAAATCGAAACGATGGACAATATCTGGTTGCCCCGCTTCAAAGAAAGTGGTGACAATCAAGTCAGTTAAGTTTATTTGGTCGATATCTGATGATCGATTATGCTCCATAAGAGCAAATTATGGTGAATGTTACACTTTCCTTTTAGAACATTAAACAAAAGAGGCAAATGTTTAGTGTGTAACACGATAATGTAGGTGCGTACACTGGACACGCTCGTTCAATTATTTAAAATACGATCTGCATCCACTCTCACCTTATTTGCCGGATTTGGTTCCCTCCGAATTCCATTTATGTATTAAGCTCAAAATTCTCTTGGGATGATGGAGATTTTCAACTAGGAAGTCAAATCTGCCGTGGATGAATATTTTCAGACAAGGCATTGGGAAATCGTAAACAAAATGTACTGAAGTCGGGAGAATATACTGAAAAATACCCAAAGTCATTTCGAAAATATAAAACAAGTTTTTACTTGTTAAGCTCACCAATTATCATCCCGCCTCTCTAAAAACTGAATGAGTGTTAAAGAGAGAGATAGGAAAATGAAAGAATGAAAGAAAATCAAAGCAAAGAAACATTTTATTTCGCATCTTTCTTTTGAAATTACGACACCGTGCATCGCAATTGCAAAGTACTAGTGCGTCACCAACTAATTGATGGTACGTTTTTTTTTTCTTTTTTTTTTTCTTTTTTTTTTTTCCCCCCTGTCGAGAGTTTGCTCTTGCCAGGTAACTTTAGGCATTGACAATTAAATGTCATTATATGAAGGTAGGTAAACAAGTTTCCGGCCTAACCATTTGCTAGGTATGATAAAGACGAAAACTATATTTCATTTTTCAATACAGTAACCCTTTATTTTAATATACTTCTCAAATCTTTGAATTAACATTTCATTCCCTCCCCCCATAAACAGTCAGAAGTCTTTCTAAAAATGGGCATAAACAGTATTCATCACTTCTTCCTCACACTTAAATTTTCTTCCTCGAAGGTCCTTCTAGAGTTTTGAGAAGAGGAAATAGTCTTGAAGCGACATTTCTTCACGCTTCCTTTGCAACAAGAGCTGTGTGCACAGGCGCGTTGTTGTGAAGAAGGCGCACTCTACCACTCAGCTTTCCTCACCTTTTCTCTTTTATGGAAGCACGTAGTCTGTGCAGTAGACCAGCATAGTGCTCCCCATTTACTGTGGTATTCCTCTTCTTGAAGTCGATGAAGAGTATTCCTTCACAGTCCCAAAAGATTGTGGCCATGATCTTCTTGGTTGACTGAGCGACCTTGGCCTTTAGAGGCAGTGCTTCGACAGATTTGCACCTGCCACTCCATTGATTCTCTTTTGGACAAGGGATCATAGTAGATGACTACAGCTTCATCTTCTGTAACAATGGTTTGCACAACTTCTCTCTCGTTACCACGGCAGAGCTCCAAAATGCCTGACAACATCAGTCGTTGCTGCTTTTGGACTGAGGAAAGAAGTCTAAGCACCATCTTGCACTAACCTTATTCATGTTTAAATATTCATGAATAATTCGAAGGACTGTTGTTTTAAAATAGCCCAAACTTGCTGCTATTTCTGTAACTTTGAGCCGCCGGTCTTCCATAATTTCTCCTTCCACAAGAGCAAGCGATGTTTTCATAAGTGAGCGCCTCGAAGGGCCGACCTGCACGCTCTTCGTCTTCAATGCCTTCTCGACCCATTCGAAAATGTTTGGCCCATTCTTTTACGGTAGAATATGAGGGGGATGTTTCCCCATATACACCGTCCAATCGCTGTTTAATTTTATTTGGAGTAAGTGAAGAGCTTAATAACAGCTCGATACTGCATTTTGAACATGTCGCAATCTTCCACACATAGCCCTCTTTTTGGAACTATAATTAAACAAATGAACACAGTGGAAGTTACAGCTGCAATTATTTACTTAACAGATAAGATATGACCCAGATAAGGATTTTATGAAAGCAATAATCCTTACGGCGAGTCCGGAAACTTATAGACCTGCCCTCGTACAGATAATGTTAATGAGCTTTAGATATATGGAATGGCACCAATGGATCACAGATGTTCAATGTGAGCTTTGTCACTGAACACTTTCAGTTAAAGGCTATCTTTTATTACGTTTCGTTCATTCTTAGAATGGGTCCTAAACATTAACCGCATGAAAAATAGCTACATACATGTAAAAATGGAAAACAAACTGTAATCATATACATAACGCTTTAATTTTTATATTAATAAAATCCACGGTCTATTACAATAATAACATAGATGTGCTGTGGCATATCATGGCCAAAGTTCAATTCTAATAGCCATTAAATACGATATAGGTAGGGCTCTGTAGTGATGATTGATTGATTTATTTATGGACATTTAACATCTCAGGTCATCGGCGTCCCATTCAACTCAGGGCGTGAAACGGCCGACAAATTTTGCTCAGAGCCCTCTCTTTCAGGCTTGAGGTTCTTTTTCGTGCCGTAAATGTACGACACGGCTTTACTTACCTTCCGAAGGAGGCAATACTTAGGATTTTTATGCCCGAAAAAATACATCGGTCCTGGCCGGGTTCGAACCCGCGTTCTTGGGTGTAGGAGGCTAGTATGGTAACCACTACATCACCAGGACCGACTGTAGTGATGAGAAAACAAACGTTATTTGCCGAAAGTGTTCCACATTTGCAATAAAAAGTGCATTGAGTTTGTTGTGACAGTACAAGAAAATAGATTTTGGGAAATGGACCACCTTTGCGTCACTATTGTCCATCGACTGGTGAGCACATCAGTTAACATACTTGCCTCGTAAACCCAAGAACGCGGGTTCCATGAATTTTTAAGTATGGCTTTCAAGATTTACGTGCATGTAAAATAACCTCAAGCCTGAAAGAAGGATGCCGTTGAGCAAAATTTATCGCCCGTTTCAGCCCTAAATTGAATGGGACGCTGATGACCTGAGATAATACAGAGCGTCCGTAAATAAAACAAATCACACATCAGTCGAATCGACATCTTCAAGTTGCAGTAAGAATGATGGATGAGGACCGTTAGCTACTATCCTTAAGGTAACTTAATTAATTTATTATCATTATAATAAATAATAACGTTTAGAACTGGATTGTTTTGGCGGATGGATACTATGTGTGTTGTTTACATTAGCAACCTTTCTGTGAATGAACGAAATTTTGAGTTTGCATGCTCTCGCATAGAGGACGTCATTTGTTTCGATTTTATATACTGAGGGTGTCAAAAAATGTATACACACTTTCACAGTAGATATCTATTTAATATATTTCAAAGTTGTACCGAAAAACAACAGTAATATGTAGTATGATGTTCTGTAAACAGATGTGACTCACATACATTATAATAGCTTTGCTATGTGACAGGTAAATCAACAATGAACAAATGAAACCAAGATTATCGTAAAGCAACAATGAACAAATGAAGTCAAGATTACCGTATGATGTTCTGTAACCAGATGTGACTAACATTACGTTATGCTAGCGTTGCTACAACAAAATGGAATCAAGTTTACCGGAAAGCAATTTTGAAGTGGTATTGGAAAACCGAAAATGTTGTTGAAGCTCAAAGGCAATGGAGACGTGTGTACAGAACAGAACCGGCAACGAGAGTAACAATCTTACCCGTTATTCATACACTCTGTGAAAATGAGGAATTTTTACTTTTAACGCGATGGTGCACCACCACATTACCACCGAGATGTACGTGCGTATCTTGATGACAATCTTCTAAGGCACTGGATAGGACGAAGAGATCCGATTGAGTTTCCACCGCGTTCTCCGGATCTAACTCCGTTGGACTTCTACCTATGGGGAACTCTTAAGGATGTTGTATATCGTAGAAAACGAGCTACACTGACAGCACTTCGGGAAGAAATTGAAACGCCATGTGCTACAATCGCTGAGGACACTTTCGCAAACGTTGCTCAATCAGTTAGTTCAACGTACTCAGAAGTGTATGGTGGGCATTTTGAGCAACTGTTGTTACTGTAAAAGTCTAAGATGATTAGTGCTCATCATTTTCTGTTTGTGTTTTGTTATGTTAAGACGGTTTTTTCTTTGCTTGCAGTGTGTTTACATTTATTGTCGCTTTTAGTGTACTGGTCTTCTCGCGACGGCTGTAAGTTGCGAACTTATACTGTAGGCCACGGAGGCGGGCTTGATTCTTTTGTTTCGTTACTAGAGGCGATATGAAAGAAAATGGCTGTGTATTAATCTGTCAAAAAGTGTAGGTAATCGATTCGTAACTGGCACTCCAATTTTAAGGAAAGGGTTTGGGTTGCATATACAAGAGAAAGTGAACCAGTCCTTGCAAATCCCGCAGAACCCTGTGTGAAAGATTGTGCAAACGGTTGCGATATGGTCCTTACCGATAACCGCTGTTGCAGGCCCTAATAATATCAAGAACATTGTTTTGTGCAATCCTTAGTATTCAGTGACGCCGCCACCTTCCGCCCTTCTGACAGTTATGTTCAGTCCGGCCCCAAGGCGAACGCATTGTGGGCTGTAGCTGATGTGAAAGTAATTTGTTATTCATTGAACAGATGTAAATGGGAATTTTATATTTGGATATGATACAGCAATGTCTCCTGACAATATTTAGTTCATTCTCCAACAGCAACGAAGAGCTCAGTAACAGATGCATGCTCTGTTGGTCTCCACGTTCCCAGACCCAATGCCTTTTTATTTTCTTCCCTCTTCTTCCTGTGGTTGTTTCAGTTAAGAGTCACGGGCAAGTCATAGACTCAAAATCTCATGTTCAACTCCGACCAGTGACGATGGATTTCTTCGGGCGTAAAAATAATAATTACATGCCGTAAACTTCAAGCCTAAAAGACGAGGTCTCTGAGGAAAATCCACGCCCTGATTTAAAAAGTACGCTAATGACCTGAAATGTTAAAGGGCGCCCGTAAATAAAAAAAAAATCAACAAAAGACCGTAGATTTGTGGTATTAATAGCAGAGATGACCTTGTAGCACCCATTTGTTTCGTTGTCTGAATCATCGACAATACAACTTTAACCTTTAAATGTGGTTTACTTGTCTCATAATATAGGTCTATTTTACTAAGAGAAAACTCCAGATTTCCAGGATATTATATGGGACGAAAGAGATGCAGTTTTGCCCCGGGAGGAAAAGGCAGCTCGAGGATAGCGCATTGTAACTGTAAGCCGAAGATTGAGGGTTTGTGCCTTAATCGGTACTTGGACCTTGAGTTTTTCAATATTTGTCTACATACTCCTAACTATATTATGAAGTACATATATTTTGTTGCGATGGGCAAGCTGGCACGTTACTATGGAATCCGTTCTTTGCGTCACTGTGATATATACACAAAAATCCCATGCATGCCCTAGATTTAGAGCGTTAAAAAAAGTCCAACACATTTGTCCGTTCAATTAATGCAAATGCTACAGCCAAGGCGCTAATGGCAACCAACTATACACAGTATGTTCTATTAGTCTCATAAAATTACAAAGATGAAAAATTAACTTCTACAGGAACGGAAACACGTAGCAAAAATCGCCTTTGAAGGAAAACATTGCGTTGATTGTCTTGGTTTCAACATTTCCACAAGTAAAATAAATGTATTCATACGAAAAAAAAAAAAAAAACTAACAATTCAATTTCATGTGTAGCACTAACCAGGAAAGCTACAATAATATAGCTGCAGGCAGACTTTTAAGATAAGAATAAGTATGGTGAAAATAAAAGCAGATGGAAGCAAACAGGGAGATCGCACAGGAAATGTGATCCAAGACAGAATGCCTAAACTGACAATAACAATACACCTAAAATAAAATATGAAACGTAACAGTTTTAAAGACTATGAGAGCAGAATTAGGTTTTAATTCATTTTCATTGCCGCATATGATAAACTGTTCGGCTTAGTGGTTGAGGTGTCGAGAGGGGATGGAGATGAATATATGCAATTGAGTTTTAGCCAACTCTCCCTACACGTTTTATCTATAATTCAGTAGAGATATGTCTGCGCGATGCTTTTGTCTCAGTTTTTGTGCATGCGCATAAAACACATGCGTCACGCGTATTCTTTTTATGCACGACTCCAGCACACGCAGCTCTCCAAGAAATTCTCTACAGCACTGGAATAATTATTAACTTGAAGACTGTCAGTCAGATTCTGTAGGAGTTATCATACCAAGCAAATGTTTTTCAAGAACCTTGCACAAAACGCTGAATGATATTCCAACAAAAAATACAACAGAAACTCCCAGCGACTTTTGTAAGGAAATCGATAAATGCTTAAAGAAAGAGACACAGAAAAAGTTGAAATAATGCGACGAAAAATAGACCTGAAACCTGCTGTTTTACACTTTCATTCAGAAATACTTTTGGAGGCAAAAACACCACTCTCAAACGATGAGTACCTTTGATTGCAGCCTTAAATATGCTTTATCAAATTACTGTATGACCGCAAATACACTAAAACGCAATTTAATAATATATTTGATATGTTAAACTTAGTTGACTGCTATTGTTGATATTATTTTGTAACTTCATCTGTTTGAGAAACGTCTCAGCGATACAGAAATTATTTAAGCTCATACGAAATCGGTCCAGTCTGAAATCAAATTCCGTTCTTGTTCTATGCAAGAGAAACAACAGTTAAGGGAACGGTATGAAAAGATAGGTAATTCATGTACAGCGATTTTCCGAACACATGTTCTTTCCAACCAAGTTCCTTCGCGATACATTTCTGGTTTTTCTGCAAGAATCTAATATTTTTTGAAACACAATTCTATTTTCGTCCACTTCTTCCCTTAAGGCGACATTGAAGCCTTCCCGTTGTTCTTAATTTCCTTTAAAAGTATCTACTTAGCTGATGGGTCTCTATGAAACTCTGCAGAAACTTTCACTTGCTGCTTTCAGGCTTTAGATCAAATGAGTACAAATGATAGGCATGGTCAACTCGTTTAATATATCAAATTCATATTGTATTAATAAGACATATAGTTGTACGGTTATTTCTCATGTCGCAACCAAACGCATTCTAAAATATTTTTATAAATTTTGGTGGCGGTTTCCTCACAGCAAAACAAGAAAAAAAGTTCATACAAATATATGTGTCGGTTGAGTTATTAATGGAGGTTTACCATAACACAAATACCCATATAAACATATGGCTAGAAAGTATTAGTTTTATGAGTTATTCATGAAAGTTTACCAAAACAAGAAAATAAAAGTTCACATAAAACATATATCCGAAAATCCTTAGTTTTTCAATTATTGATGAAAGTTTGCTTCAAGGCGTTCCAAGGCACTAACAACTGAAAATAAAATGAATTTTGTTAAGTAATCGATAAAAGTCTGCTGATGCACTTGGAGCATTATGTTTATATTTTTTGGTAAACCTTCATTCATAACTCATAAACTAAGGATTTCCGGACATATATTTGTATGAAATTTTCTCCTTGTTTGGCGTGAGGAATCCGCCACTAGCGTTTGTAAAAATATTTCCGAAACACCCTGTAATTATGTGTTTGTCTATGTCCATCACGATCTTTTTTTTTTTGTTTTTTTTTTGTTTTGTTTTTTGCACATGTTTCATTTTCAGTATATGAATGAAACATTCAACATTTTCTTGTTCTTGATTTATAAAGCTGGAATTCTAACTGTTTAAAAGGTAGCTGCTGATTCTGCAAGATCTATTCAATTCCCGGCATTTCGAGAAATTTCTCTAAAGAAAAGGGGTGCACCCACCTCATGGCGACAATTGGAGAGCTATGTGATAGAATGGTAGCGGATTCCGGTACAGAAAGTGTAGGAGAAGGCGGAAGATGTGCTGACCACATTATCTGTACCTCTTATTGCGGCGTCCTCCAGTCCTAATTCCAATCAGCAGACTGATGAATGGCTAGCAGAGGTTGACTGGTTGGCATGGTGCGTACTATTACCAGGAACGTTCAGAAAGTTTTCGGATTACGTTTAGACATTGATAACAACAAAATTGCCACTACAGCTGCTTAACGTATTGTCGCGTGCGCATACGCCACTGACGTGATTCACCCAAGCACTTAATCTTACTCCTCGAATAGAAGACACCTTTGACCATAATATGTTTGTCTTCTGCTTCAATTAACTCCTTAACTAAACTTTCTTATTTCCAAACACATGTTCCACACTCATGTTTACGACGCAAGTGTTTCCAAGGGAAATGTATAAGATGCCTAATCTCAATAACAATTGGAAATAATACAATGAATTTACGTGTTTATTATAAAAGAATAATTGGATCACTTTTAGGCAGATGGGTTCGATGACGATCTAATTTAAGAGCATCTGGCAAGAATAGCCAGACGCTCTTTATTATCGCATTCTGTTTCGACCTTCCCTATCGCTCGACAGACTTGATAAACCTGCAGATCCAATCTCTCGGAGGCATACTCTACATGAAGCGTTGTGTGTGCCTCTTGATACGGAGCATCATTATTCCTTGTTACTTTGATACTTTATGTATTTCATTCTGATTCCTCTCCTGGGGGCTTAGAAATTATCAGATGACTTCTCAATTGCCTTGTCAACTATTTTTGTAATCGTCATTGTTACTTTCTATAAATAAACCCCTTATTAGAAAGAACTCGACGTTGAGTTTCAGCACTTAAGTAAGCAAGCTTTTCTCGCATTCCTTGGGCTTACCGCTCGGCCATATCAACATCATTTGGCCACAGCTAGGCCTCTACCAGCCGAACCTTTACATGCGTCTTTGTCGGCATTGGGACGCGACAATGTTCTCTCTCAACCATCTGGCCATTATCCGAAACCAAGATTGAACGCACTGGTGTCATGGATTTATGGGGGAAAATGGGGTACTTTTTAATAAAAGTTTATCAAAAATATATTTGAAAACAAATCATTCACAAATATGCGTGGCATCCTCGCCTTCATTCTCAACTCTTGTACAAGAATTAAGATTCAAATTTTTACATGACCTAGCTTCTAACTCACGCTTCTCCTAAGAAAATATAGCAATAGAAGTCGCACCATTTTCACTGTCACGAGATTTTACAGTAGGTGATTACAACTTTTGCCAACTTCCCGCCATCTTTATGTAGGGCAATTTTGGAGCTAACCATGATCTTTTCCCACAATTTTCTTGACAAAGATTTCCATCCTAGCATGAAATCTTTATTATTATTTTTGCGCATTTTTAGAAAACTTGAGCAGCTTGGCAAGACTTTGGAAATGAGATCATAATCACAAAAAATTGCCATCTAGCGAATATGGCGTGTGAGGAAGAACTTCCCATTCCTCACCGCTGTAAAAACACTGGATAGTGTTGGCTGTGTGAGCTGCCGCGTTATTGTTATTAAAGTTCTGGCCGTTTGGTGCGCACGGCACGTCTCGCAATTGCTACACCAAAAACACCTGTAATGCTGTGCATTCACAGTGATCCCTCCGTGCATGGATGACACACAAGCACACCTGACTGTCACACGCCAAATTGATCTTTCTTTCTTTCTTTTTCTTCTATATTTCTTTTTCTTTTAATTGTGTACAGATTTTTATGAAGGAAACAATGTAGCCACAAGTTTAGGATGCCTCGCCGGCATTTGTCATTTATGAGAAATGAGGAAAACCTGGAAAAAACCTCAGTCAGGGAAGACGGTCCCGATGGGATTGGAACCCCAGACCTACCGCTCACGACCTCGGTAGCCTGATCTGTGACTGTATCGAGATGCTCGATTATGAATAGAAATGTACAACCTGAGAGAACGGAAGAGATTCCAGTTCGCTTTGCTAACAAGTCACTTTGGCGCGCGTGGTACGTGATATGCGTCTCACACGGAAATTGGTTACTGGAGTATAAATCAGAGAGGACGTTTTAAGTAAGAGAAGCGGAATAGAAAGAAAGATCCAAATGTGAGAAACTGTGGGTACTAAAGGAAATAAATTTTGGCTGACCTATATTCAGCATAGTAAGCTTGTGGCGATCTAAAATGTCCGCTAACCCTCGCACACTCCGTGGAAGAACCCCGTACCATTGGGTGGTACGCATGATGGTACGCCATGTGTGGGAGTACCATCTTGCGGTGGAAGATCAAATCTCACCGAAGAGTAAATGCGAAGGACAAACGAGTCTTGTGGTCGAAGTTTTGTCTCCTGGAGACACACAATCGGAATGTCAGTCGACCGTAAAAGAACTCGTCGGTCCTGGTGGAGTAGTGGTAACCATACTTGCCTGCTAAACCCAAGATCGCGGGTTCGATCCCAGCCAGGATCTATGGATTTTTTCGGGCGTAAAAATCCTAAGCAGGGCTTCCTTCGGAAGGGACACGTGGTTCCCATGTGGGACATTTACGGCACTATAAGAATCGCAAGTCTAAAGTGCCTAAAAATGAGGCCTCTGAGCACAATTTGTCAGCTGTTTCACGCCATGATTTGAATGGGATCCTGATGACCTGAGATGCTGAAGAGCGTCCATAGTAAAGCAAATCAACATCGTAAAAGAAGAACTCCAGTTCAGGTTTTCAATTACGATTTCCAAGCATATTCCACGAAAGGATAGCCATTGTGAAAGTCTGGAAAAAGGAAATATACCAGGTTATTTTTGGGTCGGTACAAGACGTATCAACCGTCCTTTCTTCAGACGAGTGGCACTAAGTGGTTAAGCAAGAGCAGGGACATCTTGCTCCGTGACATCCTCAGAGGGAGGAGTCAACCTATTCTAACAACTAGAATAGGTCAGAAGTGAAGTTGCGGTGAACGTGACCGCCCAGCGGGTTTGCTCCCAGAGCCATCTTGGGAGCTTAACCTCGGAAGAGGTAAGGGACTTTATTGTTTCTTTGTCTTACCCTCACTAGTGAACGATTTTAAGAAGTCAGTCTTAGAATATGTGGTTTTAAATTTAATAGGTTCTGACTCAAAACTACATGTTTGGCCACTGCAGTAAGCGCTTTTTGGAGCGAGTCACTGTAGGAGGTTTAGAAAATATCAAGTCACATGTCTGCGTGGCGGCAATGGAGTTGTAGATTCCGGACATCGGCACTGCAGGTTGGAGGGCTTGAACCCGTTTCCAGAAAAATTTCTCCTTGACCCGAAGCTCCTGAATGCATCGCTCCTCGCGATCACGAGGGCAATCGCGGAAAGTCGCCGGATGAGCGCACGCGACAATTCACGCAAATGGGAGCGGATGGACATGTTCTTTCGTGTGTTTCTAGTTCACAGTTAGCACAAACTGAAAAGGCACTCTTACAGGAAATAACGAGTGTGGCCAAAACGGTGACACTGATAGCATCGCTAGGGGGTTGGAATGTAAGGGCGGACCTCAATTATCTCGTACCCTGCCTTGATCTGCTTGGGAAGATCAACCCTGTTGAATCTGTGTACTAGTCGGAACTAACATTGTACCTGTACTCGGTATACAGGAGTCACTCCTTGATCAGCAAGATAGCTGAATTTCGCTATCACACATACCGTCGAGTTGGTGGTGGTAATGACTCCTCGAGAAGAATTGACGGAGCGCGGCTGCTCAACAAAGATTGGATAGCCGTGGAGAAAAATGGCCTTCAGTAAAGAGTTAGTTTGTGAACTTCCCATTGTCTCCACTAACAGTGAACCATTTCGTAACCATATGTAGGATTTTACCGGTCCAAGGCTTTTTGAATAATGAAAGGCTTCACACTGACTTCTTCTATTCTAGAAACAACTAGGTAACGAGGTAACCCCAGATACCTCTTTTAAGTCAACTCTTTTTCTTTTAAAAGTATGGTGAAAAGTATTTTGCACTATACAGAGTCCATCTTCCACCATTGCAACTGTCTCCGATGGCAGGCTGCTCCCTGGGTGCCACCCCTGCTTATGTGAGTTCATCTGGCCTGAACAAGTCACCTGAGAGTCACAACTCCCACCCAGGAAGTAAATAGTCCATCTGGCCTTTACCACGCTCCTATTCTATGTAATAACCAGTACTGGGAGTTACCCAGTCACTTTTTACTGCGACAAACACGGGAGCATCCATCAAACGAAGAACGGGGAGTTAGAAATAATAAAAATTAAAATAAAAAAGGGTGAAACACGCTGAACGTGAACCTGTGGGAGGAGTTCAAGTGCCTTCCCTCTAATTCAGGAATTAAAATTAACAAATACTGTTGTTATTTATTTATTGAAGGGTTTATGTACGATTAAATATGGTTATTACTATTACTACAATAAAATTGAAAAAACTGAAAAAGATGCATCTAAATGCTAGTTTACATATTTAATGTTTGTGATGAACAGCTTTAAAATATACACAAGAAGTAAATTTAGAATTTTAAACTCTGAGTTTCCCGTAATCGAGGAAAGTTTGACAACCGGTGTTTTAAGGATATCTCCCAAAATACACAAGAACAGAAAAACACAAAGCAAGCTTTTTTTTTTTTTTTTCAATTTAGGATTGCTAACGGCACATACATAAAAAAGAAAGAAATACAAAATTATAACTGTTTATAATGATGTCTATAGGAAACAGGCTGATACCATGCGTTCCAATGGGTTATCGTGCTTACCACGCATGCACATGAGTTCAGCATTATTCATAAGGATATATCATGATAATAATTTGCCAAGCCTTACCTTATATGAATGATGTTGATTAAAAATGACACCTCTCAGCGAATGCTCTTTCCCACTTTCCAAACACTTCAACAGCGTCTGCTATTTACACTGAAAAAGAAAGTAGAAAGATTAGATAAAGTCTATTTTCTTCTTTTTTGTTCTGCACATAACGTTCTACATTTTCTCTGTATGCATTTATCTATAGAGAACTGAAGTGCCCCATTTAGACGAATTAATAACCTTTATTCCTACATCCCGAAGTTAGATTTATAGTAGTAAACGACCAAAATAGAATATTCCGAAATTATTGTACAATTTCATTGCTGGATGATAACAATTGATACATTGCCTATCCTGCTATTTCTTCACAATACTATGAGTTATTTCTAATGACGTGTACATTTGCATATACGCAAGATGTTCGAAAGGAATAGTTGGTGGTATTAATGCCTTGTTGCCTGGCTTGATATTCGGCATAATGCCAACATAAAGTTGCAAGATTAAAATACAATGCATAATGTCAAATTTTCGGAACCTCCATCAGTTCTCACGTGTCATTTTCAAAGGCACAACACTTTGTTATTTCACTGCAGTTAAGAGTTTTGCTACACTTCTGATATCATTTTATGCAATATCGAACATATTAACATATTGTTTTTATTTGTTTATTTAAGGACGCTCTTTAACATCTCCAGGTCATCAGCATCTCATTCAAATCAGGGCGTGAAACGGCCGACAAATTTTGCTCAGAGGCCTCTTCTTTCAGGCTTGAGGTTCTTTATCGTGCCATGAACGGCTTTACTTCCCTTCCGAAGGAAGCCATACTTAACGTTTTTTACGCCTAAAAAATCCACCGATCCTGGCCAGGTTCGAAACCGCGACCTTGGGTTTAGGTTTAGAAGGCAAGTATGGTTACCACTACACCACCAGGACAGACTCAACATATTGTGTTGAAGATATAAAAGCCTTATTTCATTTTTTCGTAATAATCATTGTATGAAAATATCTTTTAGCTGTAATATACATTTTTCTCAAAGTTAAATCTGATTTTTCCCGAACAGCATTACGTACATTTTATTGCTTTTAACTTTATATGTCATGTCATGTGTGTTTTCACCCAGTGCATTATCTGTAAAACAGTAATTTCACCTTCGCAATCAGATAGCCGCTGTGCTACCGTAACAAGTTTTTTTTAATGAATTCTTTTTTTTTTTTAAATGAAGTGATTTAAGTAATAAGAGTTTAGTGCTCCCACATATTTTTCTCACTTCATTCGTCTTAGTAAAAGAAAATCCATGTGTAAAAATGTTTTTGCTTCCAAAAGGAAATCTTTTCAAAGTTAAAATCTGATTTTTCCCGAGCATCCCGTAATAACATTTTAACTCCATATGACACGAGATACATTTATGCTTCAATCCATTACCTGTAAAACCATACTTTGAAGTGGGAATACTAAGGTGTATGGTTATATATGATTATATTGGATTAATTTGTAATGTGATTGGAAATTTTGAAGTATTGAGGAATGAGAAGGAAGAGTTCGATCATTTTGACACCGATATTGGGAAGTATAGGGGATGCGGAAGTTTGTGGAATTTGAATTTGGCATTAATTCAGTAGTTTAGCGTTTTAGGGCCTGCTCCCTATTTCTTCTCTTTCCCTCCTTTCTCTTACAGCTTCTTTATTGATGTGCTTAGTTGACTCTCTTCTTTCCTCCGGCGATAGAGGTGATACTAGTATTATAAATTCTCGGAGACAAAGAATGAAAAGAGTTCGTTGACTTCAAAAAAAATATGCACAAAATCCACTAGCTATTTTTTTTTTATTTTCACTCATTTGCCTTCAGGGGCCAAAGAATGATTATCAATAATCGTAGATAGGAGCCTGAATGTCGGGGGGAGGGCAGAGAATTAGTTCAGAGTTTGGAGTGGACGACGAGGTTCACTAACATTGATGTGTGATGCAAGTTCGTCGCGGGTACTAACTTCGGCAATGGGACACTGTTCCGAGGAATGACGCTCAAATTAGTCCACGAAACGGCATAACTTAAGTCTTAGACACAATTATGCACAATTACAATATGTATAACTTTCCCACCATTTTGTATAAATATATGTATAAAATATCCGCCATTTGTATATTCAATAAAATAATCCGTCCTTAACCGGCTGTTGCTGGCTGCCACCATTAATATTTTCTATAGCTAATAAAATAGTCCCTTCTTAGCTGGCTGTTGATGGCTTCTGTATGCGAAATGTATAAAAGCCCACTATTTTATATAATTATATCCATAAAATAGTCCCTTCTTAGTTCGCTGTTACTGGCTGCTGTGTGCGAGAAGTATAACATTCACACCATTCTGTATAATTATATGCATAAAATATCCGCCATTTTGTATAATTATATGTATAAAATTCCCGCCATTTTGTATAATTATATGTATAAAATTCCCGCCATTTTGTAATTTGTATAATAAATAAAAACGTCCCTTCTTAACATATATTCTCGCAAGATCACCTGTCGGTCCTGGTGGTGTAGTGGTTACCATACTTGCCTCCTACACCCAAGATCGCGGGCTTCCTTTGGAAGGGAAGTTAAGTCGTGGGTCCCGTGTCGTATATTTACGGCACGAAAAAGAACCTCAAGCATGAAAGAGAGGTCTCTGAGCAAAAGTTGTCGGCCGTTTCACGCCCTGAGTTGAATGGGACGCTGATGACCTGAGTGTTAAAGAGCGTCCATAAATAAATCAATCAATCAATCAAAGCAAGGTCACCTACAACACTGAATTATACCTGCTCGACACGCATCGCAGTAGAGTAGGCAGCGCATCCAGAGAGTGCGCTAAGAAGGGACATACACTACTAAGGTGAACAAGCATTGGGCTATTTCCAAGTATTTAGCAGTTACATTGTTCACAAGAAACACGCTATAATTAGATACAGATTTTGAAACATTGCAACTATTAGAAATGCTTGCAGAATGTATAGTATATAAATTCAAAATATCGAAAAGAAATGAAACTGCTTCTTTGTATGGAACAAATACAAGTTACTTTGCTGCAAAGAAAATTAGAATTTAATCGCTTACAAGGGGACAGTTAATTAAACTAACAGAACACTGGTTCAGCTCTGTCTTCAGTTTAGAGCAAGATTTCACCAGTTTTCAAGAAAGTGGATAAAATAAAAGTATAAATGTAATGAAGACCCTCTTCGGCAAAAAGGGGGAGGGTTCGTTTATAGTGGGTGTTTTTTTTCTAAAATTGCTCTGTTACGTTACTATATCTTATTTCAGTTCTACTCTCTAAAGAGTTATTATTTACCATTCATGTGTGCGTACAGAATCACCTCGTAATATAAGGAGATTGTTTCAAAAGAAATTCCCTGAAATTCAACTTCCAAGTCGAAGTTCGATTCACAGATTGGGAAAAGGGAAATATTCTTCATACGGTACTCACAGAAAAAAACGTTAAATACATTGAACACGCTCTGGAAAGTTTCTCTAAAAATCACTTCTACGTATTTCTTAGTTAACGGGAATTTCCTATCCCTCTGTTCGTATGGCTACAGAAATACTTAAATTAAAATCTTATAAGATAACTATAATGCAAGATATTAAACCTGATGACGTGAATCCGGAATTAGATTTTGTGAATTGATTTGAATAGAGTGCATGCCGGAGAAATTGACCAGTCTGTGTATATTTTATTTTGGCTCCACCTAAGTGGGTATGTTAGTTCACAAAACAATGGATGCTGGAGCTCAGAAAACTTAACCTGCTTTACAAGGAGTCCTGTATAATTGTGCGCCATGAGCGGCGAGAAAATAATAGCCCCCCCCCCCCCCGCCGTTAACAGCGATAACTAACAATATTTTGCAACACTCTATCCGTGAATTGGTTGTGAGGGACTCTAAAACAGGATTATGCATGAAATTCATAAAATATTCACGATAGGGTCATCACTAACAACATTGCCCCCTTATAACACCCTGCGATTTTTATTTCTGGGAGGCATTGAAGGAAAAAGTGTACAAGACAAATGCACACACATTAGGTGAACTGAAAAATCAAATTCCTGAAAAAAATTCTTGCATTTGTCAGAGAGAGCTGCATAGATTAATAGCGAATTTCATAAGCCCATGCCAGAAATGAAAGGAGACGTTGCAGCATCTTGCGAGATAATGTACCTTTTAATTGTTTGTAATAACTTACGTGACAATCATAGCTGCAGACTTTCTGATACCCGCGATAGAAAAATCATCCAATACAAGAACATGCTGTTAAATGTTTTATTGTTAATTAGAATGAAGAGAATGTCAGAAAACAGAAACTATCCGGTAGCAAATGTATCTACTGGATTAGCTAGAAAGAAATTGAAGATGTGTGTTACAACTGGGTAAATAATAAAAATGAGTACTACTATTGTAACAATAGCTGGATACACCACGCAGAAAGAATGAGTGTAAGAGAAAAGAAAAATAAATACAAATGAGCCTTCATATTCATATTTTAAACAGGTTGATGCTTTGATATTAATTTTAATGTTAATAATTAGAACTGAATTAGTGCACGAAGGGTTATCTGATTTTTTTAATGGTGTTTAACGTTCGTTTTTACTACTGAGGCACCACAGGCGGTGAACACGAGATGAAAGGATAAATTGGAAAAGGATTTTTTAAGGAAGGAAATTTCCAGGCCTAAGTTTAGGGTACCTTCCCGGCATTTGCCTTTTATGAGGACTGAGGAAAATCTGGAAAAAACCTCTGTCATGGCGGGATTCGAAACACAGACCTCCCGCTCACAAGTAAGCGCCTTCACGACCTCGGTCACCCGTGGCGGTATCCACTTTGTGAAGGACGATTTATGTGATGGAAATAATGAGCTTTCATAGCTTAAGTCAGCTGTATACGTTGGCATCACGAGTCAAAGGCGCTTCATGCCAGTAACAAAGAAAGGTTTTCAAGGATGTACCGATCGTTTTTCAGGCAAAACCTACGAAAGCAGGAAATGGAGAGAGACACTTTTCTAAAACGATTCAGGGAACAGTTCATTCCTAACATTGCTTGTAGTTCTTTCATTGAAACTAACAACAGCCTGAAGGCGGACATGCAGCAGTGGGTACAACTAAGGAGTTTGAAAGAAACAAGAGATTTACCTTGGAACACCTGCTGCTGCAAGACGGCATTCACTCAATCACACAGAGATGCTTGTGCGCAGGCGGAGAGAATGCACAATTTCTGCTTGGAACGAGACCAATTAAAGGATCGATCCCTTGGCCATTAACTTGAGAGTTGATTCTGAGGTGGTGAGGGAGGAGGAGCAGGCGGTAGGCACAACTCAATCCTAACTCTAACGATAAGTTATTGGTCGTAATAAAATTATTCCTAATTTCCTTATAAAACAGTGGACATGTAATTCAATTTTTTCATTATCAGGTAAAGTGCGAAAGTGCTTCTGTTTCAAGATACAGCGAAAATAATTATTTGAAAAAAAATTACGTAAAAAGTCATAAATAAAAGAGGGCATGAAATTCAACATTTTATCATAGTCAACCTAAAATGCTTCTGTTAAAGATTCAGCGATATGAAATAAATCATTTGAAAAATATTTCGTGAAAAGTAACCTTTTTATGATTATGCAGTAAACTATTCAAATTTCATGTAAAAAAAAATATAATTGTTAAAAATTACAACGGTCACAGTCGACTGTCGTACGGCTGCTTCAAATCTGCAATGGTTACGAAGATCATAAAAAGCAATCAACTTTTCTTCTGTGTTGAGGTACCGCCATGGGTGGCCGAGGTTGTTAAGGCACGGACTCGTGAGGTCTGGGGTTTGAATCCCACCAGGACCATCCTCCCTGAGTGAGGTTTTTCCCAGGTTTTCCTCAATCCTCATAAATGGCAAATGCCGGGAGGTGCCCTAAACTTAGGCCTGGAACATTTCCTACCTTAAAAAAATCCTTTCCCGATATATCATTTCATCTCATGTATCATCAGTGTTCATCGCCTTTGGTAACTGTGTAGCAAAAACGGGCGTTGCGTTAAACACTACTCATTCATTCTTTAAAAAATCCGTTTCCAGTTTAACACTTCATCTCATGTAGCCGTTAAATAATATTTCAAAAAAGTAAATGCTGAATGAAACTTGTTCGTCCCTACATTATTCTCACAGACAACAATTTTCTTGCGTAACTGCAAGCAATACTTCCACATTATCAGCAGCTTGTTGCGAGACAGACACAAACAAACAAAATCGCGGAAGTACTCCACATAAACTTTGCTTACTACGTATAACGAACGTTAGCTAACACAGCATGTAATAGTTTGGTGTTTCCTATTTATAGCAGCCGGCTGTGAGCAGTACGATATTATAATTCTTTCTTTTTATTTATTACAATAAATGAAAAATGATATGCTTAACTCTATAGAATATATTAATAATACAAATTAACCATTAAAATTGTTAATTATGAACAGTATTCGCTCTTGGTTAAAATATGAGGGTAGGTCCATAAGTTTCCGGACTAACCATTTTCTAGGTATGATAAAGACAAAAACTTTCTTTCACTTTTCAATATAGTCACCCATTATTGCAGTACACTTCTCACATCTTTGAATTAATATTTCAATCCCACTTCTAAAAGTGTCAGAAGCCTTGTCTGCAAAATAGTCATAAAAAGCACCCATCACTTCTTCGTCACACTTAAACTTCCTTCCTCCTTGAGTTCTGAGAAGAGGAAATAGTCACTGGGAGCGAGATATGGCCTGTAGGATGGATGATCGTTCTCCTAGAAGTCACATTTTTTCCCAGCTTCCTTTGTAACAAGAGCTGCGTGCACGGGCGCGTTGTCGTGAAGAAGGCGCACACCACCACTCAGCTTTCCTCGCCTTTTCTCTTTGATGGAAGCACGTGGTCTATGCAGTAGGCCAGCATAGTACTCCCCATTTACTGTTGTGTTCTTCTCCTTGAAGTCAATGAAGTCAAGGAATCTTCACAATCCTAAAAGATTGTGGCCACGATCTTCTTGGTTGACTGAGTGACCTTGACCTTTAGAGACGGTGTTTGGCCAGGTTTACGCCACTCCATTGATTCTGTTTTGGACAAGGGATCATGGTACAGGAACATAGTTTCATCTTCTGCAACAATAGTTTGCAGTACTTCTCCCTCGTTGCCACAGCAGGGCTTCAAAAATCCCTGACAACAGATTACTTGTTGCTGCTTTTGGACTGCGAAAAGAAGTCTAGGCACTATCTTGCAATGGCCTTATTCATGTTTAAATGTTCATGAGTAATTCAAGGCACTGTTATTTTAGAAAGCCCCAACCTTGCTGCTATTTCTGTAACTTTGAGAAACCGATGTTCAATAATTTTTTCCTCCACAAGAGCGATGTTTTCAGGAACGAGCACCTACTAGGGCCAACCTGCACGCTCTTTGTCTTCAATGCTTCCTCGGCCCATTCTTTTACGGTAGAATATGAGGGGGATGCTTACACCGTCCAATCTCTGTTTAATTTCATTTAGAGTTAGTTTTTCTTTTGTGAAGAACTTAATAACAGCTCGAAACTCCATTTTGAACATGTCACAATCTTCTAGACATAGCTTTCTTTATGCAACTATATCTGAACAATTGAATACAGCGGAGTGTAAGTTACAACTCCAATTATTTACTTAACAGATAAGGCTTTTGTGAAGGTGATACTCCTTATCTGCGAGACCGAAAACTTATTGACCTACCCTCGTACATCACGATGTAAAAATGAAACACTAAAAGTTGATACTAAATTACACGTTTTGTCTTCACAGCCGAGAACAGTTTTCGAGCCTATAAGTAAAGATTAACGTCGGATTGTCTTTGGGGCTGAAGAAGCGGCATGCGTTTGCACTTTGCCGCACCAGTCGGATTCTTACTATTACCAATAGAGGTTTTTGCAGGAAATTAAAATAGTATTTTTGTGAATATCCCTAGACAAGGTCGCAACTAAAGTCGTGAGTTGCATAACAGCACAAGTCCACTTTTCTGGTACTATGAGTTTACATATATCAAATGACCATGTTGTTCAGCACTTATAAAAGGTAACACAAACTGTTAAAACACACTGAAATTTTCTATGTTTCGAGTCCGAACCCTTTTTCAAGTAACATCGGGTTAGGTAGAACGTTAAGAAAATACTAAAGTGGGCTGTATATAATACCAACTTGACCATACAAAACATGAGAAATGACAAGTTGCAAACTTTTGGAATATTGGTACTTTTGTCTTTTAAACAGTAAATCGGCGATGTGAAATAAAAACATTAGAGAGCTATAGAGATAAATTGAGGCCAGGCGAAGTGCGTGCTTTATGAACAAATATAGCAGCCATGTCTCTGTTTGTAAGAATATTTTCAGAAGCCACAGGATTTAAAGCATCAATTAATGCAATAGAAACAGTCCATTAAAGGAAGCATCAGATGATAAGACTTGCTGAGCAACCTGTAACGGTGACTCAGTTATAACTTTAAGGCAGTTTGTATGAGCTGCCATAACCATGAGTGTAATGTCATTTTCCTGTACAAGTGTTCAGTTATTGTGTATAAAATGTTATTTTCTCACAAGGGCGCAGAAAGCTACCCCAGTCATAAAATCTGACATGTTGCCTATTGTAGCAATATTTGTATTGAATGCGCAAGGAAATGGCAAACCAATATTTTCTGGAGGAAATTCTTAAGCAGGGTCCAAGGAAAAGATGTTTATTGGTATTCTGTTAGAGACTGTAAAACAGAGTAGGTACCATAAAACATTTGGCGACTGCAGGGATGAAAGGACAGGCCGATAACCTCTTCAAGGGAAGAAGCCAACCGCTTGATGGACAAAGTCACGTAGACCATGTTTATTTAGTTTGCAATTTTGTGGCCCGCAGTCAGTTTTGCAAGAGTGTTCAGCGGGGCAATATCAGTGGAAGGGCTTTCTCAGTTCCGCTCAATTAGTGGAAAGCGGTAGTTAGTTTTGGAAGAGTATTAAGTGGACGAGCTTTATTAGTTGAGTGCAATAGTTATTGTAGAATAGTGCATGAACAATAAATTGTGTCATCTTCCATAACGAAACATTTTAATCTCCAAGACTCCTTCCCCTGTGATCACAGGACCATAAAAATATCCAGCAGCTGAGTCTGTAAAACTGTAAGACAGCGGTGGAGAGGGAGAGTATTATTTACCCCTGAGATCATTCCCTTCACTTTACATACACGTAATTTACTTAACATCTTATTTCTTTTATAAACTACCGTTGCAACTTATAACAGACTACGTGCGATTATTCATTGGAAGCTACAGTAGAAATCAAACCAAGTTGTCAAACTTACGATTTCAAATTACACAACATTTTGGCAGATTAGTCAACTTAAAACAGTTCGGCCTGAGTACATCAGATCTGCCCTCAAAATTGTGAGATTTTACTTCAAAATCCTGCTACGTTCATTTTTCTTCAACTTCTTTGAATTTTAGATCCTCCCCAAAATTCTGAAGTATTTTCAAACAAAATTTACCTGCTACCTTCCCGGATCTCCTTTCACCACCTGGATCGTATCCATACCGCCACATCAAAAGTAAAACTTGAGTCTCATCACCCCATGACCCCTAATGGAAGCCGGAACCTTAACCTGTGCTGTGTACGTGTTAAATTGTAAAATTTGCTACATGTGTTTAACTTGTACTGTAGTCTGTCATAGAAGATATCCGTTGTGCGGTAAGTTTCCTTTGTATCAACTTTAACTAATGCTTTATCTTCTTGAAAGTGCTTTCAGAGACAAGGCGATGGCTGTCATAGTTTTTCATGAAACTGCTCTCTGCCTCTCCTATCTTCATTTTACATCGCTGATTTACTATTTACATAAATTTCATTATAATTGTTGAGTACCAACATTTTCTTCTAAAATATATGTTTACATAGTTGCAACTTTCTTGCCGTTTCTCCGGTTTTATATGGTAAGCTGGTATTAGTTGCCGCCTAATTCAGTTTTTTTTTTTCCTCAATGGTCTGCGTTACTAGTGCTGCTTCTTGCAAAAGGATTTGGCTCGAAATATATAATGTTTTTAGTGTGTTCATCAGTTTGTTTCCTTTTAAAAGTGTTGAAGACTGTAGTTTAACATTTCTCAAATGAAATTTGTTTTATTTTTCTCAAAAAAAAAAAATAAATAAAATAAACGCACGCAGGCACACACACAGATATATATATATATATATATATATATATATATATATATATATATATATATATATATATATAAGTACGTGACTAGAACGTTTGGTTCTTAAACAAAGAAAGACACATTTCGAGCAAATAGCCCTTGTTCAAGTACTCGAAATATTGTGTTAACCCGTTTCATTTGAGTGTTTTTCTTAGTTTAAACGCTGAACATTCTGTTTCACTGTACTTTTGTACAAATTGTGCAGGTTATTTAATCTTTCATTAACCATATGTACGCGCGCGAGCACACACACATAATGTTTAATAATAACAATAAAGTATACTAGAAAACACAAAGTAAGAAATAAATTAAATTAATAATAGATAAATAGTAAAGAAGTCAAAAGCAAAACACGGAAAAGCAAATTTAAGTTAAAAGGAACAACAGAGGTGCAAACTATATATAAAAACAATATAACACTATTAACAATGCAACTAAAATAATAGTAACTAGAAAAGCAGAGAAGGATAAAACACTTAGAAAAAGTTACAGATTTGTAATCGCAGAAAAGGATTAAACATCAAGAAAATGTCACAGATTTGCGACTTTTTCCAAGTGTTTTATTCTTCTCTGCTTTTCTAGTTACGTTACATTGTTAATAGTGTTATATTATTTTTCATATATAACAAACTTTTGCTAGCACATCTCTTTCCCTCGCTTTCAGTTCACTTCCTGAATTAGGAACCTAATCCTTACAATACAGATCCACAACTCTTTAGAAAACGAGGCTGCTTTTCAGGGAGCAGGAAAAATCTTTTTTATAACCCTGGTTTTAGTATCTTTTAGGGAAATTTATTTGTTTAAGCTCTCTCCAAAGAGAGAGGGAGAGAGAAAGAGGAGAATATATATGCGAGAGATAAGTCAACAGTCAAGTCAATTATTCTTTTTCTCGCGAAGAAGGGACACGAGAAAAATCTAAAATGTACGATTGAAAGTGTATGGAATGCACTCATAATGAAGCCACCAGATGGTGTTTATGAGCATAGCTGCGTACCTCAGCACGCCCGAGGTTCAGTTGGTGAGCGACAGTGGTCAGGAATGGAATGCACGAAAAGTGAGCAACGTGCTCAAGTGAAAATAGTTTTTTCTTTGCTGGAGCCCTATCTAACAGTAAATATTGTTATCGCCTAACATGGCTCTTATCCTAACGTTCCAAAGAACACACATTGGAGCATTTTCCATTGCACACAAGTCTATGAGCCTGTGTTGTTCTGGAAAGCAAGCAGCCTGTAATATGAATTTCAGTAGAAATAATACTGTTAAGTATTTCATTTATTTAACTGATCACAGTTGACTACATGTGCAGTATGTTTATGTATATAAAACTAACCGCTGACCATAATGCAAAACTCATTTAAACATTAATCAGGTTAATGTGGAATAGAGGGTTTTAAGACAGTTTTTCTAAAGTTAAACCCCTTTCCGATGACATACAAATGGAAAACGATCTTACAAAATGACTTAATACAGATAAAATATCATAACATTAAGCATTAAAGGCATTAAAGAAAATGTCGTAATCAAAGGGAAAACTAAGTTTGATTTATCTGCCTAGAGAGTTTACACAAATGAAATTCCCCTGTGAGCTGCTAGAGCCAGGGGTTTTGCAAAACTTGTGGCTCACATTCCTAATGCTGAGGTTTCAGAAAGTGAAGTGCGCCACTGCGACTAAGGAAGGAAGCAAAGCTTCATTTTGTTTTACCTCGCATAAAATTAAGTTGTTCTTTTTTCCCCAAATATTTACACACAAAAATATTTATGTAGGAAATGAACGTTTTGGTATGTGAAATAATTGTTGCAGACTAGCGAGTTGCTTAACTACACAAGTCATGGATATATTACAGGAAAAATACTTGTGGTCGTCGCTATTTTAATGTTTTTTTGACATTTATAACTAAGCAAAGCTTTATCAGGAAAATGTCAGATTTCCAAGTTGTCATATTCAAGAGATAATTTTTTATAAATGTTTTTCGAAATTTAAACTGGGCTTGTTTGATTAAGCGAGATGTGGCTTTTTTCTTATTAAAATGTTTAGGGACTGTGACAGATTAGGAACCTTAGTGAATTCATGTTCAAATTCAGAGAGAGATGGATAGCAAATAGAGATGAATGAATTAAGGACAGCTAATATTATTTGGACGTTCTAGTGACCAGGGTCTTACCGAAGATGCGAGTAAGAGGTGGGAGATGCCGAGACGGATTCTGCCTGCAAGTAATTGATGTGGCATCGACCAGCTCGACCAGCACCAGCTAGTCGAAAGCTGATGACACTGCTTATGTATATATTTAAATATCGAAACATTAAATGTAATGATGCTGCCTTTAGTGAAATCCGCGTGGATCAACAACAGCAACCTTTGACTTGCCAACACATATTAAAGGACATTTCGGATGAGAATATTGTTTTCTTTTCTTTTAATGCGGGTTGGTACAAAATAAAACCCGGAGTTTTAAACAATTCATAAAAAAGAAAGTAGTAAGATGGAAACAATCTATTTTTTCACATGTTCAGCAATTCAAAACGTTTGGGGTCGGTCCTGATGATGTAGTGGTAACCATACTTGCCTTCTAAACCCAAGATCGCAAGTTCTAACACGGCCAGGACCGATGGATTCTTTCGGGCGTAAAAACCCAAAGTATGGGTTCCTTCGGAAGCGAAGTAAAACCGTGGGTCCCGTGTCGTACATTTACGGCACGATAAAGAACCTCAAGCTTGAAAGAAGATGCTCTGAGCAAAATTTGTCGGTTGTTTCACGCCCTGAATTGAATGGGATGCTGATGACCTGAGATGTTAAAGAGCATCCGTAAATAAAACGAATCAACAAAACGTTTGTAGTGGTATGGATGAAACGGTGGCACACCTGGAGCGGAAATGTAGAGACATTTGTTTTTACGTTGCTATCAATAGAATGGCAACGTCACAGCTGTAATTTGGGTCATTGAGAAACGATCTATGGGATTTTTGTCGAGAATATGGCGGTGATGCACCTACTGATAAGATTCTCTGATTAAAACGCTTAAAAGGGAAATCGCCTGGCCGGCCACGGTATCAGAAGATGTTGACAGGATTCATGCTACCTGTGTTAGGAACACTACGCAGTTTAGAGCTGGCCATTCCTCAAAGTGATTACACGTATGCAAGACCCAAATTCTCCAAGAAATCGAAAACAATGCTAAGCCTATGGGAGCAGAGTTCGCACATGGGATTTTAAACAAATTGAAGATAGTAAAGATTACTTGATGAGTCGACTTTCTACAGTAATGGAAATGGACAATTAATCGTTGCAATTGTCGAATTTGAGAGGGGAGGGATGAGTCACCAGATGGGATCACTCAACACTAGCGCGACTCCCCTAAAGCAAAAGTTTGGTATGGGTTGATGCACGGCCATGTTATCGGACTTTCTTCCCCCCACCCATGGGACAAACTACTACGGGGGTTATTTACTTTGGATGCTAGAGAAATATGTGTATTCATAGTTCGACAACAATGAGGCACATTTTCTCAACAATACGGGGTTCCATCTCACTTAAGTAAGTTTCCCCAACAAATGGATTGGAAGAGGAGGGCCGATCCCATGGTCACACGAAGTTCAGCCATTACACCCTTAGTCTTTTAATTTGGGGATATGTCAAGAACTTTAGTGTACTCGAAATAATTGTGACCTTCCTTTCGGTGAAATGATAATAGCATAGTGAACATAAGTCACAACATGCCGGCGCGCACATGGGAAGCGATTGAATATCCTTTGACTGAATGCAGAACCATGAACGGGGCACATATTGAAATCTATTAAATACAATCAAAACCTCTGTATATACAGAGGGTGCAAATCATGTATACTCACTTCTAGCAAAGAAAAAACTGCGTTAACATAACAAAACTGAATTCACACAAGCAGAAAATGAAGAGTACTAATCATCTTAAACTTTTACAGTTACAACAGTTGCTCATCGGCGTCGATACACTTCTGAGTACGTTGAACTACTGATTGAGCAACGTTTGCGAAAATGTCCTCAGCGATTGCAGCATATGCCGTTTCAATTTCTTCCCGAAGTGCTGTCAGTGTAGCTGGTTTTTCTACGGTATACAACATCCTTAAGAGTTCCCCATAGGTAGAAGTTCAACGGCGGTTCTGTTCTGTACAAACGTCTCCAATGTCTTTGAACTTCAACAACATTCTCGATTTTTCAATACCACTTCAAATTTGCTTTCCGCTGTTCAAACGATAATCTTGGCTTCATTTTGTTGTAACAACGCTAGCATAACGCAATGTGAGTCACATCTGTTTACAGAACATCATACGATAATCTTGGCTTCATTTGTTCATTGTTAATTTACCTGTCACGTAGCAACGCTATCATAATGTATGTGAGTCACATCTGTTTACATTACTGTTTTTTTCGGTTCAACTTTGAAATACATTAAATAGACATCCACTGTGAAAGTGTATATACATTTTGGCACCCTCTGTATATGCTTTCAAGTCATTTATATATGAAAGTTGCTCTTTTTTGTTATTGGTGTAGTAAAAGCTTGTCTGAAACCCCAAAAGATTTTTTTTAGAAACCCCAATATAAACCAGCATTTTATCCATGTCCTTGTTTTGAGCGCTATATTTTTCATGCTTACTATATACGCAGGTTCATTATTTTATGCAACGCCCTGTGTAAGCATCATTTGTGTTACAAATATCCTGCTTTCAGCCTTTTAAGAGATACAATTACATCATAATCACATCAACATTGCTATTTACACGAAGATAGTTGCTATGGTTAAGGAAAACTGCCGCGTGCGCTGCTTTGATAAGCGATTTCCAAGAGCGCTCGAAATGACACGGATATTGTGACACTATGACAGTGATGTCACGAACTTCTTTAACTGCGCGCCATTGTCATGTGCAGACACTTGCGTAAAGCACCAGGGGCATTTCTACCTGTTCACTACTTTCTAACACATCTTTGTTTTTCGTTTCCTTGTTTACTGTTTATTAACTATTCAACACAACACGTACTTGTAAACACCTGTCGAGGTTGGTGTGAAAATGCCGCAAGGGGGCCTCTGAGTGGGTATCAAATAGTCGCGTTTACTAAAGATATTAAACAATAAATATTAATTTTTAAGTGTTCTTCGTAAATCACTTTTATGTTACTTTTGCAGATTATATGTATGAGATCTTATAGCATTTTATTGGCATTTAATTTCAGCTGTTAACTAATCCAACTTTGCAAGACAGCTGCTTTCGCCGAGGCTATTTCTAGGATTGCCATTCGCCCACATTTTAATACTGATGTCTTGTGTCCACACATGGGGGAGTAACGATGAAACTCCATTTATTATTTTTTAATTTTTTTATTTATTTTATTCACTTGTTTATCGTTGGATTATGATAACATTTGAAGTTCCTTTGAGTTGCAAATATTTGGAAAGATAGACACATTACAGTCCTGCTATTTCATGGAAAATTTGTGATTGACAATTTTACTTTCTATTTTATATAAAAATAAGATTTAATGTTAAGGAGACAGTTTTTTGTTTAATGAATACACACTTGCAGCATCAGAAAAATTAAGGTAAATGTATGTTTAATTATTCTTACAATGAGCAAGGATTTACCTGTCCAGACATTTCAATTTTAAAAGGTGGCAACTACTTGCTTCTCTTTTCTTTTCAAAAAAAAAAAAAAAAGGGGGGGGGAAGGAAAGGAAAGAAAAGGAAAGGAAAGAAAAGGAAAAAAGAAAAAGAAAAAAAGTTTTCCATCAAGGGTTCTGCTTGCTACTAATGAATGATTTTCAATCTCAAAGTAATTATAACAGGGGAGGTACAAAACAAGTATTGTGGCTGTTTAAAATACTTCAATCTTTTTGACCAGGTGCAACAGATTATAAAAGCCCAGCGAATGCTTAAAACGGGTGACCGAGGTCATTGAGGCGCGGACTCGTGAGTGGGAAATTCTGGGTTCGAATCCCGCCAAGACCGTCCTCTCTGACTGAGGTTTTTTTTCCAGGTTTTCCTCAGTCCCCATAAATGGCAATGCCGGGAAGATACCTAAAACTTAGGTCTGGAACGTTTCCTTCCTTAAAAAATCCTTTCCTAATACATCATTTCATCTCAAGTATCACCAGTGTCCACCGCCTGTGGTGCCTCAGTAGTAAAAACGGGCGTTAAACAATTTACAAAGAAAAGAAAAAAAATCGCTCAAAATAGGTATTATTAGCGTTATATGACAATAACACCTTTACACAGTTGTGCAATTTTGAAAGAGTCACTTGTACAAGCAGAAATTATCCATTGCTTTACAAGAGCGGAAACGTTTGGGTTCTGCTGCTATATTTTATTTACTTATTAGTAATAACGCAAAGTAGTGCAACTACGTGTTTTCATTGAATAATCATATCGAAAAAAGTTGATTAAAACGAGCCCACTGTGTTCTACATAGGTATTTATATATATTCAGGATTTCGGTTTATAAATACGTAATTCAGCAACATGCTATTGTATATTCATCTATTTGGGCACTTCTAAATTATGAAAAAGCTATTTTCTTTTGTCAACTGCCATTGCTCTGAGATTAGGGTATATAGTCTGATTTTGGCTAATTATTTTAGCTTAAAAACAATACTTTGGCACTAAAGAGAAAGTTGCAAGCGAAAATGTATGCAAGATAGCATGGTTTTGAGGTAAAGATATGCATAAAATCTGCTAAAATATAGGACTTGAAGTTTTCGCGGCCTTGATTATTGATTATGCCTTCTAGGCTGATCTGAAGTCATAATTATCTCCTAAAATAGTCACGTATGCATCGGCCGGCATTGGTGTTGTGGTTCCCCTGGCAGATAGCTAAATGGGACACATGCATTTGTTTATATTACACAAAAGTGCATACATATATTCGAGGTTTTATAAGAATTGAAGTAAACATACAAATATTTACGATGATATTTTTAACGCTAAAACCGTTCTTACCCCCTTTTAAATCTGTATTATAACTTTAGCTGGCTTTTAATTTTGAGCTTTATTATGCCCCAGTAATCAATACATTGCTATTTGCTATTCGCAGCCATTCATAAATTTCAATGGACGTCTCTTGACAAGGCTTCGCGCGACAATACCGAGCAAATACAATAATTTGCATTATTAAGCGTTCAGTCGACACTCAATAGTAGTAAGCAGCGATTCGTTTTATTAAACTGAAATGCCTGAAGTCAAAAGTATGCAAAATGTAATTTATTTAATAAGAAATTACGTGTTTTAAAAGATGATCATAAATAATGTACAAAATGAATAAAGGGTATCCACGTGTTGTTTTAAATTTCTGAATATATTAAAATAAAAGTTCAATATTACTAATGTTGAAGTGCGATAATTACACTGACAAACACTGAAATAGGAAATAATGCAACTGCAATCAGTTTTGCGATATCACCTAAAATTTCGGAGAGAATGTTAATTTATGTTAGGCGTATTTCCCTCGGCACGTCGCATGTTCATACTAGTGTAAGGAACGTATTAATTAAAAAAATATGAGTGGAGATCTTAAAGTAGCAGGATTACTTCTATGATTTCACCAAAGTTTGTTGCTTTCCTCGCGAACTAAAGAGAAACTAAAGAGTAGACATTAAGACGTGTTTGGAAATGGGTGTGAAATGATACTAATAATTAAAAATAGAGTTTTGCTGCCACGCTTCATATAAAGTTAGGGTTAATGCAACATTTAGTGAAAGCCTTAGATATAGAGGGTAAGGGTTTCCAGAATTTCGAAGAAATATTCCCAAGATTAAATTTAACTAAACTGAAAGAAGTTCACAAACTCCTGAGCTAATATGACAATGACATTTGTTAAAGGGCAATGAGAAATAAACATGGGTAACTTATGCGCAGTAATTTTCTGGGAAATGTAAAAGTTAAAAGCTACAAAAGGATAACTGAAGACACGCTAACCTCCTAAAATTTTGAGGTGTAATATGTCACTGCATTTCCAATATTCCCACTTGAACTCCTTTTTTCGCTCCTAATCTCGGTGCTGTGAGCAATGAACATGAACGTTTTCATCAGGATATTACTGTTTTTGTTTTGTTTTGTTTATTTACGAACGCTCTTTAACATCTCAGGTCATCAATTCAGGGCGTGAAACGGCTGACAAATTTTGCTCAGAGGTCTCTTCTTTAAGGCTTGAGGTTCTTTATCGTGCCGTAAATGTACGACACGGGACCCACGGCTTTACTTCCCTTCAGAAAGAAGACATACTTAGGATTTTAAAATAAAACTTTCATTTTACAAGAACTTGAAGAAGCGATGGTTTTATGTTAACTCCTGTTCAGAGGCGAGTTAACATAAACATACAACATACACAGAACTTTTCTTAAATTCCGAACGAATTCACTCATATTCAGGATATGTGCCTAACGTTAAAACAGGTCGTTCCTTTTTTATCATTCAAAATCCATTCGTATTTTATTAATCAATAATGGTATATAAACTTATTAACAATTTGTTTCTGCAGCCAGACTCTGCTTATCTGAACGTTTCTCCTGGCGATTACATAGTGGCGTTCAGCAACCACCACAAAGTAGTTGCGCCTTCCAGGCATCTCAACTTATCGGCAACAAATTCCAAATGGACATGTGTGAGAGGAGGAGCAGACGTAAAGAAAGTTGTGATTTCCGGTTTTCTTTCTGTGAAATAAAATATTTTGAAGTTACATTAAAATAACGATTTGATAAAAGTGACAGAAGTCATTGGAAGGACCTGGCTAACCATCTTATGTGGTTAGGAATTGACGAAACTACACATGTGGAACAGCGATATCGTAGTTTAGCAATAACCAGTTCAGATGCTCCGTCCAATTTCCCTTTGCTGGCGACAAAAATAAATAAATAAATAAATAAACAAATTAAAATTAAAAAATAAAAAGCAAGTTTTTTAAACAAGAGCAAAGTTGTGAATGGCTTCTTTCACGTAAATAAACGCCAAGTGAATCATTTAAAACAACCACTGCCTATATTTCTGAAACGAATTATGCACCGTTTTCACTCAAATAAGTTACCCATACACTTCCAACAACTTTCTAACGCAAAGTTACATTATTTTAATTGACTTCAAGATATCACATTTGTTTTGGGGGGGAGCAAATAGTTTATGAGATACTCTCATATGTCAAGCTTTCACACCTCTTTACAGAATCCCCATGCACATTAGGCAAAAAGTAATACATTTCCATGACTGTTAGGTATAAAGAGCAAATGACTGTTCGTATTTTGTCTGTACAATTCAGGGAAACTTGAACAATATGTGGCAGCTTAATCTGCATGATCTAAAATTCCGAGACCTCGCCTATGAAACTTCTGCCACATTCAATTGCTTAGGACGTGTATTGGAAACGCTGCAACAATTTACGAGAGTCATACTGAAAGCCGTGAGCGACCCATTGTTAAACTTAAAATTCCAACAATGTAACAAAAAGGACTGCAGGATCGTAATCTACAGACTTTACACCACATGTTGCATTATTGCGACGCCTTTAGCTTCTATCACGTGACCACATGCAGTATTTACAAAATGATGGACATCAATGTTTCGTTTCGACAGCGTATTGTCATTGAATTCCTTGTTAAAGAGGAAAAATCTGCTGCTGAAATTCACCTCAGACTTCAGCGTGTCTACGCAGATGCTTGGGGTGCTAGCAGAGTTAGGAGATGGGTGAAACATTTCAAAGATGGAGAAACGAGTATCCAAGATGAGCCTCGTAGCGGTCGCCCGCGAAATGGCTGCATGGAACGCAACAAGGAAAGAGCTGATGAGCTCATTAGAGAAGATAGGCGTATCACTGGATGACAACGCTGAAAACTTGCAGTAGCACATGGTGCAGTGCAAGAAATGATAAAAAGCTCAGGTTATCTAAAAGTTTGTGCCCGTTGGGTCCCACGTTTATTGACCGAAGACCACAAACTTCAGAGAATAACCATTAGCCAAAAACCGTTGTCAGAGATTTCAAAATGAAGGGGATGGTTTTTTGAGGAGTATTGTGACAGACGATGAAAGCTGGTTCTATCATTACGAACCTGAAACAGAACGCCAGAATATGGAATGTCGCCATTTGAATTCGCCATCGAAGACAGTGCCATCTGCTGGGAAGGTTATGAGTAGCGTCTTTTAGGATGCACAGGGTTGCATACTGGTTGATTTTCTTGAACCTGGACAAACCGTAAATGCTGTCCACTATATTCAGACACTTGGGAAGCTCCGTCGTGCATTGCGCGATAAGCGCCCTGGAAATATCATCCTGCAACAGGATAATGCAAGTCCTCACACTGCCCGTGTCACAATGATATGATCAGAATATTGGGGTGGGAAACTCTTTCACATTCTCCTACAGTCCCGACTTGGCACCCCTGCACTACCATCTTTTTGGTTCTGTTAATTAACAGATGCGAGGCCAACAATACGAGACGGTGGAGGATATTCGGAAAGTAGTGCGTCAGTGTCTTCGTTCAGCTGGAACGGGGTTCTATCGTAATAAACTTGCAGAAAGATGGGGAAAATGTATGCAAAGAAATGGAAACTAAGTTGAAAAGTGAGAGAAAAGGCTGTAGATTACAATGATGTACTTGGTTTATCTATAAAAGAGAGAGGGGTTTAAAAATTGTTGCCCATTACTTTTAGTATGATCCTCATATTATGCGTAAGTTTCTGTTTATATGCATTAGTGAGACGTCACTATTACCACGTCGTCACATGTAATAGAAGTAGGGCGTTCCGGAGTGCTCCAGAGCATATTCTTTACTCATGCTGAAAAAGCCGATATGATGTTGGTGTATGGAGAACGCCAGAGTGTACGCTGAGAGACTTCCAGGCAGACATCCCGGATAAACTGCAACATACCTACTGTTGATTCTTTACTAAATTATAGACAAAATGCGAACATTACATTCTTGCTCAACAATTAGAGGAATACATTGCTTGTAACCCACGGGAATACTCTAAAAAGAATTTGAAAAACTGAGCCCTACATATGACGATATTTCGTAAACTTGGCCTAGAATTGCAGCGGGAAAATAATTCTAATCTCCTGTAATTTTATTTTCTTGAAGTCAATAGACATTGTATCATTTGAAAAAATGTAACTTTGCGCTATAAATAATTGTTAATAGTAGTTGTATGGACTACATTGATGGACCTTATCTGAACTTCAATTCGATGAAAACGGCGCAACAAAGGCGCCTTTCATTTTAGGGTAGTTTTACGTGTATATAAGTACATCATTTCAATTTAGATTAGGTTTCGAAACTCCAACACAGATTAATGTAAATACCTGTTTACGCAACTGTTTACAAATTTATATGTTAATGTTTCCGAAATGCTGTAGCCTTGTGTTTTGTTTTAACAAAGCTGCACAAACAGTGAATAATTTTCTTCCAGTCATGCTACACTTTAGTTACTTGGCACATGGCAAAAGAAAGTCGTAAACTACGTTTTCCTTCTGCTAAAAGTTCATTTCTCAATGCAAAAAGTAGTTCCGAGGCATCTTTACGGGCCGAGGAATATAACACTAAATTTCAATACAAAATGTTGCGCTTGATTGAGGTCTTCGGCTTTAGATAACAAACACTATCAAATAAAAATTAAAATTTTAGCTATTAACATATTTTTTTAGTTAAACCAACATGAAACGCAAATAAAGCGCCGAATGTTATATTCGGGGTGTGTTCAACTCTGCATCTCGTGCTGTGCGCTAGGTTTTCGACAGGAAATGGATTCATTTTGACCCTTACTAACAATGGCAATTTATTTATAAGAGGGTGTTTCAATGAGCTCCTACAGACTACGGATGGTATGTACTTTACCTTAGCAAAGTGGTGACTGTTGAGGGATAATGTACATTATTGTGTTTAAAATTATAAAACGTTCAAGACGGAGAAACACGAATTTCGTGTATTAATAAAACATTCTTTTTTTAAAGACACTTTGACACTTTGAAGATGGATATTCATCTTTACTTAGAATGGTTTAAGGAGTTGCCGAACGAGCACATGCGATGCGCATTGTTCCGAACCGCTTGTCATACTACGAAATGATTGAAACATTTTTATGAATTGTTCTGAGTGATCGCAGAGTGGGTGCAAATGAAAAATCTATCAGCGAGGTGGGTGCCAAATTTTCTAATGATTCATGGGATGAAATTTGGGCAAAAATTATAAACATTTATAATTTTGTTTTAAAACATTTATATAATCCGTCATGCCTCTGTGTGATTTAAATGTCCTTGTGTGGCTGAGCGTGGCTCTATAAATGACTTCAATCTCTTTCTACTGCAAAACCTAGCAAAGTTTTCATATTTAAACTTAATTTGAAATTAAGAGGTGTTGATTTGGTTTATTTACGGACGCTGTTCAACATCTCAGATCATCAGCGTCCCATTCAATTCAGGACTTGAAAGGGTCCATATATTTTGCTCAGATGCCATTTCTTTCAGACCTGAGATGGGACCCACGGCTTTACTTCCCTTCCGAAGGAAGCCATACTTAGCATTTTTACGTCCTAAAAATCCATCGATCCTAGCCGGGTTCGAACCTGCGACCTTAGGTTTAGAAGGCAAGTATGATTACCACTACACCACCAAGACCGACGAAATTAAGAGTGAGAAGGTACAGAGACATTTGGGATTTTCATAAACCTTGCAGACACCGGAAGAATGCACTTCCAATATCCTGGTCAAGGTTTTTTTTCTTAGAAAATGTGGCATTGCCAAAGGAGAGAAACCCCCAAAACATGAAGGGAACAGGAAAACTTTTCTTTTACTTAGTGTTGTGTGTGCAATAATATTAGTTAATAATGATTTACTAGAGAGGTGTACTACAAGTACAACAGATGTCCTTAAGAAGTGTTTGTTTCAAGAAAAAAACTATAAACTGCTGCAACTGCAGCTGTTTAATAGCGGATGTCGGGCCATATTTAATGCTGTCAAAATACGTAAGTAACAAAATTAGTAATGTTAGGGATAGGCGATGACTGAACCAAAGCGCATTGAATTCTAAAATGACACATAAAATAGTAAAACATACTTAAGAACACTTAAAGAAGCCAAAAATGTGGCAAAAAAGGCAGCGGGATTTTAAAGAAAAGAAAAATGTGGTTCTATTGCTACATCTTTAATTTGATTTTTTCCTCACTTCTAATTTTTACACCTTTCTGAATGTTCAAAGCGTTCCACGCAATCAAATTTCAAAATATTTCTTTCAAACATTTTTCACACAAATCCTTAGATAATTTCTTAATAAAATATGTCATAATTTGATTTTATAGATGAATTACATTGTTACATGCTTTTAAACTTGTCAATTATAAATAATCTGAAAGAAATTATACTTTTTTTTTTTTTTTTCGTTTTATTTCTCCAAAACAGTATCTCTTAGACACATGAAACGTGCTATGTTTAAAAGTTTAAAATTTAATGGAATAAAGGCCCAAAGTTTACCCTATTTGTAATAAAAATTGCAATGCGTGGAGTATTCCTTATGATATACCAAAACTACAACAAAAGGAATAACATTTTTTTTTGCACAAACTGTTACAAATAGAATAATTTTATGGGAAAATTAGAATATAATCCCCAAATTACAAATCATTCGGATAAAAACTATGGACGTTAGCGGATGCCGAAGGAATGAAGCTATTGCAGCGTACTTGTAAAGCATATATTTATAAAACTAAAATAACAATCACTAAAGAAGCAGAAAAGAATCAAATACTTAGAAAGTCACAGATTTTGTATCGCTATACTTCGAATTACTTGAATTCTTATAAGACAAGAAGATATGTGTGTGTTAACGCTCTAGCGGTTGTTTTTCTCAACGAAACTCGGCACATTGCCTTAACAAACGATTTCTCAAAATTGGAGCATTGGGGGTGGATGTTAATCTAAAGCGAACATTAAAAAAAATAACAATCGGTCTAGCGGCCGCAATTTTTGCTTTAGCTCAATGAAACCCAGTAAAAATCTTGAATATAAATTGAAAAAAGTAGTTTTCGAAAATCTTGGCAATCGGGCAACTCGAAGTGGGGGTATGCCTGAAAAACTCTCCGAGGTTAATGCGGAAATTAAAAATCGCTCTAGCAGCTGCCATTTTACACGTTTTTTAAAGGAAACAGGGTATATGTCATTGAAATAAAGCAGGAAAAATACTTTTCGAAAATCAGTGAAAAAGGACTTTTAGGAGGGGAGTTTACCTGAAATACAAAATTTACAAAATCGCTCTTGTGGCATTAATGTATGATTTTTCGCAACGAAACTCCTTATATATCATTTATATACAATAAGAAAAATAGTTTCTAAAAATCAGGCAAATCGGGCCATTAGGAACGAGGCTATCTGAAATCAAAAATTTAAAAATCGCTCTAACAACACCAATATTTTTTTTTTCCCCGCAACCAAACTCAGCATATAGCATTTAAATCAAATAAGAAAAATAGTTTTTCAAAATTATCAGATTATTGGGAGTGAGGATATACCTGAAAAACTTTTGGGGGTTAAGCCCAAATTTAATAATCGTTGTAACGGCCGAAAATTTATTTTAACGGAAATTTAATACATGCAGTGAAAATAAAATAAGTAAATTTGTTTCTGAAAATCAGTAAAATAGGAATCTTAGTAGGGGGGTTACCCAAAATTTCAAAACCGCTCTAGCGATATTGACGTATTTTTTTCGCAACGAATATCCGCATATTTAAATAAACCAAGAAAGGGGAGGAGGAACACTTCCCTGAAAATTAGTGAAATCGGATATTAGCAGTGGAAGGATTTGTCTGCACCCCAAAAATTAAAAATCGCTCTCGCAATACCAACATTTGCTGATCCCCCCCCCCCCCACAACAAAATACTCGCTTTACTCACATTGTGTCATAACGCCAAGCGAAATCAGCTGGGTAATTGTTACTTTGTATAAGAAATGGGCTGGTAAATTCTACATAACAGGGGGGGGGGGAGAAAACAAGAAAGAGAAAGAAAGAAAAACTTTGAACATGTGAAAGAATATTTATTATTAGGTATACTCAAGGACACTCTTTGATCCTTAGCGTCTCATTCAATTCGTTCCGATAAATTTTCTCGAAGGATTACATGCCGTGTATCTACTACAAGTTTTTTTTTTCCTTTCCGAAGAAAGTCATACTTATGACTAAGTTTTAAAAATGCACCAATGCCGTGTTTGAACTCACGATATCAGGTCTCGGGGGCAAGTTTGGACCACTAGAACACCAAGACCGACTGAATGACCTGTGAGATGGCTGGAATATTAGCGAACTTTTTCTTTGCAAAAACAAAATTTTATTTCCCAACATAATCCCCTTTGAGTTCGATGCTTTTGGTCCATCGAGATTCCAATTTATTTATTCCCTCAAAAAAAAAAAAAAAAAAATCTTTGGAACATAATGCTCGTTTACAGCACAGATAATCTCTCCATTCGAGGAAAATTTCTTCTCTCCATGCCAATTTTTAAGGTTAAAAAGAGAGAAAAGATGTGGAGTCAAAACTGGGGAACTATTTTGAAGCCCAGCTCGTAAACTTTTGCATCGCAACGTGTGAGCAGGTGATTTCTCCTGGAGGAGTGCTCATGTTTTGCGCTGCAATCTCAGTCGATTCTGCTTCAACTCACTTTACAAACGATCCAGCAACGTTGCGTAATAACAACCTGTCACAGTTTCATTCTCTTTCCAAATAATCAATCATGGTTTTACTCTGTAAGTTCCAAAAAAGTTTTCTATCACTTTTAGGTTAGAGCTTTCTTTCGGAGCACTTTCGCCAACCCACTGTTTTGTCTCCAGGGTGTAGTAATAGACCCACATTTCGTCTACAGTCACAAAACGACGCCGGAAACTATTCGCATTATGCTGCAAATATTCCAAACTTGATTGTTAAATGTCCTTCCTAGAGCGTTTTTGGTCTGTAGTCAACACGGCACCCATCGCGCACTCAACTGTTTCATGAGATCCTTACCATCTCGCGGCGGTTTTCTATCACTATACAATGATATTTATCTTCAGATCGGAGTATATTCGTACGTCACGTTTATACTTTGTCTTGAGTGCTGGTGCAGAGTATTCATGAACTTCCTTCAGATTCTTTTTTTAATAGTGTTTAACGTCCATTTTTACTACTGAGGCATCACAGACGGTGAACATTGATGATACATGAGATGAAATGATATAATGGGAAAGGATTTTTTAAGGAAGGAAACGTTCCAGGCCTACATTTAGGGTACCTATCCGGCATTTGTCATTTATGACTGAAGAAAACCTGGAAAAAACTTCAGTCGGGGAGGATGGTCTAGTGGGAATCGAACCCCAGGCCTCCTGCTCACGAGTTCGCGCCTTAACGACCTCGGCCATCCGGGGCGGTAGGCAGATTCGGATTGTATGCACAAAACAACGTACTAATTTATATATAAAATGTCAGATGCAAAATGGATGTTTACTAGTGTAATTAATGTGTTGTATTGGGTGAATTGTAAGCTACATTTTACACATTACAGGCAGGAATAGTTAAAAAGGGGCTGATTGGGTGTGATGATTTAAAAAAATTATTTACATACCACAATGCATCCCACCAGAGATCAATCCACATTTAATTTTCATTTTGAGTCATGTGCAAGACAAAATCATAAGCACATAAATGAGACTTTGCATCACTGACTGATGTTATTTCTCAATTCGCAGTAATTCCTTGCTTGTAACTATTACCCCTGCAAGTACTGTATTTAATCATCCCAGCAGTAACCATGTTGCAGCGCATTGATCCAGATTCATTTGTGCATGAAATACCTTTACCTTCGCTCGATTTTATTCAACAATCTCACAGCTTTCGTCTTATACAGACGTAATAGAAGTATATCATAAGACTGAAAATTGAATATCGCGAGACAATAACATTTGTTTACAAAGGAAGAACTTACTCCTGCAGTTATTAAAAACTGCTAATGGAGTATATGGTGAAGCGTTTCTTCATATTCAACGGTATAAGAATAGGACCGACAAAACAAGTGCTAACATTGGAATCTATCGCTGAACTGAAAAAAATTGCTACGAGAAACAGTTCTCTTTAGAATTCTAGAGAGTACCGCAAAGTCTCTCCGCATATTAAAACAATGTTGAGTAGACAGGTGCGTCACACAGGAAGGAAGAGATGAAACCATGGTCATTCACCATGATCCACTTTCAAAGATAGCAGACTTAAACCTGATGAGACGTCGCCAAGGAATGCAGTTGTGCAGGGTCATGGCTACGATGTTCTGGAACTGCTGAGGGATTCTGTTTCTTGGCTTCAAAGAAAGAAACACAACTGTCAGGGCATAATGCAACCTTCTCCACGAATTGCAAGCTGTAGTTAAACAAAAGAGGTGCGATATGGTTTCCCTTTCTGTTTGATAATGCACCAGTGTACACTGCCCAGGTTAGAATAATGTGCTGTTTGAACCAAACCTCCAGCACTGTAATACGGTAGGTAGCGATCTCAGTGATTTGAGAGCCAGCGGCAAACATTATTGTTAAAGCAACAAATGCCCAACATTTACAGAACAAAAGGTTAGCAGATTTTATGATAAGAAAACTTAGGTTATTCACTGAAGCTTATGGCCTAACCAAGCAGAGCTCATGTCCGATATGAATACTTATATCTTCGTGATGACGGATTGTTAATTTTGTTTAATGAATAACTTTTAATTAAAGAAGGTTCGATCTTCTCTTTGTTTCCTTTTTCATCTATTTGATTGAGGACACCAGCAGCGGCTCGTGGTAGCACATTTTTTTTACTGCTAATGCTGAACATAGTTCGCAAGTTTCAAGAATTAACACTCATAACCAGAGCCCGGAAGTTAATTTTCTATCTGTGTGGATATATTTAAGAGTCAGATAGAAATGAATACGTTTCCGTATATTTGGGTTCGGTACGGCCAAATTTTATTTTGGCAATTTGGGCTTGTTGCCTGTTTTAAGGATTGAAAAAAAAAAGTTGTGGATCGTTGTGGATTTTTTCTGCGATTATTTACCCATTGTTAAAATAAGATAGGAAATTTCAATAAATCGAAGCGAAAAAAGTTATAAAAATTAAATGGTATGTTCACTTAACAAAAATATTTATTGAGAATTTTGTATATTTATTTCTTTTCCAGTAGTCAAAAACTCTCTCAACACTTAAGCTTAAAATTCGCGATTAGCTCGTATGAATACCATGAAACAGAGGATGAGGGGAGTACTGTAGTTTTGCATTGTCCTGGCGAATGAATGACCTTGTATTGATCTGCGCGAGACATTTGTGATGGGACTAACTTCTAGCTGCATAATGTAACAAACAATTGCAAGCGAGGAAGATTGAGAGCGGTACAGCTGTTCCTATAAAGTGTCCAGTACAGAAATAAGAGAGATACCTAGCTTGATTCCCCTTTAAATGGATAATGACCTCGACCAGAGAACACAGCGCATCTTTTGCTCATTCGCCTGAACTATTTTGTCTTGATCAACATTTCCATGATATTCTGAAAGGTGAGTGTTCTGTTGAAATTGATATGAGTCCTTTCGAAATAGCTTCTTTTAAATATGCTCCAATCACTTCAGTGGAAGTAGAACTTCTTTGTTCCATGATGAAAAAGTTCTCTCTGGCAAGCGGCTGACTATAACAGTTGATGCATTGGAAAACAGTTTGTTATTTGTAAACAGGAAAAGTACACTTAATTACTTCAATTGTGAGGTAAAGAAATTTATAATACATTAAATAGTTATTTTCATTAATAATGTGAGACATTACTCTGTTTCCACTTTTAATAAATAGCTATTTTAATTATATTACTGCCTATTTTCAGTATTTTAAATGCATTTTGCCTGCCTATTTTAACCAAAGTAAATTCCTGAATTTCCATGTTCTGCTCGTACTGCATGGCTGAACGTAACAGAAAGAAAGAAGTTAATAAAAACATTGTAGTAGCAATGCATTTATGAAAAAAATCCTGGTTTTTCAGAGCAGTAAACTTGTTGATAACCGTTTGATTAAAGTCTGGAATTTGCAAGAATACGTCCATCTCATAGAAACGACATACACTTCCTATATTTTGAAATCACAATTTGACACAAATCACTTGCAATTGATTTACACGGTATTTTAATTTCACTTGTCTTTAACTGGTCGCAAAGAAAAAAAAATTAAGTTTTGTATGTTCACTTGCGGTTAATATAAAACAAAATAAAGCAACTAGATACTTCACGAAACGTCAGTAATTTCGTCATTCCAGCAATGGCTAACTACTACTGTATAGCCCTTGTTACTTCAAATTAACACTATTTGATTTATTAATAACTGTAAGTTTTCACTTATTTAATGTAATATTACTGTTGTCATTAATATTACACTGTTTCAGTATAATTATATAATATTTTATTATGTTTTGTAACGCAACAATCACTCAGGGCATAATGCCAGTATTGATTGTACACAAAATGTTGGCAATCGAAGTTCGGACATGATGCTGCATGGATTTGTTTATTTGGTTCGTTGTAGTTACGTGGTTTATTACAGAGATTTATAGTTGGAAGTAATTTCTTTTGTTTTTATTAAGTTAATATTAATTCCGTGAAATTACACTAGAAAGTCAACTTGTGTGTGCGATTGCACCACATACTATCCTAAAAGAGTAGCCAGGATAAAGAGTATATGCCGTGATGTGAGAGATAACGTTTTAGGAGCAACACCTACACATATGAGCAGCGCGACCCTATAGATAACAGCCGCATATACAGTCAGACGAAGTTTAGAAGCCACATCCAGACATTTTTACGCATTAAAACACATTAAAAATTGTTACAGGAAATTAAATTGATATTTTTGAGGATGGCGCAAACCTCCCTGAAAACTGTCGCAGCAGCCCCCCCGATTCAAGTGACATGTCAAACGAGAGAGAAGTTGGCCTTTTTAGCTGAACTGCCTCTCAATTCCAGCATAATTAAGTACATCAGATTACATCTATGTGCTGAGAAAAAAACATGAAAACCATGACTTAAGATGCAATGAGCTGTACATACATATGGACTTCCAAATGTACAAAGATGGTATGTGTATTCAGGACGTAATACCGCCTGCCCAGTGATTGCAGCATATCGCACAAAATCCAATAATACAAACAGTGTTACAGTAATGCATGGCCTCGGCTATACGGCTTCTCTGGTTTAACGCCGAGCAACAAGCACACTTTCCAAGTTCCAAGCTATGTTTATGAATAATCATTGTATAACATGCCCCTCCCCGCCCTCTGTTGTTTCCAACTGAAGGCTAACGTATGATGGTTACATTCATCTCCATTCCTACCACGGAGGATTAATTGGCAGCATCCTTGTGGGTAGCCCGCACGTTCCTTGTTATTTCATCAAATTATGCATTTTACGTTTTGTCTTGAGAAAATTTCAAGTACAACAAGACAGGCACGACGTTTACACTTGTGATGTATAAGAAATACTCACTACTAACGATGTACACAGAGTTAGTGTTTGTTTTCTTTCATACTCTACATTTCCATTACCACTATGTTCTCTAGCTCATGTTTGCTCATAATCGTAAAAATTCTTAATTAAGATTGCCTGCAGGTTCAATTCAGAGTTTTATTCATGAATTTTACACATTTAACGTGTTTGATTTTACGTTTTTACCCTACTCCCTTGGCCATTACTTGATCTTTCACAGGTGTCTCCGTCTTCTTGTGAACGAATCAAAATTCACCAAATGTTGCACCGAGGTTTTAGTGTTCCCAACATTGTGCAAGGGATATGGTTGAAAAAACACATGATATATCTTCTTCCAATCAATTTACTATTGTCGCTAATGCACGCTAATCTGTAAATTGCGTTTATTTGTGCTTCTCTGTTCATTGCCGAGAAACGACAAACAAATCCACATGTAAAATATGTTATGGCTGTTAGTATATAAAAGAAAAGGTGTACACATTTTATACTCAAGGTTAACAAATACGGGGTATAGTGAATGAGTGTGCACACAGTCACTGATGGAAGGAATGCGTGCGTGTTACTGCAAAACAATATGTGGTGGCTATTTCTATTTCTATGAGAACACGCTTTGTGATAAGAGGAAGTGCCGAAATTTCCGCAACAAAGAATTACAACAGTGGAGGTGTAACGTGCATACCGGTTTCATTTTACCTACACCAATAAATTAAAGTTAATTTACTAGCATGCAAATTGCAATATGCAACATTTTGTGTAAAAGTGACGTACAAATGGATCAATTGCGAACACGATGATCCGAAACCCTACTAAATCGATGCGTAAATTTAAGTAACACGTACAATGCCCACCATTGTTTACGATGCTGGGACCGGATTTTCGTGAGTCCTCTGTATATGACACTTGTGAACTACTATGATAAAAGTTTAATATGTTCTATAACAAAAGAATAACTGTTTTGTATTGATTAATCATATTAGCAGATTTAAGACTTACTTTACGGATTTGCAATAATAGAGATGACTAATATCCCGAAAAAAAAATACAGCATCAGCCTAAAATATTTTATACATATATTAGAACGTTTAAGCTCTACTGCAAACTTAATTTTATTTACTTTTTCAAGGCGCGTACTCACATCCCTTATCTTTTTTTGTTTAAATCATCTTTAAAAGATTTTTTCCATTTTCTTCGCAAGAATTTTTTTCACTTTAAGGGACAAGTGGGACATATGTTACATAGTTTCAACTTATTATAAACAAGAATAACTTGGGAGTATATGCACAGTGACTGAAGTTAAAAAGCAGTTCAGTTTCCGAAATTGTATACACAATTTTTTTCAATTTTACAAAGTTTATGATAAGTCTAAAGAACAGCCAAAATTGATGAAGGGAGAATGCAGCAGTTTATCGCTGATAACCAAACTTCACAAGAGATAGGAAGAAGGATAGCTAGTGAATTAAACTAGCCAAACAAGATAGTAACAAAACTTGGAGCTGGCAGCTTGTAACGAGGGTAATGTCAAATGAATTTAAACTGATATCTCCAATCAAAGCACCCACATTAAGAATTAACAGTTACAAGCTTTTCTAAGAAAAAAATGCAGCAAAACTTGTGCGTAGAGTGAGGTGGTGAATAATTTAACATTATTAGCCCCGCCGGGATAAGTGAGTACAATTATTGCTACTGTAGCTTGACGACACCCATCATTACCCAATAAAAACAGCTGACACATTAACGAGTTTGAACAACCGCAAGCTCGTTACGGCATTTTCCTGCCCGCAAACGTTACCTACTCTAGCCCAGCCAGTGACCCTTGTCACTATTGTGAAATTTCAATCTTCCTTTTTCTCTCCTATATTAGCCGAGAATGCGTGGCATTCAGCCACCAATTATGAGCGATAGTTCGCAGCCATAGGCCCCATTCGCAGTGAAAATTAAACGTAAACATAATAAAATAAGACGTAACACGTTCCCTTGGTAGTATGTAGACATTCACAATGAAAGACGCAAACGTACGTATTAGCCAATCAAAAATAAGAACAAGCGAAGATCAACTAACAGCTGATTGAAAATGGCTGCTTCTGAGCAGAAGACGGTAGAGTTTATGCATATGCAAAGTGCAGTAGTTAGTTTGCTTGGAGTAATATGAGCAAGAATAGCTTTCTTATAATGCAATTAATGTTTTGTCCATTGCCGCCGTTCTGTCTACAGTCACTGATCTTCAGCTCTTTCTACTTGCTCTTACACGGAGCACAGAAATCAGGTGCAACTCCTGCTGCTAGCTGCTGTAAGTCTCGACCGACACCGGAGAGAGCCGAACTACTGTGCGTGGCAGCAGTGTAAATGTTGCATGTATTATTTTTTGTTAAGCATAACATAATGTAACTATGCGTTGTAATCCGTAACTTTTAAATTTGAATTTATAGGGGATTGTTAGGCGGGTAAAATATTGTAACCGTGGCAAATCTGCTCTTATTGGAATTCGCAATTAATTCATATATATACTAACGCTAACCTCGGGTAAATCCTAGAAACCGAAACCAGTGGTTTATCGTAAATATAAATTGATAAGGCTGGATAAGTCACTGTAATGCTGACAAATCTCTTTTGATTGCAGCAGAAAAAACCCATAAACATCAATTTATAGCGTATTCTGTACGTGGTGCTATTCGCTTATAGCCTCATTACTTATCTATATCTTGGCTCTACCTTCGGCTCTCTCCGCCGTCGTTTGGAACTTGCAGCAGCAAGCAGCAATAGTTGCATTTGATTTCGGTGCTCCGTGTAAAGATAAATTCAACCATAGAGCTCTACAAACAGAGCAGCTGTGTTCTAATAGGCGCATTTCTTAAGTTTAAGTTAGACGTAGAAGCAAAGCCTTGGGCCTTGCAAGCTTATAAGTTTACATCTAATTGTACGTTTATTTTTATGTTTACGTGATTCTGTGTGAATGGTTCCATTACAATACATGGCATTTAGCTTTTACGTTTAATTTCCGTTGTGAATGGGGTCACAATGTCAAGTATATTATCAAGGTGTGGGAATATCCAATGTTCCTCATCTGAACGCTACATGTTTGTTTTCTTTGATATCAAGGAATGCCTTGCTATAAATGCAACACACGGAAGATATTCATTAGTTGGGGCTTCGATATTGCTTGCTATGCCCCTAAATGAAATCAGGGAACCTTATAGCTCTTCCCATTTCTCATACAACAATGCTATTTAAAATGACCTTAGCCTTGTAGCAGCTACAACATAACATATTCTGGACCAAGCGTCTATAATTTCAGACGGAAGAAAGAATAAAACGTATACACATACAGCCCAATGTGGCGAAACATAAAATTATTTGGTGAGTTTTGCATAAAGAAATGTTTGAGAATTAAGCATATTAATCATTGTCCCTACCTCAGTAAATAAATAATCTACAGGGTCCCCGAGAAGTCCCCGAATCCGTTAATTGGCAGTCACATTCCACACAAATACTTACACATTAAGTATTCAATGAGTCTATGTGTTCGCCATCATGCTATTACACACAGGTTCAAAAGCCTCCATGTCCTACTTGGCATTGTTTGGAGCATATTCGGTGTGATGTTTCGAAATGCATCATTAACTGCACTGCGCAATTATTCATTTGTAGCAAAACAACCCGCAGATAAACAGGCGCTAATGATTCCCTTTCAATGAGCTGTTCACTAAGGTAAGCAGGTGTTCCGTCATGCTGTAGCATTAAGCTGAGGTATGTTCCTCTCAACTCAAGTGTGTAACGAGGGTTCTCTTACGCTCAAAAGAAAACATTTCCGCTTCATCTTCGCTGCATTTGGGAATTGTGCAAAGCGCCAATTCTGATCTTGCGATAGTTCTGTGACGAAACACTCCACACTTCGTTCTTTATTCACATGTCCTTGCATTGTTATCGTCGGAATACCGTGTTCAGCAGCACGATTACATAGGAATGCTTGTTCTAAACGCTGTTGTGGTGAATGCGATGCTTAAATATTAATTAATCCGCGAGTGCCTCACTTATACTCTCAGCTGTGTTTCACTGTCAATACCTATACGAAGCAAGTATTCTGTCTCAGGAACTAGGACGTGTATATAAAACAATCTCAGAGTTCAAGGCTGAGCTAATGGGCGAAGTGAATAAGAAAAAGCAAATACTTCCAAGTATTTAGAACCAGCATTAGCATGTTTTAGTGCGAAAAATCTTTACTAATGCTGGAAACCTGGCTGTCAAAGGAATACACGGGCAAGCTGATTGAGAGTTGAGATCTTTACATCCGGCGCAAAATTCCAAACATTAACACACTGAAGAGTTGAACGAATTTTTTTATTTATTTATTTACGGACGCTCTTTAACATCTCAGGTCATCAGCGTCCCATTCAATTCAGGGTGTGAAATGGCCGACAAATTTTGCTCTTTCAGGCTTGTCGTAAATGTACGACACGGGACCCACGGCTTTACTTCCTTTCCGAAGGAAGCCATACTTTGGGTTTTTACGTCCGAATCGACCGTACACGTGATCTTGAGTTTAGCAGGCAAGTTACCACTACACCACCAGTGTTATTATTGTACACACATTATTCATTGTTTCCCATGTTTCTAGTGGTACACCGAATCTCGAGATGCTCTACCTTCATCGAGAGAGAGAGAGAGAGAGAGAGAGGCCCAAGGATTTGTTTGCCAGAAACTGAATCTCACCTAGTGAGTTACAAAGAATAGTTTTACTGAAACAATTGGAACTCGCTAACATTCAATTACATTTAATATATGCAAAAATATCAGAATGTTTTGTAATTTAACAATAATGATGAGATACCATCTCCTTCGTTTGAAGGTACACAGATTAGTTGTGTTATTTTGTCATTACTTTAAAGCGTATCATGTGCTAACCTAAGTACTTATAAAATTAAACTCTCGGGTTATAAATAACATTCTTCAATTTGTTTATTCTATTTCGTCCTAAACGTCACCTCTAGGTGTAACTCTGTTTCATTCTCTTCCTATGAGTCTCTCAGGCTCTTGGCTACATTGTGAAGAGTAAAACAACAGGAACTTTGTTAACCTTAACTCGCGCTTGATTAAGAAGAGGCAATCTCTTCTTCAGTTGTCCAAAACATCTTTCGATTATTGCCTTTTCCTTTTGAAGTAGGGCATTATAAGCTAATTCTTGTGGAGTATTAAGTTCCCAATAGCGTGTCAGTAACCAAGCAGTAATTCTATATCCACTGCCGCCTAGCAGTAAAGCATCAGAATGCTTCCCCATCGGGTGGCCGAGGTCATTAAGGCGCGGACTCGTGAGCGGGAGGTCTGGGGTTCGAATCCCTCCAGAACCGTTCTCCCTGACTGAGGTTTTTTCCAGGTTTTCCTCTGTCCTCGTAAACCGCAAATGCCGGGGAGGTACTTAGAACTTAGGGCTTGGAACGTTTCTTCCCATATAAATTTCCTTTCCCAATATATCATTTCATATCATGTATCATCAGTGTACACCGCTTGTGGTACTTCTGTGGTTAAAACGGGCATTAAACACCATTCAATAATAATAATAATAATAATAATAATAATCAGAATGCTGATTATTAATACTATACATCAGAGATCATTTGAGGACCCATTATCATTTATCCCAAGCCATTTATGTTGGTGAATTTTCTTCAGCATTACAGGCTGCCTATACAATTGACAGAGGCATAACCTTTTCTGTTATGTGTTCATCCCCATGCAGTCGGTCCTGGTGGTGTAGTGGTATCCATACTTGCCTCCTACATCCAAGATCGCCGATATGGCTTTTTTCGGTAGTGAAAATCCTAATTATGGCTTCCTTCGGAAGGGAAGTAAAACCGCGGGTCCCGTGTCGCATATTTACGGCACGAAAAAGAACCTCAAGCCTGAAAAAGGCGGCCTCTGAGCAAAATTTGTCGACCATTTCGCGCTCTGATTTGAATGAAACGCTGATGACCTCAGATGTTAAAGAGCGTCCACGAATAAACAAAACAACAACAACAAAAAAATGGTACACCTATTACACCTGAGGCACAAGGGAAAATAATATCGTTCAGCCCATTGCAAATTGCATTGTTGACTTGGAAATTCAATACATAAAATTGTTTTTTCTAGTATTTTTTCAAGCACAAAACTTGCGGTTTTGCAGACTGTCGTCCTGTGTACTACAACGTCCTTTCCAAACCCAGACGGATATCCAGATATCCAGGGTCACGAAGGAAGAAGAAAACTTGTTCTTCTCTGCTTAACAGCCCCATCGAGTTTCGATTTCCAACTCCAGGAAATGTTCGGAAATCCATTTCCATTTTGTTCATTAATCTTTAGAAGGTGCGGTAATCCTTTCCTAGTCCTTGGGATATTTTAATTGCATAAATGCAGCAATCTTACGTCACACTAAAATATATAAAAACGATCTTATCCATGCTTAACATTTGCCTAGTAATTGATATAGGAATTCAGAAACAGTTTTTTGTTCGTATAGCTATTAAAATTTGCTGGAAAATTCCGCTTTCGTTAGAGCCAATATCTTTTGCTATTTAGACATGTTGCTTAAAATTAAGCGCATGCTGAACTTCATTCACTTCATCCAATATTTTGCCAACTGCTGAATAAACTGCCTTCGATCAGCAGTGAGAAACATCTGTTGCGTTTTTGATTGTTTGAATTGTGTTTAATGCCCGTTTTTACTACTGAGGCACCACAGGCGGTAGACACTGGTGATACATCAGATGAAATGATAAATTGGGAAAGTATTTTTGTTTCATTTTTATTTATTTTTTTTATTTTTATTTTTTTTTTAAGAAGGAAGCATTTCAGGTCAATTTTAGGATACCTACACGGCATTTGCCATTTATGACAAGGGTAAAACTGGAAAAAATTCAGTCAGGAAGGACAATTCTGGTGAGAATGGAATTCCTGACCTCCAGCTCACGCGTCCGCGCCTTAAAGACCGCGGCCACTAGTGCCGGCCGCTGATGTAAATGGTTCAACAATATCAAAATGGAAGACTCACAGCAAACCTCTCTCTGGTGACAAGTATATTTCAGGAAAAGTATTTGCTACAAAGTATTTAAAGTCTCAATGTTCTAATAATTGCTTTTGCGATTACTAATTCGGCTCACCTGGGTTTGATTCCCAGTCAGGTCAAGCTGTATGGATAGGGCCCCCCCCCCCTAGATTTTCCTTACCCTGAGATGATGAATGCTTAGCTAGATAGCTTAAAGGCACCAACGACTACGAGCTAATTTGGTCCTTATTATTTCATTTCAGGGCCGACCTGCACGCTCTTTGTGTTCAATGTTTTCCCGACCCATTCTTTTACGGTAGAACATATACAGCATCCAATCGCTGTTTTAATTTCATTTGGAGTAAGCCCTGCTTTTGTGAAGAACTTAATAACAACTGGGAACTCCATTTTCAACATGTCACATCTTCTACACATAGCCTTCTTTATGCAACTATATCTGAATAACTGAAAACAGCGGAGCGGAAGTTACGGTTACAATTATTTACTTAACAGATAAGGTATGACACCAGATAAGGCTTTTGTGAAGGCGATGCTCCTTATCGGCGAGGCCGGAAACCTATGGACCTACCCTCGTATATAAAATGAACCCTTTTTCTGGATGCATACCACAAACAAGCACCTGCAGGATATCATGCCTTTATAGAATTTTCTAGCTATCCGTCCATTCAACCTCGGCTCCTGGAGTCAATCAGTGATATCAAATGGGCCAAGCTTGTCCTCTGGTGCTCTCCTACCTAGACTTGGAAGGACGAATTCGCTTCGTATATTTCTGTGTTAACCGCTATCCCCTACACTTGATTTCTTCACGCATATGCAATTGCTATATGGATTTTTCTGACATCTATTCCGGAGCATAGATCAGCTGACCCTGCTTACTATATATAGTTAAAAGGAATGATCGTTATTGGAAGGATGAGAGCAATTTCTACATCGAAAATTAGAAAAATGACGGCAATTAAGAAAAATTGTAAAGAAAATGGTAGACGAGAGGATCTAAAAGGATCAAATCCACATTCAAAAGGAGAATTTTTTTCTCGATCTTCAATTATTTTTTTTGATACGGTATACTGTACAGCATTACATGTCATTCGGCTACGTTTTCCCCTCTCTCGTACCAGCTGCTCAGTTTTTATCTGTTAAAGACCTGGCTTTTAGTTGCTTGCTCTACATATTCGCCTGTTCAAGAAGAAGGATGGGTCTGAAAATTGTTTCAACAATCGTAAGTAAACATAAGTGCATTTTAAAGTTATTGATAATGATAATCTAAGTTTTACAACTTATCATTTCTTTCTCTTTTCATCACATTTTGTTACATGGAATGTTAATCAAGGAGAAGCAGAATTATTTTAATGACGAAAAATGAAAATCGACTGAATTTTCAATGTTAAATATTTTTTAAGATATTTATTTGAATATTACGAACCGTTATAAACCTAGGTTAGCATTGCTTAATATCTCCTTTCTAATTTAACGTTTTATCAACATCGTGACTTCTGCTGAAAAAATAAGGAATATTGAAAAGTATTATAAACTACCGCAATGAACAATGAGCCACTGCTTAACGATTTCATGATTAGCAGGCAAACACGTGTGTCATGATTTTAAATGCTGAGCTGCATTCGTGTAGTGAAACTCCACTGTTTACTCATGCAGAACACGGCATACAGGCGCTCTGTAGAAAGCAAAAATTGGCTTGGAACAGAAGTAACTCCCCCCCATTCTCTCTTTGTGCAAACTTCGAAGAGCTTTCTTTTTGCATTAAAATATCAAACTGTCAGTTCACTTAAATCTATTAGAGATGTTGTTATATCATCACATTGATTCACAATATGCAGAACGGATGATGAGCAAAGGTTTGCAGGCGTTTAGGAAAATTAGAGAAAGGGCATACTGGATAATTTTGTTCAGAACATGATTCATTGTCTCAAAGGGAAATGATGATGTAGAATGCACATATAATGTCTTTTGATTGCAGAAGAAACATCCAAAATAATTCATTCTGCGATGAAACAAGGTCGTTTAGTGTTGACAGAGATCGTGTGTGGAAGTGAGTGTAACTAATTAAAGTATTCCTTTTCATTAATTAAGGCACCCTGAAATGTGCCTTATCAGAAACAATTATAATATTAATAGTTTCTGTTCCATATTTTATGTATGAAAGTAACGGTGGCAACGTTGGAAAATTAGCAGATTATTTCGTGGCCATGTGTTGCTTTTTAGGCGAAAGCGATAACACTAAACATTCAACATGGGGCGAGTTTAATAAACTCTGTCCCGCACTTTATTGTATATTTGACGTCCAGCTCAGTCCATGTGTGCTTCAAAATAATACATTGATGATACGTTCAATACCATACAAAGCACTGGCTACAAATTTATTACGAGTTAAGTTACAAATTTGAGATACGCGTATGAACATGAGGCCATTGCCAAGAAATAGCAGCATTTGTCCGGTGGCAGTTGGGAGTATTCAGCACGAGACAATCGATGTTTACATTAGCGAAACAGCAGCTGCAAGATGGGGGCGCCTCTAGCAGCGCTCAGTAGTGTATGTTCCTTTTCTGGTGACGAACCGGCATCTGCTGCTAGCACCACTAGTGGGTTAGCATAGCAGTGTCCTCGCGCACATCATTGTTTAAACGCTTTAATTTCCAGTCTATTTTTGAATTTAAGGATATTGCCCAAGCATATTTCGAAATAATGCCAATCACCGTCAAGATGTAACCGTAAGGCTTGTTGTGTTCTTTAACACTGTTCATTCCATTTAGATCGGCTTCCCAAAGGTCGTCCATGTTGGCCACGTGACAATTTCTGGTGGCAAATAGTTTCTTGGTCGGCTTGTGAAATGTATAACAATCCTGAGTTCGAAGAAGGGGCTCGATCTTAGATTTTGGTATACTAGTAGCCTTGCGAAGTTTGTTTGCTGCACCAAAACCCGTTTATTATTCCGAGTTGAAAAAATTTTTTTCAATGCGTTCCATTCTTTCATAGTTCAGTTACACAGCGGTTCCCATAATTGTCTGCGAAGGTTATAGGAAGAATTGGCTTTATTTTACTGGCTACTGGTTTTTATTTACTTTTCTTTTTGCTGACTTCGGTTCTTACTTTACCTTAATTGTGGTACATATCGTCATCAAAGTATGGTTCTCTCACTTGTGACCTAAGATCGAGATAACTTTCCCAATTTATTTTTATCGTGTGCCAGCTTTAGCGAGCTGTCAAATAAGAACGCAGCACCGTATTCATTTCTCTGATTGAATAATTGGTTTGTCTACGAGATGAAGCTTTTCGACTGTTTTTGACTGTGAAGCTACAATAATTTGCTTACCGTACTTCATTTCAGAAAAAAATGTGCCAAATTTTACACGAGTGCACTACCCGGTGAAGTAGAAATACAGGTAAAAAGCCCCCTTTCTGTAAAAGCTTTTTCTTTAAATAAAATACCTTAATATTTAACTTTCTTTTGTGTTTCTTTATTGGCTAAGTAACATTAATTTCCGCAAAAGGTGAGTACACACTCAGAAATGGCATTTATTAGCTCCAAGTTAGCGTTTTTCAACAGTTTTTCTCGCAAAGCAGGTTCGGCCTTAGCAAACACCGTCAAGTTTGCGTACTGCCTTGCTATCAGTGAACTACTCAGTTTAGCAAAGCTCATTCCGCATTGTCTGTACAAAAAAGACGGAAATGTGGTTGTCGCTGGTTTATTTAAACTTTCGGGCAAGGGGAAAAATGCACATTTTGAACCAGAAAATCTTTAGAATGTTATCAACTAAAGCGATACCTGTACTGATATAATTTCTAACTGGGTATAAAATAAAAAAGCATTTCTTCCGGGAGGACGCCGTTCGATACCTGTATTGGTTAGGGGTGTATTGCGTGCAATCCAGCACTAGATAACCACGGGGATATTTTGTAGCCTTCTCAAACACCTCTAACAGATACTTAGACTTCTTTGGCTCTATCTGTTCACACAACCTATCGATTTGCACTTTTTCTCTATTCTTTTTAAATATGACAATGTAATGTCCATTTAGAGACATAGTTCGCATTTTTTTCCCTTGTGGAAACGTTTTTTGTAGCATTTAAAGATTTTCAAAAGGTTTGTGATACGAATCTACTGTGAAAGAAATTGACACGTTTAGCCGTCTGCTTCGTACATGAAATAGTCTAAAATAACCAAATTTCCTTCGTTAACAGCCTACAAATCTGGTATCCCTGCATGGGTCACGAAGCACTAGCTTGGTTTAGTAGAATATTCTGATGGATGGCAACACAACACTTTTCTCAAAAGTTTGTCAAACTTTCTACCTGCATTACTAATTAAACTTTTCACAAATGTTGCTTTTCCACAAGATCGACCTGCAGTTAACAAGGTATAGGGGAAATTGAATTTCTTCAAGTGATGATTTGTAGACATTGCGAGCGATTAATAAAGTGAGTTCTAAAAGCACCTTCTTTTATACCCTTAAGGGTACGAAATAATATATTTACACTGTAAACGTTTGTTGACCACCATTCTATAGGTTTTCAATGAAGGCTAAGTAGCCACTGTACTCAAGAATTTACTCTAAATCTTGAGTGCCTTTCAATTTCACCTAGATTGTATTGTCCTCAAAACAGCGTCTCTGATGATTTACAATTTTCTTGTTCCCAGAACTGAGGGTGATGCCTTTACTTTTGCAGACAGAGTGCATCTTCTCCCTATACTTAACCTCTATGGTGATCCTTTTTGGACCGGTACTTGCAAACCTGGAAATATAAACATCGTTACCGTATGTGATCTGTCATACAGCCCAAAAATGCCCCCGTGAGCGGCAGCCATTCCCCCGGTGGCAATAACAGAACCCGTGCCAAAGTAACACATGCATTCACCAATTTCCTAAGATAGGAACAATACCTCTATTTTTGAATAGGCCGTTGTGTATAATCCTATAACGCGTTAGTTGTGGAATTTAATTTTGGATTCTGTTCACTATGCCTCCATGCATGTACATCACCTCCTCTGTAGTAGCTAGGTAAGACTGTACCTCTACACCTGTGTTGTTGAACCTTCAATAATCTTTAATAAGCTCACAAGTGGACATGTCTCGTTGGCCATATTTCCCCCAAAACGAATTTAACATGAATTTTGTCATATATAGCCTGCCAGGATTGCTTTCAATGGCATCTTTATACAGTGCAACACTTTCCTTTCCCCAAAATCGTTCATACAGTCGTTTTTCTTGGCAGGAGTGTCGTAGTCTTTGGGCAAACCGGAAGCTTCGGTTTCAATTTTCAGAAAATGATTCACATAGTCCTGATAAAGCCCCTTTTCACCAGTGACATGTCATATTGCAATATTTCATGCACATGGAATCACCCTATAACCTTCCTCTAGTGCGACTGTAACCTCGTCCACTATCCAGGTACCTATCATACATCTTTCATCCTCTGTATGTGCACAGTCTGATTTTCCATCTCTGCGCATGTGCGACACAGTGGAAAATAAGTTTTCCTTCATGCGCCATGACAGGATGGAATGGTACAGTCTTTCCGGGGGGGGGGGAAATTTGCATTTTACAGCACTACCCTCTACATTTTCCCAATTTGGAAAATTATCCACGTGGATTTTAGGATGGGGATAAGCTTTGGTCTTATTGACAAACTGCACATGATTTTCATGTCACCAGAAGCCCCGCAGTAGGTTTTGCACAATTTGTACGTCTGCTAAAGACGGCATATCGGGGATTGAAAGGTGCTGCATCCTGTACATGTTATTGACAAATGTAGCAATACGTTGCTCTATTATGGCAAATCACACTTAGGGTTTTAAATATCAAACGCAACATTACCTTACACATTTCACTCTGAAATTGCTGCTATTGATTTTGAAAACGCCGAGCACTACACTTTTAACTGAGTTTGGTCCCCTGCTATGCCAAAAGCTGCAGATTTTATTTTGATCAAGTTGGTATCGAAAATAAAAACATCTAGGTTTAACCACGTACGGTATTAACAGAATAAAATATAACAATGAATGCAATTTTTATTCGGCCATTACTATCTTCCGTCTGAAGAAATGGCATGTTTCGCAACAACTGAATTCCATCCCTAGATTAGAGAATTAACGTCTGCCAATCAAGTTCAATTAAACAAAATTCATAAAATTATCAAGATGTATATAACTCAGTCTAACAGAATAAACGAAATAATACAGCAATGTCAACATCAATCTCAACAATAAAAGCAAAGCAGTTCTTTTTTAAACATTTTTATGAATATAGCAATGTCTTTTAAACCCATTGGAGCTCATTAAGTACGAATTTCACTTATGAGGGGAAAAAAATTAAATAGATAAAATCCGGTGCAAAGGTGTAAATCACGGGATCTCAAGGAACTTTTGTAAAGGTCTCACCCGTCGCAGACCCCTAAGATTTAACTCAAAGTTTAAAATCTTACATTTGCATGATATATATAAAGCAGAATATGCAGTTTTTAAAGTCGATCATCACTGGACTACAAAATTTAAAGATATAAACACACAAAAATTGTTTTCTAAGGTTGACTTTTATTGTAATTTATTCTTTACAATGTACCAATATTCATAACCTTTTGATTTTTTATTTTTTACGGAGGCTATTTAACATCTCAGGTCATCAGCGTCCCATTCAATTCAGGGCGTGAAACGGCCGACAAATTTTGCTCTTTCAGGCTTGTCGTAAATCTACGACACGGGACCCATGGCTTTACTTCCCTTCCGAAGGAAGCCATTCTTACGATTTTACGTCCGAAAAAATCCATCGGTCCTGGCCGGGTTTGAACCCGCGATCTTAGGTTTAGAAGGCAAGTATGGTTAGCACTACACAACCAACAGACCGCCACGGGTGGCCGAGGTCGTCAAGACGCGGACTTGTGAGCAGGAGGTCTGGGGTTCGAATCCCACCAGAACCGTCCTCCCTGTCTGAGGTTTTTTCCAGGTTTTCCTCAGTCTTCATAGCTGGCAAATGCCGGGGAGGTATCCTACATTTAGACCAGGAACGTTTCCTTACTTAAAAAAATCCTTTCCCAATATATCATTTCATTTCCTGTATCATCAGTGCTCACCGCCTGTGCTGCCTCAGTAGTAAAAACGGACGTTATATATCATTAATATTATAATACCACGAGTATATTGTGTCACAATATTATTTAATTTTATTTCCTGAATGACAAGGATGATGTTACATTTCACTTACCAGCCGCGATATATCGGGTTTAATGGGGTAATTTTGTATTCTGAGTTCTGATTATACTTAATCCAAACAACTTCCATGCTTGCTTTTTAGATAAATGAGCGATCTTTCACAAAGTAAGTTACAATACTTTAGTGCGGGAAAATTTTGGGCTCAAGTAGGCGAGCTATAGTCTACGCACGGCACGTGTTGTTGCCAGAGAAACTATAACGATATACGAGTGTTCGGCCTAGTTCATGTTTTCCAGCTTGTCTATTTGAAAGCTCCCTCCGGAACGAAGTCACCTTCAATTTACTTAACTTCAATAAATACACGTTGTACATTTGTATCATCTTTTGCTTTCTCATAATTTACTGTTTGTATCTATACAGTCAAAAATGAACGCTGTTAACGGGGTCTAATGCTTTGTAGACTCCTTGGGAAAGCTTCGAGGACCCCGGTGGATAGCGGAGAACAGCTGGTCTAAACAACAACAACAACAACAACAACAATAATAATAATAATAATAATAATAATAATAATAAGCACGTTTCATTATTACTTATGTTACATAGTTTCAGAACCTCTTTACCATTATAACAGTTTCTTTCTTTTGCTCCGCGATTTACTTAATGCAGCTTGCTACAACCTTGAAACAGTAAATACATTTTAAAGTGATAACATTACGCCCAGTTGTGTTTTGTGTGCCGTTAGAGCAGCGCATCTTAAATGCGCTAACATCTTAGAGTGGGTTTATTCCCACTCCTTCTTACGCGAAATTGAACCGTTCGTTATAAATAATTGAATCAATTTAAGAGAAGAAAGAAAGAAGAGGGAAAAAAGCGGATAACGCACATTATTGGGGAAGATAAACTACAAGAGAAGGGCGAAATTCTAGATATGCCTTGTAGATATGGTTAATAATAAGGGAAGTGTACCGTGCACTTGGGGTAATCGAAAATAAAAATACAAATAGGAGTTTAAGTAGTAATCTTCTCTTTTTTTCTTCCTTTTCTCCCTCCCCCCGTTCAATTAACCCAAAACGAAAAGCAACTACTTCACAAATTCACTACGCTGCCACTTAGCAGCTAATTAGCTTACTACTAATGAAACAATTGATCATCGCTGCATTTTACTTCAAAAGAAGTGGTGTTTCATATTAAATAACTAGAATTCTTCCCTTATTTAATACATAAGCATATTGTCTTTATATAAACTGTTTCCCAATAATTATTTCATTGTCTTTTAATGTATCTTATTCATCTTTGTAATGCAAGAACAATCAGAGTGTATAAAACATGCGACACACGTGTGATATTTCAAGTGATACATACAAACAAATAACCTTATGGGCAAGAGGTCCCTCCTCTCACCTCCCCCGATCAAAACACTCGAACAAGCTTATTGAAACATTAGTCTGAACTGCTACTGCAATATCAAGTCCCATACAGATAACCGCAAATGCCTACAAACATAGATGCATGGTAGAAGTCACACACAGACATTTTTAAGCATAAAAGCCCAGTGTGCAACAATTATAGCAAATTAAACGTCGAGATTTTTGTACCGCAACCTATTGGAGCGCTTTGCCGATCAGTATAGCCAACATGTAAAGACCGTATTATGGTGAATACAATTCCTGAGCAGAACAGTACCGCTCTGTTCGATGTTCCAGTTGCTTAATATGTACACCCTTTTGACATAAAACAAAATAAAAATAAAGTAACACTATAAACAATGTAACAAATTAACAGTAATAATAAAAGTAGAAACGGATAAAACACTTAGATCAAGTCACACTTGAAATTGACTATTTGTCATTTTGAACGCAAGTTCTACTCATTACTTCCAGCATATCTGTTGGCTACTAGCGTGTGAGTTCTGTTAGCTCCATGGCAAAGTGTACAGTGATGCCGTGGCTAAGAAGGCAGGTTTGTCTCCCGGCTCATGGACACAAATTGAAGAATCCTTTCGTCCCCGTACTGTAGAACTGTGACATCATCTAGCCCCGAAGAGAGGACAGTTATACATGCTGAGGGTTCATGCACCGATATTAATTTGTGATTATTTCTACGTTTTCACTTTAGAACAAAAATGTTTCTGTTCGTGTATTTATTTAGTTATTTGTAAAGTGTGCAAAGATAATGCCATAACACTCAAATGATACGTTAAAATATAAGCAACATGCTGTTGTACTTATAAAACAAAATGTGTGGGATTTGAACCAAGAAGCTTATGCAAAGAGCAATCAATGCCTTTTAAACCGCTATGGTCTATTTCCAGATTCTTATGAGTGTGACCATTACGTTTACACGCAAAGCATCCTCTGCAGTGTGCTAGTCACTGCATGCGCGTTGTGAATACAGCATTTCGTTCTCCGATCGAAACTTACAGTCTGGTCAAAGAGTGTACCACGTTTATGCGCTGGTCTCAAATCGATTTGAATTCCAACTGAATATAATTCCCGTTTACATGTTTTTCAGTCCCTATTAAACGTGTTACAGATTTCTGCATACCGAATAGCCTGTTTAAACAACGAATTAATTATTGATTCAAGTAAAATTTGGTAAAACAAAAACACAGAAGGTTAAATGGAATAAAACAAAACGCATGCCATTTCGTGGGTAAATGTGAAATGACAATGATAAAAATGACTAGCGTTAGCGCGCAGGGACATACTCCATTCGAACTCAGTGCGATCCCATTAATCCGGATTAAATAAATCTACTTTTTGTTATTCTAAAAATAAAGCACCATTTTCAGAAAGCAAATATATTTCAGTTTGTCACATCTAATGAGCAACAACAAAACGATGTTACAGACTGAGACAAACGCCAGCTATGAAACATAAATATGTGCAATAGTTTTTTATTTCGAGACAATTCTGAATATATGTGAATTTGAGCTTTTCTTTTCTTACAAAATATAAACTGAATACTGCCTGCATTCACAATAAGCAGAAAACCTGATACACATTGTACATGAAGGTAAATATTTGAAAAAGATGTTTGGGATAATGAGCTGCATCAAGTTGTCGCTTTGACCGGCCGCATTTGGCAACATACTCGTAGCTCTGATTTTATCACAGAACCACATGGTGTAAAGATTAGATAAACGCCATCCGGCGACGTTCTGTTCGCTGACCCGACGTTACAAGCTGGGTCAATGCAGCACTATGCAATCTGGCGAGCTGCTGGACGAATCTTTTGCTGCTAGTCTAGGTTTTTTTTTTTTTAATTTTTTTTTTTTTTTTTTTTAGTGTTTAACGTCCGTTTTTACTGCTGAGGCACCACAGACGGTGGGCACTGATGATACATGAGATGAAATGATAAATTGGGAATGATATTTTTTTAAGGAAGGACGCGTTCCAGGCCTATGTTTAGGGTACCCCCCGGCAATTGCTAGTTATGGGAACTGAGGAAAACCTGGAAAAAAAAGAAAAGAAAACGTGTCAGGGAGGACGGTCCTGGTTGGATTCGAACCCCACACCTGCTCACGAGTCCGTGCCTTAACGACCTGAGCCACCCGTGGCGGTGCTAGTCTCCGTGCCCCACTGCCGGCGGAGAGAGCCGAAGGTAGTGAACTATTAGCTAGAACTCGACATTACAAGCTGGAGCAGCACTATCTTGCTCTTGCTACTGCTGCTAGTCTGCATTATTAGGCAGGTGAAATATTGTAAGGGTGTGAAATTCCAATTCGTAAGTAATTCACACAAACCTTATCTGTCGATTAACCTCGGACAAATCCTAGAAACCGGTAGACCCAGTGGTTTAGCGAGTGAAACATTGTATTATGGCAAATCTCCTTTAACTCCGGCATAAAAAAAGGATGAGGTTAGTATTTGAACCCTCGATTTTATCTTCACAAGCGTAACACAATGCTCTAACCTCCTATACTAATGCGTTATCTAGCTGTGTTTTACTACCTTCGGCTCTCTCCGCCGGCGCTCGGGCAAGGAGACTAGCAGCAAGAGATTCCTCCAGCAGCTCGCCAGATTGCATTGTGCTGCATTGATCCAGCTTGTAACGTCGAATGAATTTCTAGGACGAAACCAGGTCAAACTGAATATGATTTCTGTTATCTATCCGTGTCGGTCTTTCAAAGTGGTTTCTGCGGTAGCTTATCTTCCCTGCTTCTTCCAGTATAATAACACCAGTGCTCAAAGCTTCCTAATTAATTCCACGCGAGTTTATCTCGTCATAAGCGCCGAGCAGAGGAACACCAAGAGATGACGCCTATGACACACTTCCTAGGAAACTTTGCCTAGGCAGATATTGCCTTAAACCTGCATCTTCCATTTTATTAGCCAATTATCTCCTCAAGAGTCTTGGTAAGCGTAGAGAGGAAAGGTAATAAACTCATATGAGGTTAGGAGGGGATTGAGAAAAGTCAAAACCCCAGGTTTGCGCTATTCCGCCAATAGATCAGAGTTCTTGAATTTAACCCGTAAGGAAATATTTACATGCAAATAACATCTCACAGTCAATTCTTAGCAGCAACTTACCAACACCCTTTCTTTCTCTGTATTTCTATATGACTGTAACCCTTAAACTATGCAAAAATGTGCAGCAGAATAGTTGTGAGAGCCGTTAACTGGCACAGTGAGATTATTTGAGTTATGGTCAGGCAGATCGTGCATGGCTGCTGAGAGAGGCTAGTCGTCAAGGACGTATTGCATGTGCAAGTAGCAATTTGTAGTTACGTTTTAGGCAGGCTTTGTCACAGTGATTGTGTTCGTGTGTTACTCTGTGCTTTCATCGTACATTGCAGAGAAGTGGTAAGGTGATTCGCAAGAAAATATCCTGGCAATGGTCAGAAACTGTTCGCCAACTTTAAGCTAAATAAAATATTTTACACGCATGCCCGCGATTTAGGGGCATCTTATAATACAGATTAGTGCTTACCATTGCCATTTTTAAGCACAGTACAGTAAAACTAAAATTACAATTACCCGTAACGACCATCTTCCTTTTTTCAATTGCGGCGGCTGCATTTTTCCAAGTAAGCATCCGCGCTCAGGCGGCCAGTAACTCAAATAACCTCAATGAAGTTATAAAAGAAATACAAGAAATCTCAATAGGTAAAAATCATCTTTTACTTCACACCTCTTAGTGAAAGCTCAATATACCAGGGTAGGTCCTAAGTTTCCGGTCTAACCATTTGCTAGGTATCACAAAGACAAAAGCTATATTTAACTTTTCAATATTGTTACCTTTTATTGCAATACACTTCTCACATCTCTGAATTAACGTTTCAATAACCCCTCAAAAAAATAGAAGTCTTGTCTGCAAAATGCGCATAAACAGCATCCATCATTTCTTCGTCGCACTTAAATTTCCTTCCTCGAAGGTCCTTCTTGAATTTTGAGAAGAGAAAATAGTCACTGGGAGCCAGATCTGGGCTATAGGGTGAATGGTCGATCTCTTAAAAGTCACATTTTTTCACAGCTTCCTTTACAAGAGATGTGTGCAAACAAGGCGCACACCACACTCAGTTTTCTTCGCTTTTTCTTTGATGGAAGCATGTAGTAGGCCAGCACAGTACTCCCCGTTTACTGTGGTGTTCCTTTCCTTGAAGTCAATGAAGAGTATACTTCACAGTCCCAAAAGGTTGTGGCCATGATTATCTTGGTTGGCTAAGTGATAATGTCCTTTAGAGGCGGTGCTTCGCCAGGTTTACGCCACTCCATTGATTCTCTTTTGGACAAGGGATCATAGTAGACGACCAGTTTCATCTCCTGTAACAATGATTTGCAGAACTTCTCTCTCGTTGCTATGGCAGAGCTCCAAAAATGCCTGACAACAGAACACTCTTTGCTGCTTTTGGACTGATGGAAGAAATCTAGGCATTCATCTTGTACTAACGGTATTCATGTTTAAATGTTCATGAATAACTAGAAAGACTGTTGTTTCAGAAACACCCAACCTTGCTGCTATTTCTGTAACTTAAAGCCGCCGGTCTTCCATAATTTCTCCTTACACAAGAGCGATGTTTTCAGGAGTGCGCACCTCCAAGGGCCCACCTGCACGCTCTTCATCTTCAATGCTTTCTGGACCCATTCGAAAAAGTTTGGCCTATTCTTTTACTGTAGAATATGAGGGAGATGCTTCCCCATATACACCGTCCAATCGCTGTTTAATTTCATTTGGAGTAAGTCCTTCTTTTGTGAAGAACTTAATAACAACTCGAAATTCCATTCTGAACATGTCACAATCTTCTACACATAGCCTTCTTTATACAACTATATTTGAACAATTGAACACAGCGGAGCGGAAATAACAGCTGAAATTATTTACTTAACAGATAAGATTTTTCGCGAAAATCCTTATCGGCGAGGCCGGAAACTTATGGACCTACCCTCCTATCCATGTCAAATATTGAGGCATTCAACGATCATTGATAATTTAGTTTTGAGGTACACAATATTTAGCGCAGTTTAATTGTAATTACTAGAAGACAGAGTAAATAAAATACATTGCAGTTAAGTCATCAATTGTTTTCTCCTTGAGTGGTAGTGACCGGATAATGACGTAAGCAAAGGGATGACTCGGTGCTTACTGCTTCCCTTTATTGGTAGTCTGGCTCTGATGACAAATTATACATCGAAATACGAAATATGTTCTTTATTGATATTTTCTAATATAATTCCCAGCCCTATTTAAATTAGTCCAATGGTTGCGATTTGATTATTCAAAAAACATCTCCACTCTACGAATAGATGTTGACTTGCGAGAAGTAATGCACCGTGTTGAACTATGTGCATGCGTTAATTTCAAATGTGAAGCTGCTCCAGTTCCCAAGGCATTGTTTATATTGAGAGAAACTTCTTTCGACATCGCACGAGAATGCAGGAGCGTATTTAAAATAGGTCATACCAATAACATTTGAATCTGCCCAATTTGTTGTCCAAATTACCCAGAATATTTATTATGACATAAACAGAGGGTGCCAAAAATGTAAACACACTTCAAGCAAAGAAAAAACTGTGTTAACATAACAAAACTGAATTCACACAAACAGAAATTGATGAGCACTAATCATCTTAGACTTTTACAGTTACAACAGTTGCTCAAAATGTTCACTATCAGCGTCGATACACTTCTGAGTACGTTGATCTACTGATTGAGCAACGTTTGCGAAAGTGTCCTCAGGGATTGCAGCACATGCCGTTTCAATTTCTTCCCGAAGTGCTGCCAGTGTAGCTGGTTTTCTACGGTATACAGTACCATGAGTCTCAAATTTGTCTCGAATACGTGCAATTGTTACTCGCGTTGGCGTTCTGTTCTGTACACACGTCTCAATTGCCTTTGAACTTCAACAAATTCTCGGTTTTTCAATGTTGCTTCAAAATTGCTTTCCGCTGTTCAAACGATAATCTTGGCTCCAGCATAACGTAATGTGAGTCACAACTGTTTACAGAACATCATACTACACATTACTGTTGTTTTTCGGTTCAACTTTGAAATATATTAAATAGATATCTACTGTGAAAATGTGAATTCATTTGTTGGGCACCCTCGGTATTTTACAATTACTACAGTTCTTTTTCACTACTGAAATTTTCCTTCATTTTCTAGTAATCGGTCCAGATTCTAACTGACTAATGGTATTCGACACACTATTTATAATTTCTAAATCCTTTCGCATTTTTATTTAGCTGTTTCCAAATGTTTAATAGTTTTTGGAAAACTTTCCAAATTATTTTGAATGAAACCACAGATTTTCCAATTTTAACCGATGAAACCTACTCATCACAAAAAGTATTGATAATTGTGCTACAATTTTGCTGTATGTTTAACGTAATACATTGTTGTATAATTTGATTTGATTTATTTACGAACGCTCTTTAACATCTCAGGTCATCAGCGTCCCATTCAATTCAGAGCATGAAACGACCGACAACTTTTGTTCATAGGCCTCTCTTTCAGGCTTGAGGTTCTTTATCGTGCTGTAAATATACGACACGGGATCCACGGCTTTACTTTCCCTCCGAAGGAAGCCATACATAAGATTTTTACGCCCGAAAGAATCCATCGGTCCTGGCCGGGTTCGAACTCGCGATTGTTGTTTAACAGCTACGTGTATTAATTAGCTTAATACATGTTTAGGAGTCTGTTGGGGGCTTTTACAGAAATCTTTGTTACGTTAGCAATAAAAGTGCCCACATCGGCCAAGTTAAGATGTATCACTTAGGCTACTATAGGAAGAGAATGGAGTAGGCAGGCCAATTCTTATTAAATGACTTTAATTCAGAGGGTATAAATTTATATTATTTATTAGAATAAGTATATTTTGTGCTTTTAATTTTTTAAGGGTTTAGCTTTAAAAACTATTAACTTACAATTGTGATTGTTGATTAAAAGTTTATAAATTTAGGAGTTGTTAGTTGGAGTGTGTTAAAATTTATTTTCGAATAAATACGATTTATTTCTTTACTTGCCTTTACCAAACATGAGGCGACATCAAAAACGCATTTAATAAAAAAACAAAAAAGCATGTTTAATTCCTACAAGCCGTAAATTTTTCTAGTGTTAAAAATTTTTCAATAGCTACATAATCCATTTTCCCAGAATTTCAGAATTAAAAAAATTAAAAAAAAAATCTCCTAAATTACTGAGTGACATTATGTCCAGCATCATATTTGCCAAATGTGCACGCTTAATTTCTGTGGTTTATCTACTGAAGCCTAGATCTTTCCTCCTGTATCTCTTATATTCATTTATCATTTCACTACAACATTTAGGCAAGAGTTATCTCCTAATTACTGTTTCACTTAGTATCTCTGGATTTTCTAAAGTTTTGACTGGAACATCAGCGATCGATCACCTTACTTAATAAACTCATCTTGTAGCATGGGATTCGTATCTGAAACAGCATTTGTTTGTTTAGCTTTAGCACGCTCGACTTTTTTATGCGTTTTGCCTCGACAAAGTTGTTCTTCGTGTTCTTTAATTCTGACATACGTAATTTTATCATATCCACCGATAAGAGTTGTTGTATTATTAACACTGGGCAACAATGAAAATGTTTCGGGCTTAAAAATAGTGAATTTACATGTATTTCCATCTACTGAATTCAAAAATCACCATAAAAATGATAGATTAGCTCTTGTTTTGAAGATAAAGTGACATTTCGTTTTTTAGAGTGAAGATTTTAAATTTGGGGGGAATTTTTTGGGGGAGTTGGCACACCTGTCAAATAACAAAACACAAATGCTCTTCAGCTGTTTGTAAGGCATAAACATAGATACTTGCTGTGACTGTGAATTACATGTAGTTTCTACTCAAATTAATGCAAAATTTCTGGTTCGCGAGTGCTTTTTTAGTGTAAAATTTGTAAAAATGCCACGAAAATGTGTAAATATGATGAATAACTTTTGTTATATTTGTGGAGAAATAACATTTTCCTCACAGAAACGCAATCTGACGCCTCTTGTAAAGACTGCCAAGCCTCTTGTGGACCCAAAAGGCGTTCTTCTTCCACCCCTGCACATCAAGCTGGGTTTGATGAAAAGCTTTGTCAAAGCTATGAACCAAGAAGGACAGGCCTTTAAGTACATCAGAGAGAAATTTTCGAAATTAAGTGATGCAAAAGTTAAGGAAGGCATTTTTGTCGGACCACAAATAAGAGAACTTGTAAAGGATCCTGCATTTGACCAAGTTTTGGAGGGGAAAGAAAAGGAAGCTTGGGAAGCCTTCAAGGGTGTTGTTCATGGATTTTTAGGCAACAAAAGAGATGACAACTACAAGCATTTGGTGACAGTGCTCCTGCAAAAATACCGTAACCTTGGATGCAACATGTCCCTTAAGATCCATTTTCTCCACTCCCACCTAGACTTTTTCCCTCCTAGTTGTGGAGCTGTTAGTGATGAACATGGGGAGAGATTCCATCAGGACATTTCTGTTATAGAACAAAGATATCAGGGCCGTTGGAATGAAGTAATGCTTGCGGATTACTGTTGGTCTTTGTATAGGGATTCTGCGGAACTCCATCACAAGAGGCAAGCCAAAAAACGATGAAGTCAATAGGCCACCACATGATTCTCTTCAGACACGACTATCTGCGAAGTATTTTTCCAGCAATTTAGAACTCTTAGCATGTAATTACCAGTTTAAAAAATCAAATGCACTTTCATTGTTGTTAGCATGTATGTAATTAAAATGTATCCTTTTCTCTCAATCCGTTAATATGTAATACTTCCACCTTGTGTATATCATAGAAACTAGAGCTAATAAAAAATTTTCATTGTCATATTTATTTTCTCAACCCAAAATTAGTAGGAATTGCCTCATGAAGTGCTCGAAACATTCAAAAATTATTTTTTGTTGCCCAGTGTAATTAGCCTAATTTAGCATTGTCTTAGGCATTGTGACCGCCGAAACTGCATTTAAATAACAGAACACTGACTGGTATCAGCAAGTACTATTTGCGTGAACCTCCGTCACTGACATGTCTGCTGCACAGCGTTTGTATTGTAGTCCAGGGATTATTCTGATATTGATATTTTTCAGCTGTTTAATCTTCGGGGAAGGCTGAGGATCACTAATATTAAATTAACCGCAGCAAGAATAATTTAATGAATGTCTTAATTAAAAAAAAAGAAGCAAACAAACATATGGATAACACTTATGATTTTGCAAACGACGTTCAAAAACTCATTTAAGTGAGTACTTTCTTGTAAATTATATTTATGTACCTTTTCCCAAACCTTCCAGCATTCAATCTCGAGTTCTAGTGCAAAACCGCAATCGTAAACAAAAATCAATTATAGGAATACTACAGAGCTTCCAGAATATATCCTTACCGTTCTCACGGAGTTTTGCGTCTCCGCCACTGCTACTCTTCGACTTCGCTTCTTAAGCGTCTTGCGCTAATCGCACACCACATTACATTTTTCCACCACAAATAAGGGTTACTTGTACACAATTTGGATTTGTGTGACACCAATAGCGAGTACTTTGGGTGTTCACACGAACATTTTGGTGGAACCGCGCCTCGTTTGAAAAGAACACAATTTATGGGTCGATTAATCCTTCAATCACTTGTGAAAGAAACCACTCACAATAACGCACATGTGATACGGGATCATCTTGTCGCAGACAATGTACACTTGTAAGGTGTGCGCTTTAACAATTTTATTGCTACACTGAAACCCCAACGTGTTGTGCTAATTTGGTACAATTTGGTTGGCGAAAGTTCAGGATTTGCGCCATTTCATCTAAATTGTCTTCTGTTAAAACTATATGTCCCTCGTATTGCACTGAACCAAAAATATCAAATTTATTCACAATATCGTGAATTGCAGTTTTGGAAGCAGACAATTGCCCAAGGAACTTACAATAAATTCCTCACTAAAGCGAAGAGCTTATTGGTATTTATAAAAACATTTACAAACAAAAATAAGTTGCTCTAAAATCAGCCATCTTGCCGATTTCGCGAAGAATGTAGACTGCTCGGAAGTCGAAAGACTGACAGGCAGGCCATGAATGGGGAGGGAAGCCGACCATGGCCGATATGCAAAACCCATTACGAACGGTGAGGAGATATTCTGGAAGCCTGGTAGCTTGATAATGCATATTGTCCAAAAAATCTGTAATCAATGCGTTCCGTTGGAGACTATGTCTTCCATTATGTGGACCAAGTCTTGCGGGCTGTAAGCGCGTGGTCCAATGGGATTTCCCCTGTTGCAGGAAGACTATTATGGGTGTCAGTTATTGAGTTGTAGATTTGACCAAGTCGTTCATGGTGACGATCTAGTGTGAGTATCAATTCCAGTTGATTTTCATTATTTGTTTGTCGGAGGCGATCTTGATTGTTCGCGAACGCTATGTTGTCTCTGTGAAGGCTTCTATCAGGGCACCATGGCGTTGGGAACAGCCGATAAAATTGAGCTGCATAACTCATCTAGACGTGCAGTCTGTGCAGCTAATTCTTTGATGGTAAAACGCTCTAGAACTGGAATCTTGGTGTTGATCTTTCATGCAACTCAGCAGCGGGGTTCGTTGTGGCCAATTCCAGTGCCCGTAGTCTACTAATCATTTCTGCGTTGCTCACTGCGACTGATGTGTGGAAACTGCCTCCATATTCTCTGTTGTGTGTGTTTGGGTTGGCCGTGCTGTTTTAATTTCCTCGATGCGTGACTGAGTAGGCTGCAATGGTTTGTTCTGGTTTTCGGAGTTGGTGGGGCGGTGTGTCAGTTTCGTCCTCATCTGGTTCTTACAGTAGTTGGAGAATGGGCAGATGAATTGGCCAGTATAATGACCGGAGCCCCCGCAGGTGGCATAATAGCGTCGTCGTTGGGTCAAGTCGTGATGAGGCATTCCGCGGTCAGAGCTTGCCCCTGCACGGAGGGCAGTGCTCGGCTATGAGTCTCTCCTATGCTATAACGTTGACCGGCGAGCCGCAAACCCATCCTGACTAAGTCTTGACAGTTTCTGGAAGAGCTGAAGATAACCCTTCAGATGAAAATATTCTTATCGTAGAAATCCACAGTAGCTACGCAGCGTGCAGGATTATGGTTGAGCACAAGTGCCGAGTTACTACCGCGCTAAGCATTTCTGTTGGCGTGTGTGAGAAACTGCTCGATGAGGTACGCGGCGTGTGGCGGAGGGATCCACTGTAAATTGACGAGCTGATTAGTTACGAGAGTAGTCGGCGAGTTGGTAATTGCAATGGATGGATGGTCAGGTGTCGCAGGACGAGCAGATGGGTTGGCGGGAGATGATACGGCTGTTGCGGCGCAGGTAATTTGGGCAGCATTTGTCGTGGTGCGGTGATTCGGCGGGTTTCAGCAAGCTGGGCCTCGTTTTTGTCCCGCACCACATCAACCTGCAGTGACTGACACGTTGCTGCAATGGCTGGCGTTATACACAGTGGAAGTGCCTGTGGAACTGAGCTCTGATTCGTTCGCTTGGTTAAGGCGAATGGATCCTGGGCGTTTGCTGGGATGTTGGTTGCTGGTTGGTATCTTTGTCTTGGTATTTTGTAAGGTGGATATCAGAGTTTCTTCTTTCCTATTGAAATGGTTTCTATGTTTGTAAATTTCGAGTATAGGCGAGGATGATAATGAGAAGTTGAAACTAATATGTCAGTATCTTGAAAACCTTTTTTATGCTCTCCGTCAGCTAGGAGAGCATGCTCAGCGACGGCTGATTGTCTGTCTGACCTAGGAGACAACGTCTCTTTATGTTCAAAGTCAGCATGAAATTCTGCAGGCACCGGCTGAGGCATGTGGTTTGCTTGTGTCTTTTGTGTATTTATCTGTTTTGTCGGTTTAAAAACTGTCTTTATGTTACGTCGTCTACGTAACTTGGAGATGCGGTGTGTGACTATTATTTTCAAAAGCAGAAATAAGCTATGCTCTTCTTCTTAAGACTGTGTGTCCTGTTTTGTGTTGTTTCTGGGATGTAAGGCTTTTCTCACTTCCCTAACTCCGTACCATTGGCTCGTGGTACTTGTTTCAGGTGTTTTTTCTGTCGTTCTAGGAGCTTTGGTCAAGAGATTCGGGAAGCTTGATCTAGGAGAGTTTTTATCATAGTACGCTTTAGCTTCGAGGTGGTTAGAGGCTTTATGAAGATATCTGCGCGTGTATGCAGGCTTATGGTAAACAGTGTTCGAGGGTACCATCACACTTGTTGACCAAACGATCCAGGAAAGGCAGTTTGCAATCTATTTACATCTCCATTGTAAACTGGATCCGTGGTGTTGAAAGAGCGACTGAAGAGCAGACTCTTCTTGGCTCCACACTAAGAAAGTGTCGTTCACATAACGGGGTGGTCTGTAGAGCTGCCTTTTCAATTTGCTCAATGTAAAAATTAGTGGCAATGACAGGCTGAGAGAGCTACTCGTTATGAAAATATGTAGTGGTCAAAACTTGCTGAAATTTCGTCAGAAAATATTTCTTTTGAGTTCCGAAACGGCTTCACTAACTCGAACCATAGTGAAAAGGGACACGACATTGAAGCTCACAAGTAGGTCTCCAGATTGAAGTTAATTGGACCACGGCCTTATATATATATATATATATATATATATATATATATATATATATATATATACGTATATATCGCCACGGGTGGCCGAGGTCGTTAAGGCACGGACTCGTGAGCGGGAGGTCTGGGGTTCGAATCCCACCAGAACCGTCCTCCCTGACTGAGGTTTTTTCCAGGCTTTCTTCAGTCCTCATAGCTGGCAAATGCCAGGGAAGTACCCTAAACTTAGGCCTGGAACGTTTCCTTCCTTAAAAAAATCCTTTCCCAATATATCAAAACATTTCATGTATCATCAGTGTTCACCGCCTGTGGTGCCTCAGTAGTAAAAACGGCCTTATAGCCCGGGAACACTCATTTCACATAATTAACACCGGCCGTGAAAGCCTACGTTCTACAGCTAGATCTTCAATGTTAACTTTGTTAATGAGGTTATAATGTTTGCATCTGCTGACAAAAACACTGTCGGAGGATTCGCAATATATCCTTCCTTTATAAATAACTACCGTCTCGTTAATCAAGAGATGCAAGTTGAGGAGAAGTAACAGCAATGAGCGACTGTGGGCAACTAGAAGTTTACTACTCGCATCACTTCATTTTAACGGCAGAGAGCAACGCAGAACTGTCAGGACATAACGCCAGAATCCTTCGCTGCTGTGTTTTGGTCCTGCATGCTCACACCGCCGCACCAGATACGAGAAAAAGTTTATACATGTTCAGCTTTCATTGCTCATTGAAGTGAATGGCGTCTACTCGTAGCTGTAGCCGACAGTAACGATTTTCAACAAACTCTACAGTATGAGATTCCATTCCCTGAAAACTACGGGTTGCATATTCGCTGCTTTGTATTTCAATAAAACATGCAGGAAAAATGGAGCGGAATGAAATAAAGTACAATAAAGAGTAACGAGGCAGGGAAATTAGACCATGACAATTTAATTTTACAATTTCAAATCATTAATTTGAATATAAAAAAGTACGGCTGCCATATGTGAAACAACGGTGTGCTGGTAAAGCGCAGCTTTTGTATCACGGTAAAATCTGCCTTTGTCATACAAATTTGACAGGAAGAATGGGCATTTGGTTTTGTCTATGCATTCTGCTTACCCGGCTGGAACCATACTTGGCGTTTCCGCGGGTCCTATCAAACACTTCGTTAAATGTACAACATGTATCCCGTAGCCTGGGCAAACCTGCACTAAAAGAATGCTTTACGTAAATGAAGTTCATGTATTCCATTAAACTAAGCAAAAGTCTTTCGCGTTTCGCCAGTTTGATATTTACTTTTATCTCTAGCCATAGACTACAGAATATACGGCCCATAGGCCCACGCGTTCGCATGTAAACTCGGCATGTTTATTTTGGGATGTTACTTGTTCATGGAGATGAAATCGGCGATGAAACAGGAGAAACATCGCCGCTATTAACAGTATTGAAGTCTGTTAAGGTGATCACGCTGTTGCGATACTATCGAGATTATGTATCGTTTTAATTTTGAGATGTTTTGTGATATACGAATCACATACCACCCCTCCATCTCCTTGCTAACGCTGCTTCTTGATTCTGCTGTTCGGAAGGGGGGTTTCGAGAATAATATGACGTACTTTTTCTAGCGTGTTGTTTTATCTATTGTCGCTTTGACGACATTAGTTTCCTAGCTGTAGATTGAACTCGCGTCAGACTGCAGGAATGAGCGACATAAATTAATAATGGCGCAAATGAACTTTGGTGCTCAAAGCTATCTACATTCAACTTCTCAGGGCAAGGAAAAAACTCTGAAAAAGCTACAAGACAGATTGACGTCCGGAATTCTAACCCAAGACCTCCGGATTAGTAGTCGCAAATGCTACAGCTAGAATGGAAACGATCTTGATTGTGTTGTAAAGTGTTGATTCCAAATTCTTATTTTGGCAAACTTGTGTGCTGTAACATTTTTGAAATCGCTGTCAAATCAGGGTAACACTAAAGGTCTCTTAAAATTCCTTAAATCGAGATATGTAAAGCGTATTAGCCATATCTGGTTTGATGTGTTAAATTTAAATATTTAATATGGCATTGCGTTAACATTTCCTAGATATGTTTCTGAGTACATTGAGTGTGGTTCATTGTTCGACTTATTTTCGCAGGTTAATCAAGTTTTGCTTACTTTTAAATAAACCACAATTATCTTCTCCCCGTATTTTGTCATGGGAAAAATCCATCGTATGCACTTTCCGTAAGTAATTTTATTCTTCTACTGTGGGCCAGGCCTATCAAATAAAAGAATACGTTGCTATACAATACATTCCATTGCCGCATTACTAAACATACAGTCCAAAGTAATGGTTGGCAACAGCTACACATTGCTTATTATTAGATTCCGCGCTCTTTAAGCATTATTTGCATTGTTCATTAATCTGTGTGACAATTGTTTCAGGATAAGTGTTTTATTTCAATGTATGTCATTTTTTAGGTTTCCTTGTACGATTAGTAATAACTTCAATGGGTACGACTCTCAGGAAGAGCAGTGCGACTGTAGCATTATATCAGAATACTCCTATGACACAAAGAGAGTTACCTACTAAATTTGCTATTGGTATAGACGATATAAATAGAATTATTACACTGCCTCAATATCACCGAAGAAAAGGGAAAACTGTGGCAGTAAAAACGAAGGCAAGATGTACGTTTATCCCTAAGAAGGGGCAAATCAAATCCCAGGTTCATTGCTGTGGACTTGGCTTGCAAATTGGGAGAACCTTTCTAACGTTCGTCGTAGACTTCTAGCAGCTGGAAGGAAAGCCCGCAAACCAGTAAAAGAAACAGCAGAAGCGCGCAATAAACATCCCTTGTGGGCACGTGCTCATCACGATTGGACAATGGAAAACGTTATTTTTTTTTTTTTTGAATGTTTTATTTAAGGACACTCTTAAACATCTCAGGTCATCAGCGTCCCATTCAACTCAGGGCGTGAAACGGCCGACAAATTTTGATCAGAGGCCTCTCGTTTAGGCTTGAGGTTGTTTTTCGTGCCGTAAATGTACGACACGGGACCCACGGCTTTACTTCCCTTCCGAAGGAAGCCATACTTACGATTTTTACGCCCGAAAAAATCCATCGATCCTGGCCGGGTTCGAACCCGCGATCTTGGGTGTAGGAGAATGGTAACCACTACACCACCAGGACCGACATGGAAGACGGTGCTTTGCTCTGATGAATCACTTCGAAATGCAGGGAGAGAGGGTTTAATATGTGTAGCAGGTAAACAACTTCAGCACATTTGTAATAGCCGGTAAAACATCCGTTAAAGAAAACATTTTGGCGGTATTTCAAGCATGAAGGACCGGGACACAGGATGATGAAATCTGACCAGTACATCCAAACACTGGAATGGAGAGTTGTTGGATAGCTGCATAAAATATTGTGACGGAATTTTTCAGAATGTTTTGGCTCCTTGCCATACTTAAAGTGAGGAAATTCTTAACAATATTCGCGTGTTAAGAGTGGCGAGGGAACTCTTCGGATTTTAATCCAAAAGGAAACTTGTGGGCTATTTGCAAAAGGAGATTCACGAAACTTGACTGTTCCACAAAAATACAAACGATACGTTCTCTAGTTAAGGTGCGGTTTCATAATGGTGAACTTAAAAATACGTAAGTGCTCAAAGCCTATGGAATCTATCCATATCAATCGTGTAAAGCAAAGATTAAAGGTATATATGTCGTGTTCCGATTAATTCACACAGGACTGTGCGACACAAGGCTGAGCTACTGACTCGGCTGCATACTAAGAAGGACAGGGTGTACCATATTAAAAATGTGGGCAGGCCGTGGCGCTAAGTTATCATTGACGTTGGCATGAAGTTCTGTCAGCAGATATAACCAAAAGATGCAAGGAGAGGTGAGTTTGAAGAAACCATGTTCGACATACGTGGAAAGACTTAAGTATGACTCTCCGATATCTGTCCCTGATCGCATCATTTCCCGAGAGACCTTAGACCACGATTATTGGCGGACCCGCACCGATTAAAAATAAAAAAATCAGTTTCTCTATATTTTATCTCCTGTTGGTGTAGTGGTTATCATACTTGCCTTCTAAACGCAAGATCGCGGGTTCAAACCCAGCAGGATCGATGGATTTTTTCGGGCATAAAAATCCTAAGCATGGCTTTCTTCGGAAGGGAAGTAAAGCCCTGGGTCCCGTGTCGTACATTTACGGCACGATAAAGAACCTCAAGCCTGAAAGAAGAGGCCTCTGAGCAAAATTTGTCGGCCGTTTCACGCCCTGATTTGAATGGGACGCTGATGACTTGAGATGTTAAAGAGCGTCCGTAAACAAAACAAATCAACTGTTGGAAGAAAACGTGTTATATTTGTACTTTTAAATGTTATGTGAATTGCAATTGCGAATATTCATAGCATAGCTTTGTCTTAATAAAAGTTAGAAGAAACCTTGTAATGTTCTCTTTTATGTTTATATGAATTCCAGTTTTCCACAATACATAAAATTGTTATGTCTTTTTTAATTCGCTATTATTTTAGAAAAAAACAATGCTTCTTTGAATTTTACACTGTTAAGGTGGTTTCATTTCTGAGTGAAAATACGACAAATTTCGAGCGCGGATACAAAGTTGATTGTGTGATTTCATTCGGAACCTATGCACCCAATCAGATATATTGACACACCTATCCTGTAATTGTATCTATTTAAAGTAATTAAATTATATTTGTGCATTTCTTCATCCACAATAATTAGTCAATAGGGGAGTGCAGACTCAAAATCAACAGATTATATATTTCCATTGCTTCCTGCGATGGTTCTTGCAAAAACGCAACTCAGTTACTCTTATCGGCTATTTAATCATTTTTTTCAGGCCTGTAATCCTTTGAAATGAGTTTCTTTTTTTTATATTACCATTACCATGTAGTTCATATTAAAACAGATGTTTTATATGCATTTAACTCTTTTGCAATTTCTAATTTACATTTCAACGTAAGTACTAAAATAAAGTTAAATACATCCACGAGGTGCTGATGAGTTCATTAATTGGTTTAATTTTTATACTCTCTAAAACAAATTAACCTGAGAGTATGCAATTCATAAAACACGCATAAAGATAGCAATAACTTTACCTTTGTCCGTGCTTTTTGCAAGTACTCTGGGTTTATGCATACTTCCGATAGTTTTATCTCAATGCGATGATAATCATGAAATGCAACTATAAATGTGTGGAATCTTATTAAATAAATTTATTGCAAAAAAAAAAAATACAATCATACATTTCCAGTTCGATTTGACGGATATAATAATTTACATAAACAAATTAAAAACCACGTTTTTATTTTCTTAATTATAAATGAACTAAAAAGTATAAAATAATTTGCAGCTAAAACGCTTACCGACTGAGGGAATGCAGTCTAAAACGTCTGTATAAACCAGCAAGTGCTTCATCTTGTGGTCAATTGTGACAGAAAAAATGACAATATCAAAAGTTTTATTAATTTTCATCCATTTACATTTTACACAAAGCAGCCTCTTACCCTTCCCCAGTTTTTCTGATGTACTGTAAGAAAGAACTGTACCCGGATGTTTCCAATTGCGTCCTCTGTGTAATAAGGCTGCTGCAAAAGTACATAACGATGCAATTATAAATTTCGTAATATGTTTATTTACTATTTCTATATAAACTCTTCTGTGTACACAGCAATTTTTCAATATTGCATAGAATTGTTTTATAAAGGAAAGGAACACGTAATACAAATACGATAAGATCGACTGCCAAATGTGATGTTACCAGAAACCGCAACAATTGCCACTCAGTTGGTAGACGCAAGTACTTTTGGTGTGAAAGTGGTGTACTGGCTTGTATCTGAGTTCTCGAACGCCAGGTCACCAGGAGAAAAATGAAGAATAGCATGGAATGGCTTTATGCTGCGATTTTGCAAACCATTCATTTTTTTTAATGGTGTTTAACGCCCGTTTATACTACTGAGGCACCACAGGCGGTGAACACTTGTGATACATGAGATGATATATTGGGAAAGTATTTTTTATTTTTAACGAAGGAAACATTCCAGGCCTAAGTTTAGGGTACCTCCCTAGCATTTGCCATTTATGAGGACTGAGGAAAACCTACCTCAGTCAGAGAGGACAATCCTTGAGGGATTTTCGAACCCCAGATCTCCCATTCACGAGTTCGCGCCTTAACGCCGTGGTCACTCTTGGCGGTACCATCAATTTCACTGCTAACTTTACTGGAATGGGAGAAGAAGATTTATGCTATGGGAAGTACTGTGGTTACGTCACACAGTGGTTATTCTTGCCGAGATTTATTCCATTTTAAGGAGCGCCGATTATATCGACATTAAACGCTCTGCAAAAGTAGGTGTTCCAAGACCAAGCCACATACGGAAAGACCTGATTTCACCCAGCCGCGGTTAGTAAATTGATAGATGCTAATACGCATCAATGTGTGCATTCATGTCAAATAATGCTTTAGTGCTTTCCGAGTGCAAACGATGAAATGATCACGTTCTCCGGCGAGATTGCAATTTATCGCTGCTTTCAAATCTTATAGAGAAAGAAAATCTTTACTTTGGAGGGATAGATAAGTGTAAAGTGTAGTGGAGCAGCAAAAGGAAAATTTTAATAGGACATAAAACAGTATTGTGTATATAGAATGAGAGGAAGGTAAAGTGATTGTGCAAAAACAGTATGGCGAAAGTGAAGAAGAAGAAAAAGAAGAGGAAGATAAAGAACAAGTAAAATATAATAAAATATATAATTATAATTAATACTATTAATGATATTATTATTGTTACTATTGTTAACGATGTCAAAGTAATGAAATGGTAGGGAAAAAGTTACATTGATAAATGTCAAATAGATTCGCAAACAAAGAATATGATTAGGTTGAAAAATTGCCTAATATAAGATTAAATGTCAAATTTACACGAATATATTTATAAAGATGATATAATATAGAAAGATGATATGATATAATTTGGAAAATAAAGAAACATATGCCCGGCCAGGGTCGATGGACTTTTTCGGGCGTAAAAATCTTAAAGTGTGGCTTCCTTTGGAAGGGAAGTAAAGCTGTGGCTCCCATGTCGTACATTTACGGCACGAAATAGAATCTCAAGCTTGAAAGAAGAGACCTCGGCCGTTTCGCGCCCTGAATAGAATAAGACGCTGATGACCTGAGATGTTAAAGAGCGTCCGTAAATAAATGAAATCAAAAATCAATAGAAACATATAAATATCGACAAATATATAATATAGTTTTATACAAATATAGACAGGCGATACTATAAGTAGTAAAGTAAAAGTGTGTAAGAAATGTGCTGTTCACCAGTACAGTTTCTACCTGATAGTAGTTTAATAATTTAGAGTTAAAGATTAAGTGAAAGTAGTAGCTGGTTTCCAGCAAGTAGGAAGTAGTTGTCAGGAATGTAATATTGTTATTTTTACTATTTTAGTAAATTTCTGACTATAACCTAGGTATAAGTATTATGTGTAAAATAATAATATAAGAATGTAATTTGGTAATTTAGAAATTAGTGCTAGGAGTTGGCAATACACGACCCGGTGTAGGAAACAAAAGTACCGGGATGGAGCATTTCAGATTATTATTATTATTATTATTATTATTATTATTATTATTATTATTATTATTATTATTATTATTATTAAGGACTTTTCAGTCACTGGTATACAAGTCCCCCCACAGTTTTTATTTAATTTAACTCTCTCCAGCTACACTTCAATTACAGGCTACAGTTGTTTGCGGATTGTGCACTTGCTAACGAACTTCATCCAATCCGCGAGCGATTAACATCGGATTAATGTAAACGTTTCGACTGCTTTCCACTCTGGAACGATGCACCAAACACACACAAACTACGCCCATCTTTGTGGCCATAAACAAATTTGGTAGCTATGATATGCAATGTTTAAGCAAAACCTTCTACGGTTGCATCTGGGCAAAGTTGGAACAGTCATTACGCAATGGTAATTACATCCGCTTCCAATGCAAACACAATTTCCCGAAATCGGTTAATAACAATCCTATTAAAAACAGAACAAATGTTTTTCCTGGTGAGGTTAGAGCTGCAATACAAATACTGTTAACACAATGCAATGTCAAAGTTGAATATCACGAAAATATACACCATAAAAGTGTGCAATACAAAGAACAGGTAGATGTTCTGAGTTTAGATGACAAAATGATTAATGATGTGCAACATTCTTTTTGGAACCGTCAGAGATATGAAATCAAATAAATAACCACGACCAGCAAAAATCAACGGCAACAACCGTAACGGGATTTGAAACCACGCCTCGGCATTATATGCTATCCAGGACAGTGGCCGTAGAGTCTTGCATTGTAAAGAAGGTTGAAGCTGCTGTTACGTCACATCTAGGAAAGTAGAGGACACCCGCACAGTGGATCCATACAAAAGAACTTCACACAAATCAACGCAAAACAGTAGCGATGATTTTCCGGAAAGGAGCAACGTTGGTGATGGACTTCTCCTCAACCATTTTTAATTATTTAGGAATTACGTTCCAGACTACAGAGCACACCGGTCTTCAAGTCTCGGTCAAGACCGTCTGTCTCTTTGGATTTCCGAGCAGTCACCAGCCTATTATAAATACGAATGAGTCCATCGCATTCGTGAGGAATTTATTCGGAAGTTTCCTGGGCAAATGTCTCCTTCCAAAACTGCAATTCACAATCTTGTGAATAAATTTCATACCGCTGATTCAGTGCAAAACGAGAAACACACGCGCTTTAACAGAAGACAATTAGATGAAATTGGCGCTCATTTTGAACTTTTTCCGACAAAATCACTACCGAATTAGTACATGAAGTTGGGAGTTTCAATGTCTTCTGCACATACAGAAACAAATTTGCTAAAATTCGTACCTTACAAATGTACACATGTTCACTGTCATTTCATTAAGGTTGACCCACAGTTTGTATTCAAGGCGTATGAACACACACCACTCGCTATTGGTGTTTTGCGTTTACAAGAAACCCCTCTTTACGCCGGGCAAATTGGAGTTTACCGCAAGATTCATTATCGATCCAATTTTTGACGAGCAGACAGCAAATGGAAAGGGGTACCGAAATGCATTCTTTAATCAACTGAGGGAAATCCTATGGGTGCTATCAACAAGATTCCGCCAATGCTCACACAGCAGAAGAGACTATGGGTAAAAATAGGAAAAGGTTTGAAGACAAGAGTTATAGTGCTGGCGCTACCCACATATGAGGGTATGTCCGGCCTTGTCGGTAAGCTTTGTCGCCTTAACAAAACCTGGTGTCATACCTTTCCGTTAAGTAAACAATTGCTGCTGTAACTTCCACTATGCTATGTTTAGTTGTTCATAGTTGGCATAAAGAAGGCTATGTGTAGAAGGTTGTGACATGTTCAAAATGGAGTATCGAGCTGTTATTAAGTTCTTCACAACAGAAGAACTTACTTCTAATGAAATTAAACAGCGATTGTATGTGGGGAAGCATCCCCCTCATATTCTATCATAAAAGAATGGGCCAAGCTTTTTCCAAAGGGTCCATAAAGCATTGAACACGAAGAGGGTGCAGGTCTGCCTATGGAGGTGCTCACTACTGAAAACATCGCTCTTGTGGAAGGAGAAATTAAGGAAGACCGGCAGCACAGGCCTTTCTAAAATAACAGTCCTTCGAATTATTGATGAACATTTAAACATGAACAAGGTAAGTGCCTAGAATTCTTTCCTCGGTCCAAAAGCACCGAGTCACTTGTTGTCAGGCATTTTTGGAGCTCTGCTTTGGCAAAGAGAGAGTTCTGCTAACTATTGTTACAGGAGATGAAACTGCGGTCCTCTACTATGATCCCTTGTCCAAAAGAGAATCAAAGGAGTGGCGTAAACCTGGCGAAGCACCGCCTCTAAAGGCCAGGGTCACCCAGTCAACCAAGAAGATCATGGCCACAATCTTTCGGGACTGTGAAGGAATACTCTTCATTGACTTCAAGGGGAAGAACACCACAGTAAACGGGGAGTGCTGTGCTGGCTTACTACACAGACTACGTGCTTTCATCAAAGAGAAAAGGCGAGGAAAGCTGAGTGGTGGTCTGCGCCTTCTTCACTACAACGCGCCTGTGTACACAGCTCTTGTTTGTTGCAAAGGAAGCTGTGAAAAAATGTGGCTTCAAGGAGATCGACAATCCACCCTACAGCCAAGATATAGCTCCCAGTTATTTCCTCTTCTCAAAACTCAAGAAGATCCTTGGAGGAAGGAAATTTAAGTGTGAGGAAGAAGTGAAGGTTGCTATTTATACCCATTTTGTAGACAAGTAACACTTCTATTGGGGGGGGGGGGTTGAAATGTTAATTCAAAGATGTGAGAAGTGTATTGCAATAAAGGATAGCTATATTAAAATTGAAATATTGTTTTTGTCTTTATCATACCTAGAAAATGGTTAGGCCGAAAACTTATGGACATACTCGCATATGTCTGTGGTTTTTACTTTTGGAATAACCTGAAGGATCTTTGTCCTCACATAATGGAAGAACTGGAAAAAAAAAAATACGAAATGAAATCAGAAGGATTACAGTGATCGAACAATAGTGTCAATCGAAATGTGTTTACTTTAACTGAGGAAGGACATTTCCAGCATTTGCTATAAGGTAAGATTTAATACGCCGTTTCAAGAAGCAAAGCCAAGAGTACACGGCTGTGCCATATCGAGCTGCCGAGTTGCAAAACACTTTGTGAGCGGTAAGTAATATTCTGGAAGCCCTGTAAAGGAAAAAAGTGTGCGATAAAAGCAGTGCACGGTGTTAAAAACCTGCACAACTATCGGCTAACACCGGCCATGAAGCTTTTCAAGAACAACATCACACTGTTTCTTCAATAAGAACTGGAATTCACCTGGGGTAATCTTAACGACAGTGAAAAAGTAACAGTCAGTACTTCTGAAGAAAATACTTGGCGTCTCAAAAGCCACACTACCACGGCTCGTTTACGAAATAACCAAAAGACATTCTTTATCGAGAACCTAAGTTAACAATTACTATTTACACCCTACTGCCGCATAGAAAAATGTGCTCAAGAGCAGAGGAGACAAATCTGGAGCAGCGATGAAGACAAATGAGTGACAAACACAGTATATGAACCTAGACACAATAGCTCATGTGCGAACAAAGCGTTTCATCCGACATCTGATGACAGAGTGTAGAAAGAGGACAGTCTCAATTCTGTAGTCATGCACATTTGATTCCTCCTTTATTATTATAACAGCACTCTTTGCCAGTTAACTTGGTTTACGTAAGCTTGGCACTGTCTTCTATTAACTATGACAGAAACTATAGCTTTGACAATATCTTTATACGCATTATAATGAAAAAACTACGTGCATGATAAAGATACAGGATGTTCATGAGCTACACAGCAATAAAATCAGAGATTGTAGAGCTGTCTTAGACAGGTTTGCCTGTTCAAATTTCAAATTATGGCATTAAGTTTATAAAGGAACAGCAAGTGATTAATTAATTAAAAGAGCCCTGCATTGGGACACCTTGAAGCTTCAAGCACACCGCAATAGTGTAACTGTGCATGGAGCATTGCTTGGCTGCAACGCAGGTCTCCTGCAGAAGTAGAAGGAAGAAGCCTTTACTGTAGTTTAAAATGTTCTGACTTATCATCCTCTGCGTTCAAAGCGAAGGTTCTGTGACTGATAAACACTTAACACGTATCCAAAGTTACCGACGGCAAAGCTTTCATTTAAAGTAATACCGCACAATAACAGACGGAAGTTGTGGAACACATTTCTGACGCCAGGCACATGGTTTTTAATAACCAAAATAATAAATAACTGCTCCCCTGGTACCGAAGATACGATTTTGGAAACCAAAGTTTGCCCCCACTTTTCAAAGACGGACAGTTCCCTCTAGACTGAGTTATATGACATGATGATAAATCAGTTAACCGTGTCATAGTTTATAGACCTAAATCTTGAAAAAGCTGATGATGAGCGATTGATTGGTTTTATTTACGGACGCTCTTTAACAGCTCAGGTCATCAGCGTCCCATTAAACTCTCAGGGCGTGAAACGGCCTAACAAATTTTGCTCAGAGGTCTCTTCTTTCAGGCTTGAGGTTCTTTATCGTGCTGTAAATGTACGACACGGGACTCACGGCTTTACTTCCCTTCCGAAGGAAGTCATACTTAGGATTTTTACGCCCGAAAAAATCCATCGGTCCTGGCCGGGTTTGAACCCGCGATCTTGGGTTTAGAAGGCAAGTATGGTTATCCCTACACCACCAGGACCGACTGTGATGATCTATTGAAAATAATTGTCCAATTCCAATTTCTTTGTCACCATATAACTCCATTTTCTTGGCAATCACAGATTCCCTATCTGAGGTTTCTTATTTCTACAATCTCACACAGCTTAGCCCGTAATGTCTCTGAAGGCCCCAGTTTCAAATCCCCTGAGGCCGGTCATCTGAATCTTGCGTTTTTCCTTGGTTTCCCTGCTTGCCTAAGTGAATGCTGGAGTTTTCCGCTCATATAAACATTACCAGGTCGAAAGAGTCAGGGCAAGGTGGGCTGGTGAGTGGGTTGCGCTATGGAAAGGTTTTAATCCCCAGGTGTAGTATGGAAGAATTCTTATATCTAGATATTATTCTCCAAACTTGCCCTTCTGAGGGGCCCGAACTCTTTGGAATGGGGATTCTGCGTTCCCATGGATGCTGGCCGCCAGGTGTGCTCCTCACCTCATTCCTTCCTCCCGGACGTGGTCCCCCCTCGGGGCATAGGCATTAAAGACCAGCCTTTCAGCAAAGCTGAAGTACCAGAATATCCTTCCCGATCTTAACAATTCAATCCAATCCAAACTGTCTACAATCCCTGAAACTATCACCGTGTAGTTCATTCACAAGGGAGTTTCTTTGTAGCATGTCGAGAAAGACATCACGACCGGCAACTGGAGCAGACAAACTTCCCAATATGTTTCGCTTTAGTTTTAGCAAATGTTTCGTTTCGAGGCCAAAAGTCCAGGTTGTGTTTATACCGAAGACTGCTGCGGCATGTGAACTGAAATGAAGAATGGATCTCTATCTATTGCTGTATCAGAATCCCTATGAAAATATTAGAGGTCTTCTGAAGCTACACAGGCTATCTTTATTTCTTTTTTGTAATGATTCTAGCAGTTTTCAAATATACGAAGCCTCTATAAAGAATGACAAGTTTCTACTGGCATAATTTACTTGACAGTAGTTTCATTTTAAAGCTTCCCTGTAAGAGGTGTGCAAGTTGAGACGTGTTCAGTTTTGGAGGTGACGAGTCTTCGTCCCGACAAATCTTCAGCTAAGGCCTACGCAATGTTACAGGAAGGTTTGTACTTTCCTACAGTACAGCTCGAAAATGGCTTAAAAGTGCGAAAGGAGGCAATCAATTTTAAAGGAAGGTGGCCCAGTTTGTGCTCAAAAGGAAGAAAATATGAACACTACTATTGTCATTGTGACGTAGCATGGTCGAATGGCATAAAGAACATTTTCAGGAATTCTGAAAATTTCACCCGGTGGCACTTTGGTAACTGAAAAGGTGCAGACAAGACGTGTTGATTCGAGGATTGCTGATTCCCGAACAAAAGGACAATCGCGTTTAGGTTTATATGCGGTTGAAGATGTTACAGGAAGATTTTGAAAAATAAATCACTGCTGATAAAACCTGACCACATAATTTGGATCCCGAGAGCAAAGAGAAAAACTATGTGGTATTCTCCATAACAACAATAATATTATAATTATAACAATAATAATTCCTTCTGCTGAGAAACTTAAGATCATCTCAATTTTCGATATATACCGCCACGGGTGACCGAGGTCGTTAAGGCGCGGACTCGCGAGCGGGAGGTCTGTGGTTCCAATCCCACCAATACCGTCCTCCCTGAATGCGCTTTTTTTTCAGGTTTTCCTCAGTCCTCATAAATGGCAAATGCCGGTTAAGTGCCCTAAACTTAGGGCTGGAACGTTTCCTTCCTTTAAAAAAAAATCCTTTCCCAATTATCATTTATCACTTCATCTCGTGTACTATCGGTGTCCACTACCAGAACTGTGACTGGGCAATACTACAGAGATGTCCATGTTTCCGCGCAACAAATGGATGCTGACGTCCGCACTTTGCAAATGAAGCTCTGTAGAAGCCTCGCTGATGGCGCTTTAGTAACGAACGCTGCTTAATAATATGCTAAAAGATGCTTTCTTGAAATGTCTGTACGGACGGCAAGATGAGGCATTAGTGAGAAAACAAAAGGCAATACGTTGTCAAATGCAAGGATAACAAAGACATGCAGAGGAGTAGAATGAACTTGCCGAACCCCCTCATCCAAGTGAGAGAGCGGAGAGCCAGCTTTTGGAAGGAAGTGATCCAGAAAAGAATACTGTGCACATGCTAAAAAGAGAGCAGGCACATGTTTTACATTTACGCTAAAAGTTCATATTCTCCCTCGTCACCATTTCATCAATTCCCGTTAAAATGGAACCACAATCTGCTCCAGAAAGCAACAGAACTGAAGCACAACATCCCCTCCGATAGTACATAGTCTAAGAATATGCCGTAGAGAATTATTGAGCACTTATTTTAGAATGTGTCAAATAGCAAAAGCACGGACCACGCTTCCGTGGTTATTCCTGTGCCTGAAAACTCGTGCATTTGCATGTTTTCCCCCGGGATTATATTACATGGTTTTATGTTGCATGTAACTGGAAACTTTCGCCATTGTTACCTGCATTATCAAATCATTGACATCTCTATACATACGAGGTGTGATAAAAAAATAACGGCAATGTCCATTTTTCTTAAAGAATGTTCATTTATTCATCAACATCAATTCTGACCCCATCAAAGTAATCTCCTCCGGATGTAATACACTGGTGTCAGCACTTTTTACAATCTTTGAAGCACTTCTAGAATTCACTTTTCGGTATGCCCTTCAGCTTCTTCAGCGATTGTGTTTTTACGTCATCAATGTGGCAAAACGTCGTCTTTCATGGTTTTCTTCAGCCTCGGGAATAGAAAGTCGCACGGAGGGCATGTCCGGAGAATACGGTGGCCGAGTTGGCCAAAAAATCAGGAACAAGCATGAGGTGTGAGCAGCGATCTCGGAACAAACTTTGCTGCACAAAACATCCGAAAGAATTGCTTGACATGAACCAAATGACATACCAACATCATCAGCTGATTCGGCGATTTTCCAGAATCATTTTCTTCACTTCTTCGATGTTGTCGGTGTTTACTGATGTGCTAGGACGGTAGTCATTTTCAACGTCTTCACGTCCCTCTTTGAAACGTCTGTACCACTCGTAAGCTCTTGTCTTGTTCATAGCAGATTCGCCAAAAGGCACAGTCAACATTTCGAATACTTTGTTGCACTTTATTCCATTTTTGAGGCAAAATTTAATACAAATTCTTTGATCCATCTTTTTCGAAAGTAAAAAATTGCCGAGCACACCAAAACACGTCTAACCTTTTCGACTGTCAACAATGAACTAAACATTCAAAACAGCTGAAAAAGTATTGATCCGAAACATGTGTACCAACAAGCTAAAAAACATTGAAAATCGGATTTATGAAGTACGCGAAAGAAAAAAATAATAATAATAATAATAAAAAAATACAGAAAAGAAAGATAAAAAAATGCCGTTATTTTTTTTTTTTATCACACCTGGTATACATATTGAATTCTGTGTATGTCGAAATATTCTACGTTTTCGATCCCAAGTGATTGCTATTTAGAACGTTTTAGATCGCGGAGCAAATCGTCCAGTTCCTTCTGTTCTATAAAATGAGGCGAAGTGTATCGAGATGGGTGGTAGTAGTTTTCTACGGGTTCCTCCTCTTCTGATTCACTCTTTGTTATTAAGTTTTATTAAATGTTTTGCAAGTTACAGGCAGGAACAGGAAGCCTTCACCATGGGGCACAGGCAGAACACTGAACACACATTTGGGTAATTTATTTTATATTTTTGTGATGCAGAAGTAACAGTATAAACTGTGGTCTTTGACTCACATGCACCTTTGGTACAGTGTATGACATGGCACGGCACTTTCCTTTCAGCCATTCCATTAGAGTAGTGTACAGGTTAAGCATACAAAAATTAAGTTTCAATCACCTAAAGGACAATCAAAATATAGTTTATATACCCTCTTCACTAAATTAGTGATTGGCTTTCTTGAAGTTTTTGGAGTGAAATTTCCGCACACGTAACAAAAACTGTCCAGGTGGTTTACACAACAAGGAAGTTTACCAGTTGTTTTTCTACTAACTTCTAAACACCACAGAGTTTCACTATCTCTCACAATAAAACACAAAAATGCAAATAAGGACAAACTGGGGTAACAAACGCAGTACACAGGTTAGACTGAAGTAACCAGGACAAAAGAATTGCATCATGCGTGTTGCAACATGTGCTAGACCATAAAGTCTCTTTTGGAGAACATTTTGCCATCTAGTGACGAACATTTTAAAAACCTACGAGTCTTTCAATCTAGTGATTGTTTTTAAAACTTCTACCACTAGTACTTCTTTACATTATTAAAAGATTAGCAAACAAAAGAACAAGAATACAAACAAAACATGTAAACAATAGAACCGAGAATAGCGAAGGACTTAAAAATAAGAAAAAATCCAAATGGATAAAATATCTTCCGTGCTACCACATTTTAAAGACTAAATGTATAAAATTACGCAATAGCATGCCAGATGCAAAATGGCTTGACTAGTGTAATGTTGTTTTCCAAATTAAACTTACTTTTAAGGTTTAAAGCACCTTACATTACACTTCTATTAAGGCTTGAACTTCTGTTTATTTTGGGTATATTTACCTGCGTATTTTTAGGATGTATGGTTTATACGTTGCCTATCCTGGAGATCTGCCTGGCTTTAACCTATTTATAGAGATCTATGCAACCCAGAACTTCTGAAAAACTGTTTACACAGGAAAACCCAAAATGCAAACGAATCTGTAAATTCCTTGAGTAGGAACAGATGCCCTAAGAGAAGTTTTGTATGCAAGCCAACAGAAGAAACAACTGTTAATGAGAGAGCAGCTTGCTAAAATGATGGGAGTATAGTAAGGGGTTAGGTTGCATTATTGTGCAAACGAGATGAAATAAGGAATCGACAAGCAGACTTTAGAATAACGGAAAATATCCAGCAAGAACGAAGAGCTACTAAAAGCACAAAGAATGAAGAAAAACATAATGATGGAGCACGAGACCTATACATCAGAAAGCAAAATACGCATTTTTTGGGTGCCATTTTCTGCACACTTAATTGTTTGTCATGTAATGCATACTTTCTCAGAAACTATACAGCCTATTGATGTGAAATTGTTTTGTTCCTTTTTCATGTACATTAAAACAATCTGAATAATTTAGAAATGTAATACTGAGTAGTATATTCTTTTAAACAATTAGTAACTATAAAATTATTGCTAAATAATTTCACAATTAAAATGTATTTAATACATCTTGCATGAGATGCAATAAAATATCTAATTAATTCGATTTGTTAATATTCTTCCCACCTACAAATTAGTTCACTGTGCCCAATAGTTTTTACCGCCACGGGTGGCCGAGATCGTTAAGGTGCGAACTCGTGAGCGGGAGGTGTGGGGTTCGAATCCCACCAGGACCATCCTCTCTGACTGAGGTTTTTTCCAGGTTTTCCTCAGTCCTCATAAATGGCAAACGCCGGGGAGGTAGCCTAATCATAGGCATGGAACGTTTCCTCCCCAGTATATCATTTCATCACATGTATCATCCGTGTCCATCGCCTGTGAGTCGGTCCTGGAGGTGTAGTGTAACCATATTTGCCTTCTAAACCCAATATCGAGGGTTCAAATCCGGCCAGGACCGATGGATTTTTTTCCGGCGTAAAAATCGTTAAGTATGGCTTCCTTCGGAAGGGAAGTAAAGCCGTGGGCTCCGTGTTGTTCATTTACGGCACGATAAAGAACCTCAAGCCTGAAAGAAGAGGCCTCTGAGCGAAATTTGTCGCCCGTTGAATAGAATGGGACGCTGATGACCTGAGATGTTAAAGAGCGTCCATAAATAAACAAATAAAAAAATCAATCCATCGGCTGTGGTGCCTTTGTAGCAAAAAAGGGCGTTAAACACCATTCGTTCCAATAGTTTTTAAGAAAAGGTACATTAAATATAGTAAAGTGTTAAATTATTTATAACAATAGATGTAATAGTAATGGGCAAACTATACTTCGTCCCAGTCGCGACTAACATGTCACGAAACGCAAGTAAAATTAAAAAGGATTAAATATTCTGAAAGTTCAATACAATAATTTGATTCAAATCACTAACACGTCTCATTGTGTACGTTTAGAAAAACGTGGGTCTGGATAGAAATTCGTCTACCTCGTGACAAAAAATGCATACTGATATTTTAATAGAAGACGTCGTAAACTGATATTGATTAAATTATATAAGGCAACATCATTGCCAATATAATAATTCACAAGAGAAAACAAAAACCTCATTGGTATAGGAATGTGCCAATTATATAAAGTACTTTTAGGTTTATTCTTAATTACCTAACCTGCTGTTAGTGAAAGGTTGGCTGCACTACGCAATCGTTATAGATAAATACTTAACTCATACTAAAGACATTCGTAATTTTGTCTCATTGACTGATAAGTAATATTATGCGGTGAGTTTAACCAATTGATAAGATAGTGGAAATAAATTATCGCTCAAATACATTTATGAGTTATAAACTCACCGGCTCTGAGCTAGTTCGATAGTTCCTTACACACTTGTTGCGGCATATGCGAAGAAGACTCGGAGATAGGCTTTATACTTGTCACACATTGAATTGTCTATTATTTCCTCGATCGAAGTTATTATGTTTGTGTTTTGTTCATATCTAATCATTCCTCAACACCACAAGGTGAACCAGTGGTACTGTGACGGTTCAGTTGGGATAGGTTCCGCATTTTCGTCAGGATTTGGGAACCGGATGCAGAAATAGGAAGATCGAATGACTTGACGGAAATCGGAAAGTCGTGGTGACTATTCTGTTGTGTGAATATTAAGATTTTCTCATCAAAATTCAACATAAAATTGTAAATAAGGCAAATCCTCGTGGAAATTTTCCAAAAACTGAAATTGATACTTTGTGTACTTAGAATGCCCTTCTGATTATGAATACGTTTTAAGAGATATTCAGTCCTGAACTTGCAGCAATTTATACAATTTGATAAATACTGCGCAGGCCTGGAGCGCTTCCTTTAAAAACAACCGCTATATTTTTCCCAGCAGCCCATCAGCTAATGGGTAAAGAAACACGATGTGTTGATATACCAGGTTTATTCAAGTTATATAACCTCCAATTTTTTTTTTCTCAGAACTGGAAACAGAAACACGCGGGCACTCGTTAATGCGTGAGAGATGACAGCACTGTACGGCACATAAAACTCTAGCGGCAGCGGCGAGAGTTAGGACTATTAAATGGCGACGTTTTCATTGCAAGAACAGCGTCTCCTCCATTTGGGTGGTGACACCGATTGAAATTGATCGCCAGTTGAGTGGGACATGTGGTGGTGTCATGGATGGTCTAATGTGTGTTCATGGGTGCGACAGTTCAAGGAAGGCAGGTCGACAAACCAAGGCAACCTCGGCATCGCACAAGCCGCTCTGATGACATGATCGAGCGAGTGGAGAAAGTTGGTTTGGAGGGTCGCCGAATGAGTGTGGAACACGTCTCCAGAGTTGGCATTTCCGTGGGATCTGTGCACACAATCCTGCATGAAGACCTGAAAATTCGCAAAGTGTCCCCCAGGTGGGCGCCTTAAATGCCGATGGGCGACCACAAGGCTGCACGCATGGCATGTAGCCACGAAATGTTGACGCGTCCCATTCATCGATTGTGACAATGGATACGACATGGGTGAAACGAAGTGCCAGTTTGCTCAATGGAAACTCAGATTCGACTGTGCAGAAAAAATTATGGTAGTCATGTTCTGGGACAGCGATACTCACTGCGTTCCAAAGGGCATTACGTGACAGGTACACTCTACATTGTTGAAGCAGCTCCTTTCAGCATTGCGTGAAATCCTGCACCTGTGCTCTTTCACCAAGACTACGCCTCATGAAAACAATTTTGAAGTGATTCCTTATTTTCCCTACTCACCTGACCTGGCTCCTAGCAACCTTTGGCTGTTTCGAACGATGACACTCTCCGCGGTCGCACATTCACTAGCCGTACCGCTATTGCATCAGCGATTTTCCAGTGGTCAAAACAGACTCCTACAGAAACGTTCGCAGCGGCCATGGAATGATGACATCGACGTCGTGAAAAATGTGTAGAGCTGCAGGGAGATTATGTCGAGAAGTGGCACAAGTTTCATAGTTTTCGGTGATTAGTCAGAAAAAAAAATGGAAGGTGTTACAACTTGAATGTACTTCGTGCTTCAATAAACAGCTTAGCGCAATAATTGAAAAATAAGCGGTTTTCAAACAGATTAATCATCTGTTTCAAAGGCAAGATGTGATATCTTATATGTTTATATATACTACGTGGAAAATTAGCTTTCCCCATCTACAATGCTACCACGGCCTTGGCCTCCTCTCTAAGAGAGGTGTTACTATACAATTTAGCATTTAGTTGCCGACGTTTCATCCCGATATTGAGTCAAGGCCTTGACACACTTCGCAAATGGAGCCTTTTAATCCTCAAAGAGAATTCCAGGAACCCACCTGGTCGAGACTGAAATTGTGGACTGAACACTTCCAGAATTTATTCCGAACTCAAAAGTAATTTCAGATATCGTCGGTCAGAATCGAGCAGTTTTCAAACGGTATGAACTTTATTTCCGTTACGCTCGATCGAGGTCTACGTTGGTGACTTGATTTTTCTCAATTTTCGAGGTCAGCCCATCACCTCCATCGACATACAGTAGGGAACTAAAGTGTTACTTGGACGTAAAAATTCCGATGATTTTGTATTAATGTATTTACATCAATATGTACAAAGGTGGTAGGAAATGTTTATAAAGCAATACGAAATTTATAATTATTATTATTTTGAATATGAACTATATATAAAACAAATTTGAACATTTTTGTGTTATCTTTGCGGCACATTTGGGTGCCATATAGTTGTACTCATTCATCATGTAACAGTCATAATGATGCATTTGTGTACTTCAGGTATGCTAGTCCAAAAAATCGACACACTCGTTATTTAAATGACACACACACATCAGACCATGAACATGACAAGGAACCTTCTTAAGCAAAGAAATTTTGTATCCAGCCGAGAAGCCAGTCTTAAAGTTGCAATTAAAAATATAGCGTCATATGCCTCACTGATTTTAGTTAAAGATAATCATATATTCATGTATTATATACAGATTTAGTAACTGATCAGGTATTTGTATAGATGTTACTGAACACCATAGAAATATATTACCCCATGTAGAAGAGAGACAGCAATTTGAGATGGGGAACCAAAGCCAAAGGTTTCAAACTTAACTTACATGTTAGGGCTGAGGGTTTCAAAAGCCATGGTTTTAATTTTAACTTGTACCTTAATGCATCCCAGCAGGCCTTTGAACAGAGTTGTACTTAAGGATGACTTCTATTAGGAAATCTTTCTCTGACGATTTCGTACAGTGCCTCTTGCTTCCCCATAAATCAGGTGCATGCCGACAAATTCAGAGAGACTAACCAATCTTAATTTCTTCAATTTGTAAATTATTTGATGAGTTATTTTGTTTCATATCTTTTGGTTACAAAACAAACAATTGTTGCATGAAACAAATGACAGATATCTCGCAACATTGGGGGGGGGGGGGAGTTGAACCGTGATTTTGTTTCCAATAAGTAATAACTTCCAATAGGTCACCAATGTAGTGACGTATAATCATGTGTTTAGCAGAAAATTTGCAGTTTATTTTCACACTAAATTGTTTATTTCGATTATTAGGGAGTTATGAAGCCATTCTAAAACAAATTTTAACACTATTTAGCTTTGGTACAAATTTCTAAGCATCAAGTTGCATTTACTTGAATAGCCCAACTTCGAAAATTTAAACCGCCAGTTTGCCCACTTGTGAAGGATCCTCAAATATTCAAATATCGTGTTTTTCGTAAGCCCATCTTTCTGTTTCTTTTTCATTCGTCTGTGAAATTTTTCCTTTTTAACCAATTGCTTCACCTGGCCTCAGATTTACTTGTAATTGGAGTATAGACGGAATGTGTATTCATTTTATCCTTCAGTGGCTTGGGATGACGAATTTATAAATGTTGTCTAGCTGCCGAAAATTTAGGCTGTACATCAAAATAAAAACCATTTATAAATTCATTTCTCACTGCAATAGAAACTTTATACTGGAAATTTCCCCCATTTAGGCATTACCAAAGATACATATATATATATATATATATATATATATATATCAAATAAAAATGAATTTAGATGTCTAAAAAAAAAGTAACGTTGATATTACAAACCCTATGAGAAAACTATTGTCTCTTTTCATAATTTTTTAACATAATCATTGTATTGAAACCTAGAGATATGTGGTACCAAGTAATGGATCTGAGAGAAAATTGTTGAAGTAAAACGAACTGATTCCTACGATTCTGGAATCGTAATTGGAAAGCGCTACAGGCAACCGAGATATAAAAAGGGTGGGTAAGAGTGACTAAATAATTAATGTTTCATTAGTTTGAGTCCCTTGACCATGGTTTTTATTTTATAAATTTTGCATCAACTGAATTGCTCTTCACAATATCACATTTTTTTAAAAACCAATAGCAATGCAGATTTTCATTATTTTACAAATGTTACCTGTCGGCCCTGGTGATCTAACAATACCTACCTCATAAATCCAAGTTTGCGGCTTCAATCCCGGACAGGTTAAATGAATTTGTTCCAGCGTAAAAATCCTAAATTTGGCTTCCTTTGGAAGTGAAGTAAATCCGTGGGTCCCGTGTCGTAGATGAACGGCATGTAAAAGAACCTCAAGCCTAAAAGAAGAGGCCTCTGAGCAAAATTCATCGGCCGTTTCACGCCTATAAATTAAATGGGACGCTGTTGTGACCTGAGATATTAAAGAGCATCGGAAAATAAACCAAATCAACAACCCAGTTTGTTCCTGTAAACACTGTCAATGGTAGTCTCTCTTCACTACACTACTCCATTTTTAATCTTCAATTGAATAGCTCGTGTGTAACGTTCATGAAGTTTCTTTGATATTGCCACATATGTCGATAATTTGACTGCTTGAATTTCGTCCATGAAATGTAAACATTTACACAAATTTACGAGATTGTTTGTAGAATCGTTTACAACCTCTTAGCAAAATTTTTGGATATTCCTCTCTATAAATCCGTACACTTTTACCGAAGTATGAACCAGAAATACTTACGCAAGCTTTACAAAGCTCAAATTGGTCTGATACTGGCCTGGTGATCTACAATATTTTACCATTAAAACAATTTGATTTGCTAAGTTAATAGATTATATCTGATATATGAGAATAATTTCCGTTGTTCATCTCTTAAAATTACATTAAGATAGCCAAATATTTTCTGGTAAAATGCAATTGTTTCATATAACATTGGTGAAATACCACAGAATTTATGGTGTATAATATGAAATTTACTGGAATGCTAAGTAAAATAATAAGGAAGTAACCATTACCTAATTTTGGTCTTTGGTGTGGCCACCACAACCTTAAATCAGTAGGTACAGAAATTTCTAAGCACTAAAACCAAAATGAAGTTCTGATGGTATTGGGCTGTAGACAAGACATCAAGAGCTACAAACGCCCGCTCCCCTTACGCCTGTCATTCGCCAGTTCTTTTTTACCCGAGTATATTGCAATTAATATCTTCACAACAAACTAATTATAAATGATTATTGTTTGTTACAATTCTTAAAACAAAAAGAAAATATCCTTTGGGCATGTACAACCATGTTCGATTCATCGGTTGTTATCTACTGCATCAACGAATTTAATAATTAACACCTTTCAGTTCGTTTTAGAAATATGAAGATATTTCTCAACTGGCTAGACTCTCTCTTCTCAGGTCGTCAGCGTTCATTCTATTCAGGGCGTGAAACGGCCGACAAATTTTGCTCAGAGGCCTCTTTTTTCAGGCTTGAGGTTCTTTTTCGTGCCGTAAATGTACGACACGGAACCCATGGCTTTACTTTCCTTCAGAAAGAAGCCATACTTAGGATTTTACGTCCGAAAAAAATCGTCAGTCCTGGCCGGGATCAAACCCGCGATCTTGAGTTTAGGAGACAAGTATGGTTACCACTACATCACCAGGACCCTATAAACGTGCCTTAAGTGAAAGAGCCGTGTTTTAGGTTTTAGTTTTAAGATTAAATGCAGGATGCACATTTGAAAATTATCTTTATTTCTGCCAATTATCTTTCGAATCAAACACAAAATGATAGGCAACTCGACTCATTCTTCCTTCACAGTAGGCGATGCATAAACTAAGCGAATTCCTCAGTAAGTCACATTTATGAAGGGTATTACAGCGCTTTTTAAATCTCGATTTTCCGGTATACCCCCACTCCAAATTGATTTCGCTGATTTTCAGTCAGTTTTCTCAATGGGTTTTGTTGAGGGGGGGGGGGGGAAGCGTATCCGCTGAGAGGTTCTTAAATTTTCGCTTTAGTTTAACCGGCACTATTTAAATTTCCGTTTTCAGGTATACCTCCATTCCTACTGGTCCGATTTCCCCGATTTTTAAAAATGCTTTATATGTTATTTAAATTATATATACCGAGTTTCGCTGCAAAAATAAATAAATATTGGTGCCATTAGAGCGATTTATAAATTTTGGGTTTGAGGTAAACCTCATTCATAACAGTCTGATTTCCCTGATTTTTCTTATTTTATTTCAATGCCATATACAGAATCGTTGGGAAGAAAACAAAAACTGCGGCTGCTAGAGCCATTTTTAAATTTTTGCTTTAGGTTAAATCTCACACCCAATGGCCCAATTTTGCTGGCTAACGAACTCGATTAATCGTTTGTTAATTGATCATTATATACCGAATTTGTAGAGAGAAAAAAACTTTAATTGCGGCCGCTAGAGCGTTAAAACACACACACTTTTACATTTATATTTATTATATATATATATATATCTTTCATCACCATTTTTGGTGCCTCGTGAGCAGGACCGATGAAAATTTGACGAAATTTTTCAAAACCTTTTCATGGGTACAACCCCAATAGTTACATTCCTTCGGAATTCCCTTAAAAACAAAAACAACTTACGTGGTTACCCAAGCAGAGCTACAATGTTAAAGAAGGATTTGTTCATTTTATAATTAGTTCATTTGCTAACTGCAGGATGGCGCGAATGTTTATATAACGTGCCAGTGCTGTATACAACGGTGCCGCCCATGAGAGTTACTTTATTAGCAATTTCCTCTCATTCTCTTTTAGGCCTGGGAACGCGTTCCCGTCAACATTACACAGACTGAAACTAAAAATATAATAGCTTTAGACCAGCTTTATATATACATGGGGATATTGTCAATGTTCCGTTTATTGTTAACCTAATTCTGTCACTTTCTAGACCTCTGTGAACATTACATTAAATTAAATTATATACAAGTAAAAACTTTTACTTCTGCAAGCTTGTTCAAAGTTGTTATTAATGTGGACGCAGTTTCGTGCCCAAAATGGTTTAAGAGCTCGCCAGATATTAATACAGCAGATTACTGGTAAGCAAATCAATGCTATATTGAATTAAAAAAACTCCTCGTGGCGACAATGGAGAACACGAACCCAGAGCTGATGAGGGGCTGTTAGTTGTACAAGAACATACATGGACATACACAACATCTACGATTATGTATGACCAAAAAAAGGCCATGCCAGAATTTTTAAGAATGTCCATGCTGAATCGCGGGCACTCCCAAGGTGGGTTATTTCGTTTTCCATTAGGTTGATACCTAATTTCCACCCGCCGCCTTCGCCATTTGGCTAGGGTAACAATCCCAACTGGCAACATTGATAAGACCTGCTTAACATTGCAGGTGGGTAAGCCCTAGCTTTTTGATGGCTCACCGCCGTGGAATGACGCAGGAGTACTACTGCGCCGCCGCGGCATACTCAATGAGACACCATTCACAATGAAAATTAAACGTAAACATAATAAAATAAGACGTAACACCTTAACTTATTAGTACGTAACCATTCACAATAAAGGACGCAAACGTACGTATTAGCCAAACAAAAATAAGAACAAGAGAAGATCAACAAACAACTGATTGGAAATGGCTGCTTCTGAGCAGACGGCCGTAGCGCTTATGTATATGCAAAGTGTAGTAACTAATCTGCTTGGAGTAATATGAGCAAGGATAGCTTTCTTATAATGCAATTAATGTTTTGTCCATTGACGCCATTCTGTCTGCAGTCACTGATCTTTAGCTGTCTCTACCATAACTTGCCCTTACAGGAAGCACGGAAATCAAGTGCAACTCTTGCTGCTAGCTGCTGCTAGTCCTCAGCGACAGAGGAGAAAGCCGATCTACTGTGCGTGGCCGCAGTGTAAATGTTGCATGCATTATATTTATTAAACATAATGTAACCTATGCGTTGTCCTCCGTAACTTTTAAATATAAATTGATATGGGATTGTTAGGCAAGTAAAATATTGTAAATTCTCTTATTGAAATTCGCAATTAATTCATATATAACATTAACCTACAACTAACCTCGGGCAAATCCTAGAAACCGGTGTACCCTTGTTTATCGTGAATATAAATTGATAGGGGCGGGTAAATCACTGTAATAGTGACAAATCTCCTTTGATTGAAACAGAAAAAAAAAAAAAAAAAAATCATAAAACATCAATTTATAGTGCAGTCAATGCGTAGTAATATTTGCATGAAAGCCTTATTATCAGTTATGTCTGTGTAAATCATTACCTGGCTCGGGACTTGCAGCAGCAATAGTTGCATTTGATTTCCGTGCTCCGTGTATGGATAAATTCTACCACAGACCTCTACAAACAGAGCAGCTGTGTTCTGATTGGCTCATTTTTTAAGTTTCAGATAAACGTAGACGCAAAACCTTGGGCCTTGCAAGCTTCTAAGTTTACATCTAATGGTACGTTTATTTTTATGTTTACGTGATTCATTTGAATGATTCCATTACAATACATAGCATCCAGCTTTTACGTTTAAGTTTACGTTACGTTTAATTTTCATTGTGAATGGGGCATAAACTGTGTGTGAGTCGCTCGTATTCGGACGATTTCCCGATGTCCGGCCCGATGCAATGCTAGTGACTTCAGAAGTACCACGGGTGCTCGCGGTCCACAGAAACCTCACCAGAGTATCTGAAGGGGTCACAATACTCCCTCTCTACGGAAAAATTTTAAGATTGTGTAGAAAATATGAGTATTTTCGAAAAATCCTGAATTTTAGCTCTGCTAAGCTACATCATAGCTGCTGCATAAGTGCATTGAAAACAATGCGCACAAGAGGCTGCAAATGACGCTCAAATATTTCAATCGCCTTGCTTTGTTAATATTCGAGAGCTTAGGAAATGAACATCTAAAAAACAAATACGCTGGTGTGCGATATGCCCAGCTCATGCATACAACGGCACCATTAGGAAGGGTGTCCCTCAATTTTGGACGCTAACGTTTTGCTTTAAAAATATAAAAAGAGGAATGCATTATCTTGATGACCTGCAGCGAGCAATGAGGTTACGTTTTCTCTCCTTTCTGTATTCGTCACACCGCTTTTTCCTTTATGAGCTACGAAGGTACTTACATCAGGCTTGCTATGCAACGCAGCTCGAAATACTGAGATGCGGTCTATCCTCGCTTTTGACAATCCTAAGAAGGGCACCAATCCTTTCCAGCAACATTTTTGTTGACTTCATGCCACACGTTACCAGTTCCTTCGTAAATACGAGTGAGCTTTCAATATGTTCACCATATTGTCAACATTTTTGTGTGTATGCATATTATGTAAGGCATGTTAAATATTTGACCTGCTCGCAACTACAAGCGGATGAATGCAGCGTTTCACTGCAGGCGCAAACCCTTATTTTTATATTGCCTTGAAATCAACATAATAAAATTATTTCACCGCCACTGGTAGCCGAGGTGTTAAGGCGCGGACTCGTGAGCGGGAGGTCTGGGGTTCGAATCCCACCAGGACCGTCCTCCCTGACTATGGTTTTTTCCAGATTTTCCTCAGTCTTCATAACTGGCAAATGCCGGGGAGGTACCTAAACTTAGGCCTGGAACGCTTCCTACCTTAAAAAAAAAATATCCTTTCCCAATTTATCATTTCATTTCATGTATCATCAGTGTCCACCGCCTATGGTGCCTCAGTAGTAAAAACGGGCGTTAAACATCATTAAAAATTATTTTCATTTTATGGTGTATGAAAAATAAGCAAAAGCCATAAGCAAACCCAGCACAAATGTCAACAACAATCCAATGATGTGAATACACCAAATGAACATTATGCTTACCAGCATGTCAGTTACGTTCGCATCATCCAAATCCCCTCTGAACGTTATAGCAGCAAACACCATTTAACTCTTCTACTATTAGAAGGTAAGAGACCAGGACAACCTTTCGGCTTGTTATCAGAACAGCGGTTGATTACGTACAGGTATGTAGAAGGTAAACGGGGCTGGTAGGCTAAGTGATATGCACTATATCACTGTCAGCGATAATGGATGGAGGACACTAAATATGTAAACGAAGCTCTGTTAGGAATTTTCCCTAATCCTAAACAGACGAATGTAATGTAATTTTACACAAAAGTTAACTAAAATTATACGCAACATTGCCATTCCATTCATTTTAGTTATGGAAATTCAAAATTCTTCTACACGCGTTGGTATTGATTTGTTTTTCTAATTTTACTGTTTACTTTACAAGAAACTATTATCTATTTATTAATGTGATGAGCTTACAACGGTAAATCAAATATTAACCGGATTTTTAAATTTTACTGAGACGAAATTAAAATAAAAATGGGATACATATTTTTCCACATTTTCCCCAGCGGGCAGGAAGCTTCTTAATCGCATTATCGAAAGGTGGGGTTGGGTTTTCAGTCAGTTGCGAATGCTTCCACATCTTCGTCCTTGTCGAATAGCTTCTTTCAATGGTACTATACGGTAATCGCAAGATGATATATCTGGACCATAGGGAGAGTGTCTCAATGCTGTCCAATAGATTTCTTCCCATGTTTTCCGTTGTATGCGGACGGGCATCGTCTTTGATAACTTCATTAACCATGTTTTGCCTCGACCAAAAGCTGGTAGTGATAGCCGCATTGAAGTGCATGAAGAAATCGATGAACAAAATGCTTGGGAGTTCCAGAAAACCCCAGGAGTGGACTCTAATCTTCTCTCCACTCAGAAACATAGCAAACCGACGTTTCATCCCGATATTGAGTCAAGGCCTCGACACACTTCGCAAATGCAGCCTTTTAATCCTCAATGAGAATTCGAAGAACCCACCTGGTCGACTGAAATTGTGGACTGAACATTTCCAGAATTTATTCCAAACTCAAAAGCAATTTCAGAGATCGTCGGTCAGAATCGAGCTGTTTTCAAACGGTATGAACGTTTATTTCCGTTACGCTCGTTCGAGGTCTACCTTGGTGACTTGATTTCTCTCAATTTTTCATGCCACTCATGCACTTGTTTATTACACAGCGTCTTATCCCTAAAATTTCCCTAAACTTTCCAAAAATATCGGCTGATTTTACGCCCTACCGCCCCCCCCCCCCCAAAAAAATTGCATAGGCATAAGATTTGGTGCAGTTAAATAAACGTTAAACAAGCATCACTCTTCACCCCGATCTTCCACCTCGTTCATATCAGACCTGACGTTGATAACTCGTGGTGATATAGCAGCCGAGAGAGAAATTGTGTGTCCATTATGAAAGACACTCAATTAATGAAAAATATTTCAGCTTGTCTTAAGTTACCCCAACAAATCGCTGGAGTGTCGTTCGAAAAATATGACGGAACTGGAGATGGCGGTTCGAAGCAAAAGAAAGCGTCGATACAATATAAGCAGATTTAAGCAGAATGTGCAGTGGCAAGAAACGGAATACATTCGAAAGGGAACGCTTCAACTTAAAGTGCCAACTTTCAGATTCAATTTCCGAATATTGTTGCATATATTATAACACTAAAAGAGAACGGTGGAAATGGACACCACTGGATTACATAAATATACCTTAATATGGATATAGAAAAAGTTTTACTCTTTATCAATACGAAAGTGCATATACATAGAACAATTCCAGTTTTAAATGAGCTTGAATTCTGACGGTAACATGTTGAATGAAATATCCACGTAGAATATGAAATTTCTCCCTGTCTTAAAACCTCTTATCAAAATCCCGCTTCTCTACAATGGAGAGCTTAAAACCAAAATATAAGCAAATTCTTATGCTAATGAAAAGATGAAATGCAAATCTAATTTCCAAAGTAAAGAAATATAATAATTTATATGCGATTTTGACCTCTTTATGTGGTGCTTCGCTATATGTAAAGTGTAACAAAAAGTTTTCGGTACCATCAAATGTTTGAGATAGAGAACTAAAATAGAAACATTTCAGATTATTTTAGTATTCTTTAAATAATATTCCTCAGTATAGTGTTTTATTCTCCCCCTCCCTAATGGCTTCCTTCGTAATAGACTACCACTATAGCGTTCATTGAGATTTATGGTAAAGATTCTACAGTGCTTTATCTGGTTCAAGTCAGGCCAATTTCCTGACCAATGTTTCCAAAAACGAATCGATTGTTCTTTATTGTCCATGCTTAATTAGCATTTGAGCCTCAAGACCCCCTACCCCCATCCTGTACCCATTTAGAACATGCTAGAACTTTGAACAATAACATTCCCGTTTCTTTTGTCATCAGCTACATCTCGGAATGGGTTAATCTGTACATGTGAACATGTTGCTCATTAGAATTCCGTCGGTACCCTTCTCTTAAAAATCCTGTCACAAAATTTAATGCGATCAGATATGTTCCTTTTATTATACAGAGAACAGTCACGGCTGGCCGAGGTCGTTGTGCCATGGAATTGCAAGCGGAAGATCTGGAGTTCGATTCCCGCCATGACTGTCTTCCTTGACTGACGGTTCATCAGAACTCATAAATGGCAAATGCCGGGGAGTACCCTAAACCTCGGCCTGGTTCCTTCCTTAAAAATTATTTATTCCTTTCCCAATTCACTGTTTCATGTCATGTATCACCAGTGTCAACAGCATAATGCCTCAGCAATAAAAACGAGCGCTAAACACTTTTAAAAACTGGGAAATATGTGTACCAGTAGAAAGGAGGCAATAAAAAAAAACATATCCCCAAGTAAAGGCCATAATAAGTCATTGAAGCTTACGCTCTTAAAAACCTACCCAGAACAGTTCTCGCATTGCCTTACAAATTGCACGGAGATATGTGAACTGAGTGACAATAACATTTGCCTGGTCACACACGTCGCAATGACGCAGTTTGAAGGAGTTATTGGAATGTTACTCGCGTGGGTGGTGGTGTTGGTTTCAAATGCTTTGAGTATGCCACGTTGGTAGGTCAGAGTTTGAGGGAAAATGGTGATGAAAGCAGATACACCTTACCACTAAATAGCTCTTCTTGTCGATTTACAGGTCCTTCCCCCCCTCCCCAATTCGGTCGACAAATTTTGCTCAGAGGTCTCTTCTTTCAGGCTTGAAGTTCTTTATCGTGCCGGAAATCACGACACGGGACCCCACGGCTTAACTTCCCCTCCAAAGGAAGTCATAGTGAAGATTTTTACGCCCCGGAAAAAATGCATCGATCCTGGCCCGGTTTAAACCCGCGATCTTGGGTTTAGAGGCAAGTATGGTTAGCACTCACCACCAGGACTGAGTGAAGTTGCTGACAACAAATTTTTGTTATGAATGATCATAGTAGTGATACGAATAATTAATTCCTACCACTTTGTAGCACGTTTAACATAATTTATATTTATTAAGAAAATGAACTACCAAGTACTGCAACAGCAAACTTCAAAACAACTTTATTATCTCGCAAGTGTAACAGTAAAATTGTAGTACACTTTTAACAATAAGAGTTCACTAAAGAAATGAACGGCTTCCTCAGGTTCCATTGGTTATTTATTTAAGGAAGTCCTTTAACATCTATCGCCATTAGCGCATGAAATCGGGGCATGAAACGGCCTATAAATTTTGCTCAGAGGCCTCTTCTTTCAGACTTGCGGTTCTTTTGCGCTGTAAATCTGCGACAGGGGGCCAACGGCTTTAATTTCCTTCCGAAGGAAGCCATACTTAGCATTTTAAGCCCGAAAAAATCCATCGATCCTGTTTGAACTCGTCCCCTTGGCTAGGTGGCGGGTTCATTAGTGAAAATCCCCGCCAAGTTACAGAAAACTGCAATAAAATACACATTATCAACGAATGTTAATGCATTGCTAGAAAATAACTAAATAAAACAGAACAGCTATCTCGCTAAATGTGTAGCTAAATATGTCCTTGATATCGAAGCTCCGCCTTTCATAATGGAGAGGATGTAAGAATCTCTGCATGTTATATAAGAATGGTCACCATTGGAGAAATGCAACTTTATTAGTGTATTTAATCATATTATTAACTGACAGCGCTAGTGAAATGGAACATTTTTACTTGGCTTCCAACAAGATATCAGTTTTATTAAACTTAGTGAAGGTTAACAACACCTGAAGTAGGAACGCTACTGTGCGCTCGCATCAGGTCAAGGTCGTAAGGCTTGAGTAATACATACAGGTGGACAGTGCATCAGCAAGATTGGATTCGCTCTGTCCTGATTATGGTTTTTAAAACAACATAGCGTTACGGCCTGCAGCAATCACAAGTTTACTGATGCATTGAAACTCGTCATATTAAACGCATGCTTTCCTGGAAATATTACTAGAAAAACGTGCTATGATTGCAGCATTGAGAAAAGTACATCGATCGATTTGTTAAATTACTGAAGAATGCGACTATTGGAGCTTTGCCAGCAGTATGTCGGTCCTGGTAGTGTAGTGATAGCCATACTTGCCTTCTAAACTGAAGATCGTGGGTTCAAACCCGACTAGAATCGATGAATTTCTTCTCGGGCGTGAAAATCCCGAGTATGGATGGCTTCATTCGTAAGTACAATAAAGTAAAGTAAACCCGTGTCGTACATTTACGGCACGAAAAAGAATGAAGAGGCCTCTGAGGAAAATTTGTCGGCCGTTTCACGCTCTGATTTGAATAGGACGCTGATGACGTGAGTTGTTACACAGCGTCCATAAATAAAACAAATCAATAAATCACCTTGCCAGCAATACAAATCTGGTAGCAAGTCTGGCAAAACTACAAAAAATGAAGACAATTTGGTTAGAATTATCAATAACATATTTAAAACTGCATCGCAAATATGTTCAGAAATAGTAGAAATTAACAAGCCTGCTGAAACAGTAAAAAGTAAAAGGGAACTCAGAAGCTGGTCTGCAGAGACGTGTGGCAGTAAGGAAAACACTGCTAAAACTTAAACAGAAGATTCCAAAGGGCACAACGACATTGTACATTTGCTAATTGGCCTAAGTACTTTTCATGGGTGAATGCAAATATGTCCGCTTACATAAAGGAGAGATTGCCCACCAGCGTGTTCTGCTTAAACAGGGAGGGGGAATTATAGATTTGGGGGAATAAATATACTGCCGTACTGGCTGAATTAATGTCTGAAATAGCTATGTTAATAACACACATCTGACGATAGGTGGTTTAGTTTGACAACTACAAACAAGAAAGAATTGTTCTTAGTGAAGCCCGGACGAATATTATTACGATTAAATGAGCAGACTGCGCACAGCGATCCGGTTGAATAACAGTTTATGGCTTCAAAAACGCTAATTTTACACTCTCAGTAAACTTATTTTTATTGTTTGTAATTTGCTTCCGAAGATTCCAAAACATAAAAATACCGTAAGGAAGCCATTCTATGTCCAACTTATGTCTGTAATGGGAATAAAATGTCAACACCTTTAAAACAAAAGATAAGCGACTGAGATGGGTCTTGCCCTGAACCATGCCCTCAATGCTCTGTATGTTTTTGTAACCCAGTGGTGTTCAAGTGAAATTGTGCAAGATAAATACAGTCTGAAGAAGATGTGTACCTTCTTGTACGTAATATTTGTTTTGAAAATATGAATAATAGAGCTTCTAAAGATAATTGGGTTTAGAATGGGCTACGTGTTTCTGTTATTATAAAAATATTCAAGTTTATATTGACTTTTAGAATGCCTGTAAACACTTTTGCTCCTAATTGCGCCTAGTAGATAAAAGGCAAAAAAATTATATATACTGCAAAAATAACAATCTTGGACTTATGAGCAAACAATCGAGGAAATACAAATAGGCTCTTAAAAACAATTTAGAGTAGTTACAAGTAAGTAATTCTTTTATAAGACTTGTATCAGATCCTTTGGGGGAAAGACCGCGGAAACTCTGATTTGAGTTCATGTCGAAGCTAGCAGCGAAAAGTCCGTTGTATTTTTTTTTTTTTAATGGTTTATTTATGGACGCTCTTTAACAGCTCAGGTCATCAGCGTCCCATTCAACTCAGGGCGTGAAACGGCCGACAAATTTTGCTCAGAGGCCTCTCTTTCAGGCTTGAGGTTCTTTTTCGTGCCGTAAATGTACGACACGGGACCCACGGCTTTACTTCCCTTCCGAAGGAAGCCATACTTAGGATTTTTACGCCCAGAAAAAATCCATCGGTCCTGGCCGGGTTCGAACCCGCGATCTTGGGTTTAGGAGACAAGTATGGTAACCACTACACCACCAGGACCGACAGTTCGTTGTATACTATAACAAAACAATATGGGCGAATTTGATGGCTGGACGCTGGTCAGGGTAATCTGCGGCTCCATTGCCTTGGCCTGCAAGAAGTCCTGATTTCACCAACCTCTGTGGTATTGTGAAATAAAATATGAAGAAATGCCGCCAGATTAACGACAAGGGGCTGAAAGATGCAGTTCATAAAGCATTGAAAACGGTCACCCCCTGATATACTGTTGCGGAGGCACAAAAGGCTATGCTACGAATATACAGGAATACACACACCTATTTTGGATCTATTAGAGGTAAACAATACATAATCACATACTTTGAAATTCAGTGTAAAGGGATCCTACGCCCAAAACGCGGGTTCGAACCCGGCCAGGATCGATGGATTTTTTCGGGGCGTAAAAATTGTAAGTATGGCTTCCTTCGGAAGGGAAGTAAAGCCGTGGGTCCCGTGTCGTACATTTACGGCACGAAAAAGAACCTCAAGCCTGAAAGAAGAGACTTCTGAGCAAAATTTGTCGGCCGTTTCACGCCCTGGGTTGAATGGGACGCTGATGACCTGAGATGTTAAAGAGCGTCCATAAATAAATCAATAAAAAAAAAGTGTAAAGGGAATTTCCAGCCACACTAATGACGTGTGTTTGTTAAATTTATTTCTCTTACCAGTTATGTAATTTAAGATAGCTTTTAAAAGCCAAAACACTAAAAATCATGCTTGTTCTTCCAGCTGAAGCATAATTATCTTTCACTTATCATTTCAAAAGTATGACCTATTTCCAGGCAAAAAAAGATATTTCTACTATGCGTATGAAGGGGAAATGTTATTTTGTTGAAGCAACCACTAATACTTGCGGTTGTAGCTGAGAAAAATTGATATCTATAGCATAATTATGATTAGCGTGATTTAATGTTTAATACTTTTGACAATAGCAGAAAACTAATCCATCAGGTTTCAATAGTTTCGACAACCAAGAAACATATCTCGTTGTAAAACTGAAAGAGAAGCTAATGTGTGATAGCCCTAATAAACATCGAGAATTTTGTGAAAATGCTCAAATACTCTACAGAATATACAATTAGTTCCGCCTTTGCCACTGATGCTTTCAACAACAGGAGACATATACAGTAAAAATAATAAAGACAGCCTTCTAAATTCCCATAAACGAATATAATACATTCTTTCATAAGACAGGGCACGCTGAGTCAGGTCCCGGCCATTGTCTCCTATTTTTCCCTTTGCACACAAACAAATCCTAAGAATGAAGTTCATAAGTACTCGATGGTTCCAAGTCCCCTTTGAAAGATAAAATAGAATAGCATTAGAAAAACAAATGCTGGAGAAACTGTCAAGAATATTCCCCAAAGCGCGCAAGTAAAGTAAAAAAAGGCATATTTGTCACCACTGCTGCCTTGGTCCCATTTTCTCAAGATCAGCCGTTAACATAACATATGAGTATTGCACAATAAGAAAGGAGAGAGATGCAAATGTACAAGAAAACAATGTTATCCATGACGTCGTAAAGTAATTGCAGCATTGCTTGACGTCACTGCGGAGAACCGCCATGGGTGGCCGAGATCGTTAAGGCGCGGACTCGTGAGCGGGAGGTCTGGGGTTCGATTCCCACCAGGACCGTCCTCCCTAACTGAGGTTTTTTTCCAGGTTTTCTTCAGTCCTCATAAATGGCAAATGCCGGGGAGGTACCCTAAACTTTGGCCTGGAACATTTCCTACCTTAAAAAAATCCTTTCCCATTATATCATTTCATCTTATATATCATCATTGTCCATCGCCTGTGGTGCCTCAGTGGTAAAAACGGGCGTTAAAAAAAACACTTAGTTCATCCACAAGATATTGCAGGCCTGATGTGTTTGATAGAGTGAATAATACGCCAGAAATTGTAAAACAAGAACAAAATCATACAAAAACTACAACTTTCTTTGTGATCCAAAATACATTTTTCACTGTCATAAGGATGTTACCTTGGTAGATGGTACTGTGCCATTTAGTCGGTTCAACATCTTCACAAATATGCTGGTGCTAAACCAAAGGCAATGAGTAAAGCAAAAACACCTGATTCCAATAAATATCAATTTGGTTGTTCACTTTAAATGACTGGATAACACATTTGGGGTGTATTAGTTATCGTCAGGATGTGAAAAAGTGAAAAGAAAATGGAAAAACGGATACATCTGCAAAATATCACAAAAGACTACCAAAAGAAACATCGGCCAAAAATAATTACTGGTAACTCTTGATACAATACTGGGAATCCAAATGTTTCCGCTGTCTTTACTGGATCTACACTGTGCTGACTGCACTGTCTTGTAGTTATGACATTAATAGAGGAGAGTTTAAGAAATATACGAGTGAGAACGCCGCAGCAACTTCTTATCCGTGGTGCAAATAGTTTATGTCAGAGAGGTACGGAACTGGAATTCGGGATGTATATCTTATTCCTGATCCTTATATAACAAGTACGAAGCAGAAGAGTATAAACCTGGAGGTTGTTTCCGATGGTAATAGTGTGGTAACTGTAACAATGTTAATTATGGTGAAGATGAAAGATGAAACAATAATTAAGAGCTTTAGAGAAAAGGGGGGAAAGAAGACGAAAATAAAGACGTCGTTTGTGTTTCTGTTTTAATTAAACTCGACAATGTTACTGACTCTCTTTTTATAAAAAGTTTTCGTAACTTTTTTTTTTAATTTTGCGTGCTTCACTTAAATAGAAATTTCTGAAAACTTTGACAGTTAAATTATGATCTACAACTATTTGCTGTGTATTACTGTCGTGTTTTAAAACCCAGTATAAAATATTAATAATGTACACAGTATTTTCCTATATTTTTTACACTTTATTTAAAATTGTACTAGCAATAATATCTGCCTCTCTATCTTGTAAAATAGATGACTCTTAATTTTGTAAAGGGAGTAGATGAACTTGGATGTCTACTCCAAACAAAAAGGAATGAAATCTTTTCTCATTCACACAGTTCCTTAAATATTGCTTTCTGAAACTATTAGTAATTAAAAAAAAAAACATTCTTGTTCTTTTACGCCGAAATGATTTTTGTTACCATAGATTGGCAGTCTGAACCATTGTACTGCGTTTGGACACCCCAAGTAATTTGCAACAGTGTAATTGTGCATGGAGTATTGCTCGGAAACAATCCACCACTTGCATAGCTATCTTGCAGGTATTTCAGTAGCGCCTTCACTGTATTAATGGTACGCTTAAGGTATATGCAGCCGGTATCAAAAGAGGCGGCAAATTTTTTATAAGTTACTCGATATTTGAACAATATCATCAATAAACTCCCTCGCAGCTATAGGTTTGTCTGCTGTTGATCCTAGACTGCTATTGGCTGAAGCTATTACACCACTGCAAGTGGAGTTTGCCTGCTGCTAAATTGTCTGCTAGACTGCTATTGGCTGAAGGTAAAATACTGGTGCGGTAAGACAAAGAACCTCTATTACTTATTATCAAAAGCTCAAGAAAATGTGGCGACTAATTATTACCTACTTAAAGCAAACGGTTGCGTACGCAAAGAGCAGTGGTGTGCTGAAAATAAAGATAAGCATAATACCAACACTATAGTTTTGTTTAGGACTTTAATGCGCGCGCTAGAATGTTGAAATTGAAAAACCAAACTGTTCAACTAACATTCAGGATCTTTCTCGGTAAAGAGCTTACATGCATATTCTTTGGCATTGCTCTATGCTTTCCGTAGTATTGATAAAAGCTTACAACTTTCAAGATTCGAAAAGCAAATGCTCGAAAACGCAACATTAAGAAGCTAAAAAAATCGACGCTTGTTCCTCTGCATATCGAGTCACCTTCAGATATGCCACATCCAAAAGGAAATGCCCCTCATTGTCAGTAAACAATGAGCAAGGAAGGGGGAAGGGCGTTGGCCTTTACACAGAGACCTTGGAGAGACGTAACAAAATCGAGGCTGACCTTTTTATACCTAAGGTCAGCTGTTTGCCATACGAAGCTCTTGTATGTGTGTCTACAAAGGTACTCGTTGCTTATAATGTCGATATTTTTTAACAAAGACCCTTTATTTCAATCGCACTAAGATTTTAATTAAATATTAATTAATTTCTGCACACGTCAAGAAGATGCAACGCTCTTAACAATTTTCGATTTACCATCTGCTGCAACTTTTATATTGTAAAAAAAACCATATACGTAACCGAGGAAAACCTACGTTTGGACGATTTAGTGCAATGCCTATAAATAGAAAATGCTGTGTTTACGATGCCTATGCCCAGCACAGAGAGCTAGATACAAAAAAAAAATGTTTTTCAACTTTTATTATTTAATATTTTCTCTCAAATATATAAATGATACAGTTAATAATTTTATAAAATCCAGCTCTGCCGGGCAAGTGAAACGAGTTATTCCCTGCAATTAATTCTTCACTAACAAGAGAATTTGAAGGAGTTTAATTTTAACAGTTGTGCTTCAAGTGTCCTGTTTGCCTGCCTTCCAAAGAACTCAAGATTCCACTTCCAGTTGTGCAGGTTGACTGTTTAGGCTTTTTCCCTCTCCTAGAGTTTCACGAAATCGTAAAAAGGTGAAGTTCAAACCGGAAACTTTAGGACGCCAGACTCATCTGCGCCATTCATTCCTTGTTTAGTCCCGGATTACGGCAGCCGACAAGGTATGTTAAAAGCTAAAAATAACACGATTCAACGCGACAACGTACGTACGAAATACAGCTCTTGGCTTGGGGCATGCCGATATTATTATAGCTAAGCTCAAGTTTCCACTATCTGTGTTAATGAGCATTCACTTGTTTTCTCCGTTAGGTGTACTAGTCCTCAACCCAGTGTATTTCGGTACATAACGGGCGGCATTCTGAACTGCGTGTTTACTCTCCTACTTTCGGAAACAACTATTGTCTATTCAATGTTCATTTCTCGAATACCGATGTTGCCAAATTTCAATTATCAACACTTTGACTCTGTAGCATTCCAGCGACTTCATTTCGAATACATTCACATGATGTGGCTTCTCCTCGCTTTAAACCTTAAGAGCCGCTGACTGATTCAATACAATAGTCATGTTTCTAATGCTTGGGACGTCTTGCACAGTTGATAAACGTTACCACTTTTGACTGCATCAACTTTAGGGATAGACGAACAGTATGGTAGCATTGCAAGATTATTAAAATGTTATATGGATTCGTAAAATTGCTTTCTTCGCGCTGAATACGCACTTAGAATAATGCCACCTATTTAGAGCTTTGTGAGGGAATGCAAGATTTGAACCGATTTTGCTATAGAGCTCTTCGCAGCTTTATGCTATCTATCCCTTTGTTATGCACAAGTGTCCCATTTATCTTGCTCATCCAAAAGAACTTTTTTCTGATGCGTCAATTGAAAAATTATTTCAAATAAAAGTTTTTAACGTCATGGGGAGTGTATGCTGAGGGTATATTTTAGAATTTTGTTTTTTTCAATGCACCACGTACATTTTGTTCAAGAATACATTTACTCACTCCAAGAACTATTAAAAACTGCCATTTTTGTCAAGATAACAGTAACGAATGCACGGTTTTGAAGAAATCGAACTGTTTAGTACAAATAACTTAATGTAGTACTGTAGCCACTCCACAGAGCTATTGTGACTACAATTTGTCTTAAAAGATGTATACACATGCACAGACTAGGAATTTGATCTACAGATAATGTAAGTTGGCAAATAACAGCTTAATCGATTACATTATTAGTTAAACAAATGTGGTATTAAATAAAAGAAGATGTACATTTATCATTTCCACGTCTACTGTTTTCTTGACTAAAAGTGTACAGTGTGATATATTTCTGAATGGTTCTTGGAGAGAGTAAGTGTGTTCTTGGATAAAATGTACACGGTGCCATTTAAAAAACGAAGCTCTCTGTCCCGTCTCTCCTGGGGATATAAGGGAAAAAACTAAAACTACCGCATGATATTAAACATCTTTTGTTTAAAATAATTTTTCATTAGGATTTTTTGAGCAAGATTAACGGGACACCCGGTGTGTATAACTGGACAATGCAAACACGCGCTATAAGACAATACCTCGAGAAAAACGAACCGGAAGCAGTTTCGAATCTTTCTGGTAGTTAATGAGTGACGATATCCAGCGTCAGGCTCATAATTGACTGTGTCCAACTGTAGGAGAATTCCGCTACTCGTAGCAGACGGGGTTACGGATCCAAAATATCTACGTGGATTCCTCTTATCTTTTGTGCCTCCGTGTCGATTGTTCATCTGCAACAGCATACCAGGGCACGACAATTCATAGAGCTTCATCAACTGCACCTTTCTTGCCGTTGATCTGTCGGCATTTCAGCATCTTTTCTTTTACAATACCCAGAGGTTGGCAAGATTTGCAGGCCAAGACAATGGAACCGAAAATTATTCTGACCCGCGTCCATTCCATCAATTCGGGAAAATTTCAACCAGCCACCTGGGCGTTTTTAAGCGAAATGGGATTGTGGGCCCTCCTGTTATAGCCAAACGGTTGCCGTCCATTCTAAAAGAAGTTACTGAACATCTTCCATTGTTTCCCTACTACATATTCCTGTTCTTGTTACAGCCAAGAAACTTCTCGGCCATCCTGTAGCTATTAAAGAAAGCTCGCTCTGCTCAAAGTTATATTAAAAGTCTATGATCATAAGCAGAAGTCTACATTATGATCATAAAATACTTTTTTTTAAAGTGACAAAAACTGTGACAAGTGAATCAATATCAGCGGAAACGTCTGTTCTACTTTGAAGTGGATACGTCGTAATGTTGTTTCCTTCGTTTTCATTACGGTATTCCTGATGTAGCAGCACAAGTAGTGAAGGAAAGGCGATTGATATTCTAATTTTATCTAGTTTGTTTACTTTACTGTAATATCACTTACAAACGGTCATATTTCTCGCCTTTGTAGAAGAATACGTGTGTATGTGCATGCTTATTGTGTTTTGTTGTATTTATGTTTGAACGTCTGGTACAATAACATAAATGTTAGTTAAATAGGGAGGGGGAGGAGAGGAGAGAACATCTGTTTGCAAATGCGCAAGAAAATTTCCTATCTGCTCCGCTGGTAAACGAATTAGTCAGTCGTATTTTCTAGATATCGTTCTGCATCATAAATAATATTAGGCTTGGTATTCTTGAAGAAAAAATGCAAAGGGAGGGGAAAATGATATATTAATAGTGACAACAATTAACAAATGACAAAAATGAACAGAAAAGAAAAGCAGTTTATGCAGAAAATAATTACTTTATGACGGAAGTGTTCCCCCCCCCTTTTTCCCTTGAAGATTACTGCTTTTATCATCATCTCAAATGGTTTTCTAATTAAGGAAAATTTTGCAGACAGCTGTAGATATTCAACTAGAACGACATTTCGTTATCTGCATTATTTATGACCGCAGTTTCCTTCAAGAAACAGCTCAGCTAATGCTCATGTTTTATCTTTAGCATTTTGCATGTAATGAAATGTCTTTCCTTAGAGGATGTTTCAGCCCGTTCTTTGCAACAAGTAGTGCAAACTGTGCAGCAGTATAGTTGGCATATGCAATAGAGTTTTATGCGAATTTTCAATCAATTAGTTTAGGCAATTTTCTTGTTTATCCCCCCCCCCCCAATCCTCTTTAAAGACTTCTACTTTTGGACGTACTTGCACCAAGATTGATTGATGTATATGGCAGCAGCCTATGCGGCATATAGAATGCTGAGTTAGGCTACGCGTTATGCGTTCTTCCCATGAGGTCATCCGTAATCTTTTAAGATCACCCAAGAAACACGAGACGGGGATGCATGCAGTTCCGGTCGTGGCGCATATGGAAGAACGAATTTATCTTTAAAAACAGTTCTGCTTGTTATTCTCGAAGAGAACTTATTAAAACTTTTCCACTTCCATTAAGAAATGCTTTACAAAGGCTAGCGAATAAATCTGAAACAATAGGTAAAAATGTAGGACTTAACACATTCCATAATACCAACGGTTTGATTGCAGAATATTTGGGTGAAAGAAACATATCTGGTTGTAAAACTGAAAGAGAAGTTAATGTGTCATAGCCCCAATAAGCATCTACAATTTTGTGAAAATATTCAAATACTCTATAGAATGTACTATTAGTTCCGCCTTTGTCTGCCACTGATGCCTCCAACAACAGGAGGCTGTTGTTTTGTGGCGGATTTCATTTTATAATGGAAATGCTCTAAGCTAACAGCGTGTTCATCCCTCCTAGGTCGCTATAATAGTCTCGTTTTCACTGTGTGCCAGCGGAATTCGCCAATCTCAGTTTAAATTACTGACATAAAAACAACCTCTCAGCACAGAGGCTTAAACAGCAATAACAGATTAGGCAAATATTTTAGTCTGTAATGAAAACCAGACTAGTAAAATTTTTTTTGAGGCTTACAAAATTATTGCCTTGGAACTTCTGGCAGCATTCTTTATTAGACTTTAAAAGGGATAATCTCCTTCATTGCACATTTCTTATATAAAAATACTGAGAACAAAAATCAGTTACTTATTAAATGTTTTGCATTTTTTAATGTTTTTACAATAATTAGTACTGTTGCTTAAAAATATAAAAATCGCTACTTAAAATATTTTATTTTATACAAAAAAAGAATTATGTGTAGCTTTAGGTAATAACTAATACATTTAAAAAAAATACTTTTTGCTAATTTAACGATCTTTACGTTTGAATTAAGTTAGCAATAATAGATGTAACACCTTTCTTACTATCTATTACATATTTTAATATCTAGTTAATCTATGATAAGTTACTTATAATATCACGACTTTAATTGTTATCACACGTATGCAAATTATTATTATCGTCAGGCGAAGGATGTACAATGAATAATTCCATAAACTTATGCACATTTAAAACACTTGTATTATATAATTTATTTATTTATTTTTATTTTCAAACAAAAACGAGCATTTGCAAATCATTTTCATGGCCCATCTCTGCCATATAAACGTTTACAGCAGCTCAAGGGTACAGAATGGAATTTACAGTAATAGGCGATACTCAAATGCTCAAAATATATTAAATTCACTTTGATGTGAGGGTTTTTTCTCTTCCACTCTTCCTCAATTACTGTAAAATTAGTATTGATGAATTGTCTCTTTTGGACTGAAAAGCTTCTCAGCTGTAGTTGCCAATAACTATTTTGGAATTACTTTAGACCAGAAATAAAAGAAACTGCTGTAAAGCAAAACTATTATCATTATCTTATTCTGTCTAAATTAACTAACTTTAACTTTCTTATGAGCACCTCGGAGTTTTAGGCATGAAAATTTGATCCTTTTGACATCTAAAATGGACCACAAATGATTAAATTATGTACTATTTGTTAAAAATTACCATTAGTATCACATGTTATTTATTTTCATAATTTGCAACACAATATTTTGTGAAATGTTCAACAATTAGGCCGTGTCTTTTGTCTGTTTCCACTGATACGGATGTTAGATGAGCAAATTTATATTTTATTATATTTTTCATGCCCACTTCTGGAATTTCTCCCTTTTCCCAACAATTAAACAAGGCCTAAGATTAAATCATCTAAATAATAATTATAACCATAAATAAAATAAAAAACAATATATTTTGAACCGTAGAGCTCCCTCTCTCTTTTCTAATGCCCAAAATTCAACAAAAATGCCTTATCTCAATGCACATTTCAAACAAAATAAATCTTAATTAAAGTTAAAAGTAAACCATACCCCCCTAATTTTAATAGTAAACCCGCTAAAATCTTCCGTATTCGCAATTTTTTTTATTCTACTCTCTTTCACTTGCACCTTAATTCATCCCTTAGTAGCACTTCAGCTTCTTGCATCTCTAACACCTGATCCGACAAAGGGTTTCCTTTGCGTACCAGCTCTGCTAGAGGGCAAGAATATTTTTCATTAGTGGTGTTTAACGTCCGTTTTTACTACTGAGACACCACAGCCGGTAGACACTGGTGCTATATGAGATGAAATAATTAATTGGGAAAGGATATTTTTCCAGGCGTATGTTTAGAGTACCTCCCCAGCATTTTCCATTTATGAGGACTGAGGAAGAATCGAACCCCAGATATCCCGTTCACGAGACCGCGCCTTAACGATTACGGCCACTCACGACGGTTTAGAGGGCAAGAATAAAATATATATCTATATGTAAACAAGGTATTTTTTTCACGATTTTTTCAACTCTTCCTTTACTCTGAGAAGCAAGCTCTTTTACCATAACAGAAATGTCATTTCATTGTTGTCTCTATCCAGGTCAGGTGTTCGGGATGAAGCTTTGCAGAAAGGGTATTGGCTCCTTATGGTTTCTGAGATCCAGTGAAAGGCATGGGCTAAACAGGGACCGTGTATGAGGTTAGGTTAGAACGTTTTCAGGAGAGAAGAGGCCGAGATCATATATGAAGCAGAGAGGAACAACACCAGGAAATAACAACCGTAAACGTTTGTTTACAATGAAGGCAATGGACTACCATTGATTTTATGGAGCTCTCTGGTTGCTACAAGAGAGGATATATCTGTTGGAAGCATCCGTTCTCTTGATGCAGGTGTATTCTATGTCCTCCCTAATTGCAGCAAGTGCTTTCTGATGCTCGGTATCCGCATTTGTCCCTCTGAGTGCGGACTAAGATAGTACTTTTCCAAACAATTACGAAATACCCGATTATTACTCTAAAGAAGAAAATGTCTAATTCTTACCTGTTAGTTACTAGAACGACAAAAAATTCTTTTCCCATATAAATAAGATCATTATAGTCCACCAGCCAGGAAGGAATTAAAGAATTTTTGTATTATGATATCGTTTCTCCTCCCATTGCTTTGCAACACAATTGACACAATACAGCATATAAGCACACAGAAGAAATTAAATGTAAACAATGTATTACACATTGAGCATTCAACACGGGTGGTAGTTAATGGTCAGCTTTTCAATGTTGACTAGAACTCGCCTGTAGACTTCGCATGACAACGTAATTCCGTTCCGTGCACGAGATTACCGTAACTGTATTAATTAGTTTTAGACACAAAAAGGCATCGACTCCGATTTTAGGTAATTTTACGCACTATAAAAGCGCTCATCGTTTTTCTATAAATTGTAAACATCTGTAATTATTTTGCACTAATTACGTATTTGTATAAAAATTCTTAGTTTACTAAAAGGATATTAAACCTTTTATTTTTTGTTTCCTTCTTTCTTGCTCTACCGAACGGAAGACGCACTGCGTCAGTCACATGCTAGACAGTCAGGTGTTCTAACGTCATCGTTGCATAATTGGTATGTCAAGGTTGTTTTGTTTTCTTATTGGTTTGCATCTATTAAACATGTAACCTCTCTCTATAAGGCACACCAGTTTCTTTGCAAAAACAATTAAGTGATCAAGTTAACCTAAGCGTTAGTGTTGGTTATAACAAGCAACGTAATTATAAATTCACATTTTTTTAATGTAATGTTTAATTTGAAACTTTCATATTTCATCCGAGTAACCCCATGTAATAGACGTGCATACCATGTTATAACAGTGACATGGCACCATAACAGAAAGTACCTCTTAAAATATGTTAAATGTTTAGGCAATAGAGGTTATATTTTTAAATGCATTAATAAAATTAAGCTACGATCAGTAACATGAAGGATTTTGTCACAGTATACAGTGAGTTTTCATTTCAAAAGTTTCCAGTTTGAATAACTATTCAAACAAATAATAATTAAAACGAAAAATATATCAATTTAGATATTGAGGGTAAATATAAACAAACGTTGGGAACATTCAAGTTTTCAGCCACTATCCCCAATTTGAAATTTCAGATGGTACTGCCGTATTTAATGATATTTAGATTTTAAAGAGGATTCAATTATAATTTCTTTTGCTTTCTACTGTTACCTAGCAACCTGGATTGCTGTTCTAATTGTTTGAATCCGGATAGAACATAAAACAAGTTTGATTGTTAGAGGATGTTTATTTTGAATAATATTACAATTATTAATTCAGTGTATCTCGAAGTCCCTGCCTAATCCACACACATTCTTGCAGGCTATACACCATAATGAAACATATCTATTGCATTAAATGCTCAATAGTTCCTGTAGTTTTATTTTAACCAATATATCCTTTATCAGCACAGTTGATACTGATACTGATTGCGACCAAAATTTTAGTTCCAAGGCATATTTTATTTTACTTTACTGCCACTTTCATTCAAATATGTAATAACTAAACAGTGTTAACTAGTTTTGTTAAAACGCTCACTGTTTCTACGTGGTTGGACCCATCGCTAAAAGGCAATCGATTGAAGCACAGAGACAATGCACGAGCCACTGACAATAAATATTAATATTAGTAGCATTTGCATTCACAGGTTAGGAATATATTTGGCCGGTATGTTAGCATCAGCGCACTTCATATCTACGTCGTTCGTCACCATCCCGCGAACATAATGCCAAAATGCTATTCATCCTTGCATACAACTCGGTTTCAGGCATTAGATAGTCACTTGTCTTCTTGCCATAGAAGAACAAGCAGTTCGAAATATCGTGATTACACGTCTGTGACGTGTTTTATCCTTTTCTGCTTTTCTAGTTATTGTTACTTTAGTTACATTGTTAATAGTGTTACATTATTTTTCACGCATGTATGTGTGTGTGTTGTTATCGACAGAATCGTCTCTGTAGCCTTCATCGCTGCTTCTGGTGATGAAAGTGCATTCCAGGCAATGCTTCTTTGATTTGGGGAAAAGAAAAAAGTCACACAGAGCAAAATCTGATGGCGAGGGACACACTACTATTGATTTTTGTGAAATATTTAGTAACATTTGCAATATGCGGTCATGCAGCACCCAGCTTTTTTATATATATATGCGTGTGTTATGGCCTTGCAGAGTTTTCAGAATAACTCTGTAGTATTGTCCAGTTAGTGTGCAGACATGACATACTGACGAAGATGATCACATTTCAGCTTCCTTTTTGGGGAGAGAGACACAGAGCTTTTCTGTTTGCTTTAGGGATCGAAAGCATGTATTGAAGTTTCATTAGCAGTAATATTCTTTTTTAAAAAAAATACTCTGCACGCGAAAGTCCTTTTGTTCGAGATTCAGTAATTTTAGAACCTACCGTGCACAAGCGCGTCTCATGTGTAACTTTTCAATTACGAACGTATGGGTGGCATGCAGTGAAATTTCTAGAATTTCTGTAGGTGTTTTTAATATTATTAGACGATCTCTGTCACAATGACAGCAATGTGTTAAAGTTTTCTTCTGTTAGAGCACAAACTGAAGAAATTAGTTGCCGCCCTTCTTTTAAACCATCTTCGAACTGTGCCATAGGGTAGAACTAACTGACCATAGGCTTCAACTGAAGATTTGTTGAGCCGAAGCAGAATTTCAAAACTGCACAATGTTCGTCGCGTATCACCTCCATTTTCTGTAGGCAGAACCGAACAAGTCTACACCTCTCATAGGCGAGAAGTTAGCACTAAGTGTATATTACGCATTAGGCTAACAACATTTGTAACGGGAGATTGTAGTGCGAGAAATTGTGCCTGTAAAAAAGTATGACCATTCTTGTATACAATGGTGTCCTTGGTGACAATCGCTGGTCCCTCACATGTTCTGCTAAGCTAAAGTGTTACATAGCAATAAAACATATCCGTAGAAGGATTTTAAGTATTAACATAACTTAATGTTTTTTCCCGCAGAAGTAAGCAATATGCAGTAACGCAAGGTCATAAAGTGATAAAACAACTGCTGCTAACTCGCCTTGTTTGCCGTGCTCTCGTGCGATAAATGCTTACACAGGACGAACTTACGGCCTCGACAAGTTATTGCTTCAAGCCTACTATGCTGCATATTATTGCAATAGATGATTTATTTACTAGAAGCTTAGAATGTACTAGTATCGAATGTGGATCAATGGGAGCACATGCTTCCCTCGTCTTCAACAAAAAGAAAGGTAGGAATGCAAAAGAGAGAAGACATCATTACTGAGATTTGGGATGCTTATTCTGCATCCCTGACTCATTTCTAATTTATATAAATTTGTTATTTCACCGGTTTTAAGATTGATCCACTTTTCCCAGCATTTCTAGAGCTTCCTGCTTTACAGTCTCCAAGACGAAGTCGCTAGGAGCTAGATGCAGAAAGTAAGCAGGATATTCCAGAGGTTCAAACCAAATATTATCAATTGCAGTCATTTACAACTCAATACTTTTGTAGAGCACTTTCCCGCTACATTGCAGTGTATTGTTGTTGTGGTTCCTATCTCCAAACAATTAACCAGAATAACACCTTGAGCATCTTCTTCCCAAAAGATATTCGTGTAATTTTCTCATGCTAGAACCTGCATTTCTCAGGGATTGCATTTGTTCGTAACAGCTCTGGCATTCGGGTTTCAGGATAAAAATGATGGACCCAAGTGTCCAAGTATGAAGTACTACAATTTTTTCAGCCTTAAAATACCTTAAATACTGCTTACAAATATAGACTTTAACCACTTTTTTCGATACATTTTGCATTTCATGTTTTCATGTCCAATTCTTTAGCTAAACTATTTTATACATAGTGTGATGTGCTGTTTACCTCACTATCGCTGAAATCTATCGGTCGATCTTGCAATACAAACTAATGTACCTTATTTAGGTTTACTTTTGTTGTAACAATTTTCCAAGGACTAGTGTTCACGCGAAGTTTTAGTCTATTTAACCCCTATACACCATCTAATGCCCAGCACATTCCCGCAAAGTTGCCGACATATTGTGGTGCATTTCAAAAGGAAGCATTCCATTTATTTACAGGTATCACATTCGTTTGGCACTAGTGTGTCAGCACTTCTTGCAATTTTTATACTTGCACTTACGTAAGTAGTGTATATCCCTTCTTGAGTTATTCTCGTTGCAGGTTGCTGCATTACCAACATTCAGGGGCAGTCCACATGGTAGCATTGTCGACTAGGGGTAGCTGCATCCGACATGTTATACCGACCCTTTCAGTGGTAAGCATTCCTGCGACAAAGATCAGTCCAAGGAGTTGAGAGTGGACGAATTTGGTTTTAAAAAGGTCTTTGTAGAAAGCCTTTTTGTGGCCGACCTTTAGGGATTTTATGTTGACCTTCGAGGGGAGAGCAATATTTTGTTGGATGACGGAAATTTGTTCACAATCAAGGCGGGAGTTCGAATTTTGTTGATCGTGGATGGTGGGAATGGGTGGATGTTGTAACAAATATTTCTCAGTACGTGTACGACAAATAATAAGCCAAAAATAAGTTAAAATTCACAAAACATTATTAAAACGCAAAATCACTGATAAAATGCAAAAAACTATCTTTAAATTCAAATAAAACTATTAATAGATACATTACATAATACAAATGCAAAAACATTGATAAAGTGCAAAAATTATCGATAAAATGTTGTTACGACGCAAAAAAAAAAAAATGTCAATACTCATGTAGCAACGTATTAGGAAAAATATAAAATAGCATACCCTGACCCAACTACAACGGGAGTGTTTCTACCTTTGCTTCCACCGATTTACTGAGTGCTGGTAAAAGTTGAATATGTATATGTTTTACACCTCTATCACGTTTCAATCTGTCCAAGCGTTTTTGTACGCTTTACCCCTCGCAAAGGGCGGGTATTTTTATCTGCTATTTTTTCCTCTTGGGACACCATGTTAAAAGTATTCCCATGTATTAAAAATTCCAATCTTAAAAAGGATTTTTCTGTTGTGCGTTTAGGGTCGGGTATTTTTACCTGTAACTATTTTCCCTAGGACCAGTCTAATTGTATTTTTGTATGTTTTTAACAATTCCTGTGTAAATGGATTTTTTTGTGGCAAGGAGATCCGGCAAAATCAATCTCATTGGTTGAAAACCAAACGGGCTAGGCATGCGCAGCAAAAATTCATCCTGATTCGCTGAGAACCAAGATGGGCCCGCGTATATGCAGTAACGACAGAATCGTAGAAATTGTCAAGTTTTGGAACAAAAGTACGCCAGAAATGATCAAGTGCTGAATCATAGAATCTGGATTTTTATACACATATTGCATTAAGTAGAAGGAATATCCTTTTTTTAAGCGAAGTACAGCTAAAGTATTGGCTCCTTAACATACGTGTGATATGGATACGAAATATTACGTAAATAAGTGTAGTAAATATTATTGTAAACGTTGCGAGTTATAGATATATCGAAATCCATTTGTATTTGGAAACCATACATCGTATGATACAGTAAAAATTCTAATAGATATACTCCTGTGTGTTTACAGTGGCATACTCTACATGCTTGTAAACTATATATTATACCAAGCCCATATGCACATGTGCAAAAACATTACAAACCTGCTTAAGTGTCCTCGATGTCAACTTCCATTTCGATTTTTAATTAATTTGTGTTTATATATTTCAGATTTTAAATATAGCCAGTTTTCTAAATAATAATAATAATAATAATAATAATAATAATAATAATGTCACGTACGCTTCAATTTAAACACTACAAAGAAGTTTAGTGAATATTCCCATTTTATAAGTTGTTAGTGGAAGCTTTTTTTTTTTAAACCAACGATTAATTTTTCAAATTTATGCTTGAAGATATAGAATGTTAAAACAAAATAAACACATACGGTTGTTCTACAAACAAAATATTTTCAGTTCAGTTTTATTTATTTATTTTTATTTTTTATTTACGGATGCTCTTTAACATCTCAGGTCATCAGCATCCCATTTAAATTAGGGCGTGAAATGGCCCGCAAGTTTTGCTTAGAGGCCTCTTTTTTCAGGCTTGCGTTTCTTTATTGTGCCGTAATGTATGACACTGAACCCATGGCTTTACTGCCCTTCCCAAGGAAGCCACATTTAAGAATTTTCGCCAAAAAAATCCATCGGTTTTGGCCGAGATCGAATCCATGATCTTGGGTTTAGGAGGCAATTATGGTTACTATTATACCACCAGGACCTACTTTTATCCAACGTGTCTGTATTGTCAAGCACTATGTTCTTGAAACCTCCATAATATTACATCACAATTGTTACACATAATTGCCCGCACGTGCAATTGTGTCCAACGTAATTTCTTGATTTAGTATGTTTTAATTTTCTACATATGTGAAAAAAATAGTCTAACATGGAGTACATACTTCTTTTTGTTGCGATATTACAGTGTGTTTAAGTTCTAATGTTTAAAAATGTGTTTTCCCCCATGTGTTTTTATGTTAATGCATATTTTCACAAAAGTCAGGTGTTTTAACATAATGTATGCACTGCCATAGCATGTTTAAGTTTTAATGCTTAATAATTTGTTTTTATGTAAATAATATTTTCTCAATGCGTTCACTATTTGCAAGCCTACACGAACAGTCAAGAAAGTTGTCCTATTCCCTTTATAATCACTTGTACTAATTTAAAACTAATTTTCATGTTTTTATTTTCCCCTCCCTATTTATCCCCGATGTTGAGTTTACGCGGGGTGAACATTTAATGAGTTTATTATGAAATTCACTATTTTGGTCAATACGTACCGTAACTGTATAAAAAACAGAATGTTTACCCCTAACGATTCACTTTAAATACACATCAGTGAAACAAAAAAACTAAAACGAATCTAACTGTTGTTTTAAACTATTTTTATCCGCTAAAAACATTCAAAAATGTAAGAAGGTACACCTATTGTACAAAATAATTATTACGTACAATGAATAAATAAAATGTTCTCTCTACACATAAAAACCCTACAGTAGTTGACGCAGGGGAGTGCTTACGGCATGCTGTGTCATAGCTTCTGTACGATGAAAAGGCAGTCGGTCATATTACACTTTTACTGGCGGAGGGGGTGAGATAGTTACGTGGCTGCTAGCGTGGTGCGAAGCAACTGACGCTGGTATGCCTAGAGAAAAAATATAGTTGACTTACAGGCAGGACTGAAAAGTGCCCGATCGGCTAGACTGAAGCGATCGAATCGGAGAGAGCCGAAGGTACCTTTGCGGAGAAAGCCGAAGGTAGTGACTGGCACAGCTATTAGCTAGATAATAACGCTTTAGAATCAAAGGAGCCATAGCTCAAGCGGTTAGAGCGTCATGCTACACTTGTGAAGATAGGAAAATAGGTTCGAATACTACCATCCAGTGTGTTTTTCCCCCTGCGGAGTTAGAGGAGATTTGCCACAATTACAATGATTTATTCGCTGAATTAGTTGCAAATTGGAATAGGAGTTGTTTGCTACATTACAATAAAATTTCTACTATTTCGCCATACCTATAACTGTCACAACACTTGCAACGATATTTACCTCACTTATTTAAGTAGTATTTCGTATCCACAATCTCATTACATGTACGTTGAGGAGCCAATACTATAGCTGTACTTCCCTATAAAAATTCATTGTATTTGATGCTATGATTCACACACTTGATATTTTCTGGCGCACTTCTATGTCCCAAAAGCTTGACAATTTCTACGATTTAGTCCTCACTGCATATGCGCAGGCCCATCTTAGATTCCAGTCATTCGGGATGGATTTTCTATTGCGCATGACTCGCACACTTGGTTTTAAACCAATGAGATTGCTTTCCCAGCATTTCCTCGCAAAAAAAAAAAAAAAAAAAAAAAAAAAAAATACACAGGAATTTTTACAAACATGAAAAATACAATTAAACAGACTGGTCCTATGAAAAGCAATAACAGGTAAAAATACCTGACCATAAACGCACAATAGAAAAATCCTTTTAAGACTGGTGTCCCATGGGGGAAAATAGCATGTAAAAATACCGGGCCCCGGGGAGGCATAAAACTTTTAACACGCCTGGACAGGTTGAAACATGATTGAGGTGAAAAGCATATACCAACTCAACTTTCACCAGCAATCAGTAAGTCGGCGAAGCCAAAGGTAGAAACACCCCCGTTGCAGTTGGGTTAGGGTATGCTATTTTATGTTTTTCCGAAAGCATTGCCACTTGAGAACTAACAATTATTTTTTCGCGTGGTAACAAATGTATTTTATCAATACTTTTTACATTTGGTCAATGTCACTTCCATTTTTAAGAATATGATTTACTTTTAATAATTTTATTTGAATTTAAAGGTTTTTGTTGGATTTTATTAATAATTTTTAAATAAAACCCCCCAAGGTCAGCCACCAAAAAGCTTTCGCCAAAAAACTTTAAAGACAAGAGTTCTGCCCAACCCGTTCTTGGGCTAGTTTTTGTCGCAGGAATGCATACCATTGAAGGGGCCGGTACAACATATTGTAGCGCTACCACATGGGCTGCCCCTAAAAGGCGGTAATGCAGCAATATGCGATGAGAATAGCTCAAGAAGGCATATAAACTACTTAAATAATGTAAGATCCTGAAATGAGCACGCATTTCTTATGCCATGAAAATGAAATGTGCAGGAACAGATCTAGTGTATAGCATAAGGATAAAGCCTTGTACTTGGCAGTATTGTGATATACCAATTTTCACGCAAGCGCACACAAAATGTAGAAAATCTTCCAAGTTAGTTGGAGCATCGGAAAATGCATGTTAACGCGATTTACATGGAAATTTTCCGAATAGAAGCAAATAAACATGATGATTTGAAACTCGCCATTATACTTTCAGTCTCCATACGCTGACTATCCGTCTGAACAATGACAGAAAGCACTAGCACAACTCAGTGTCATTGATAGTACTAATATGAGCTTATTTTCATATGCTGCTACAGCGGAAATCGCTTCTCTGTCAAAGAGAACACGAAGTCTCGGCGCACAGGTCAGAACTGTAAGGAGGATGTGTGGCAATCTTCAGGAAGTTAAGTCTGACACTGGCGGAATGGGCAAAGTTGTCATGATGCAATCTGATGCCTTTAACCCTGGTTCTCGGATGTTTTTCACACACCATTTGGAACACTTTCGGGAGATAACCCGATGCGTGCCGCTCTACGGCAATTGCCCTTTGATCTTCAAGATGAGCTATTACTATAAGACTGCTAATGGAGAAGAAAATCAGCAGAATTTTCTCCCCCAAACTCCTTGATGTCTCGACTTTCGTTGGGGGTGTCATCTAGGAAGATCTAAACCAATTATTAATGCTTTGTTTCCGAATATATGCATTTTTCATCACCTATGATGATTTTAGAATCACGGCGAGAATCCCCCGTTTCTTTATCATTGGAATATTTTGCGGCACCATGTAACCCTCTGCCTTTCACTGTGGTTGTGGAGCACGAAGCAAGAAATTTTCTCGACTTTTAATCCTGGGGGATCTTTATGCAAGAATCATTTCCACAGCACCGAAGCTTTCTGCAATCACTGCCAATGAAAGTCTTCCGCTTCTCTATTCATCTATGAAAAATATTTGGCCCCTCTTAAAATTTGCGAACAAACTGAAGACTGTTGTATGCGAAGAAGCATGGTCCCCTAAAGCCACTGTACTGCACGGCAATGTTTTCGTTCCAGTTCCAATGTGCAACAATGAATTGCTGATGCAAGTGTTCCTTTGAACCCACATTGTTGGGGCTACATGGTTAGCAGCTGGTTCATTTACAGTTTAAAGTATGGCTTGCCAATGGCATATACTAACCATAAGTTCTGTTACAAAAAAGCACGTTAGTTAAAGATTAGATCATGGAGTGGCAGATTACGAAAATTATGTTGGTGATCGCCACCGGAGTCCTTTGTGAGGATTAGCGCAATGGTGGCTCGTATCAGGCGGAATACCGTTCGGAAGCAGAAAAGGATGGCACGTGAGATGACCATATGAAGGAGATCAATGTCCAGATTGCTCGGGCAGAACCGTGGCCTGAAGGCGTTTCGCTAGTGGAGTACTGGGTAATTTTTATTTCCAAAAGTTAAGCAAGAGAGAGCTGAAATGCAGATATCTACTTGATCGTTACGCTAACAATGTTTAACATGAACACTTCAAGAGGGTCTTGAGAGAGGCCACCACCCTATTTTAGTGATAGTTTGGTGGGGAGTAAATTAGGGTGGTGTTACTGAGACTGTATTTCTTCCAAAAGGGGATAAAGACAACAACGGCCAGAGTGAATCAAACAACTCTCCTTGAGCCTGTGGTGATGGACGCGAAACACCATTTTGTTCAAGAATGGGAACTGGAGCTTCAAGCAAGATTCAGCAGTAGCCCATAAGGCAGGGTCCAGTCAATCTTGGCCTAGGAGAAATATTCCTGATTTTATTGCTACCCAAACCTGGCCTTTTAACAGTCCTGACCTCAACCTTTGGACTTGATGATGATGATTATTGCTTAAGGGCGCAAAACTACTAGGGTCATTAGCGCCCAAACCTTTGGACTAATAAGATGCTTCACGCAGTCCTTGAAAAACGTTGCAAAACATTGTGCTGGACAGTGCTTGAAGTTGGTGTTTGTAAGAAAAGTCAGCCCAATATTGAGTCTCTTAAACCATCCTTGGAAACAGTAGTGGCGGTTTTACTATGAAGATCGTATGTGCTGCCATTATGTACACCCCAATTGACTTAGGTCCTATATTAAGGCAAAAGGGGGTCATTTTGAAAAATAATATGCACCCCTACACTGAGTGTAAAATGTAAAAAATTGAAAACAGCAAAGCACATTGTTACTATTATAGAAAACAACTTACAGTCAAATTTATGCATTATAATAAACAGTTTATTCAGTTTGGAGAGTATCACTCATACTACAGAATGAATGGGTTCGAATTCTGACAGTAAATTTTAACTAAGGATTTTCCGTCCTAAGTTTAGGGTGCATCAGCATTAACTTTTAGACATCTATTCTTCCATGAAGGCAGTATTGGTAAATCGATTAACATATATTAAATTCCTTTTAAATCAAAATACACCTGGCAAAGACCAACAACTTCAAGCTTAGTGTGTGTCATACTTTACCCAGTCTTCTAAAATAAAAAGTCGGTCCTGGTGGTGTAGTTAATCATACTTGCCTTCTAAACCCAAGGTCGGGGGTTCGAACCCGGCCAGGATCGATGGATTTTTTCGGGCGTAAAAATCGTAAGTATGGCTTCCTTCAGGAGGGAAGTAAAGCCGTGGGTCCCGGTCGTACATTTACGGCATGATGAAGAACCTCAAGCCTGAAAGAAGAGACCTCTGCGCAAAATTTGTCGGTCGTTTCACGCCCTGAATAGAGTGGGACGCTGATGATCTGAGATGTTAAAGAGCGTCCTTAAATAAACAAATAAAAAATTAATTTAAAATAAAAACGTTCAGGTTTTATCCTTTAAGAATAATGGGCTTCAGCACAAGTGCATTAAAATACTATACCGCTCAAATGAATGCTGAAACCAGATTGCAGCTAATACTCAAAACTAGTGGGGCTTTTTGAGTAGTGTTTAACGCCCGTTTTTACTACTGAGGCACCACAGGCGGTGGACACTGATGATACATGAGATGAAATGATATATTGGGAAAGGATACGTTTTAAGGAAGAAAGCGTTCCAGGCCTAGGATACTTTCTGGCATTTGCCATTTATGAGGACTGAGGAAAACCTGGAAAAAAACCCAGTCAAGGAGGACGGTGCTGGTGAGATTCGAAACCCAGACCTCCCGCTCACGAGTCCGTGCATTAACCACCCGTGGCGATCCTAGAGTTCTGGTTCCTATAGACTACATCTACAATTTTAGGGACGTTTCAAGTATCTTCTATTGATAGTATATTCTTTTTTAAATTGAGTAAATTATCAGGTTTATTTGGTTATCCTCCTCCTGTGACTTGGAATTGGAAACAAATGCTCTGAATTAAAACACGGAAAACCTTAACCATTTCGGGAATTGCTGTATTCTTAATTTCTAAGGCTAGAATAAAGAGACTAATATGTGGTACCTACTTTATTTCCCATTAAAGCTTCAGGATTACTAATGAAGTGCATTAATGAAGACTAGAGTGCCGATAAGGAGGGAAACCTCCAGATAAAATTTACCCATGTAATTTATCTCAAAGAGGAAACCGAGCCGGCAACCCATTCAAACTGTACCAACGCAGCCGAACCCATGATTACTGGTGTGTCTAGCCGCTACGTTTATGAAAATTTTCCATACTGTGGGTCTTTTTAACAGGCCATCGGATGCGAGGCATGGAACGCCAAACCGGTCTCGGTCGTTCCGCCCTATAGCCCGACGTGCATCAGGCGGCCTCTCCTGAGGTCGTTTACATGTTTTGGCCTTTTCCTTCGCGTATACTCTGAAACCTCCAAAACTATTCCGATTTTCAACATTAACTCGACTTTTTGGTTGTGGCTTACAAGTTTCAGCTTTCTTTGGCAACAGATGTTTCAAAAAGCAAATTGTGCGCACATTTAAAGGATGTATGCCTCCCGGAGAAAGAATGTATACATTATTCAAATGAGCCCTGAGCCCTTCTGCACTCTAATTACCTGCCCATTTGTTTGCTTCATTAGGGGGAGGCCAAACAGGAGAAAAGGGAAGAGTAGGAAAACAGTTTATCCGGAAACTTGTCCCGATTTTGAACGGGTTTATCGGTTTTTGAAGAAAAGTAAATGCTAATTAAAGTTCCATTTATTCATTTACAAAATCTGTATAGTTTAAATGATATCACCCAGAGTTCCAGATATAATGGTTATTAGGGAAACAAAAACTACATCTTACTGCTGTTTTACAAACAGTCATTTAATTCAACATGAAATAGCAAAAATATGGACTACACAGAAGGCCAAAATACTTAATGCCTCTGGCAAAAAAAGAATAAGCATATGCCAGAATCTGATAATGACCAATAGCAAAATTTATTTCACAATTACTGTAAATATAAATGTCAATCGATCTGGCTTGGGATTAAAAAATGTTCATTTTTATTATTTAATTAATTAATTAATTTAAAAAGTAATGTCACAACTACAGAGCACCAACTGGAATGACAAATGTTTTAGAAGTGCATTGTAAAATGAAGCTCACATCTGAGCAACATTACTTTTATGTTAAATAGCTACATCCAGTTTTCCTTTTATATCTCTTACCATTTTGAACTGAAGTGAGGCACAGTAAGCAAGTGGCTGACCAAAGACTGACAGGCAGCTATACACTCCCTCACTCTCAAATAGTTAGGATATGCACAAAATTAAAAACCTGTGTAATCTGTACTCTACAAAGCATGTTTAAAAATACATATGAAGCCCATAGGCAAAGAATGCTCTAAGTTACAAGAAAAATTAGTTTGAGATATTGGCATTTAAAACTTAAAAACCAAATTAATTAAACAGAAACATATATGCCAGAAGTGTCAAAACATACACAAAAAGATGGGCTTCAAATGAAATAGAAATAAAAACTACATATTCCAGTATAAAGTTTATTTTTCTCTTTGTTATGTATATATTGAAAACCAATATAATTTATAATTACAAATAAACAGTATTTACAGCTATACTGATTGAATATTTTGTGAGAATTTTCAGAGTTCCATAAATTAATGTTTTGGCAGGTCCATCTATAACTGATTTATAAGCACTGAAATGTCAACATTTAGTTAAACAAAGACAACAAGTAAATGAAGTAAACACAGAATGTTACGGTCTAAAGTTGGTGTATTTTTTCCTCCATAATGAAGAAGACAGAACTTCCTCAACACCACCTTTTTCTATATCTCAATTTATATGACTGAAAATGTACTTTTCTTGGCTTTTATTTGTGTAAAATAAAATTCAGTGAATAACTCACTAGCTGCATATGTATCTCCCTTGTGACAATTATCTTTGCATTTGGTCTTCATGAGCATCTGAAAACTTAACTTTAACAAAATGTAATAAAGAACTATATCAAAAGTATGTAACCATTAAATCAACAACTGAATATCCCAAAGCTAAATGTAAATTGTTATGTGAATAACTGATATTAGTGTAGTTCAACTAAATCATACAATAATACCAATTATATGACTGGCTTCACTGTGCAAGTTCCAATTTACATTTTAATTGTTATGTGTAGTTATACTACTATCAAGCATTTTCACCATTAGTCCCATAAACTTTCAAGACTACTTATGTTTGATTCCCTTATAAACCACTTGTTTCAAATAACCAAGTAATAAGGATACAAAATACATTTATGTCATAACTAACGTGCTAATAAAGTTAAAACATACTTAAATAATTCCTATTCCTAATTCAGTTTTAGAGATAAACATATTCTGACCAAACATACTTTAAAAATCTGTTAAAACCACTAAAGATTGCACCAGGCTATGGAACATTTTTCTGAATCACATTTTATTTCAATAATTTTTTGGGCCAATGTCTTATTATAACTGAAATGACACATGAATGGAGCACAGGTTTCTAATGAAAAAGGCCTAAAAATGCATGCATGTATATCTGAATTGATAGTTGTATATTAATAAAAGAAAAAATATTATATATAATAAAGCAGTTTTCTTTGGCAAAGCTTCTCCAAAAAATTCTACAGAACGTGGATACCCAGAGAGATGTTCACAAGATATGATACAGTAAATTGTTGATTTGCTTTATTTACGGATGCTCTTTAACATCCCAGGTATTACCATCCAATTCAATTCTGGGAGAGAAATAACCAATAAATTTTGCTCAGAAGGCTCTTCTTTCAAGCTTGATGATCTTTTATGTGCTGTAAATCTACAACTGGACCTATGGCTTTACTTCCCTTCCAAAGGAAGCCATACTTTGGGTTTTTATGCTGAAAAATCCATTGACTCTGACCGGGATTAAGATACAGTAAAGTAAACTATATTAAACAATATACAATAAATACATTTTGTACAATTTCAAGCTATGTAATTTAATGTCCTGTATTCATTAATGGTAGTGTCAATACTAGAATTTCAATAAGACGCAATGTTTTTATTTTTCTTGGTTGAAAGAATAAAGTAAACTACTTTGCTCTCCTGCAGATACTGCAATATATGGCAATGTTATTTTCTATTTTTGCACTTTTAACTTTGATCATAACAAGTAAGTTATATTAAAAGCAGTTTATCCTCTGGAGTTCCGTTCGAAAATTATGCCAGTTTTTAAATTTACTGTTTCTAATTAAAGTGTTTCTGTTGACAACTTTTGTGATCTAAGAAAATTATTTAAAAACAAGACTGAGTTCTGCAGTATGTAACATAGTACATGATTTTAGTTAATTTACCATAAACAATGTTCAAATATAATCAATGGTTTCAACAGACACAACAATAAAAATTATCAATAAATTAAAATACAAAAATCTATAAAAGAAGTTTCCATACTGAAGAACATCAAAGAAAGATACAAATTAAAAAATATCACATATCATCCAACTTAGCACAATGGGATATTCAAAGAAGTTAGCATAAAGTTAGCCCCAAAGAAAAATATAATATAAAAAAATTTACTAGGATTCACCTTACCAATAGAACAGAAATCACGAATTCAGGAAATTAGATGTGTAAATTGTAATAAAAATACATTGGAAAAAAAAATGGAGAAACGAACACTTTATGAATATTTGTGTTAAACAAATTGATAAATCAGAAGCGGCAGCTCACTTTTGGACCCAAAATAATGATATTAAACCAGAGGCTAAGTTGCTGAAGAACTTTACAACCCCAATGCATACTATAATCTATTTGGTATTAAATTGTCGTCCTGGAGGGAGAGGAAGATTTTTTTTTATGTTCCACCCATGGATAATCTCAGCAAGTAGGTACCTATTTAAACCATCAGAGACTCACAGAAGGACCTTGGGATCCAGTCACCACACAGAGAGTCTGTGAACAGCTGATTGTGGGAGCGATTGTCCCTGAAATATTTTTTAATGTTGTATAAGTGTGGTTAGTGTGAAAACATTTAATAAATTCTAATGGGAAATATTTTGATAATTAAATAAAAATAATGTTGATTTTTTTAAATATTTATGTTTAGCATATGCTTATTTTGCACTATTTATTTTTATTATATTTGAAAATTTTGTTTTAACTCATAGAACCATTAATTGAAAGCTACAGAACTGTGGCTTTGTCATTGTATACATAAAACATATTAAACAAATATTTTTGGGAGGCTAATTATTTAGATTTAAGTATTTAAGAAGCTACAATTAATTTCTTTGTTTATTTTTAATAATTGGCAATAAAATATTCTGAAATACACATAAACATTGCTTCTTGAATTTACATATCACAGTGGTCATAATGGCATCTTTATGATTGTGTAGCATGTATATAGATGCCATGATATGAACTTTTACATTGAAGATGGGAGAGATTCTCCCAAAACGAGTTTTTATTTTATGTAAGTAAATGGAGTTTAGTGTATAAAACGAATACCTAAGTTTAGGATATTTTACATTGTATTTCACTTGAAAAAGAGAATACTGTCTGTTTTTGAGAAAAGTTAGGCCTATGCAGTGCAAAAGCCTAGCATAATTGTTAACATTAACAAACATTATGCACTCTATAATTTTAGCAATTTACATCACTTTTGCTGCAATTTGTTTCCTGACAAGTGTATAAAATAATTTTTCTATCTTCTAGAAGAAGGAGAAAAAAGTAAAGGCATATAAGGATTATCATAACAAATATTTACTTATTTGTTTTGAAGTACCTGCGCAACCATAGGTTCCAGAGAACTTAAGCTGCTTTTCCCAATGTGACTATAACTATAAACCCCATTTAGTTACAGAATGCCCAAGAAGCCACAGGCAAACTGTGAGCTTATTGCTCTTTGCAAGTTTTCACATTTTTGTAAACACAGACAAGATCTATATTGGTCTATATTTCATAGTTTCAGGAACATGAGGCCTTTATGCAACACATGCCAAATGCCCTGATTCTGGATATAGCATTTAAATTTTTTTTTTATGTTTAAAAATAAAGGACAGCATATTTGAGAGGAAAAAGCAACTATTATAATACATACCTTTTGACTGTAATGGCAGAATAAAAATCAGAAAGAAATGTTTTAGAAATAATCTGTACATACAGGATGCAAATTGGTCTATATGGATATATTTCATTTTGTAGATTCCGGGCTGAGTGACAACTGTAGGATATAGAACATGACCACAAAAAAAACAAAAAACAAAACAAAACAAAAAACAAAACAAAACAAAAACAAAAACAAAAAAAAAAACAAAACAAAAAAAAACACATAATTAAGATGAATAAATCAAAAATATTTGTCCACATTGTAGGTGTGAGCTATTAAGAATTCTTTGAGAAAATTTTTGAAAGATGTGCATTTAAGTTCATTTCCTAAAAATTTAATTTTGTTGGGCAGGCCATTATATATCTGAATGGCAGAATAGTAGGAAAAATTGTAATGAGCTAGCCGGCCTATATATATCATTCCTATTCTTAGTACCAAGTATATGTACACTGAAATTTGATTAAAAAAAAAGGCTCAGATTATCTACTACATAACACATTAGGCCATATATATAAATTAAATGTACTTTGACAGGAAAAAAAAAAAATATATATATGTTTCCTGTCAAAGTACATTTAATTTTTTGCATAGAGGTCTACAGGAGTCTCTTCTTTTCCTCCCACAGATTATTTTAATCTTTCTTTTGCAAACTTTTATCCTATATATTTCATAAATTTATGATTCAAAGAATTCTAAATTTCAATTACAGTGAAAGGGTATAGTACATAACATTTGAATCTGTGTTGCTAGCATCACTGAAATTTCCAATAAGTTGCACTGTTTTACCGATTTTGCATAATGGAATATCTGCATTATTGCCATGAAGCAGTCTATAGTTCATACATCAATGTAATTAAGGAATGTATTACTGTTTTACTCCAGCATTTGGACAATATTCATTTCAATTTCTGAGTATGAAAATATGAATACCACTTTTAAATAAGACTCAATACTTAAAACTGGAATTTTTGGCATAAAAATTTAGCTAAGTGCATCATTTAGATGAACTTGGAACTTATGGGGAAAAAAAGTTGTGACGTCTATTGAAATTAAACTTTTATGGGACATTACTTGAAATGCCTGTACTCTGTGAATAGGCCCGGCTTCTGTATTTGGGTAAGCCCAAAGTAATTAATTTCAAGGAAAACACCTTAATCATAACGATGAGATGCAGACACAATAATTGCATATTGAGTGCCAATCTGGAATACTGCTACATGCTAACTAAATATGTTTTGCATTTGTTTTGGGTGGCATATGGTAGGCACATCAACCATATTCTATGAAAACTAAAGCCTGCAGTAAAACGCATTCCTTAACGAGGGAAGGAACCTTGGAAATCTCCATAATAAACATTCCAATGAATGCTCTGTCAGGTCAATCCGTACGTCAGGTAGGTGGTTTTTTATAAAAGAACAGTAATGGTCTTGGTACTCTAATTTCTACTGTTAAACATAAACCAGCAATGCCTTCTTCACAGCTATGCAACAAGTTTATATACAACATAATGAATGGTTGTAAACTTACCTTTAAAAAAAAAAGAAAAGAAAATCTCGCCAATATCAAAGCTCTGCCAATATGTACTCCAACATTAAACTTTCACATATAGCACAGATTTAATCTTCAGTCACAAGCACCAACAAAAACCTCACTAACTCCGCTTAAGTTACACAAAATATAAGCTTTATTTTCTAAACTTGATTTTTTCAACACTATTATTAACTCTCATGTTGCACCAACAACTTATCAGCGAACGCCACCTTCACCAGCAGTCATTAATGGGCGTGGTTAATGTACGGAACTGTTACGATAACACACGATATATTACGAAGAGAGAAAACAGAAGACTGCAGTAATCATATGTCACACAAGTTGGCAATACTGGCTGCCTCATACCAATAGCCAACATTGCAAATTTTATTGGCAAGTTTGGCGCCAGAGTAGCCAACAGGCTTTTTTGGGCTAAATATGTCATTAGTTGTTTTTTTTTTATATATATATTATTAGCTCTTCAATTTGTTGAATATCTCAGTAGTATTTTAGCTCATGCATAACGCAAAAGATTTTGTAATAAGTTCCTATCTCTTTAGCCTCACTGCGATAATGCAAAGTTATAACAAGAGAGCCAAAACCTAAAAGGTCACCTTATTAATTATTATTCATATGCTAAATGGATCATTGGTCTGAGTGTGCAGTTACATTTGATTAGTAAAATACTGACGTGAAAACATGTGTTAGGATAGATATTACCAAACAAGGTATAAATCAGATTCAAACCTGAGAATTGGAATCATAATAATAAGCATTGGGTGATTATTTTGTCTGGGCTCACTTCTAGCGGCACCACCCCTTTTACTGCCAGCATGCTCAGAAAACGACCCAAGACAAAATTATGGCCCATACTAATGGTCCCTGCAAGTATATCCAACAGTAGTGGTGTCTCGTAACTCTGTTAATTGTGTAGTGTATTAGTAGTTTATGCGCCCAAGGCGGAATTCAAGATGCACAACTCTCCGGTAATTAAATACTCCCCACAAAAACAACAAAGCACTAAGAATTTACTACATTCCTTTATTTTATTGTCGTTTTGACGCATTGGTCTCTTCCAGTGACGTCTGTAGGTTGTGGACTGATACCTAAATGTGCAAGTCTGTAGGAACTAATGAAATGAAATTAATTAATGATGGCGCAAATGCTCGGAGTTCTTGGGCTTTAAAGCTATTTGGCATTCACCTTCTCAGGGTAAGGAAAAACTCATTAAAAAAAAAAAAAAACCATGCCTCTTAAAACCGACACTTAACCTCCTTATTGTTAGTTTGGAGGTGTAAATGTTATCGCATCTTAGTTTAGTTTGTAGTTGCGAATGTTATCCTGCTTCTTCTATTTTTGTCTTTTGGAATTCTCAATTAATTCATATACACATACAGTAACCTTAACTTAACCTCGGGTAAATCCTAGAAACTGGAGAACCTTGTGGTTTGCTGCGGCTCGCTATGACCTGACGGCCAACGCTCGCCTCCTTTTCGTAAATGTAAATTGATAACGGATTGTGTGGTGGTATATAAGGAAGTAAATTATTGTAATGGTGGCAAATATATTTTAGCTCCAGCAGAAAAAAAATCGTAAATATAAATTGCTAACGGAGTGTGTGCATAATAAATTACCCAATTTGCTAGCGGGTAAATCATTGTTATGGTGACAAATCTCCCTTTAACTCCAGCAGGACTTATAAAAATAAATAACCGATCGTGAGGATGCTAACTACCCTCTTTATAACTAATTTCAGGACGCTCCAACCGTGTGAGCTATGATAATAAACCGCCGTGATAATTTGACATTTACCCGTCTGTATCTGTTGAAGTCGAATACCTTAGGCTAAGGACGCGCTCTCCCCGTTCATGGGGGGGAAAAAAAAAGAAAGAAAGAAAGAAAGAAAAATAGGCAGCTTAACCTGACCGGGATTCGAAACCAGGCATTCCTTCAAGTTCATGAATGGAACGTGCAATTTCTGTGAAGAGTGAAGTCATGGTTCTAATTAAATATTTTTAATTTTGTGACAAATTTATCCAAACCACAAGATTCCTCCACAAAGAGCAAAGCAAGCCATTTGTATTTTTCCACAAATTCAAAAAATATTTCAGGTTTTAAACTCAGAGAATGTACAAATAAAAATAGTATTTTCAAAACAATACCTTTATAAAAGCACCAACAGCTGTCTGAATAATGCTCTGAATTATACTGTTAGTGAAACATTCTATTTCCAGTTAAATTATGTCCGTGAGTAGAACAATTAATTTCCAGTTAAATTATATCCCAAATACTCTTTCTATATTGCAATTATAGCATCTTTTTCACACGTGATCGAAACTGCAATTGATGCTATCAGCAAAGTTTGTATTATAGCTTTTTATCCCATTGTGTATTCAAACTGTTTAATACATAATTCAATACACAGTAACAAGTTACTATTTGCAGTGATTTGATACTAACACTATAAATTGAATATCATTAACAGGAGAGAAGTATTCCATTGAATCATGACATAATGCATTGACTATACTTTTTAAAAATTGAAGTTTTTAACATCAAACCTCAATTAGGAAACAATTCGTGGAGTTTAAAGATTTAGTGCAATTATACCTGCACTTCTGAAGACACATTTAGAAGAAATTTGGTTCAAAGCGACACTGAATAAGTTTTAAGTAAAAGTTAACTTCAAAGATGGGTTTTGTTGCTGCAATTATCAGCAATGTAGCCTCAATAGCTGCTAATTTCATCAACTACCAAAAGGGAAAATGAAAAATATGGATGTTTTCGTATATGGATCAATGCAAAATATGAACTTATATGCTATGCTAATAAGAAACATTTTAATGTTTTAATTTGTATTAATAAGGCACCAGCAGAAGCAGAATATTCATTCTCAACCCATAACATTGTCGAACTCATTCAAATTCTACTCAGGTACAAGAAAATTGGACTTGATATGCAGTCATGAGAGAAAGCTCAGGCAGTACCCAAAATATAGCTTGTTAATAAATAATTTTATATTTAGATAAAGCTATAATAAGTGATTTAATTTTTTATAAATGCACTTAGTTAAGTTTATAGGTGCACTTTTTTTTTTTATACTATGCACAAACTGAATATTTGCTTTGGCTTGCAGTATGTAATTTCCAACATTTTAACATATATACATAACATATACCTTGCAAAATTTGTTTACTGGGAAGAGGGTGCAATTGAGATTAAATTCCATTAACATAAAAGCATCATCTTTAATACTCAAAGTTTATACCATCTACATCCATGTTGGGTTCTAATGGTATTTAAATGAATAATAGGAAGGTTTAGATTGTATTTTCCATATTTCTTTCTCCCTTTAATACCCCATAATCAATAAGGAGAAAAATCTCTTGAGTACATAATTTCTCTTTTCCATATTTCAAAACGACATCCAATTCTTTACATGTCATTCTTTGTTCCTTATTTACTCTTTAGCAGTTACAGTGCTTTTGCACAATTCCTATTATATCAAATTTGTAATAACTTTATCTTCAATCAATCAATGCTATTTCAGCATCTGGATGCATTGGGGAGATAGGTTTCTCATCTGCATTATGGAGTTTCTTGAGTAACATTTCATAATTGAAATCTTTTTTAAAGGAATTGCAATTACTGCATCACTGTCATTAGCCTTGCAAAGACAAAAAATATCAATATTAAGCAGTTTAAAAGTAATATGAACTTTAGTTTTAAATTTGAAATCACATTCTTGAACTTTTACTGCTGAATGCACGGTGTTATTTATTCAATCAGTTCAGTGAAGCCTCAATCCACAGTTATCAAAACCACTGCTTTTCCAAATCCATCATCAATTTACTTGCTTATAAACAATAGGAATAAAACCGGCATTGATTATTCCTCAAAGTATCGTTTTTCCACATTGATCAAACTTTTTTTTTATGTATCTTTTATCCTTGCTTGATAGCCTTTTTTTAATCAGGAATTGATGATAAATTGCAACAAGTATAGTACAATGTTTTTTAAACATACTGTAGCAAGTCGCACACTGTTTTCCCACATATGAAGTGGCAAGGCATCAGCAATGGAGAGTGCAAAGGCTAAAGATGTAATGGTTGCAGTGGCTGGAAAGCACAGATAGAAACAAAGATTTAAAAAAAACGTATAATAGGTAAACTCATGAAGAAACTTGGGTTGTGGGTGTCCTCACAAAAGAGTCGGCAGGAGTCAGTTTAAAGTAACAAGTAATAACCTAATGGGAAAACTGAAATGGAAAACTTAACCCTTTACCTGGAAGCACTTCTTGGTTACTCCTCTCCAGGTTTTATATTTCAAAATTGATATAGTAGCATATTTCCATGTTTTGCAGCATTTCTTTCATTTTATAGCCTATTTTAACATGCCAGAGATGCATTATCTTAGATTCCTCCCTCCATTTATTATTTTCTTCTGCTTATCCTGCAGGAAACATGGATCAAGCTTTCCATTGCATGGTTATTTATAATTCCCAGCCACTTTTAAAAAATTCCTGAGTAACAAACCAAAAATAATGGCTTCTGAGCTATCAAATGAAAGACAAATTTGTATAAATATTCTATATCGATAACATTCATAATGCAGCAGATATCCAGATGATCCATTTCTGACCATATGTAGCATGCATATCATGACATGGTATGGCATTGCAATTTGGTCAGGTTATCAGGAAGTATACAAATGAAAGCATTAGGCCTGGAAGTGGAGGTAGGTTTCTCACTGATTCTCAGGAGCACTTTTTATACCATTCACCACTCAGACAATAGTCAATTACCAACATTCAGCTTACTCAGTTTCCAATGCAAAAATAAACTTTGAGGCTTTTTATGTTCAGTTTTTAAGAAGTATTACTCATCCAGAATTGTAGGTTGTGGAAATTCTGAATATCCATAATAAAATTACAAAGTTTTAGCACAGTGACAGAATATATTATACAGCCGATTATGAAAATTTAATGTAATATCCATTACTTATGTCTTAACAAATCCATAAAAATATTAAAAATGCACAGTAAAATCTATAAAAAAGAGAAATAGGCATATTGTTCAGGAAAGCTTAGTCTAAGATTTTAAGTGTCTAATTCTGCCCTTAGTTCAAAGATGAATCAAATGAAGCACAGAGATCAAACTGTTCTGAATAACTGATATTACGAGATAAATGTTCCATAGAAATTTTTTAATTTGAGCCACTCTTGAGCAGAGTGAATCCTAAGATTCATCATTTTTAAAATGCCTTCAATTAATTTGGTAATATTAATAAATTATTCAGTTCTAATGCATACTACAGAGAGTCAAATCTAATATCTACACTTTAATAAACAAATGCAATGATACTCTAGTTAAATAAGAAACAATTTTATTAAAACTAACTTACTTACACAGTAAAAAATAAATACATATAATAAATTCTCTTAATATCTGTATTTTGTGGAGTAATCCTTAGGTGACACTACCAATCCTCGTCCCTTGCGTGCTCCTCTATATACAGTCTCAATTATGTCTATCATTTCCTGCTTGTCCTCTAGAGGCCAGTTAATTTTGTTGTTATTACCAGTCCCAAGATCAATCATTATGTGCTTGTTGCGGAAGAAAAACATTACTGTACAAGGATCATACAACTCATACCTGTAAAATAGAAACATTTACAACATTATAACATAGAGAACTGAATACAACACACATTCTCCCCTTCAGGTTTATTAAATGTGCAATAGATGTATATTTACTATTCAAGAAAGCTCACTTTATGCTTTTGTTTAATTTCTGCTTAATTCAGATAATTGCTTTATAACCTATAGATGTGAAATTGAAGACAGTATGCAGTAGTATTGTATTCCTGTACTTTTTTTCCTTTTGCACACCTATACTGAAACTTTGTAATGTTGGAGTCATGATAATACAAACCTGGATAGTAGGACACAAGCAATCTAATGAGCCATGATGCTTTCTAAATATGTCAGTCACATATGCCATTTATGGTCATCAATGTACGAAGGCAGAAAAGTAACAAACAATAAATTAGAATAGAAATTTAAAAAAAAAAAAAAAAATGTATATATTTATAGGAGTTAACCATTACTATAAGGTGAATCAAGCACAAATTTTGCTTCTATTCTTGTAACAATCTATGGAGCAAGCTATGTCTTTCAGATGTTATGCATAGGGATTTGGTTTCAAGAGTAGGAGGGAAACTGTTTTGTTTATCAGTAGCAATGTATATCAGCATTCAACACTCAATGCATTATTAAGTTTTTGCCTTGGGAAGACATAAAACAAGGCAAAATTTTGCAAAGATTCATGTGTAATAGTTTGGAGATAAGATAATGTCTAGGACATAAGTGTATGAGCAGCACACAAGTTTTACAGAAGAATGAGAAACTGTGGAAAATGAAGGCCACCAATAACAATCTCATATGGGTGCAATGAAGGAAACATGCAGGACCTTAACTAAAATTGTTAATTGGAACATTGCACAGTGAAGCTAATCATATATTAAGATCATTGTAGGATTGAGTTGAACTAACACTCTTTTGCTCCACTTGTTTAAATATGTAGAACTGATTTCATGACCCTTCATTCGCATCATCAGCCCCACTGCCTACTGGAGGATAAACTGTTATGCTGTGGGGATGTGTAATCTGCTCTGGTGGATGAACTTATGTTTTATGTTTTAAGTTTATGTTTTCATCACCAGAAGTGTTGAGGTTCATTAAACATTCTTTGTACTTGTAAATGTAGATTTTCTCCCATATTGCTAATTCTGTAGGTCCTTGCAATGATTTTAATTATTTTGTTTTTTTCAATATGTTGTGGTTTTCTGTCCAGAAATGCGATGCCACTGCTGATTTCTCAAACTGCTTGTATTTTATGTTTCTGAAATTTTATTTTAACCGTGTGCATATGTTTCTCCTTGTTTTTCAAATGTAGATTTTTTTCACACTCTACACAACTTATTTTATGAATACCTGCTTTTTTCTCTTTTGGAATACTGTCATTATGATGGATCATGATATCATCCACTGGCTACAAAAATTTTCAGAATATTCTTAAAGATTGTAATGTCAGGTAACACGTGTAAACAGATTTAATGTTAAAAATCTTCTGACTGATAATGTTAATGACAGTATTCTATTAAAGAAAAAAAGCATACATTTATAAAATAAGTTGTGCAGAATGTGAAAATATCTACATTTGAAAAACAAAGAGAAAATAGGCACACAGTTCAGAAACATAAAATACAAGCAGTTGGAGAAATCAGCGGTGGCACTGCATTTCTGGACAGAAAACCATGTCATATTGAAAAAAACAAGATTTTTAAAATCAATGCAAGGACCTACAGAATTAGCAACATGGGAGAAAATCTACATTTACAAGTACAAAGACAGTCTAATGAACTTTGACACTTCTGGTGATGAAAACATAAACTTCAAGTTCATTACACCTCCACCAGAGCAGATTATACATCCCCCATAGCATAACAAATTATCCTCCAGTTGATAATGAGGTTGACAATATGAAAGAAGGGTTCGTGAAACCAGTTCTACATATTTAAACAAGTAAGTGGAACAAAAGAGTGTTAGTTCAACTCAATCACAAAATGATCTTAATGCAGGACCTTGTTGATTGTGGCCAATATTTGAAGTTTCTGAAATTACTTCTAAGGCTGGGATAAGTTATGGAAGTGTTCTATTTAGATTACTTGTATTACCAAAGAGTCTTAACAAGGTGGGTTCCTGGAATTCTCACTATGGATGAAAGGGCTGCAGTATGCAGTGTGTCAGAGGCTCTTGGTTCAATACCGGGGTCAAGGAGAAGTGTTTCTGCAATGAAACATAGGTACACCATTAAATTCCTGAGTCAAGACGAGAAAGTATGGAGTGGAGGAAAAGAAGGAAGTCTGCTCCTATCAAAGTAAAAATTGTATGTCAGCTGGTAAGTTTCTCAGGATAGGAGTTTTTTGTGACTTCCAAGGCATTTTGCTCATGAATGTCAAACGGTCAATGAAGCTTATTACTGCCAGTTTCTGGTTGAGGAAAAATGCACTTATCAGCTGAAAAGACATCTATAGCTAATTTGAGAAGTTCTTGAAAATAATGCCAGTTTGCATAAAACTGTTTTGACAAGGGAAAAACTTTAGGAAATCCACTGGACAGCATTTGAACACCTTCCATATAAACCACACTTATTGCCTTGCAATTATCATATGTTTGGACTGTTCAAAGAAATATTGCAAGGTTGATGATTGAACAGCAACAAAGCTGTAGAAGCCTTCGTGCACAACAGGCTGGAAACTCACTCCACTTTTTCTTTGATAATGGAATTAAGAAACTTCCTATTCGATGGGAAAAACATATTTGTAAATTGGAAAATTATGTAGAAAAATTCCATTTTATATTTGATTCAATGAATCAAATGAAATCATATGAATAGTGATTAACACATAAACTAAGGTAAACCGTTAAATTTTAATTAAAAACAAAAGGAAAACTCATGGTCTTTAAGACGCCAATGTTGTCATGTCAAAGTCAGGAAGGTAAGAGTTTACTCCAAAACCATATCCATTAATAGTGATATAAAAAGAATTAACACAGTCATGGCTTATAATACCTGCTTTTACAATTTCAACTTAAACGATTTAATGACATAATTAGAAAATAAGTATTCAATAGAATATTAACATAGCCAGCAGGAAGCAACAGCAACTATTCCCAGCCTAACATTCTAGTTACCATAATTTACGTTTGTTCAGGAGCTGCTTGGAGCTACTATGTCCTCTTGTTCAGAGCTGTCTAGCTCCATTTAGCTTGTCTTTTAGTTAGTTGTGAACTACCACCTCTTTAAAATGTAGCTCATTTTTCAATTCTGATTACAAGATGGAGTCGCTCACAGATGCTCTCTACCAAACACTATAACAACTAAGTGCAGTAGAACTAAATCAACAATACCTTATAATCAATTAATTAATATTGCCTATTGCTGCTGTAATATAAATAAAGTAGCATAATTAAAAGTTTCAATCATGCAAACTTTCTAGAAATAGACCATTAATGTAATATTCCAGGAAGAAAAAAGCTAGGAAAATTAAATAATTTCACTGATGTATGAGGAAAAATGTAAATGAATATAGATATAAATATAAATGAATATAGATATAAAAAAGTATGTAAAAGATATAAACATTTCATTTATATACAAAATAGAAACAGATAACACGTTGCCATTCTTAGATATTGAAATAATGAAATGTCAAGAAAATCTTGAATTTGGAATATACAGAAAGAATACACACGCAGATAATCACATCAAAGCTGACAGTTTTAACCCCACAGCACACAAACATGCAGTAATTATCAGTTTAACATACCGGCTAGTTAACCTACAAATTAGCAAAGAAGAATATTTTAAAGAAATACAAACAAATAGAAGAAACAGCAGTTAAAAATGGTTTTAATAACGAACTAGTACACAAAAAGGTGCAGAAATTCAAGAGACAAAAACATATCAAATAAACCACAATGCTTTCAGCAAGAAAAGATAAAACTAATTTTTTAAAAGTTCATATATCATCCATGAGCTACAAAAAAATTTCAGAATATTCTTAAAGATTTTAATATCAGGTTAGCACTGATTAATAGTTTTAATGTTAAAAATTTACTGATAGATAATGTTAATGACAGTATTCCACAAGAGGAAAAAGCAGGTATTTACAAAATAAATGTGCAGAATGTGAAAAAATCTACATTGGAAAAACAAAGAGAAACATAGGCACATGGTTAAAGGAACATTTCAGGAACATAAAGTACAAGCAAATAGAGAAATCAGCAGTAGCATATAATTTTTGGAACAAAATCACAACATAACAAATAAAGCAAAATTATTAAAATCAGTGCAAGGACCTACGGAACTAGCAATCTGGGAGAAAATCTACATTTACAGATACAAAGACAGCATAATGAACCCATTTGTGGTGCCTCAGTAGTAAAAATGGGCGTTAAACACTACTTATTAAACCAAAAAAAAAAAAAAAAAAAAAAAAAAAAAAAAAGCATAATGAACTTCAACAATGCTGGAGATGAAAACATAAACTGCAAGTTTATCACACTGCCACCAGAGCAGAATACACATTCCCACAGCTCAACGAATGATTTGACAGTTGAACTTTAGCCTGGCTGAAGAAGGGAACTAAATGTTCTGGAAACCGGTTCCATACATTTATGAAAAGTAAGTGAAGCTTTAAGAGTGTATAGCTCAACTGAATCATACAATGATATCAATTAATATTAATATAATTCATGTTACTGACATTACATGTCACCATCACATTGAAGGTAAGGCAAAATTCCTGTGTATGCCTCATACTGCAGGAAGAGCAAACGCTGGCTTGTTAGGGCAAAGTCTGCCAGTCACTGGTCAAGTATCCAAACTTGAAGAAACTCCCAAAGAACCCTTATCACATGATCATCTCTAATTTCAGAGAGATTTTCTGCCCATCAGTCATCACAAGATAAAAAAATAACTAATCAGATCTAGTACAAGTTGAATGCAAATTTTTCTTCAGCTTGTTAAATATGTAATGATCTTGTTTTTCATATAATAAAATAATTACAATATGTTTAGTAAAATTTTATTTCACATTTCGGAAAAAAAAATTCTTTTTTTTTTATTTGCTGGCAATTATTTTTGTTAGTATCAAGGGAGCTTTAAAAAATTTACAAAGCTTCTGATTTTAATTTAAAAACTTAAGATTCCAACCATTTCTATTACATATATTTACTGGAACAAAATTCAAAAAAAACATAATTATATGCATATGAATTAATAAATCCTTCATATAAATATGTTTGATAGCCTTCATCAGAAGAGAGGAAGAAAAAGTTTTCAAATATCTAGGCCTATCAACAGACAAATGTCCCCTATCTGTTGTGAATTACCTCAAGAAAATTTGGGGGAAAAAGAATGAATTTTCCAATATTAGGTTTCCTCCAATTAGCAAAATTCACATTTACGAGGGTAGATCCATAAGTTTCTGGTTAAATCATTTTCTAAGTATGATGAGACAAAAACTATATTTCACTTTTCAATATAGTTACTCTTTATTGCAATACACTTCTCACATCTTTGAACGAACATTTTAATCCCTCCCAAAAATATTCAGAAGTCTTGTTTCCAAAATGGGCATAAACAGCATACATCACTTCTTCGTCACACTTAAATTTCCTTCCTCGAAGATCCTTCTTGAGTTTTGAGAAGAGGAAATAGTCACTGGAAGCTAGATCTGGGCTGTAGGGTGAATGGTATATCTCCTTGGAGCCACATTTCTTTTACAGTTTCCTTTGCAACAAGAGTCGTGTATACAGGTGTATATCGTGAAGAAGGTGCACCTCACCACTCAGCTATCCTCGCCTTTTTTTTTTTTTTTTTATGGAAGCACATAGTCTGTGCAGTAGGCCAGCATAGTACTCCCCATTTATTGTGCTGTTCCTCTCCTTGAAGTCAATGGAAGAATATTTCTCCACAGTCCCAAAAGATTGTGACCATGATTTTCTTGGTTGACTGAGTGACCTAGGCTTTCAGAGTGTAGCTTTGCCAGGTTTATACCATTGATTCTCTTTTGGACAAGGGATCATGGTAGAGAACCATAGTTTCATTTCCTGTATCAATGACTTGTAGAACTTTTCTCTCGTTGCCATGGCAGAGCTCCAAAAATGCCTAACAACAGATGACTCGTTGCCGCTTTTGGACTGAGAAAAAAAGTTCAGGCATCTATCTTGCACTAACCTTATTCATGTTTAAATGTTCATGAATAATTCGAAGGACTGTTGTTTTAGAAAAGCAAAGCCTTGCTGCTATTTCTGTAACTTTGAGCTGCCACTCTTCCATAATTTCCATAATTGCTCCTTCCACAAGAGCGATCGATGTTTTCAGGAATGAGCACCTCCAAGGGCGATCTGCATGCTCTTCATCTTCAATGCTTTCTTGACCCATTCAAAAAAATTTGGCCCATTCTTTTACGGTAGAATATGAGGGGGATGCTTCCCCATATACACCGTCCAATCGCTGTTTAATTTCATTTGGAGCAAGTCCTTTTTTTGTGAAGAACCTAATAACAGCTTGACACTCAATTTTGAATATGTGACAATTTTCTACACATAGCCTTCTTTACAACTATATCTGAACAACTGAACACAGCGGAGCGGAAGTTACAGCTGCAATTATTTACTTAACAGATAAGATATGACAGCATATAAGGATTTTGAGAAGGCGATAACCCTTATCGGCAAGGCTGGAAACTCCTACCTATCCTTGTAGGAGTTTAGGACTACAGATGTCACAGAAAAATGTCCTTGGTTGCTGAATATAATAGGATCCATTTCATAAAATTGTCAACATATTCAATTCACTTTGATTCATAACATTTTAGTTTCTGCTTGCAGATCCAAATGTGAACTGCATTGCTATGCTGACAGCAAACCAAAAAATGAAGTGATAAGATACTATTAAACATACAGTCAACTTTCTGTTTTGTTTTATGGCCTCCTGTATGACTTACATTTTGTTGAAATCTGGAACTTTCGTAATGTCAACCAAATAGAGAACAGCAAAGTTCTTCACTTTCTCAGCTATACTGTACAAAACTTCATCCATTTTCATACATGATGGATCCCAGTCATGGCCAAATCGTATAACCTGTAAACACAAAATACACAATAATTTGCTTAGCACTGCACAATATTCACTTTTTTGTTCTATTCTTTATTAAGTGATAAATTATGTATCAAACAATTTTGAAAGTAAGGAAACTTTAACTAAAGAAATAATAGAATATTTTAAAAACATTTGTGATTCCACAAATGATATTAAATATAATTCAAAGCAAAGTGTTTTATGAAATGAATGCTATCTTGTAATAATTTTCATATACTATATTGTCTTTTATGTTTAAGTACACCAGAAAATAAATTGCATATGGTTAAGTTGGGATATTAGCAAAAGTCACATTACTACCATGGATTGCAGCCATCCATGTGCAAACCTTGCATAAAGGCCACATGGTTGACTAACCACCTGACCATACAAAAACACAATACTATAAATATTTTATATATAAACCAATCAACTATAATTACTACATCAGTAAATTTCCTTGTTTCTAAATTACCCCTAGACAAACAAATAAAATATCTAAAAATTTAACACTACCTAAACTAATATTAACCAAAATACTTAAAAACCATTGTAATACTTCCACCTAATCTATCAATTCACAAATTTCTACACTAAGTTGCCAAATTCTCATGAAGTACCCAATAGTCTCTAATATAGTAGTTGTCTAACTACTGGGCCCCATTTTCCCTTTAAATCTACTATCTAATAAACTTTACTTTCATCATTATCTTGCTTACTAATTTTTCATTTTACCTAAATAATTTCCCCTATATTCTTTCTTGATTTTAAGCTCTTCATCTTTTATCCCCAGATTCTCTTGGCAAATTGGACAATTTCTTCATTTCTAGTTTCTAAGAATTTTGGTTTCCTTACATTCTAACAAAATGTGCCAATTATTATCCTTTTGGTTACAAAGTGGGCATTGAATATTAGTGTTTTGCTTGCAGTGCTGTTAATGTAAAAGTAACTATTATTGTCCTGAATTAATGAAAATTAGTTCATTGAAATGCAACCTCACAAGTTAAGCTAGAATATAGAATATTTGTATATGATATTTATATGAAAACATAAACTTTAGAGCAGGCAAGCAATTTCCTAGTATTATGGGTGCACATAAAGATACCGTAAGAAAACATGTTCTTCAATTTGGAGAAACAAAATCTAAGAATATAATTTTTGTGTGTTCAGAAAAGATGACATGGGAGAAACATTAGAGGATTTCCCAAAGAAATCTCTATATTGTAAATCATAGGAAAAATAGCCATTTCAATAAGTAACTCTATTTAAGTTATTTAAGTGTTAAACCTGAAACCTTATAGAGTGGCCGTAGTTCAAAAGTTTACATAGTTTGTAGACTCAAGTCATGTAAATTTCTATTATTGGGTTTTGCAGAACATTGCTTATCTTCAGTTAACTTTTCCAGTGAAGCTTGGTGTATTTATGCGATTATGACTATAGACACTGGAGCACAAAAAAAATCCACAATTAATTCAAGAGTTTCCTTGTACATTAAAAGAAAGTAGTGTCTGGTGTACTGTTATTGCAAAAAAATAATAAAGTCTACATTTTAACAATATATTATAAATATAAAATTTTATTTCGTGTGGGTATATGGGAAAAAATGTATATAAAAAAATATGAGGAGAAGGTTATGAACTTTGAGATCCCAACAGCAGACAAATTAATCCAGAAGTTCATAAAATGTTCATGAGAGCTACACCATGTCCATCCAACAATGAATCCAACAGTCAACTTGCAACTGAGGATGCAGGCAAAAGCCTGCGAAACTAGTTTTGCATAATTCAACAATAAGTGGGGCATAAGATTATCAAATCGACTCACTAGATAATTAAGAATAATATATTATAAATTCAGAGAAACATCAATTTTTCCAACCATTAGGTGATATTATGAGACAATATAAATAGTTCCAACAAGATTCTGCTACAGCTCATACTCTAGAGGTTCTGGTGTGTGTGTGCGTGTGTGTGCGTGTGTGTTTTTTTTTTTTTTTTTTTTTTTTTTTTTTTTTTTTTTTTTTTTTAGCTATCTCAAGTGTGACTTTTTCTTAGTGTTTTATCCTTTTCTACTATTATAACTACTGTTAATTTGTTACATTGTTAATAGTGTTACTTTATTTTAATTTTTCTTTTATATATATATATATTTTTCATACTATATTTCTATTACTTCCTTAAGAAGTAATTTAAAATGAAATTTCATTTCTGCAACATATGTCTTATAGTGCGGGGAAAGAGGTTTATTCAATGTTAAAACTTTTCTCATTAAATTTCTTATTACATATTTTTATTGATTTTGCTATGGCTTTATACATTTATTTTGTATGAAAATATTATATGAAAATTCAAGCTTTACTTATGATTTAAATCACATGTGTTGAAATGGCATAATCTTTCCTACAAACACACATTCACTCATCTCTTGGTTAACCAGAATAGATTGTTGGAGGGAAAGAAAGAAAATTTAATAATAATAATAACAATAATAATAATAATAATAATAATAATAATAATAATCACCCTTTGGAATTGTACTTATGTGGGCTTTGTCCAGAAATATAATATTTGTACAGTATACAAGAATAATTATACTGGATTCACAACATAGAACAATTAGCTCATTTCCCATCTAATACTGAGAGATATTTTATGAATTATCTGTTTCAAGCCTTGAGTGCATACAGCTTTATCATTATGACCCATTTTTAGTAATGACAGTACTATGTATTGAATATTCAGTACTCAATATAACAAATATAAAGTATAATTGATATTATTATATGATTTAGTTGAACTACACACTCTTAATGCTTCACTTACTTGTATTGAAATTATTCAGGTGTGTGTATTCCATCTTATAGTAGTTGCTAAACGAATTTATCCAGGTCAGTGTTCCTATGGCTTGAAGTGTGTAGTTCAACTAAATCATACAATAATATCAATTATATGATTGGCTTTACTGTGCAAGTTCCAATTTACATTTTAAATATAAAGTAATTGATTCAGTATTATACAATATTATAATACTTTAAATTACTCAATTGAAATATTCAATTGAAACAACACCTTTCTCTCCTATTGTAAATGCAGTCACTTATAGATTTCCTGAAGAAACTGACCCTACTCCTAACTGATACCATTGGAACCTCCTCTCTGATTTGCTTAAGTAAGCAAGTAAGGAACTATTAAACTAAATTATTTATGAGGAAATCACTCAAATTTCACTAGTTTTGTTCCACTTACCTGCACATGTTTCAAAGGCTGTTGCCTTCATCAGCTTTCCTATTTTTTTTTAATGCCCGTTTTTACTACTGAGGTACCACAGGCTGTGGATATTTATGATACATGAAATTATGAATTGGGAAAGGAATATTTTAAAGGAAAGAAAATTCCAGGCCTAGGTTTAGGGTACCTCCCCAGCATTTGCCATTTATGAGGACTGAGGAGGTTACTGTTGTTTGGAAGATCAAAATTAATTTATTTTCCTCATTTTCATTTATGAATATATTTCCGCACACTGATAATTCTATGGGTTCTTGAAGAGCTTTTCAGAGTTTAGGTTCATTTTGAATTTGTGTGGTTTTTTTTTTTTTTTTTTTTGCCAGAAATGATATGGTAATGCTGATTTTTCCATGTTTTTATATTTTACATTTTTCATGTATTCCTTAAACCATAGTATAATGTTCCTTTTTGTTTTACCTATATATTTGGCATTGTGGTATTTGAAACTGATTTTTTTGATGCCTAATAGTTTTCCTGGCAAAATGTTGTCTTTTGAATTGGTTTTTAGGATATTTTTTAAACTATATTTGTTCACTATATACACAAAAAGGGTTTAGCAATGGAAAAGCCACTCTCACTATTCTTAGCAAATATATACATGGGTTTCTTGGAAACAAAATTATTTGAGGCTTTCTGACATTTATGCAAATGTTGGTACCGTTATGTTGATGAGGTCTGAGTAAATGAAAAATGGAAAGAAGATGCAACTGAACTACTCAATCTGCAAGACAATGCCATTAAATTCATAATAGAATTTAAAAACAACAAGGTTCTTCCCTTTCTGGATATAAAAATTACAAAAAATGAAATATACTGGAATTTGGCATATGTAGAAAAGATACCCATACAGATAATTGTATAAAAAAACAACAGCCACAATCCAAAACAACATGAACTTGCAATTATCAATAGCCTCACATTCAGATTAACAAACTTAACAATAAACAAGACAGAATACAAATTGAAATACCGGAAAATCATAGATATTGCTCAGAAAAATGGCCACACAACAGGTCTGGTCAAAAAGAAAATAGAAAAAAATCAAAAAACAAATAAGAGACATCACAACACTGAAAGGCTATAAAGGAGATCATATATATGGAGGGTCCCAAAAATGTATACACACTTCAAACAAAGAAAAAACTATGTTAACATAACAAAATTGCATTCACATAAACAGAAAATGAGAGCACTAATCATCTTAGACTTTTACAGTTACAACAGTTGCTGAAAATGCCCACTATCGGCATAGATTCACTTCTGAATACGTTGAACTACTGATTGAGCAACATTTGCGAAAGTGTCCTCAGCAATTGCAGTAAGTGCCATTGTAATTTCTTCCCGAAGTGTTACCAGTGTAGCTGGTTTTCTATGCTACACAACATCCTTAAGAGTTCCCCATAGGTAGAAGTCCAATGGAGTTAGATCCAGAGAATGTGGTGGAAACTCAATCAGATCTCTTTGTCCTATCCAGTGCCTTGGATACTTCAAAGTTGCTTTCTGCTGTTCAAACGATAATCTTGGCTCCATTTTGTTGTAGCAATGCTAGCATAATGTAATGTGAGTCACATCTGTTTACAGAACATCATACAATAAACCTGCCTTTATTTGTTCATTATTGATTTACGATAATCTTGGCTTCATTTGTTCATTATTGATTTACCTGTCAGGTAGCAATGCTATCATAAGGTATGTGAATCATCTGTTTACAGAACATCATACTACACATTACTGTTTTTCGGTCCAACTTTGAAATCTATTAAATAGATATTCATTGTGAAATTGTGTGTACATATTTTGGCACCCTCGGTATATATATAATAAATTAACATTCAATCCATGGGCATGCCAAAAATTTCCGTAGAGTTTTAAAGATAAAATTCCGCCAGGAATACAATCAGGCATTTATGAAATCGGTAGCACAGCCTGCAATATGAAATATATAAGTAAAACAAAACTAAGCATTAAAATATGGTTTAGGGAACATGTGAGAAATGTAAAATATTAACACATGGAAAAATCAGCAGCAGCATGCCATTAAAAAAAAATCCCAAAATAAACTTAACTCTTAAAAGCTCTTCAAAAACCCATAGAATTATCATAGTGAGGGAAAAAATATTCATAAATAAAAATAGGAAAATTTAGTTAATTTTGATCTTCCAAATGACAGTAACCTCAACACAAAGTTCATATTATGAACAGAGCAACATCTTAACTAACACTGGGAAGCTGAAAGTGGAACCGTGCTGATGATGAATGCAACAGCCTTTGAAACATGTCCAAGTGAGTAGAACAAAACTAGTGAAATTTGAATGACTTCTTCATAAACAATTTGTTATATTATACTGTATTTCACTGTGAAAATCCCTGCTATTTAAATCTAAATTAAATAATGTTTTATTTCTCCAAAGGTTCTGTTAGTATCAGAATTGAATTTGAACTCCAACAGTTTCTGTAGAAAGGATTAACTGCAAAATTTAGAATACAAATAAACATACAGGATAAGAATTGCTATCAGTTTACTCAAAATCTTTAATAATTATGAAATTTACCACCACTCGATCCTCTTCTGATAAAATTGCTTGATCCACTTGCCAGCCATTGTGAAGATGTGGTAACATGTACGACATGGTTTATAATGTTGGCAGTTTTGTTCCTGGAATAACGATTTTCCTGAAAAAGGCATGTCATTCTTAATCTTAGGTCTCAAAACTTGGAATGATCAACATTGTTTCCAGATAAGAAAAAATAAAAGGTATTAACTGTTTAGGCTTGTGACAATAAACATATAAAGGCTCACGAGCAAACATAATACTATGGGGGAGAACAAAAATTAATAAAATAAAATAAATGACTGAAGTATCTCTTTAAATTGAAGTGTACATAGTGAAATAGTATGTTTTAGTGTACCAAAAAACAGGGACAGTAACTGAAAATATATTTTTAATGTAACAATAAAAATTAAAAGAAAGTAAGCTTGGATTAAATTCCTTCAAGAAATTTGCATGGGAACATTAGGCAATGATACACAGAACAAGGAGAGGATTTTGGAATGAGATTAAAACTAGAGAGGAGGATATTAAAAAACAGGAACAATGTGCCTGTCTTCCTGATAAAAAATCCTTAAAACTATATAAAATTGTAAAAATGACTGGGAAAAAGAAAAATATATATTGAAATCTGTGATAAAGAAAAGAGATAAGAGAGCATGTTTCAGATCTGAGTGATATGCTAAAATGGAATAACAAAGGGATCTATATATGAAAAATATCCAATATTTGGTGAATTTAATAATATTTGGCATTGTATCTAGATATATGTACAGATTAAATTTTGGAGAGAAGAGTTTCTTTTATCTAAGTGAGATAAATTATCAATGGATATAAGAAATATTGGATACAAAAATGTTAAAATAAGATCAGATACCATATAAAGAAGATCGGGAACTATTTAGGAAAAGTGAGATAAAAGTGGCTAAGTAGCAGCTAGATTTCATGAGAGTAATAATGAAATTTAAAATTATACAAGATAATAATTATTTGCATTAATGAATATTAGTTAATTAACGGTTAAAATATATACCCCTTACATATACAACCAGTGTTAAATGTACAGAAGGAATAAAAGAAGCAACTTCATAACTTGTTTCTTATGTGTGCTAATATTTTGCTGTTGGTTGATTACTAATAAACATCATGTGATGTGACACAGCAATAACACGTGTAGTTAAACTATCAAAGAGGCAAGTTAGTAAATTAGATGCAAGTGATAATTATTTACGCTATAAGGAAGGTAAGTAGTAGTTACCAATTGAGGACAAGTTTGTTTGCAACCAAAATCAAGGCTGGCAATAAAGTTCAAAACTGGTCAACTTTACCTAAACAAACAAATTGTATATAACATTTTTATTTTCCACATTCTACATAATTACAAATTGATTTACATTTTATGCTATCTTGATTTTACATGACTTAAGATCAGCAGATTGAGTTTTAATATTCTATTGTTTAATAATGTGAAACTATTGTGATTGAATTACATCTGAAATTGTTTACACATAAAAACTGTGTATTCAATTGTTTTGTTATTACGCCATCTTTTTCACTCGCTTCACTATGGAAGTAAGATTACTTATTTTGTACTATCAATTGCAACCAACACTATCAAGATAAAATTTGCTTACTTCCCTAAAAGCTATATCATAATATGCAGTAGGAGTGGAAAACATAATTATACCTAGGTGAATTAAAAAAATCACTCAGATGGCAAGGCGACTACAGACTATATCTGGTATGCAACCACTGGCAGTCAGCAGTGGAAAGATTTTTCTCTGCTCTGTTGTATCCATATTGATCCAGGTTAGGCAGCCTGCTATCCAAAAGAGTACCTGGGGAGTTACTGTCGCATAAATCTAACCTGGGGGTTAGAGGTGCCCAAAGCATACTGCCACAGACTAAGTGTGTGATGCCTTGCTATCATCCACAACACAAACCTACCTTATCTATGAATTAGAAATAAACATAGTTATTTCAGTTGTAAAATACCTATTCTTTACCTTAATTTGGCCAGTTCTGGCTCATAATTGTGTATCTAAGCCGCACCCTTGCCAACTGAGCATTATAGCCGTGTACCACATCTCTTCCAGTATTGTAAGGATGCTTACTACTTAATAAGATCTGATAAATGGTGAAATTGTTATACATGCAATTTAATTATTAATATGTTGTGATGAGTCCAACTGAACACTCTTATAGCTTCACTTACTTTCAATTAGAACATGTTTCACAAACCTTTGTGTACATCATTTGCTACATGTTGCCTATAATCATCTGTTTTTCCAGTGGTGAATTACAGATGTTTAAAACTTAGCACCAGTTTTTCAGATATTGTTTGTGCTTACTTGTGATCTAGTATTTGTAGTTCCTTATTATGCTTTGAATTTTAGTTAGCATTTATTATTTAAATAGAAAATTCAAATTTTAGTTTTGGGTAACATGTGTATTGTGATCTTATGCAGAGGTTAGCTGGTTTTCTTTAGGAAAGTATGGATGTTAGAGAATGTTGGGCTATATTTGAGTTTTATTGACTCTCACCTTCAAACTTCAGCTAGCATTCGGCTTCATGCTATAGAGACTTAGTAAATTTATGCTTAAAGTTACAAAATATGAAAACATTAAACAATAAAGATACTTTACAAGGAGAAAGGCAATCCACTTGATCCAAACTCTCATTGTGGGATCGTCTTGGAAAATAACTTTCTAAGTTATTGACAAAACTAATTAAAAAAAACTTATTGAAAAAATTGACAATATCCCGGAAGAACAATTTAGCTTTAGAAGGGAAAGAAGCACGATATAAGCAATTAGGAACATCATGAGTGATATTTGAGAACACTCAAAGGTATAAAAATTGAATGTCCCAGAAGAACAATTTAGTGGAAAGAAGCACGATATAAGCAATTAGGAACACCATGAGTGATATTTGAGAACACTCAAAGGTATTCTCAATGTAGATCTTGTGTAGTATTCATCAACTTGGGAACCTTCGACAAGTTTAACAGGGACACTATCTCACCAAAAATATAATCAATAATAGGAGGAAAAAAGGAACTCACAATCCTGATACACAACATAATGAGAAACAATGCCTTCCATATATCAGAACATATAACAACTTCAATGGACATCATAGAAAAATGTAGACTGTAAGAAGACTTTTATCCCACTCGTGACATCATACAGTTGATAAAAGTAGAATCAACAGAAGCAAAATCTATGCCGACAGCATGCTCTTGGGATTCACAAGACATAAAAGAGGTGCAAAAGAATATCAATACAGAAGTCTGAGCATACGATCTTCAGGAAGAGAGGACAGAAATTCTGGGAAGAAAAAATACTTCTTAAGTAAGAGCTTCTGCATACTGTGAATAGTTTTAAATACCTTGGCCTGGCCCTATAAACAACAAAATGTTCAGAATCCAGAGGCTGGTGGCAGTTACTAAAGACATGTTTGACATCAAAATGATAACTAAACTATCCCTCAAATAGCAATGGCCATCTAGGATGCCAGGTAGTACCCACTTACATATGGAATAGACATAACCTGGGACAAACAAAGGATCTCTTCATTTCAAGAACTATGTCATTTTATGAAATCACAGATACTACCATAAAATCTACAAATCTTAGCACTAGTTGAAAATGCATCTGTAAACTTTTCAAACCAAAATGGTGATCAGTATCATAATTAAAGGGAAGGGAGAGAGAGAAAAAAAATAAATATTGCATAAACAGAACCTTTCATAATGTATATGCATTTATCATTATATATCTGTTCTTAGTAGTTGCGTACTGGCCTTATATTGATAGAACAGAGTTATTGCTTGGTGGGAATGATGACATTAGACATGTTTTTCATGTGAAATGGGTGGTGCGTTTGAAGCTATCATTTGCTGGGGATCACTGAAACAAGTAAAAATTTGCAACAGGATGCTGCAATAAAACAATCAAAAGATACAATACCGTGAAAATGTAGCAAAGGTTTAAATTACTTTCTTAATGTAACAAAAAATTTAAATTTATACTCTGGTGGTAAAAGAGATGCACAAGTAAGTGGAGCAAAAAAGTGTTGGTTAGACTCATTAACACAACGATCTTAATATATGATTAGCTTCACTGTGCAATGTTCCAATTAACAATTTTAGTTAACATATTAAGGATTTTACAATTATCATTTCCCAGTCAAAATAATGAATTCAAATACTGCTATTCCACTAGAAATTAGTAATATCATTACAAACCTAAAATCAAAAAGCTCTTCTAGCTATGATGAGATTAACAGCAAAGTCATAAAGGCCTGTGCAAAGGAAATTAGTAATCCCCCCTAGTCATTTGTTGATTTGGTTTATTTATGGATGCTATTTAACATCTTAGGCCATCAGCATCCCATTCAATTCAGTGCATGAAATTGCCGACAAATTTTGCTCTGAGACCTCTTCTTTTCAGACTTGAGGTTCTTTTTCATGCTGTAAGTCTACAACATGGGACCCATGGCATTACTTACCTTCTGAAGGAAGTCATTCTTAGGATTTTCACACCCGAAAAAATCTATTGATCCTGGCAGGGATTAACCCGTGATCTTGGGTTTAGGAGACAAGTACACCACTAGGACCAACTTAGTCATTTGTGTAATGAGTCTTTAATATCAAGTGTATTTCCTGAAAGGCTAAAATATTCAGTAGTGAAGCCTTATTCAAAAAGGGAGAATGGAAATTGTTTCTAACTATAGATCTATAGCTATTTCACCTATATTTTCTAAGGTGTATGAGAAAGTAATGTACAATAGGCTTCATCATTACCTTGAAAGTAACAATATTCTAGTTAATAATCAGTTTCGCTTTAGAAAAGGAATTTCAATGAAAAATGCAATCTTTAAACTCACTAATGAAATTTTAACTGCATTTGATGAAAGAGCACATGTAAGAGGAATATTTTGTAATTTAGCAAAGGCTTTTGATTCAGTTAATCATGGAATTCTGAAAGGTAAGTTAGCTTTCTATGGAATAGAAAAAAACAATATTTAAAATGGTTTTTTTCCTACCTTGATAAAAGGAAACAAAAAAGAGTAATAAAATGTCCCTTTAAAAATAAAAACATTGCATCAGAGTGGAGAATGATTAACCATGGATTGCCTCAAGGATCTGTTCTGGGCCGTTTTCTTTTCTGATATATATATAAATGATCTCTTCTTATCTATCCAAGATGTAGGAAATGCTGTTCTATTTGCAGATGACACAAGAATATTGATAAATGGAAATAGCCTTAATGATTGTGTCATTAAACTACATCTAGTTCCGAGCTCTTTGTGTGTACAGTGCAAAGCAAGCAAATTGTCTCTAAATATAGATAAAACAAATGTTATGAAATTCATCACTCACAGATCTCCAAATCTCCTATTGCAGATAGGATATTATAACAGTGTACTTCTACAAACCAAACATCTGAAATTCCTTGGTTTAATAATTGATAACCATCTGAATTGAAAAGATCACATTGATCTTACAATACCTAAACTTAGCAGTACATGCCATGCAATATGTGCATCAGTAACACTGGAGTCAATTAAGACTTTAAAACTAGTTTATTATACTTATTTCTACTCAATAATAAGAACCTCAAGCCTGAAAAAAGAGGCCTCTGAGCAAAATTTGTCAGCCGTTTCATGCCCTGAATTGAATGGGACGCTGATGATGAGATGTTAAAGAGCATCTGTAAATAAACAAATAAAAAAAATCAACTCAATAATGAAATGTAGTCTTATATTTTGGGGAAAGTTAATTAAAAGTGAGTGTTTCTTCCTATTACAGAAAAAAAAACACAAATAATTGCTGCTACATAAAGCAGACATTCATGCAGAAAGATATATTGTGATGCTTGCTAAACCAAAGAGGATCTCCAGAATGATACGGCACAGTTACAAAAAGTGTAAAAAATATTTTTGTTTGGAACATGGAAGAACGATATGACATGAGTGCTTTGCGAGCTTGGACTTGAAGAAATAGAAAGATGGTGTAAAATAGGAAAACGAAAAGAAGAGAGAAAAAAATTTGAAATAATGAAATACATCACCCAAACTAACAAAATTGGATAAATGTCCATGGCTCCTTTTAGATGTCATATGACCAAATTTGTTGAAATTAGAATGTGGCCAGCACAGGGGTACAAAATTTTGCACAGAAATACACAATTTTTCACTTTCTTGAGCACAAAAATACATAATCTTCATTCTTCTTGAGAAGTTACATAATATTCTATAATTTCATTTTGTGGAGCATAACAAGAGATGTGAAATAGTATATTTATAATTTTGCAGCCCCAACAAATTCTAAGTTAATGTAGCAAAAACTGTAACAGGAAATAAAAATTTAAACTAAAGATATTTGCAAGAATTCCAGTTCTCTATGCAGTCTGCATCACCTTTTATACACAGAAGGCTTAAGCTCTAGTTCCTCCACTTGAATGTGCTTGTGATCTTAAAGTCCCATACTCTGCCATGCCAAATGTTCAGAAGGCATAGTTGTAAGCACTTTCAGAAGAGTTCAACAGACAATTAATTAAAACTCATAGTCTAATTCTTTGATGTGCCATCTGCAATGTAAATTTGCAATTGATGAGACACATCTAAGAGTCAGAATAAATAAGAAGATGCAGTATGGTAAGCATGTTAAGAATGTTGAATCCACTAATTGCAACCTAAGCAAACTGTATTGATATATGCCTTCACTTCATGATTTGAAAAGCAGCAGTCTTCGAGTCAGTTCTCTGCAGATCTTACTATGGCATTAGTTCAGTTAGGAACTCTATTTCACAAGGTTAACAATCCTGCATTCAGATCATTCCTTGAGTCAGTACTCAGTACTGGACAAGAGTACCCTGAGAAAAAAATGCATTAGTCAATTTATTATCATTTATTTTTTCATGTAAATAAAAAATGTAGTCAGCAAAAGTGGGATTTATGTTACTACTGATGAGCTGCACATGTAATATTGAATGTGCTGAAGTTTCCATTATCTAGTGAAAGGGTGAAGTCCTCATGCTCTTTCAGATGTACCAACTCTGGAAGACAAATGCCTACATGATAATGATTCAAAGATTCAAGCATGAAGCTGTGGCTGGAGGGCACACAATAAGAACTACTGGCCACTGATTAAGCACGTTGTATGCTTTCAGTTTTCGAACAACTGAAGATCATGTACTACAACCTTAACCATGTGGCATGTATTGCACATAGACTGCACCATGTTTGTGAAAGAGTCAGGGAGGGATAGAACATGGTAAATGACTTTATTGCTGCTCTGCCGAAGATTCTTGCAAAGGCCCAAAATTGTCAATTTTTGTACCAAGAATTATTGGCCTTCATCTATCACAATTCCCTATCATACTTAGATAAGATGCGCAGTTTCTTGTTCAAAAACTTAAAAAAAAAAATTAAATAATAATAAAAAACTTCATGTTTGCTCTAGACTCAATGGATGCAACAGCCATCAAGCATGCCTTAAGAGTCGATCAATGACAAAGACCTAGAGTTGGAACTTTCTGCAATGCATGGTTACAGGTAATTCCCAAGAAGAAGAAGATGTGAGCTCATTAGAAGCTATTAAACCACCCATGCAACCACATAAAAGTGATTTAATTTACAGCAGATTTTGGCAGCAGGAAGTAAAACAGCGCTTGAATGTAGCAAATTAACTGAGTATAAAATGAGCATAGTAACAGTTAATAAGAGAAGGATAATGAACTACATAGAAATCTGAAATAAAAACCATAAGAGAATTAAAGAAATACTAATGGAGATGGAGGAACAGTGGGAAGTTGACAATTCTGATGGAAAAACTTGATGGATTTCTTATAGCCAAACTTGAGTTTATTTTGAGGAACAATCTGGTTATAGAAGCCTTTGCAACTCTACTGAACCTCCGTTATATGTATTTTACAAAATATGCTCCAGTGGTTTCAGTAGATGTTGAGCAGAATTTCTCTATATATAGGGTCTTCTGAGCTCAAAGCACCACCTTTGTATTCCAAATCATAGAAAAGTTGCACATAATCCATTGTGAAAAATTAGATGAAATCCAATAAATGCCAAATTTATTTTTAAATATTGGTAACTTTGTGATTTTGTTACAGTGTTTAATGAAGAATGTTAATGTTTAAACCCGCATACAGGCATTTTATCAGCACTTTTTTTTAACCTTCCCAAGTATAGTTTTGCACCTCAAAATCCTTCTCTGATGATCACAAATCATTCGACAATGTAACAGAAAATTAAATCGGGGAAAGTTAACTGTTCACTCTGGTAAACAAAACAAATGAGTGGGGTATTTTATTCTCAGATTACCGGTATTTATATTTAAAACACAAAAAATTCTCAAGAGTATATTATTTCTAAGATGAGCCTGACAAAGGTATATATAAAATTGTGATATAAGGAAATGTCAATTTGACAATACTTTACGATAGCCAGAATATTTCCACATACCTCTTTCCCAAATAATGATTCTAATACTTGGTCCTCTTAATCCTCGTCACCGTGCCTTGTATAACTATCTGTGAACAGAACCAGAAGCAACTTTTACTTCCAAGCAACAGCTACACCTCCAATCTGTTTTACTCAGACTGTCACTCTAACCTTCTGTACGTCTGTCACTCTCTCTGCTTAATCTGTGGTCCCTGCTTAGTGTTTACCAAGGCAGCCAACGTAAAGCAAAACAGAACTATTCTACCAATATTACTATGAAAAATTAACCGAATTGCAAAATTCATTTAAAACCATTTAACTGTGCCTTAAAAAAATAAATAAAACCCTTGAATTCCGATATCCTGAAATATTGAATTTTGCTGAACCTAACATTTTGTGAACTTCTTTTGAGTTAATAGTGTCATGAGGCAAATTATTTCAATCATGTTAAGTTGGTAACGCATAACATTACAGAAAACGTGAACTGTGTAACTAACTGACGTGCAGTTTGTAAGGTTAGGGTAAAGAAGTACATGAATGAAATAAATTGAGTTTTGAATGGTATATTTGTATTTAGTGTGGGCATAAGTTATCCAACGGTAATATAAAAAATTTCATATGACATAAATAGATGTTATGCGTTTTAGGTTTCAAGAATTAGCAGTGTAATTCATTCTGTTTAGTGTTTTTTAGGCTTCTGTTGCTCATCGAAGAAAATTTAAAAATGGCCGTAAAGCAAACTAGTTTTAAAAAACGGACCAACTGGATACCGTATATAGCTGGATCAAAACCATCCGTTCAGAACGCCCAGTTACTGATTTCTTCTGGAATTCCATCGCTTGACCTAGTAGTTGGTATGCTTTTCAAATATAAGTAACAGTTGATTTGTCTAATAACATGTTACTTATTTAATAACAAGTTTCTAGTTTCAAGGAGGGCATATTTTTCAGTTATTTGTAGAACACACACACACACACACAAAAAAAAAATAATAATTGAAGTCACAGCTTATTAACTTAAAAATCATTGCAAAACAATTTTTCATTGCACCCACATAATTTATTTGTCTCATTGGCAGAATTGGAAAAGAATTTTCTCTACAGACAAAAATAATTAAGGAAAGGTGAATAACAGCTAAATACAGTGCATATCTACTCTCACAGCTTGGAAAAAATACCAAAATACACTTTAAGTAATTGACTGTTTAATATAAATATAAGGTGCCAGAAACATTGCACCATTTTATCCTTAAAACAGCTGAATGATATGTTCAATTAGTTTAGTTCCGTTCCAGGAGCATTCAGTAAATTTGCAAAGCACTTACAGAGACTTGTCATTTACAATTACTCTAAATTACAATTATGATAAATAATTTATACTAAAGCTTTGATGTACTTAAATTTAATTGTAACTATGGAGAGTTTGAGTTACAATTGATTCAAGAAAGCGAATGGGTCATTGTTTACTTTGTACTCTACTGGCTTCCTCCCACCAGCCTACTTTCACGAGTCAAGCATGATGTAAACTCTGTAAATTGCAGGATGTTCTGTTAATAATTGACTCAGAAATTTACTTCTTCAAACCATAAGTTCTGTACCAACCTGAAAAGTGAATTTACAAAACAAATATTTTTATAGCCAAAAATAAGGGTTATTTTTCAGGTATGATATGCACTTACCCAATCTTTTTATAACCTTTATTAAGGTTAAGGTTTACTGTTTCGGTTTTATTTATTATTTATTTTTATTTCATTATCAATATGAATGACTTGCGTGACACAGTGGAGCCACTAATGGGATATAACATTATTACATGTGCACATAACTTCATGTTTAGGGCTATCTCTAATGCTTGCTTACTTTCTAAGGTTAACCTAATGACATATTCATAATTGCAAAGAGTTTTGCCCTACTCAAATGTAATGTTGAGTTAAATGTTACAAGACTTGTAAATCATTATGAAAATGAAGCTTTGATGTACAAAATTATACAGCCTTTAAGATTGCAACACCTGACCAGTTACCTGTGAAATCACTGCAATAGCCTGTGACAAATTCAATATACTATCTTCCATTTGGTACTGTAACATAAAAGAGTGTAAGTACTATTCTTGTTAAATAATCATAGACTAAAGTAAAAGGCTTCCAGAATATGTTCTTATTACTCACATGGGTTTTTTTTTACATCTCGGCAGCTGAACATACCATGGCCATATCTTGTGAGTCTTGCACTAATTGCACACCAAACTCCAATTTTCCTATAATAAAAAGGGGTTTGTTGTTTACAATTTGAATTTTCAGAATTGTTGTGAGTGTTCACATGACCATTTTAGTGGAACCATGCCTCATGTGAAAGAAGCCACTCACAATAATGCACACATGCTATGGAATCACCTTGTAGACATTGGAAACTTGTAAGATTTGAGTTTTATCAATGATGTTGCTGAAGGTGCAGAAGACACCAAACCCCAACTTATGCTAATTTTGGAAATGATTTTGTTGATGAGCATTCAAGATTTATGCCAATTTCATCTAATTTGTCTTCTGCTAAAACTGTATGTCTTTGTGTGCTTCTTGTTTTGCACCGAACCAGTAGTTTCAAATTTATTCACAAGATCGTAAATTGCAGTTCTATAAGGAGGCAATTGTCCAGGGAACTTCTGAATAAATTTTCCTTACAAATGCCAGAAGGTTATTCATATTTAAAATAACATTTACATACAAAAATATGTTGCCCTTAAGTTAGCTTCTTCCATTTTCACAAACAAATGCAGACTGGTGACTGTTCGGAAGTTCAAGGTCAGGCAGGCAGGTGGCCATGAGTGGGGAAGGTAGCCGGCCTTGGATGAGACTCAAAACCCCCATAGCAGCAAAGATATATTCTGGTTTATTTTAAACATTTGAGCTATAAATTACTCAAAGGCTAAGTGCAACATTGTAAACAAAATGTTATGTAATGGAGGAGCATTATTTGCATTACCTTAAATGTTGAAATAATCCTAAAATTGTTTTTGTATTAAAATAGTAATCATAGCTGAAAAGTATATTTACATGTAAAACTGTCAGAATTTTGTACACATGTTAAATCTATAAGTTAAATATTAAATTTTTAACGACCAAAATAAATTGAGTCATAATTTTTCATTATATTGACTGGTTCAAATAATTTTTCTGTGATGTACAATGGTTAGAGAGTAGCAGTCCTTGTAAAATCCACTTTTTCACTAATGATCCACAGTACAGTTCAGATATAATAAGATGCAAGTGAATGATAATTTTGTATAAAGATGCCAGCAATATGTGGTTGTAGCAGGACATTTTCAACATCTTCTGTTCTAAGGTACATGTTTATATTCATTGTAATTATGGGAACTTGAAACAGTTGCACAAATATTATATCTGCCTCACTGTTCTGACTGCTGATCTACCAGCTACTGTGAAACAGGTAACAAAACCTGGGACTTAACAAATAGTTATTGTATTTTTTAGGGATTCATTTTTTAAACTAAACTCCTTTAGTATAAATAATGAATCCCTAAGTTTAGGATATATTACCACTCCATTGTCAACAGCTTCGTAAGTACAATAGTTATTGTAGTGTTAGTACTTATTATTTGACAGGGTATTTATTCATTTAAGAACTTTAAAAAAATAAGAATTTTTTTAAAAATTTTGTTGGAATTCATACAGTGAAGCTTGTTAAATGTAAATTCTATAAAATCTGTTGTCTAACACACTCTTATGCTTCACTTACTTTTAACCGGTTTTGAAAAAAACATCCTCTTCATCTTCAACCAATTTGATGACTAGTAGGAGAAACTAACATCTATAAGGACATGTGGCTCCACCCTCATGGTGTTTTTTTATAAACACCATAAGTTATACTATGTTCTCCTGTAATGTCAAAATTTATAAGTTGATCCCTATGTTTATGAATGTAAATCTGTGTGCCACTGCTGACTTATCTGTTTGTACTTAACATTCCTGAGATGTTCCTTTATTTATTTATGATTATAAGTATTACATCTATCTTTGCTGTATTCAGAATGATACTTATTGTAATATTTATTTATGTTACAGGTGGAGGTCTGGCTGTGGGTTCACTGATATTTGTGGGTATGATATTTATTATTATTAGTATAAATTAATTTAAGTTAATTATGAGTTTTTTATAAAGAAAAGTGTTTGCATGCAAAAAAAATATTTTAAATATTGCAGAAATTGTAGTGCATGTATACTTGTATGAAAAGAATGAATATATCTACAAATTTCTAAGAAAGTTCATAGTCAAATTTTATATTTTAAATGCATTTCTTGTGCAGAAAACATTACATTAACTCTTACAGCTAACAAACACTATAAAAAATTGGAGTATTTCTGAAATAATTAACAAAATTAAGAAGAGAAGTTTCATGTGGCCAAGACATTGCCTCCTTTTAAATTACATGTGGGCATGCATGTGTGCTCATAGAATGTGTGTATGAATATTAATTGTCCTAATTTTTTTGCATAAACATTTTAATGCATTATATATGTGCCTGTGTTAAGGGGTAATTTTTTGACATAACATTTTTGAATGCACATTTGTTGGTTATGTTCCTATGAGTCTAAAGTTTCTATAACTTTCTTTATGATCGCAATGTAACTTGAGCACAGAAATGTGGAAGAAGCCAGAACATGTGCTGAGGTCAGGCCTTGACCTGTTGGTGCAATTGCTATGTAATTAGTAACTTCTTAGTTTCTAATCATGTTACATGTGTTTATGCACATTACACATTATACAAAGAAAGTAAAAAATTATTTGCACTTTTGCCATAACTAATAACTGCTTTCTGCACATGCATGCTTAGAGTCAGTATTACTGTGGTCATGTGATTGAAGGTTGATCTTGATTGCATCATTTTACTTGCAGTTATGGCAGTGTAAACATGGCTACTGTAGCAATGTGCACTAATGAGGAACAAAGATCAATGATCCAATTTCTCTCGGAAGGTGTGTTAGGGGCTGAAATTCATTAGAGGCTTTCAACATAATATAGGAACAGTGCTGTAGCACATATAAGTAGGTATGAGTATATTGGAAAGTTTAACAATGACTAGACAAACATGAAGTATGAAAAGGGAACAGTCCGTCAACCTGCGCTTTTGACGAGAAGATTCAGCAAGTTCTTTGATGATGGTACTGGGGAATTGATGAGTTATTATCAATAAAATAGCATATATTCTGCAGATTAATCATGGTTCTCTATCAAATCATCTATGATAAGCTCAGCTTAAGGTCCATACATGAAAGGTGCTAAAAGAGCTTACCGCAGAGCACGAGCCATCACTTACTCAATTGCTACAACAATGTAGGCACAGAAGTTTTGAGCAGAAGGTCACAGGGAACAAAACATGGGTCCATCACTATGAGCCAGAAGCTAAATACCAAAATGCAGTGAAAACATCTGAGATTGACAATAAAGAAGAAATTCAAGACAGTCTTCTGCGGGAAGGTTAATGTTAATGTTTTTGGGGCGCAGAAAGGCCTATACTAAGACTACTTGGAAAAGGGGTGTACAATCAACAGTGCAAGATACAATGATTGCTGGCCAACAATATAAAGCCAGCAATTTGCACCAAATGCCAAGATCTATTGTCGAGTAAAATGTTGTTGCATGACAATGCATTGCAATGCCATGCCACATATGGCTGACCAGACTATTGAAAACATTTTGGTTTTCAGGTGCTGGAACACCCTATCTACAGCCCAGATCTTATTCTTTCTGACTATAATCTCTTTTGGCTTCATTGATGCTTTACGAGGCTGTCGTTATCTGCAGATGAAAGAGGAAGGAACCTTACATAAATGGTTATGCAACCAACAGAAAATTTTCTTCTTGGAGGGAATATGCAAGCATAAGGTCTGCTGAACCAGGTGCATCAAAAAGAAGGGAGACTATGTAACAAAAAATGATGTCAAATAAGTGTACTTACGAAGCTGTTGACAATGGAGTGGTATATATATAAACAATGTATACAGTTTTTTTCGCAATAACTCCATTCACTTACATAAATTTGGAACATATGTTTCGGGAGCGATCCCTCCCATCTTCAGCCTGTTGACAAACTGTTGTTAAACGTGGCGGTTGGGTTTCTTGATGTTCTTGTGGCGGCATCTGTTGGTTCTATTAGGAATTTGCTGAGTTCATCCAATGGAGGGATATCGAAATTCATCAAATTATCCTTATTTTTTGTAATGAAAATGTTTCCCAAGTGGAAAGTTCTATTGCATTATGAAGTTGTTTAAGTAGTTTTATCTCTGATTTAATTTCATGATTTTTATTCCAAAAGTGTGCTGCTATTGCTGATTTATCAATTTGTTTTAAGCGAATATTTCTGAAGTGTTCTTTTTTCCGGATTCCCAAATTCCTCTTCGTTTTTCCAATGTATTTTTTGTCGCACTCTGCACATTCTATTTCGTAAATACCTGACTTATGTTCTGTTGGCATGTAGTCCTTTACTCTGCAACCTAATAAGTTCTTTATATTAAAATTGTTCTTTGGGGCTAACATAATTCCTTGTTCTTTGAATATCTTTTTGAACTTATTGTGATAAATTGGGTGGTATGTGAAACTTTTGAATTTGTACCTTTCTTTGGCACTTTTAAGAGTGCAAACATCTCTTATTGCCTTTTGTTTTTTGGTTTTATTGATGATTTTTATTACTGTGTCTTTGTTATATCCATTAGTTTCTCCTATCTTTATGATTTGTTGGTATTCCAATTTGTTGTACTCTGTTTCTGTGAGTGGAATGTTAGCTAATCTGTGTGCTAAACTATAAAACACTGCATATTTATGTGGAATGGGGAATGGGGTTAAGTGAATGGAGTTAGTGTGAAAAAAACTGTATACATTGTTTATAAAAAAATGGTGTACTTGTTCACCCTCTACTTTTGTGTAAATAAAGTGGAAAAACTACAGTGCAAACAATTTTTTACTTTTCCTGGTAAAACATGAATTATGCAGTACCAATGGTTTTTGGTAAGAGATGTAAAGCTCCAAATAACAGAATGTAGGTCATCAAATAGACAAGTGCAAGCTGTTTTATTTTATAAGATGCTGGATGTTAAATTAACTGTCAGTGAAAATACATTAATCTTTTATTTCACTTGTGCTTGATAATTAGGGAAAATGCAACAATTCCAACAAGAGCATTCAAAAGGGAATAAGACTTTATCTTACAGGGCTGATGAAGATTGCAAAGCCATGTGACATTGTAACAAATAGTTTGATAGATAGGTGCCATTGTTTTATCTTCACAAATGTATAAGGTGATTAAACATAAGGGCATGTCACAATTGGCAATCAGGGAAAATGAAATTACACAGCAACCTTCTGTGAGTTGTAAACATATATGTGACACCAACCAAAACATAAAGTTTTGCAAATATTCACCCTAACATAACTAAAAATGAAAGCTATATTAATGGTAAGCTATATTAATGAACAGACAAAATAAAGTAACAAGTTTATGATAGATAGTAAACTGAATGAAAGCTATGTATTTGTTCAATAATTCCATTATTAGATTTTGTTTTAAAAAATCTATAAACTAAAAATATGCAAATCAACAGAAGTTGTTTAACACAAAAAATACAACTATAAATTGAAAACATGGAAATCAATAAAACATTTTAAGAAATAAAATTCAGGAATTACCTATTTTAACGAAAGCCTGCAAATGATCGTCACTGTTACTCATTTTTTCCAATGAACTGAATTATATCATCAAGATCCCCAGAGCTTGTAATGTTTCGATGGCAGTTTATAATGGAAATTGCATTAAGATGACTCTGTCCCACTGATCTTAATGATTCTTCAGTTGTCTGCAAATTTTATTTCAGCTGTACAAGTTGATAATAGAACAGTTAAAACAAGTTTTATACATTTGGTTAACTTTGGGAGAATTTTGGACACAAAGCTATCACTTTTCAGAAATTGTACAAATCAGGAAAAATGATCTAAGGAGTTCTTCACCTTTGATTCTAAAAGTCCAGGACCATGTTGCAATGCAATGATAGTCTGTCAGGATCAATATCGTCTTTAATATCATCACTTCTCTTTGTTCTGAATTGCTCAATTTTAACTAACAGATTAGAAATAAACAGTTTCAAAACTAGAAGAAAGAATTCAATTGAAACATCAGTTGTTTAAAAAAACATTGGATGGTGCATGTGTTTCCAGGTGGCAAACTGAGAAGCACTACCAGAAGCTTAATCTTTTTGGAGTGCACTTTTGGCATGATAGCTGTGGTTCTTGTAAGTGAAGAGATGGACCTTTTTATGAGCCACACAGTATGCTGACATGAGCACAGAAAGCTATGAAATGAATGGAATTACTGCCTCCATATTTTTCGATATTACTGTCTGTGTTTTTCTTTGAATCTTTTAATATGAACATGTCCAAAATAAAAATTTTATATATATATATATTATCATCAGTTTGAAAATGTGTAGCTCAGCTTGCTGTACAGAAACTTTGGGGTGCCTACTGGTACCTAGGAGTTGGCTCCTATGATCATTGACTGGATTTGTCTTATAACACGATCTGTAGATTATGAACTTGAATACTGTTAGCATTTGTAGTCTTAAGGATGAATGAAATGAAATTAATTAATGATGACAGAAGAGAGCTCAAGGAGTCCTTGGCACTTTACAACTATTTGGCATTCTCAGGCTAAGGAGAAACTCTGAAAGAAACCTTAAAGTCTAGTTGACCTAATGGAATGGAATCACAAGACCATGGATTTGGCCATCTTGTCTTGATATGTTTTAAGAGATCTTTGTAAAGCACATTTACATATTCAGAATATTCTTTGAAGGAGGCAACACAGACAGTGTAAATAGAAAAATAATGTTTAATTTTGACTATGGACAGCCAACTGTAATTATTGATTGACAAATTTGATTGTAATTTTCTAAAAAATATATTTTCTTTCATTTTGCATAGAACCCCCAAAACACATATCTTGTCCTCAATCTGCTGCTGTAAGTTTCATTTTCATATTCATCATAGAACAGAAATTTAGTTTGAATACCATGCCCTTTATCAAAATACTGCATAAATATGGTATTGGAAACATTTTGTTGTATTTATCATTACTACCATCTGAGCTTATATAAATGAAAGCACATTTTGAAAGTGCTTCTTCTGCACCTTTCATAATAAAAGGAGCTATTATATTATTCACTATCACTTCAATTATTTAATTTGGCCTAGGAAAACTCCTTAGCAGCACTGGAATCAAAATATTTCTGATATCATTTGGCTTGTTATGTGCTGGAATTGTAATGGAAATGCAAACATAGCCTCTGTTGCTGTACTTTTTCCCCCCCCTTTGACATATCAAATTAAAAAGAAACTAGATAATTGTTTTGTTGTGAAGGAAGAGCATACATCATTTTGTTTGAATGTGGACAAACGATCCTTGAAGTCACTTCTACATCCAGAGCCAATTGAAATGTAGCAACTGAAAACACAATTATATATTATAATTAAAATATTATAAATATAATTCAAATTAATGTCTGTAAAATTTATCTACCAGAATGACTAAATTTTTGAAGTAATAATTGAATTTTATATTACTTTTATAGTTAGCAATAAGCTTCATCATCAAAATGTTCTTTTTTTAATTGAAGGTTGCTTTTTGTATAATTATTTAATTTAATTTTGTGCTCCTTCTCATAATCATTTTGGAACAATTGTTACACACAAAATTGGTACTAAAGCACATGCCCAAAATAATTACAAGTTACTACTTGCACATTGTGCTTCACATAAGAAACAAAAAATATGTATTCATTTCCCCACAGACTGGAGAGAAAAGAGAACAAAACAATGAATCAGGGAAGGATTAGTGAAAGTTGCTCTTGAAATCACAATCTAAGTTATAGTGAAAGGTCCACAAATGATCTTTATTTATTATACAGACTGGCTATGAGATGTTACTGCTGTCTATTGAAGCTCAACCAAATATTTGAATTGTTTAAAATTTGTGATGTTTCTAAAATATGAAATATAAATGAAAATGAAAATCCAAGATTTTGACAATTTTCTAACCATCATGCCAGGTCAGTAATTAATACAATTCTAATTTTCTGATATATATGTGGCAACCTTACATTTGCAATTGTAATAGCCTAGCTACTAGTCCCAACAATTTTGCAGGGAAAAGGGCAAAGTTTTTGTTAACTAAAAACATATTCTGAGCTTCAACTTAAGAGTTTTGCAGTTGATAACATATTTTTATTATAATGTTAGCTTTAATCAGGTACCAAATGAAATGTGGCATGTAAATTACAAAAATTTTGCATGCAAAAAGCTTTGCTAAGAGGCAAGGGAGGAATGCAGGATTTGTTAACACACAAAAATAAAATTGTTAATAAAGAACATTTGTTTTTGTTTGTTGATTGCAAATGTATGTTTTATTTCTGGGAGGTTATTGCTTGTTAAGTTTATAAATTTACTTTCCACAAAGCAAGAAATGTAAATAATGAGGTGCTTTTGCTTAATAGCCCTCCTCCCCATTTTATTTCTTTTCTAGCTATTGAGATGCATATTTTTTCTCTGTATTTTTTATTTGCAGAAGAAGATATCTATGGGAACTATGCAAAGATATTATTGAAATACTTCATAGCAGAAGGAATAGTCTCTGGGCACAGCATATTTGTTGGCAGCCAAGATACAGATGTAAATAAATTGGTATGTTCCACATCAAGTGCTCCATTTTTGTTTTTGTTAATTTTCAGTTTGATTTTTGCAATTGTTTATGAGGAATAACTCAAATTTCACTAATTTTGTTCCATTTACTTTCAAAATAGCATGTCCAAGTATGTGGAACAAAATTAGCAAAATTTCAGTGATTTCCTCATAAAATTGCAAAATTATAACATATTTTTGTGTGAAAGTTCCTACTCTTTAAAACTACACTTATAGTTTGCTGTTTATATAAGACTTTTAACCTCTTGGCTCCTGGCATGCATGTGCCTGCACCTCTCCAAAACAAACACACATATACAGTGCTTATTTTAGGTTTTAAGTTTTATACATATATATAGCTTTAATCACATTTCCAAATAATTTACTAAAACATCTTGCCGAACTAAAGGCAGATGAGACAATCTGTCATAAGCGAAGAAACTTCGCGTAACACTGTACAGTACCTTCTTTATAGAACCTACTATAGTACCAAATATTTTTTCCAAGTAAAGTACTCTACACACACACAGATCCATGCATGCGTGTACACTCGTGCATTCACACAACACACACCAACTTGCATGCAGCTATAATAAAAAGTAAACATTTGAAAGCTGTCACACAAAATACATTATATAGATCTCATTAATTTACCAATACAATTAGAATTAAAGTTAAATAAATTGTACTTACAAAGTTGTAGACAATGGAGTGGTATTATATCCTACAATAATCTATTAAACATATTCACATTTACACCACTTACTTACACAACATTAGGACATGTTTTGGGGGCAATCAGACCTATCAGCTGTTGACCAACCTCAATAACTGATGATGGGTGAATTAAAACTACTTTAAAATCCTGACATTTGCCTCATGCCACATGGTGAAGGAAAAGCAAAGTTGCCAGTTGTAAGCCAGGAACGGGAACGTCTGTGATAGTAAGGAAACTGAAAGAACTGCATGAGACAATCATTGATTTTAACATAATTGGCACTGTTTTTAAATATAAATATTACATTTCCATCTTGCTACCTAATTAGCAGTAACACAAAAGTGTATAAGATGGCCAATGTCATTTATGCACCAAGAATGTAAGTATGAAAAACTCATGTTCCATCATGACAATGCTGCCTTTTACAATACCCAGACAAGGGGAAGTGAAGTTGACCAACTCTGATTGGCTGAAATTCGGTGATATGTACATGGGCTGGCATGCCATAGCATTTTCTTAGAAACTTCCTGCTCCTAAATAATAACTAACTTTCAGAGTCCTAAAGTAATTTTAAATCAATTATAGTTGTATAATTCTTATGGGTATGTTTCACTGTTCCTAATTAGTACGGTTTTTATATCAGTGTCAAAACAATTTGGCCATATAAAGAAAGGCAAAATTTAAAGTTGCCCCTGTATTTTTCATTTTGGAGAGCCAAATGGATAGATATGACCATTTTTCTTGTTGGCTGTATTAGGAATTTTGTGAGAAAGTCTGACTTAAACATAAATTACAAGTGTAGATCCCTTTTTTTTTCTTTTTTTTAAGCAGTGATACCTTTTTTTTGTTCATGTGTTCCCTCAGGGGCCCAATTCTTGGGTATGGGAAGTAGTCACCCCGAGGCACCCAAGCTGCTTCCATAGGTCCAAGCATAGCGTGTTTGACTCATTTCAATTTTGTCTCCATTTTCATTTTTATTCGTTTTACTTCCCTGTTCTTTGTCTGAAGTATGCCCGCGTGTTTGACACGGTAAAAAGTGACTGGGTAATGACTTAACTCCCACCACTGGGTTATCATGTAGGACAGGAGCGCATCCCCTGGTAAATGGCCGGGGAGGGGCCATTACATGAGCTATTATACTTCCTGCAAGCGATTGGGTCCCTTTACCTATACTCAGGAAGTTGTGGCCCTGAGGTTACTTCGTTCAGGCCAGGACAAGTAACCTAAGCCGGGTGATGCCCAGGAAGCAGCCTGCCATCAGAGGCAGTTGCAATGGTGGAGGATTTAATCGCTATGGTACAAGATAATAGTCATACACAATTTAAATGCAAAAGAGTTGACATCAAAGAAGTATGCGAGAAGTTTTTTCCTCGCTACTTAGTGCTGAGTCGTACGAAGATGGTCAGTCGTTTACAAAGGTAAACCCATTTATAATTCAGAAGGGCATTGATGCCATAGCTGGACCCATTCCGTCTACATAATGGACCACTTTTGGTGGAGACACTTGGGCTGTCTCAAACCAACTCATTGCTCAAGACGACGCTACTCCACGGTTATCCCATCCATGTTGAGCAACACAAGACATTGAATTCGTCGCGAGGAGTTGTTACTACCAATGTACTAGACGGAATGTCCGACCCGGAAATCCAGAGTTGTCTGGAAGACCAAGGGGTCGTCACATTTGTTTATCGTGTACAGGCAAGGAAAGAGGGGATATTACAGCCGATCCGGACTCTTTTCCTCACGTTTGACAGGGTTGAATTGCCGCAGAAGATAAAGGCGGGCTACGAGTTGATTGAAGTGCGCCCGTATATCCCGAGCTCGTTGCGATGTTTTCAGTGTCAACGTTTTGGACACACTCGCATATCATGTAAGAGTGCCGTCTCGATCTGTGCAACCTGCGGTCAAGGATGTCATGAGGGAGCTTGTACATCCGCTCCTGTCTGTGTCAACTGCCGCGGTGATAATCCAGCCTCGTCCCGCGACTGCCCTCGTTTTAGAGAGGAGCGCTGCATTCAGGAAATCCGGGTAAAGGAAAAGCTCTCCTTCACTGAGGCCCGGAAGCGATACCAATCTCGCCAACCTATGGTACCTAAGACCGGTACATATAGCACTGCAGCTCCTTCTGCGGTCAAGAAGTGCGATAGCAGTACGCAGACTTGCAACCTTGTCTTTACACGCCCAGTTCTCCGAAGCGCTCTACAGAGAACCCGAATCCGGTTGTTTTTAATGCCCCTGAAATAAAGTTGAAGGTGAGCTACACGAGAACTGACTTTTTGAAATAGACAATTCCTGTTGGAAGAAAAAGAACCCTTCTCTTCCTCAGAGGTCCAGCTATATCTGCGTCCAACTGATTCCAGATGTTGGAATAGGTGGATACCTCTCAGCGGGAGAGCCCTCCCTCTGAGGACGCCATGGAACAGGATGTACTTACTCCAGGCAAACTACTGAGCCCCACGCGACTGAAGAAAGGACATTTGATTCGTCCTGGGCCTAGCAAAAAGTAAGGTGTTATTTTTGTTTATTTGAACTCTTTTAACAATGGCTATCCTTTAGTGGAATGTGCGTGAACTCCGCAGTCGAAGACCTGACCTGGAGTTACTTTTACGCTCGACTGACTCTCCGCTTGTGTGTCTCCAAGAGACCAAACTTCGCCCACGAGATTCTTTCACTTTACGCGGTTACTCTTCGGTGAGATTCTACCTTCCTCCCGAAGATGGCACTTCCGTGCATGACGAAGTTTTAATTCTCATCCGAGATGACGTATACAGTACTCCATTCAACCTCTAGAATCCTACACAAACTGCTGCAGCAACCGTTCACTTCTCTGGCCTTAGTTTTTCCATCTGCAGTATTTACTTGCCTGCATGGTACTGTCACAACGGCTGATCTTGATTATCTCTTTTCACAGCTACCACTCCCTGTCCTACTTTTGGGGGATTTTAATGCGCACCATCGCTATGGAGTTCCACCACAAGGTGTGCAAGGGGTATTCTGTTAGCAGACTTTCTAGATAGCCACCATCTTATTATTCTCAATACTGGTCAACCTATTTTTATTTCTGATGGTACTCACAGCTTTTCAAATTTGAATTTATCCTTTTGTTCTGCTACGCTCGCTGTACATTTTACCGGAACGTCATCTCTGATTTATATTCTAGTGACCATTTTCTGTGTCAGATACACGTACACACTTCATACGCACATTCTCAGCGCGCGCCAAGATGGCTTGTTGAAAAGGCGAATTGGCCTCTCTTTCGATCTATGGCCGTGTTTTCCGGGTGTGAGTTTCCATCCATCGACGTCGTTATTGAGCACCTCGAAACGGTCTTCATTGCAGCCGCAGATCAAGCAATTGGTCGTTTTGCCACCTCAGACGCTTTCCGGTTCCTTGGTGGCCCGATGAATGCCAGGATGCTTTGCGTGCACGTCGAGGTGTTCTATGAGTTTTTCGTCGTCACCCTACTTCAGCAAATGTGATTCGCTACAAACAACTGCTAGCCAAATGCCGTCGAGTGATTAAGGATAGCAAAAAGGCGTCTTGGATTGCTTTTACCCCCTCTTTTAACCGCACAACGCCTTCATCTGTAATTTGGGAAAAGCTACGCCGTGTTGCAGGCAAACCTAGATTTATGCCTATACCCGGTCTTAGGATATCAAATCGAGTGCTTACTACGCCGATTGAGATAGACAATATTTTAAAACGCACTTTCGCTGACGTTTGGAGCTCCGCCAATTACCCTCCTCCATTTCGCACATTAAAGGAGCAGGTTGAGTCGATAGGTTTCTCTTTTGCCTCCGACCATCAGGAGAGCTATAATGTCCCGTTTATCTCCAGAGAATTGGAGCATGCTCGTTCTACCTCTTGGCATTGCGCACCGGGGCCAGATGGCATTCATGTTGCTATGTTGCAGCATTTGTCAGCAGAAGGCAGGCCTTTTTTGCTCCAGATTTTTAATTCTGTTTGGTGCAATGGAACATTTCCAAGCACTTGGCGAATGACCACCGTCATACCCATACCGAAACCTGTGAAGGACTCACACTTTCCTTGCAGTTACCGTCCGATTTCCCTCACCAGCTGCGTCTGCAAGATGATGGAACGCATGATTAACGGGCGGCTTATGTGGTGGTTAGAGTCGAGGTTATTAACGAACGCTCAGTGCGGTTTTCGGCGTCATCGTTCCTCAGTCGACTATCTTGTATCTTTAACCACCTACATAATGGACGGTTTTGTACGAAAGTGCCAAACGATCGCCGTATTCTTTGATCTGGAGAAAGCCTATGATACTTGTTGGAAAAGCGGTATCCTACGAACGCTTCATGATTGGCATATATGTGGTCGTATGTCTGTTTTTATTCAGGAGTTGATGAAAGACTGGATTTTTAATGTTTGCGTGGGATCAGTTTTATCATCTAGTTTTATTCAAGAGGACGGTGTACCCCAGTGCTCGATACTTAGTTGCACACTGTTTGCCATTGCGGTCAATTCCATCAATGAGTGTTTACCGCCAGGAATACAATCGTCGTTGTTCGTGGACGATTTTGCCGTCTTTCTTTCCTCTCAGAGAATTTGTCTTTTGGAACGCCGCCTCGAATGCTGTCTCGACTGCCATTAGCTTGGAGTGTAAATCACGGGTTCCTTTCCTCCGCAGAGAAGACCGTCTGCATGAACTTCTGGCGCCATAAGGAGTATCCTCCACCATCTCTCCTTCTTGGTCCAGACGCTCTTGCTTTCGCAGACGAAGTTAGGGTTCCTTGGTATGGTATTTGATAGGAAATTATGGTGGTCAACACATATAGCATAACTCAGAGGCAAGTGTGAACTTTCTCTTTGTATTTTACGTATTTTAAGTGGCACATCTGGGGGAGCTGACCGGACTATTCTTTTACGTTTTTACCACTCTCTCATCCGGTCCAAACTGGATTATGGCTGTGTTGTTTATGACTCTGCACGACCTTCCGTTCTTCGTCGCCTTAACCCCATTCATCGCCGGAGTATCCGTGTCGCCATTGGAGCATTTCCAACCAGTCCTGTGTCAAGTTTATGTGTGGAGTCTGGAGAACCTCCATTGTTTTACCGTAGGGATCTTTTTACCCTTGTTAATTGATTTGGGGTTTTATTATAACATTCTATACCAATTCAAGACAATTTTTTTTTAAACTCTTGCAGCTGTGTCTTAGAACCCGTCTTTTGTTTGTTGTTTACCATATTACCCTTGTTATTTGTTTCTGGGGGTTTTATTGTTACACTGTACAGCATTGTAAGACTGCTGTATTTTCAGCTCTTGCTGATGCATTTTATTACCAGTCTTTTGATTGTTGTTGATCTTTTTACCTTTGTTATTTGTTTGGGGGGTTTTATTGTTACAATTTTAAACCATTACAAGACTGTTGTGTTTCCAGCTCTTGCAGCTATGTTTTAGTAACAGTCTTGTTTGTTGTTGACCATATTACCCTTGTTATTTGCTATGGGTTATATTTTTTTGCCGAATGTGTTATTTATTTCATACGCTGACTTTGTGTAAGGTACATATTTATCTATTTATTACTTTACTTTTGGCGCAGTTTTTAGTATGTTTGGGCCTAATGACCTCATAAGTTTTGCGCCCCTTAAACAATAATCATTATAGTTCATATGTAGACTCTTCCAATAAGGTGACATGGGCTCAACCTTTCTCAAAGAGAACTGGCTGACACAGCCAAAATATCTTGGTTTGTGTTTGGGAAAAAAAGTGAAGGAACAAATGCCTCTGAATAAAGAATGCTAGCTCTGAACTCCCCAGCTTCATAGTCCTTTGAAGAATACAAACAACACGCAACTCACCCAGTTTACATTCTGTTGCTATTTGCCAAAGTAGTGGGCCATATAGTTTTTGTATCTGGGATTTTCACAGTGAAATATGTTATAATATGACAAATTATTGTTACGAAATCACTCAACTTTCACTAATTTTGTTCCACTTATTAGGACATGTTTCAAAAGCGAATGCCTCCATCTTCAGTTTGGTCCTACTGGCTGCTTCCCAGTGTGGTAGCCACAGAGTGACATCTTAATACCAAACTGGGAAGCGGCCAGTGGGACCAAGCTGAAGATGGAGGCAATCGCCTTTGAAACATGTCCAAGTAAGTGAAACAAAATTAGTGAAATTTGAGTGATTTTGTAACAATAATTTGTCATAGTAGGCCATAGCTTGAAATTATGGAGATAAGAGATAATTATGGAGATATGGAGATATTTCTGAATCAATAACCTTAAGTAATGCTACTTCACTTTTTTTTAATTCCTATGCTGTTCCGAATTCAAAATGAATATCAGAGATATTTTCTTCTGTATTTGTAATTTCTATTGATCACATGATTTGGTTTTATGCAAATAAAGGATCTCCAAAAAAGTGTAACACAACTTCATACAATTTAAGGAACAATTTTTTTTTTATTTTGAAAAGTGTTTAACGCCTGTTTTAACTACTGAGACACCACAGGCAATGGACACTGGTGATACATGAAATGAAATGATATATTGGGAAAGATTTTTTAGAAAGAAAACGTTCCAGGCCTAAGTTGCCTAAGTTTAGGGTACCGAGCAAAACCTGGAAAAAACCTGTCAGGGAGGACGTTCCTGGCAGGATTTGAACCCCAGACCTCCGCACCTTAACAACCTCAACTACCCATGGAGGTTTAAGGAACAATGAAGATTATTTAAGACCAACTTTTAAGGGAACACTGAATAACCATTGATTAGATAGCATGAGAAAATAATTATACAGGAAATTGTGTGCAGAAATCAAGTATATAGAACAAACTAACAAAAATGCTAGCCATAAATGTGATTCTAGTGGAAAATAGATTTTATAATCTGAAGGACTTTAAAAGCATAAAAAAGTATAGCTGTAAATGAAATAGGATAAGTTATTCCTCAGTGTATTCAGCATAGACATGATGAGTCTTTTACACCTTTTCAATGTAAGATAATTGATTAAAATGTAAATTGGAACTTGCACAGTGAAGCCAATTATATAACAGATGTTATTGTATGATTTAGTTGAACTACACACTCTTAATGCAAATGTTCTCAAAACCGGTTCTATACATTATGACAAGTAAGTGAAGCATTAAGAGTGTATACTTCAACTAAATCATAATATCAATTGTAAGATTATTAGTTTGAAAATTTACTTGTATAGATATTTATAGAATATATATACAGTATTTATTATTTATATTTATCATTTCTAAAAAAATTGTATATTTTATACTCACATTTTTAATAATGATCATGATGTATCCTCTATTGTATACAAAAGAATGAAATAAATGCATTGATCATTTAATCTTTTTAGTAGCAGGTATTTAAATATTATCTCAGCTGATGTCATCAGCAGTTAGTTTGGAAAAATCTTCCCCCCTCTTCAAATTCAGGAACATCAGTTGAAATAAGTAAGAAAAATAAAAATGAGCATTTTGATTTTGTGAAAATGAAATAAATATGAATGCATTATAATGCACATCAAATTAAAGCCTCTATCAAATACTTTTAAAATTATACCAAAATAGGTCTGCAGATCTAATAGTTTTTGAGTTAGGAGCATTTTTATTCTTGAAAGATTTGGATCAGTTTTCATTTTTGGAAACCTAAGAACAAGAAACCAATACAGTCAAAAATCTTGGAAACTGTAGTATTTGTAAATACCCTTAGCACTTCCAAATATAAAATATGTACAGAAATTTGAGCTATTAACATTAAAAAATTAATGAAAAATAAGTAACTGCAATTCTATTTATTGTCTGTGCTGAATAAGTAATTAGCTATCAAAAAATGTTTAAGTGATAACACATTAAATATAGAAATATGTAACTTTCTCTAAAGGTATCTTGGACTTCCAATGATGGGTTTCCCAACTCATCCATTACCGAGCTTCTCCCTGGGATGACTCCAGATCAATCATTGCATAGTCATCTCAGATTATCCTGGTTATTGTATGAACTCAGCTGCATGTGCATGAAATTATTTTTGCTTCCATACCATGGGTCCCAATTGTGTGTAAGCTGCTGTATAAACAGATTGCAGCAATTGTGTTATGGACTTAGAATGAATTATTAGGAATGCTCTATATAAAATGTGCTAGAAAATGGTTTAAATGAGTGCAGTATATTTTTATTTTCATATCTTCATTGTTTTATATATTTAAAATTTGCTAGTTATTCCTTTGAAATATTATCTTTCACTGGTCCACATGCAATATACTTGGATGTATTGCTGGTCCACAAAGCTAAGCTGCACCCACTAAATCTTCATATGTGGGGAGTGTAGAATGTGACCTATAAATACCTGGAACCATTGTTTTGGCTCTTGAAAATATGAATCGAAAATGCTACTTGTATTAGTAACTATAATTGTCCATTGTGCTTCCCTCTTAAGCATACCAGTTTTGAAAAATGTTCCATTATTTTATTTTTCATTATTGAGTTATAGGCTCATTTTAATATCTGTGCACTAGCTTAGTGCAAATACAGTTTGAAACTCTTCAATGTGAATTTTATATCTCCCATCCATTTGCTCTTAAAAGTTGGTAGACATGTTGAAATTTATGTATAATGGTTCCACTTTTTAACATCTGTTTTATACTTTGAAGAAATTATCAGGCTGCTATATATCTATTTATTATTCACACTATCATTTCTGTCTTTGATTAGATCCAGGAATTGCCAGCACCAGTGAATCAGGAAGTGAATTCATCAATAGGAGGTGACATAGATGAGAAAATGACAATTGCTTGGCGATATCAGAATATCCGCACAATGGAATACTTAGATAACAGTGCAATGTTTGGGCACAACTTTGATTTGAATACTAGATTGGATGCTGAGACCATTAATGGTGCAGATATATGTTATTGGAGGAGAAATGATGTTGATAGTAATGAATGCAGCAAGCAAGGTAATGTACCATAACATATTTTTGCTCCTTCCTGTATGTAATTTAGTATCTTATACAAAAGAGATTAGATATAAACTTGGGAGAAATACTTAAATGTAAATTGGAACTTGCACAGTGAAGCCAATCATATTAATTGATATCATTATATGATTCAATTGAACTACACACTCTTAAAGCTTCACTTACTTTTCATAAATGTATGGAACCGGTTTCGAGAACATTTAGTTCCCATCTTCAGCCAGGCTAAAGTTCAACTGTCGGATCATTCGTTGAGCTGTGGTAATATATATTCTGCTCTGGTGGCAGTGTGATAAACTTGTAGTTTATGTTTTCATCCCCGACAATGTCGAAGTTCATTATGCTGTCTTTGTAATTGTAGATGTAGATTTTCTCCCAGGTTGCTAATTCCGTAGGTCCTTGTACTGATTTTAATAATTTTGTTTTATTTATTATGTCGTGATTTTGTGTCCAAAAATGATATGCCACTGCTGATTTCTCTATTTGCTTGTACTTTATGTTCCTGAAATGTTCCTTTAACCGTGTGCCTATGTTTCTCTTTGTTTTCCCTATGTAGATTTTTTCACATTCATAGGGAAAACAAAGAGAAACATAGGCACATGGTTAAAGGAACATTTCAGGAACATAAAGTACAAGCAAATAGAGAAATCAGCAGTAGCATATCATTTTTGGACACAAAATCATGACATAATAAACAGACCAAAATTATTAAAATCAGTACAGAGACCTATGGAATTAGCAACCTGGGAGAAAATCACATCTACAAATACAAAGACAGCATAATGAGCTTCGACATTGCTGGGGATGAAAATATAAACTACAAGTTTATCACACCGCCACCAGAGCAGAATATACATTCCCACAGCTCAACGAATGATTCCATAGTTAAACTTTAGCCTGGCTGAAGATGGGAACTAAATGTTCTCGAAATCAGTTCCATACATCTATGAAAAGTAAGTGAAGCTTTAAGAGTGTGTAGTTCAACTGAATCATATAATGATATCAATTAATATGATTAGCTTCACTTTTCAAGTTCCAATTTACATTTAAGAAGTAAAACTTAAAAAAACTGTACATTGGGCAATATTATGTCACATCAGAATAGCTTTAGAAATCAAGAAAAATCACTTAAGCAATTTGTTGTATCAACATATGTAATTTTTAAATTAGATTAGTATTTTGGCAATCTAAAGACAAGCTTTGTACAGTATTTTTAATGGGTTACCTATGCTTTCACACAGTTGTAAGGGAACTTAAACCAAAAATCTTCTGCAATTAATCATGTTATCGTTGTTAGTGTTCCTTCCTAAATATATGAAGAGTTTGTTCACCTTTGTATAGAAAGGGTTAAAGGGTCATAAAAGACAGGGAGCAAACTTGCATATATAATGGAATGCAGCTATGTTTGGGCTAATTAAAGCTACTTTTAACCTGTCGAAATTTTTACTTTATGATTTGTTCTTACTATGTTTTATTTTGACGTGCTTTCTTAAAGGGAAATGCAAGCTATTCATTATCTACTAAGAATTTGTGGTTATGTTCACAAATATTTTGAAGTGTAAAAAGCACGTGGGCTTTATTAACAGTTAAGATAGATGTGAGATAGAATAAGTGATGCTAACAAGTTATCTAAGATTATGATAAAAAAGAGCCTTAAAGGGCTGTATCAGATAAACTGCAAAGTCCTAATAGAAACTTGTTTGGGAAAGTAAGAAAATGACTTTGGACACTTTATTCAAAACTTGTAATCAGGTTTATATACAGTGATAACTTTTTCACCTCTGATTATGTCTTAACTGTTATTGTTATTGCACATTGTAACAGATAGAGATAGGCGTTGATTTCTGATTAATTCAATGAAATTTTGCTTATGCAAATAATGTTAAAAGATATGAACATCAATTTAAAACTTTAAAATAGAATGTTTTATATTGGGTTAGCTAAACAGAAGAAATCTATTGGGATTGCTCACTTGATATAAAAATTTGTTATTCAGCAAATTTGAGGCTACTGATTGCAGTAGTGACAGTCACTCATTTCAAAAATAGCAATAACAAATATGGGGTGTTGTCCACTTTTACACACTTCATCCTCTTATTGTCTCCAGTATTTAAATGAAGAAATGTTTGTTTATATGTTTACGGAATGTTGGAATCCACACAGTGAAACTTTTGTTAATCTTATTTTGATTTAAAGTAAATAAAAATCATGTCGTCACATTAAAACTCTCTTTAAGTTTCACAAACACACTTATAAAATGTTTGTTTACTGTACAGGTATATTCATTTGTGTGTGTGTGTGTGTGTACAATAATAAGAAAATTAATAAAACATAAAAAATGTCATTATTCCTGACAGGGCAGTTCTAGTGCTCTCTCTCTCTCTCTCTCTCTCTCTCTCTCTCTCTCTCTCTCTCTCTCTCTCTTTTTTAATCTTTAACATCTCAGGTCATCAGTGTCCCATTCAACTCAGGGCGTGAAATGGCCAACAAATTTTGCTCAGAGGCCTCTCTTTCAGGCTTGAGGTTCTGTTACGTGCCGTAAATGTATGACACAAGACCCACAGCTTTACTTCCCTTCTGAAGGAAGCCACACTTAGGATTTTTATGCTTGGGTATAGGAGGCAATTTTCCAGTCCTCCGCAGTGTTAACTATAAATAGCAAAGAATTGGTGAAGAAATGTTGTTCTGCCATTTGTATTTTGCAGGTATTCTTGAGGAATGATAGCGTAATATTATGGACATAGTCATTTGGGATAACATATTACAGGTTCATCATCACAATCTTCAATTTTACAATTGCTTTTTTTAGCTGCAACATTGTTTTTAGAACATTGCTAAAATCTATTATTTGCTCTTCTACTTTTAACCACATTTCTGCCAAGTGTATATGCTCATGTTTTGAAAATGATTTGAGCATAACTTGTATAAACTACTGAATCATTAAGAATATTCTGTCATATAACGTTTCTTCTTATTCGTGTGTGGTAACATTATTTCTGAAGCAATATTCAAGTCTGTGAATTGCAAGTTTTTACTGCCTCATAAAATAAGCATTTATGGTTGACTTTATGGTGTAGTTTTTGGAGGAATAACTTTTGTGTGAATTACTTTGCCATTCAGTGATTACTCTAAATCCTCATCAACAAATATTTCATCGATAGTTGTCCAATCCAAGAATCAAGCAATAATAAAATTTGTTCATTTACAATTGGAATGAAAATGTTCATCAGCCATTGTTTAAAGAGGTTTTAATTAAGTTTTTCAGAACTATTATCAATAATAAAGTTAAATGGTATTGGTCATTCTATAGCTTGTTTTACTTTTGGGCTAAATTCTGCTTTTTGTTCTTGAATACAGATATGCATTTGAGTACCAAGAATTCCAACTGATATGTGAATCTGGACAGTGTATGAATGCATAATGGATGCCATTGATTGAACCACAGCAACTGTATGCTTTTCACCAATATTTGATAGCATTCTTTCTCTAGTTTTTTTAAAATCGTGATTGATCTATACTATAAATACTATTAGCATACAGTGTACATCTTTAATTAAGGTATTTACTCTTTGTATAATTTCTCTCCTGGAAACAGATTCTGTTATTTTTCTTGAATAATTAAATATTCTTTTTAAAAATGTTATAGAAAAGATTTTGAAGTAAGAAAGGTGATATTGTAATTATCCTCAACAGTGAGATTATAGCTGTGAATAGTCAAACTGCTTCCCTGTATTCTTTATATGAATTAAATATATTTATCTTTATTACAAACTCTAGGTCATAAATGTATTTCAAAAAAGCCAATAGCTTTATAAGCATGTGCTGCATTTGAATTCCTTAGCTGTAGATGTTATGAAATGTTTAGGTTTCTTTCTTTTAACTGTTTACAGCATTCATGGGTCCTCCTATACTTATTATTACATCATCTGTAAATTCAGCTCTTCTAATTTTTTCATAGGAAAATAATTCATACTCATTTGTTGACAGTCCTTCCTCACATTCACTTTCACCTACAGTTTCCTCAAACTATTTCAGTTTCATTGTTAGAACCATTTAGCTCAAATAATATCTTTGTAAATACTGAATCATCAGTTCATTCCCCAATCACATCATCAAACATTTTTTTCTTTACCTTTTAAAACAGACATGACATTGTTGGATTGTTTCATGTATCCTATCAGTAAAATAAAATAAAAAAGAATGTAAAAAATCTATCTCAGTTCATTATATTATGCAGAATATAACACTTTATTTACTTCAATCATTTCCTGTCATTCCCAGGTAAGCAGAAGAATAATTTTATTTTATCTTGTGCAAATTTACCCTCTTACTAATCAGTTGCAAAGAAATAAACCAAAAGAACTGGACTTCACCCTCTACTTGAAACTTAACTGCAACAGAGCCAAGTGCAACTACTGCACTAAAGCTGTTCACAAACATGACCTATGTAACAGTATTTCAGGGCATTATAATTTTAAAAAAAACTAACATTTCCAAAATGAGTGATTGTCAGCTGCCTCAAATTAGCCACCTTATAGCTTTTCATAATAATCAAGTGATCCCAATAGAGAAATTTCCCTGATAACAGCTGACTGGTTTACTGCCTGACTGTCACTGGCGAGAGAAATACAAAAACAATCTTATCCCCTCCCTATGTCTTCAACATAACATAATTTTGACATCATATTGAATATACAGTACACATAACACACAGTATTTTTTTTTTTTTTTTTTAAATGATCAGGCACCACAATGTGAAGATCTATTGTGCCTGATGAAGGATGATAGAAGATAATTGGCTGGATGTGTTCAGGGCACTTTTTGGCCTAAGTTTCCCATATATTCATCTAAAGAACTGAGGGAAAACCCCTGAAAATCCTTCAGTTAGGAAACTAACCCTACCAGGAATTGAACCCTGGCCTGCTAATGTGGGAAACCCAATTGTATGCTAAATTATAGTGGTGGGTACATTGAAGTGATAAAGTATAGAGGAAGTGTCATAAAACACTTTTATGAGAATGTATAAAAAAATAACAGTTAATTTTATAACATGCATAAAGATTTTTTCATTGAAATTCCCTTCAACTTCAAAGTATTTCCCCTCTACAACTATTACAACTATTCTAATAATTTATCCATTGTTCAAAATGCTTGCTGAACTCTTTCTGTTCAGAATATCCGTGATAACACTGTTCCCAGGAAGAAGTGAAAGTCACAAGGTGCAAGGTCTGGAAAATATGGTGGGTAAGGCATGACCATGATGCCCAATTCATTGATGACACGTAGTGCAGGTTTGATGAGCAGGTGTAAAGTCCATCCTATCCAGACAATATATGGTTGTATCTGAATAATTTATCTGTTCAGTGGCCCCTTAATCCATCCAGTAATATGATGTTGCCTATCTGCAATTATTATAAAGTGGTCTTCTAGCACAATAATGTTAATTGTGGTAGTCCTGTTCACATATTTCAAACACAATTAATCCAATTAGATTTTTTATTTGGGGATATTTATAGAACCTAGTGTACTAGCACATTTTTAATATAGTAGAAGGTATTGTCACTGCAAGTGCTGCATTAACCCCATAATTATTATTATTAGGTTTAACAATGCTGTTTAACATCTTTGGTCATTAGCATTCCATTTGAATCAGGGCATGAAATGGCCAATAACTTTTACTCAGGTCTTCTTTCAGGCTTGAGGTTCTTTTATATCAGTAAATTTAGAACTTGGGACCAACAGCTTTACTTTAATTGCAAAGGAACCATACATAGGATTTTTTGTCCCAAAAAAAGCGATCAACCCTGACTGGGTTTGAACCTGCGACCTTGGATCTATGAGACAAGTATGGTTACCTGTAAACCACCAGGACTAATTAAGCTATCTGCACAACACCACAGTAAAATATTATTGTATTACTATTTAAAAATTATGTTAACCCTCCATCATTTTCTTTTTGATTTGGTTTATTTATGGATGCTCTTTAACATCTCAGGTCATCAGCGTCCCATTCAAATCAGAGCGTGAAATGACTGACAAATTTTGCACAGAGGCCTCTTTTTCAGGCTTGAGGTTCAGGCATGCCGTAAAAGTACGACACAGGACCCACAGCTGTACTTCCCTTCCAGAGGAAGGCATACTTAGGACTTTTATGCCCAAAAATCCATTGGTTCTGGCCGGGATTGAACCCGCAATCTTGGGTTTAGGAGGCAAATATGGCTATCACTACACCACCAGGACTGACCTTCTTATCATGAAAAGTTGTTGTTTAATGCCTTGATCTGGCATTAAGATCAGCTTGCTTTCCAGTATGTAATACAGCATTCTCTGTAAATAATGCACCACAAGTCTTCAGGTGATTTTCATTCTTTGCTTCTTGAATGCTACAAAGGAAACATGATGGTGAAGATAGTATTCCTAGTGTCTTGCTAAGGAACAACAACTTTAATATAATGAGTAAAACAGTCCCCCAATCTGAATTTCCAGGTGGGGGCAACTTCAGATAAATCTCACCAAATATCTTGAAAAATATTTAGTAAAATAAAATGCATTACATGCATCAGATATCCCCTTTGATATAATTGAAATTCAATTTATGTTTGTTTACAGCAAATGTAGTTTAAACATTATCAAAGGTGAAAAAGCTAAGTGGGCCACCCATTTAGTGAAAGCTATATTCCACATCTGAATTATTTCCTAAAACATTGCCAAATTTAAACTGTTAATAGAATCAATAAGGAATGTTATAGTGCTATGATATAATTGCAAAGGGAAATCTGCACAAAGCATATAGAATGGGGAGAATTGTAATGAATGTTGATTGAGCCTTGGGTTAATGCTCAAATCAGTCAAATTGTAGGCACCAGACAAGATAGGACATCCCATAAAATTTATAGCTGGTAAAGGGTCATATCTTTTATTTTTCATTTGATGGCATGTGCAGTTTTATGAAGTAGCAGACTTCCTGGGATTGGTGTCTATAGTATGTTGCTTGATCTCCAATTGTACTACACCTTTGTGGTATGAAGTTTCACACAATCAGCACTATATATGTTTTTATGCCATAATAATGAGGCAACACTTGGAAAACAGGCTACATGCAAATGGAGTTTTGTTGAAAATGAACTTCTACTTTTTTTTCAGTCAAAGGCAATTGAAGATATCGTTAAGAAGTGGATAGTGATAATTCATGTTTTGATTTAGAAAACAGTTGCTTCAAAATAATGCTCTTTCACATTCATGCATAGCAATGGACAATACAGTTTGTCATTTAGCAAGCTTAGTTGGTAGTTACACCCAATATTGAAAAGAGTGAAATAATGGGGAAACCATGGTGTAAAATAATAAAAATGCATACACCTGTGATGAGACTAATAACTTATGGAATAAATAGGTAATAAAGTTGTCTTTATCCCTTACCATTGCATATTTAATGCCACCAATTTAGTTTGCTCTGAGGAAAACATTTTGTAAGGAAAGGAGAATATACTATTGTGACTTGTGGTGAAACAATCCTTGAAGAAACCATGAATTTGCTGATTGAAAAATTAGAGGGGAGTCTACTATTATGCTAAAGAAAGGAAACACAAGAAGCAGTTGTCAGTGATAAGTACATATAAACAACTTGAGTAATAAGTTAGTAGGTTTTATTCAATAAATAGATCTTGTTTATTGAGATATTAAATTCAGGTTCATAATTAGGACAATGACAATAATAATGAATGTCCTGAATCTGAGATAACAGACAAGGATAACACAGTTGTTCATATGTATTTTATTTGTGAAAATTTTCTGTAATAAGTATATAATATATACTTAATTGTGATCATAATATGCATGTTTTACAATTTTTATAACTTTATAGTAAATCACAATCTTGTAATAAGCATAACAAATTATTATTGAGGAAATCACTCAAATTTCACTAATTTAGTTCCACTTACTTGGAACAAATACAAATAAAAATACAAATAGCTGCCGAAAGGAAAGTGTTGCAAGTTGAAAAAATGAATCATTACAAAGTCATAAGCGATTTGGATTTAAAAACTTATGAGCTACATTTAAAACTAGTACCTCTATTAGGCAGAATCTTTTGGAAAAATCTTGAAGAAAATTTTTTTGAGATTAGAAACGCCCAAGTAAAACAAAAATGGCAGGCTATAAATAAAAAACTGGACAACCTTCGAGAGAAACAGCAAAATATTAAAACTAGGAAAGAAATTAAAAACAACAAAATAGAAAATGTCATAAACAGATCAAACCAAAACTTTTCGGAAAAAGAATTGCAACTATTAAACGTAGGATTAAATTCTTGTATAGATTACTCCAGAAATACAGAAGAATATGTAGCAGATATAGAAATAGCGATTTTTAACAAACCTGAAGAAGAAAAAAGCATCATAAGATCACAATGTGCAAAAGTACTAAAGCAAATAATAAAAAAAGAAAATAACCAAAAAGTGACATATCACAGGATACTCAGGTCTTTAAAAGAAAAGGGCATCATTTACAGTAGGGCTGACAAAGGAAACAAAATTGTGATAATGAATCAGACAGATTATGAAAACAGTATGTACAATTTACTAACCAGCCAAGATTATGAAAAAATGCAAACAGATCCTACACAAAAATATATCAGTGCAGTAAAAAAACAATTAATAGAAGTAACAATTCTGAGTGAAGAAGAAAAAAAGAAGATCATACCTGACAACCCTACAACACCTAGAAACTATGGCCTACCAAAAATACATAAACCGGGCAACAAAATGAGACCTATTGTAGATACAATAAATTCACCTACATACAATTTAGCCAATTGCCTTTTAAAAAAAATTAATACCTTGCCAAAATACAAAAGCCAAAGCATAAAGAACTCATCAGAACTAATAGATAAAATTAACATGTGAAATTGGAAAATAGGGATCTACTAGTTTCGTATGATGTGGTCTCTATGTTTCCTAGCATCCCCAAAGAAAATCTGATAGTGGTCATACAGAAATGGCTAACCTCAATAAACCTACCTAGAGAAGCAATAGAACAATATGTGAACCTCACCAAAATTTGCATCAACCAAACCTACTTCACATTCGGAGGCAATAGTTACACACAAAATAAGGGTCTAGCAATGGGAAACCCATTATCACCATTCTTAGCAGATATCTACATGAGTTTTTTAGAAATAAAATTAATTGAGGCTTTTCCATATACATACAAATGTTGGTACCATTATGTTGATGATGTCTTTGCAATAGTAAATGAAAAATGGAAAGAGGATACAATAAAACTGCTCAACCTGCAAGACAGCAGTGTTAAATTTACAATGGAATTGGAAAACAACACGATTCTTCCTTTCTTGGACATAAAAATTATAAAAAATGGCAATATACTGGAATTTGGCATATTCAGAAAAGATACCCACACAGATAATTACATAAAAAACAACAGCCTCAACCCAATACAACATAAACATGCCATAATCAATAGCCTCACATTCAGATTAACAAACCTTCCAATAAGCAAGACAGAATACAAATTGGAGTACCAAAAATCATAGAGATAGCACAGAAAAATGGTTACACAACAGATCTGGTCAACAAGAAAATAGAAAAATTCAAAAAGAAAAAACGAATAAAAGATATCACCACACTAAAAGGCTACAAAGGGGATCAGATATATAAAAAATTCACATTCCACCCATGGGCACACCAAAAATTCCAAAAAATTTTTAAAGAGGCAAACACCATTTTGGCTCCAGTAAACAAATGTAGTTTAAAAAACCTCCTAAAAATGAACACAAAAGACAAAATTCCTCCAGAAAAACAATCAGGCATTTATGAAATTGCTTGCAAAGATTGCAGTATGAAATATATAGGCAAAACAAAAAGAAATATCTCCATACGGTTTAAGGAACACATGAGACATGTAAAATATAAACACATGGAAAAATCAGCAGTGGCAGACCATTTCTGGCAAAAGAACCACGAATTCCAAAAGGTACCAAAACTCTTAAAAGCTCTTCAAAAACCAATAGAATTGACAGTGTGGGAAAATATATTCATAAATAAAAACAAAGAAAATTTGGTTAATTTTGATCTCCCAAACAATAGCAACCTTATCACAAAGTTCATAAAATCTACGGAGCAACATCTGAATACCACGCGGGGAAGCGGACATTGGGATCATGCTGACGATGAAGGCAACCGCCTTTGAAACATGTCCAAGTAAGTGGAACTAAATTAGTGAAATTTGAGTGATTTCCTCAATAATAATTTGTTATGTTATACTATATTTCACTGTGAAAATTCCCGCAATTCAAAACTATTTGTAATAAGTAAATTATAGTGCAGTGCATTACCTAACATAAAGTAAAACTGTAAACTTATTTTAAAAATCTCTAATACTATATAGTCCCCCAACTCTTTAGTTGATCATATGCCTATTCTTTTAAAATGTACTTGGAAGCATTTTCTTCAGTCAGGAATTGAAAATAAGCATCATTGTAAACATACATTACTGATAAGTAATCACTCAAACTTCACTGGGACATTTTCAAAGGCTGTTGCCATCAACATTTAAAGATTCACTTTCAACTTGCCAGCATAACATGTAGATGTCTGTCTCTGTAGATCTTAGAATTTGGAGATTGATAATTGTTGTTAACAAGATTATAATGAACTAAATTTTCCTTTTTGTGTGTGTGTATTTGTAGGAATGCATTCTTGCATACAGTTAATTCTGTGGGGTTTCTGAATTGCTTTCAAAAGTTTTAACTCATTTGATTTGTGAAATTTGAGTGATTCCTAAACAAAATTATATAATTAATGTTACATTTCATTGTTACAATTCCTAACATTGAAAACTACGTAATCATAAGTATATTGTTGTTGCCACATTTTTTCATTGCATTCTCTTCCCTTGATTGAATGAACATAACAGAGAGGAGATCTTGCCCAGATTGTTGGCATTATATTTATATTCTCACAATATTGCAGATTTATTTGAGAATGCTGCATATGAGGATTTGCTTTTAGAGCTTTATAACAAGATAAAGGAGAATGATTTTGCTACCAATAGTACATCAAAAAAGAGGAACATTCTCCGAATTGCCCTTCACTGTCTCTCTTCCCCTCACTGGCAGAAACTGGAACCAAACAGAGACTTGGCAATATTTTTCTATAATCTGCGTGCTCTGCTCAGATCAGCTTGTGCTGTATGCCTTATTACAGTGCCTTCACATTTAGTGCAGGTAAGCTTTTGCTTTATATCATTATGGCTTTGCAATTTTCATATATTTCTGTTATTCTGTTTATCTCTTTGTATTACCATTCAAGCTCATTTTCAGGTAAGACTGTACTCTTTATTTTTTTTTTCTTTTTTCTTATTGTACCTTTTCCTTTTCTCCTCCACTTCTGTTTTAATCATAAACCTAATCAATCCAGTGGCTCAAAAACTGTTTGTCTGCTTTAAAGTGCAGTTTTTCCTATTTTTTTCCCTGTGTAAAACAAGGGGAGACATTTAGTGAACTTTTTCCATCAACTGAGAAATTTGTTGCAAATAACATCAATATCCCTTAGACTCATTAGCATTAAAAATAATTTTCTTGATTAATGCCATTGTATAATGTAAAAAACTTCACCTCGTGCAGAGCGATGTTAAACTATCAAACTGTAACTGGTTTCATGGTATTAGTGAATCAATGCAACACTTTTCTATGTCAGAACTCAATATTGTTGAAACAGAAACAAGCCTTATGTGTGCCTTGAATTGATAAACAATTATGCAGAGAAGAAGGGTTAAGAAACTGTAATGAATTGCAGTTGTTTATCTCTTCTATATCCATAATAACAATAATAGTACTGTTAAAGATTTGAAACTTTCTTGGCATTTTTTATTATTATTATTACTTTATTATTGTTGTTGTTGTTGTTGTTGTTATTATTATTATTATTATTATTATTATTATTATTATTATTATTATTTCCTGTTGTTGAAAGTATTCCATGAAGTGTACACTTTTCTATGATATTGCCCCTATTTTTATTTCTATGTGACAGTGAATTAGGTGTGTAACTTTTTAAATTGTTGCAGGGTTCATGAATAAAGCTATTCTATGTGGCATGAACAGAGATTTTGAGGAAAAATCAATTGGGACTAAAGTATTAAATCAAAAAAGTGATTTCAGTGTTTATAATGCTCTCAAGTTATTAAGACTGGAAAAAACTATCATTACATATTCAAAATATAATGATTAGAATGTGATGAGTTAACAGGAATGGAAGAATAGGAAGAAGGTGAAGATGGAGTTGTGTGGGTAACCCAAGAGCAGATGCCTTGGGAGTTTCATTATTGAGATGAGAATAAATTTTCATTAGAGAAAATTACAAAACACCGGTGTCTGATGTGTACATTACAATGTATTTAGTATGTGCCAAAAAATGAATGTTTATGTTGTTTAATATACAAAACTTTAATGTTGCAGTTCTCCTTTATGTTTAGTGTATAAAGAAAACACCAAGGCAAAATAAGAAAATTGGGGGGGTGTACTTTAGCACCAAGGCTTTTTGAAAAGCAAAGTATGAAGCCCTGGTGGTGGCGGCAGTGGCGGCGGCGGCACTGACGACAACAACATTCATGCCAATGAAATAGGTTTTATTGCAGAGAAAAATATACAAACCACTAAAATTTTAGTTCACTCTTTGATATAGCCAGAATATTATCAGACTTTTTAATTTTACCATAAATTTTACACTGCACTAAGCTTTAGAAATTATGTTTAAAGCTGTGAAATTCAGAAAAAATTGCTTTAATGCTTATTGTTATTGTTAAAGAAAATTAGGGCTAAAGAACTAAAAATATTGTGTCTGATGAGAATGCTTCTATAAGTCACCTGTTTTGGGGCTGAAAGCATCAGATTGAATTGAGGTTATAGTTCAATGAAGAAATGTGGTACTTGATGAAGAATATGCTTGTTCATACACATTTGTATTGTAATTACTGATTATATCTTTGTTAAATTCATTTATTTTAGAGGCAGTAGTAGTAATTTAGCTCTTGTACAAAATATCTGAGATCATATTTCTTTTTCATAATGTTCATCAAACTTTATTCTTTGGTAAGTGCTCAGAAATATTGGTTAGATAAGAATATAAAACTTATTTTGGCACAAATGAGTCTATTACTATTAGTGTAGATACTTGCCTTAAATTTGCCTTCTCAGGAAAAACACAGGAGGCTCAAAAGAGAACTAGTATCTCAGCTTGCCTATTAAAATGTATTGTCATCCTCTTATATTGTTTCCTCTTTGTGATACTGATATTCTGTTTCCAGGATAAGTCCATCATTGATCGCTGTAAACATTGCAGTGACCTAGCACTGAGACTGGAATCCTTTGCTGAGTCCAATAAAGAGACTAATCCAGTTTTTAGAGATTTTCATGGTCTTTGTCATTTGAGCAAGCTTGGGACATTCAACACATTGATGCCTCATCAACCAGAGACAAGTGATCTGGCCTTTAAGCTTAAAAGAAAAAAGTTCATTATAGAGGTAATAATATCTACATTTATTTTTATAGATGCATAGAATCTGAATAGGTATTCAAGGAATGTATTACTTACATAATGCAGTAGAAACTAGAAGCTACATTAAGTACATATTGCCTTTAAAAAGAAGTATGAAAAGATCATATCAATCCCTTTATAAGGTATAGCCATTCTTCACCTCCACACATATAATTTATATTACATTTTTAATGAATATGCTACACAACTTTAGGTTTTCCTTAAGAGAATTTAGGAAATAGCTAAGAAGAAAGCGGCCAGAATATGGCCAGGAAAGGTTGTTCCCAGATATGAGAAAATGTAATTTCTTGACATTTATATTTATTAAAATAATTATCCTAAACAATTCACAAAAACATACCAATGATGCTTTTAACAACAGAAAAATAAGCTGTGATTTGTACAAACTGTTGTAACATTCACATAAAAATGTAGTAGCCTGGCTAACACTTTATTAAATCCATTAAGAAGAGTTTATATAACAAGTGTGCTTGCTTGCATTGTACTCAAATAGAAAATTAATAAACAAGCACTTGGCAAATTTAACTTGAACTTGCCTACAATTTAACAAATGAAAGTTTAAAGGCTAAGTACATTAACGAAATTGAAATTGAAATCTTTACAAGGTGCTAGCCCAGCATCTTATAAATTAAATTAAATAATAATAATAATAATAATAATAATAATAATAATATTTTCTGTCAACAGATTTGTGTACGCAAGTTTCTGACTTTGTCAAAAAAACTACATTTTACAAGGTATCCAGTGATATTTTCACAAAATCATATAGCAAATATATATCATGTACAAATTTAAGCTATCTTCAACTCAATATTGTTTTCTATACCAGTTATATACACATGAAGTAAATACTCATAATAATAATAATAATAATAATAATAATAATAATAATAATAATAATAATAATAATAATAATAATAATAATAATAATAATAATGTGTTGGCTGTCAATAAATAGACCTGCATTTACAAGCATTGTCTTAGTCAAAAAGGAAACTAACATAAGAAGTTAGTTTACAAGTAACATAAGAAGAAAGCTTTTATAAAGCATAAAAGCTACAAATTGAATATATAATTCAATTTCTGCTGCGTTGTCAGTGAAGCCTTGGAGAGCAATCCTGATGAAAGTGATACTCCCTCTAAAGCAAGAGGCATATACTTAATAGGCCAAGGGTAAAGTTATGATATCATAGCACTTCCATTATGTTCAACATTAGTGTAAACCAATGAAAGAAAAGACACAAGGTAGGAAGACAAGAGAAAGTAAAACAAGTATTTGGCATAAAAGCATATACCAATGTTTGCACCAATGGCACAAATGAATACTACATTGAAATTTGATTAGGGTGTAGTATAGTACTCCCTGAAAAGCATAACTGAACAAGAGAGATATCCTTTTTATATGTGAGTGTTTTTGGTATGCAAAAGATTTTCAAAAAGTATTTCTGAAGTAGTATTGCTCCACCATCTCTGCCCACTCTTCAGCACTGGAAGTTCATACATTCAGTTTTGAAAGAAAAATACTAAAGAATCAGAACTTGCAAGTAATCATAACTAAAAGCAATGAATGGTACTTATTATCTAAATTTTAGATTACCAAGAGTATAATTTTAGAATAAGCAATTTCAAATTTAGGTATCTGTTTTAAAAATGGAGATTGAAAATTTGAAGGATGTGCTCTTTTTTGACAAAACATTTTTTAATGGTTGGGATAATAGATTAAATTTTATCTTAAATGTGAACAATTAAAATGTTTTCTTAATTAGCTGGGGAGTTTATTTAGTTCTCTTATGCTCCACGTACCATTAAATTATACAGAGCATTTTCACAGGCCATTGCCTGCATCATCATCTGTGAGTCTACTGCAGAATTCGTGGATGATTGGATGAACTTGGTGTAGCTCTCATGGACATTTTATGAACTTTTGGATTAATTTCTCTTTTGTTGGATGCTGAAGTTCATAATTTTATCTTGTATTTTATAAAAATTGTTATCCAATATACCCAGTTCCAAAGGTCTATCAGTAATTTGATTTCCATTTCTGTATAATGTTTATCTCTCCAAAAGTGATGTGCAACCGCTGATTTATCAATCTGGTTATACTTGATATTTCTCCAGTGTTCTTTGAGCCTAATACCAAAGCTTCTTTTTGTTTTATAAACAAATAAGTGGAGTAAAAGAGTGTTAAGCTCAACTGAATCATACAATGATCTCAATTATATGATTAGCTTCACTGTACAAGTTCCCCCAATTAACATTTTTAGTTAAGAATATATAGGTTGCTTCACTGTATTAATTTGACACAAGTTAGCCTTAAATTTAATTAAAACTTTTTGGAAGCAAATAACTTAACATGAACATCACACATTTTTTGATACAAGACAAATATACTATATTTTGTCACATAAATATTGTCATCAATTTCTTGTAAATATTTATGGACGCTGAAGAAAACATTATTTTATCACAAAATGTAATTAAACATATTACTTTAAAAATTCATTCTAAGCCCTTCAGCATTCTGAATAATGCTTCTTGCCCAGGGGTGCTGCCACTGTTTGCAAAGATTTTAAAAGTATATTTTGACTATTTTACTCTAAATATGGAAACAAAGCAGTAATGTTCTTCACCTTTTTAGAATTTATTAGAATGTCAGTTACATCTGAAAGATCAAGATGAATTGCAGAGTTTATCAAATAAAAAAAATGTTTCATAAACTTTTGTATGTTTGGGCAACTGGTCTCCAAATTTCAACTCCAAATAACATTTTATTATTTACAATTGAGCTCTTACAATTATATTTTTTTTATACCCTAATCTTTCTAGTTCCATTAGGGCAAGATCTAGGTAAACAACAAATCAATCTACAAAATGATTTTCTGTCTTTTATCTGGTCCCTAAAGTTCAGTTCCATATAACAATTTTACTGTCTACAATGGAGCAATATACTCATTCTATTCATTTTATTTTCACACTGATTATTTTATTTAAACAAGATCTCATCATACTCAGCCATTTTTGCATCTGGCACTGCCTTCCTTCTCTGAACACACCATTTGGACAATTAACTCCTAGGTAATCCATTTTTCTAACCACTTACATTTCTACACCTTCCCACCACCATTTGTATTTTTTTTTTTTTTTTTTTTTTAATATAGTGACTCAAGATATGTTGTTGTTTTATCTTTAAACCCCACTTTTTACAAAATCTATATAGCTTCTGATGACTTTTTCAATCGTATGCTTGTTACTGAATGTACTACCAAAGCATCGGCAAAGAGTAAATTTATTATTTCTTACTTAAATGTAAATTGGAACTTGCACAGTGAAGCTAATCATATTAATTGATATCATTGTATGATTCAGTTGAACTACACACTCTTAAAGCTTCACTTACTTTTCATAAATGTATGGAACCGGTTTCCAGAACATTTAGTTCCCATCTTCAGCCAGGCTAAAGTTCAACTGTCGGATCATTCATTGAGCTGTGGGAATATATATTCTGCTCTGGTGGCAATGTGATAAACTTGTAGTTTATGTTTTCATCCCCGGCAATGTCGAAGTTCATTATGCTGTCTTTGTAATTGTAGATGTAGATTTTCTCCCAGGTTGCTAATTCCATAGGTCCTTATACTGATTTTAATAATTTTGCTTTATTTATTGTCGTGATTTTGTGTCCAAAAATGATATGCTACAGCTGATTTCTCTATTTGTTTGTACTTTATGTTCCTGAAATGTTCCTTTAACCGTGTGCCTATGTTTCTCTTGGTTTTTCCAATGTAGATTTTTTCACATTCTGCACAATTTATTTTGTAAATACCTGCTTTTTCCTCTTGTGGAATACTGTCATTAATATTATCTATCAGTAAATTTTTAACATTAAATCTATTAATTGGTGCCAACCTGATATTAAAATCTTTACAAATATTCTAAAATTTTTTGTGGCCCCATGGCTGATATGTGAATTTTTTAAAAATTAGTTTAACTTTTCTTGCTGAAAGTGTTGTGGTTTCTTTGATATCTTTTTGTCTCTTGAATTTTTGCACCTTTTTATGTACTAGTTCTTTTTTAAAACCATTTTTAACTGCTGTTTCTTCTATTTGTTTGTATTCTTTAAAATATTCTTCTTTGCTAATTTGTAGGTTAACTAGCCGGTGTGTTAAACTGTTAATTACTGCATGTTTGTGCGCTGTGGGGTTAAAACTGGCAGCTTTGATGTGATTATCTGCATGTGTATTCTTTCTGTATATTCCAAATTTAAGATTTTCTTGGCATTTCATTATTTTAATATCCAAGAATGGCAGCATGTTATCTGTTTCTATTTCGTAAGTAAATGATATGTTTATATCTTGTATATTTAGAAGTTTTAATGAGTTTTTTGTTAACTATGGCAAATATATCATCTACATATCTGTACCATACCTTAAATATGTATGGAAAAGCTGTGTTGATGTGTGTTTCAAATCTACTCATGAAGAGGTTAGCTAGAAATGGAGATAAGGGGCTGCCCATTGTAAGTCCTGCTTGTTGTTTATAAAATTTTCCTTTTTAAAAGTAAAAAGGGCTTGGTTTATGCAAATTTTGGCCAATTTGATGTATTCTTTTATGTGTGTATCATTAATTCCACTGGTTCCATACATTTATGAAAAGTAAGTGAAGCTTTAAGAGTGTGTAGTTCAACTGAATCATACAATGATATCAATTAATACTATTATTTCTTGTTGTTTATAGTTGAGTCATATGTTTAGCTTTACTAATTTCTTCTAAAATATCATGAATAAAGATATTAAACAACACTGGACTTAATTTGCACCCTTGTCTTAAACCTACATTATTTGGAATTGTTTTGGTCAACTTCTCCCTTTTGAATTTTATACAAAATCAATTTTCATTATAAATCTTTTTAATTACTTTTAAAAATTATTCCACTTTTTATTCAACTTAAAACATTATACTTCTCAAGATGTTGTATCAAAAGACTTTTCTAAATCTAGGAACAGCACATGCAATCTACCTTTTTTGACATTTATCTGCCATTGTTTTAATTAATATATATATTCAATTTTTCGCCTTCCATTTACTAAAACCTGATTGAAACTGAGACATATTTCCTTTCTTTTCTGTCCATTCCTGCAATTTTTAAGTAATACTCTAGTTAAATGCTTTCCTATTAATGAAAGTAGATTAATTCCTGTATAATTTGCTGGATTCTTGTGATATTCTTTACCTTATAAATTGTTGTTACTATTCCTGTCCTCCAGTTCAAAATAATAATAATAATAATAATAATAATAATAATAATAATAATAATAATAATAATAATAATAATAATTTATTTGCTGTCAATAGGCTTATGTACACAAGTTTCTGACTTTGTCAAAAAAACTACAATTTACAAAGTATCCAGTGGTACTTTCACAAATTATATAGCAAATATATATCATGTACAAATTTAAGCCATCTTCAACTCAAGATTGTTTTCTATACCAGTTATTTACACATGAAGTCAACACTCAGATTATTATCAAACCTGCATTTACAAGTTACTGTCTTAGTCAAAAAGGAAACTAATATATTTACAAGTAACATTACATTTTGGTTACCACATTCTGCATATAATCTTCTACATTCTAGACTAAAATTAATGAAAGAATTAGATCATCAGGACTAATTCATAATGAAATAACCTTATAGTTTTAGCCATTTAACATTTATTAAGGATATGAACAAATCATATTAGAGATTAGTGATAACATTGCCTAGTTATAACTCATGTAATCTGTATAGACATTTGTCAATAAGATACTTTCTCAACAAAATTTTAAAAGAATTACCTTGCTCAGTTTTAATGAAAGTGGGAAGTTTATTATACATGATGATACCTATACTATATGAATCTTTATTGCTTGACCTTTTTGTCTTATGCTCCCTATGATAATTATTAATTCCACTCGTGTTGTATTCATAATGGTCTATTTAATGGTTCTCTGGTATTTTACCTGCTTCAAAAATTAATTAAGTAATCTCAATTAATTATTAAACTGGGATTTTATATATTTCAGATGATTTCCTGCTTTTTAATTTCTTAATATGTTCTAATGCTTTATCTAAAGTAAATTTAGAATCCAACACATCTATTTTCCATGGGATACTATTGAACAGTGCCTCTTGTATGATTAATGTTTTAATCCCTAAAAGTCCCTGAAAAAATCTACACCACATTGCTGATGCTATAACATTATCCTATGCCTTCTGCTTATACATTTTTCCAAGAATTTCCCAACTTGTCTGGCTGTCATTCCTCCTTGAAGCTTCATTTAAGTTCAAATTAATATTTTTATCCCAATCTTCATCTGTATTCCTCAGTAGAAAAATGAGCATTAAATGATATTAAAAAAAAATGTAAGTAAGCCAGCAACTCCAAAGACCAATAAGCTACTTTTTGTAAAGCATTTGACTGAGTTATAGTTTTTTCACTTTTCTTTTATATCTACTGTAAATTTAACAATTTATGGCATGATTTCCAGGATGTACATGCTAGAAATGTGAAGTTGTTTGATTTAAAAATTAAAATGTAAATTGGTTGTTTAATTTGTTTTCTCCTTGAGTGCGTAAAAGCAAATTCTTCTGCCATATCAGGTTTTTTTATATTTTTTTAAATAAAAATTTAAGGATGCTCTTTAATAATTCTAGTCAATAGTGTCTCATTCAATTCAGAGCATGAAACAGCCAATTAATTTTGCTCATAGGGCTCTTCTTTCAGGCTTGAGTTTCTTTTACATAAACCATACTCTAAAAAATTTCATCTACTTTGGTTGGGTTTGACCCTGTGACCTTAGGTCTATGAGGCAAGTATGGTTACCTTTAGACTGGCAGGATCAACTCCCATTTACATGTGCTTTGAACTAAATGGCAATACTGCTAGTCGACCATAGGAAAAACTGCAGCTTGCTGTTTTTTTCTGTATTAATAAAATAATTTTATGGAAAATTTTGCTTGCAGAAGCTTTATTTACCACCAGAACTAGAGGAAACTGCCCAGAGGGAACAAGATGAAATAGCAAGTTGTGCTGGCAGTAGCAGGAACAGAAATCTGGAATTTTGAAACTGAGGTAATACTTTAAGAGTGTCTTGTGGCCTGTTAACAGTATAATACTGTGTGCTGTAATGTGATGGGTGTTTAAAAGCAATAAGTGATATTGTATAGAATGAAATGAAACTCTACCAACAAACTTCTAGAGGTTATTCAGGGACGGTAGCTGAAAGTTTTGTTTTAGGAATCCGTGATTTCAGATGCCTGATTACTGAACATTATGTAAATTTTCTCACGTATATGCAGATGTCATTTGTGTTGCACTAATATATTGCTATTGTTTGCCATATGGAGTGTTGAATGTGCTAGTGAAATAGAGCAATTTATTAATCTTGTGTGTAGTACAGTTGGGTAGAATGGCAGAGCTGCTCGCAGATGCTATGCAGAGCTGTTTCCTTGGTGATCATATCTTCATCACAGTAATAGCTGTGTTCTGGATTATTATACAAAATATTGGCTGTCCTGACCTTGAAAAAGAGGAGGTAAACCCAAGCCTTGAGATGTGGCCCATATCTGAATACCTAGTTACAGTACAACCTTGAAGAGGAGGTTTTAAAAAGTCATTTGGGACATTCCCACAATCCCACAATCACTCATCACTCACACTCACACCACACATTGCATGGGACATGCATATAAGTCAAGGAACTGTTTTGAGTATTTTACATGAACAACACTTTCACCAATATCAGCTGCAAAATGTACAAGCATTACAGCCAGAGCACTTTTAACTTCAACGCATTTGCAAATTTATTTTTTATAGCAGTGTGAGGATCCATATTTTTCTGTTTTAGTCTGCACACAGATAAGGCATTAAACCAACAGATATTCACAGTGCATGTATAGGCTGATAAGATAGACGATTATGTGATTGGGTCTTACATACTTCTCAACAAATTGAATGGAGTTGTCTACAGAGTTTTCATTTTCCTGGAGACTGTACCTCTGGCAATTAAAAAGTACATGATGGAACACACTTTTAGTCACTGTCATGAAACACTTGATCAAATGATGTATCGGTCATGATTGTCATTTATCCTGGCCAGTTCAATCACCAGATATAAAGCAATGGACTTCTTCTTCTGAGGACATATTAAGATCATAGTTTACAAGATACTAGTGGACATTCTCATGGACTGTTCACCAAGATTCTAACAGCCAATTACAAAGTGCACCAGTCTCTGTTAAAAGTAAATGCAACAGTTCATAGTGCATCACTGTACTATGCATTGTGATCATCTTGAACAGCTTTTATGAAGAAACAGTATCCAATAAAAAGTAAATTCATTGCTGTATAGAAATTTGTTCAGGCCTATTTTATTATTTCTTAATTCTGTTAGTTATCTGTTAATCATGCAATTATGTTAAATGGAAATAAGTATTTTATTACATTTGAAATGTATCAGATGTCATCTGTCACAATTCTATGAAGAGATTCAATCTAGCACATTAGTATAAAATCAATTGTTAAAGAATAGTGCCTTATATATTTTATATAAGTACATATTCTTTTCTTTTAATACAGAAACGGTAAAAGTCACCAGATTGAAATATAGTCATTGTAATGTTAAAGTTTTGTTTTACATGTTTATATGTATTTTTGTGTATATTATACATTTCGTACAATATTACACTAAAATAAATACTTTGCCATTTATTACTCATTTTTTTATATCTAGTTTTTCTTCTTTTTTCTTTTCTTCTTTCTCTGCTAATTTGTTGGTGAAATAATGTGAAAGTTGTTAATATGGCACAGATATGACATGTTAGTGAACAGCATTATGAATATAATGAGTTATTATACAGCCAATTTCATTGTAGAAAAATTGCATCCTGAAGCAACCACCAAACCATTTTTTATAGCCTCCAAACACCTCCTTTTTAGGGGAGGTCCGAAGCTACAAGGCAACACCAAGAGCTTAGTCTCAACCAAGTGATCACATAAAAGAAAGCAGCATCAAAAGGGTTTAACTGGCCACAATAAAAATACTTTAAGAATAGTATACTTTAGCTACATATACCCTAAATTGACTTATGGTACACCCTTCTGGGGAGCAACAAGTTTGTCAGCTATGGTTTTTAAATGGCAAAAGAAAATATTACGAATAATGCAGCACTTACCATCTCATGCTCCTACTAGACCAATTTTTAAGTAATAAAATATTCTACAATTACCATCCATATATATATTAGAAACTGTATTTTTGTGCATAACAACTCTTTAGGAACAATGAAGATTATCATGTGCATCACACTAGATCTGCTGGTCAAATTCACTTACAACATCCAATACTTACACAAAGCATTAATTATATGACACATAGAGGTGCATTTCTATACAATAAAATACCTAATCTTTTAAAAGCACTTCAAGCATAAAATTTAAAAAATATGTTAAAAACTTACTGTTAAAGCATAATTTTTATACTGTGAAGGAATTCTTGGAAACTAAGTTATAGCTAGATATGTATATTTAGAAACTAAGGTATAGTTAGTTATGTATATATGCATATAAATCTTGTAGGTATGTTTTGACGAAGCCAAATGTGCAAACTGTACATAAACCGGTGAATAAAAAACCTTGAACCTTGAAATCCAAGAACATACAAATTATTAGCCAGAATCCTCAACAGTAGTTTAAACGTGTTATGGCTCAGTGAAGTTTAAAAGGAAAACTTTCTACTTTGCTTTCGAATGGTGCAACATATGAGTATACATTGAAAGCTGCAACTGCTCTCAAAATATGTCCAAACTTAATACATTTCACAAAACTCGCTTATGCCCTTCAATTTGTGGCCAAAGAAATAAGAAACCACTTTCCTGAAGTTATCAAAGTTATTTCAAGCACAAAAAAGATATTGTGAAAGCTTCTCAAAGAGTTCAGTACTGCAGACAGCAATTGCCACATGTCCTCCACCTGTACTCTTGATATGGGGCACTTGGATACAAGCCATGAACTTTTACACTAAACATTTTGAATTATATGTAGTTAAGATGTTCTTACCAGAGTGTGCATTTTCATACATGAAGCTTAAACTACTTTCATTGCATCTAAAATGAAGTTCTCAGTTGCATTCCATACATTGTAATCTTCAAGACTTTTCCTATAGAAATCCACGGATATTATGAAAGATGTGAAACAAAGGCTATCTATTGTAAATGGGAAACTGAAAACATTGTTTGTTAAAAGCTCCAGGCAGTAATTGACAGAAACTCTGGCAACTCTATTTTCCACATTGTATGCAAGATCCTGAATAGTGAAGAAATATAATCTCCAGAGGGTATATCTCCAAGAAAAATGGTCTTACTGTACAGTACTGTGACATCAAAATAAGAAGATTTTTGTCTGACAGATAGCTCTTATTTACATTGGAAAATATGAAGTATGTTATACAGCACTATACAATGAAGTAAATAGGGTTTAATTCTTTTGGTAATAAAGAAACTGAATGTGTATATAAACTTATAACAACTTATGCAATATATGTATTGGGAACAGCATTTCAAATATTCATAAAATATTATGAAAACTGCAAGTAACATTTGCACAATACTAAAACAGTCAGCTATATCCCATAATTTCTGTTAGTTTGTCAGTAGAGGTTGTATTTCATCCTATATTTTTTTTAGCCATATCTTTGTTTTCGGAAGATCTAACAAATTTATTTGAATGGTTCTTGCTTTTCTCTGATGCCTGTAAATATCATAGGAATTCACAAGTGTACTATAAAAATATAAAAACTTAATGTGAATTGTATAGTAATTTTATAAATCAGAACCTTTTACTGTAGGTCACAGTTAGAAATTTCAAATATACTGTTGGATTTCTGATTATGAACTGGTTAGCCTTCAGGTATATAGTTTTTTTTGTTAAGATATTCTGAGGTTTGTGAATAAATTTCACTATTCAGATTGAAAGTCCACTGTTAAATTGCTTTTATTTGGCAATTTTTATTGTAATCTGATGCTTTTTTATAAAATAAAAGGATAGTTTGCAGGTTCATCACTGTTTTTTAAACATTTTCTTTTCTTATCCTGATTTCTCTGTTTCCTTTCCTGCCCCAGTATACTGTGAAAGGCATATTCTGAAGTAGGAAGAAAAGTGGGGAAAATATAAAATATGGTTTTATTCACATAAAGGAACAAAAGTGTCATTCATACTGATATCCTGCTAATGGTGGCATTATTTTGATAAGGAATTTGTATGTTAACAGTTATGTAACCAATTTGCTTCCTTCTGACAAATAGGATAGTGAAACTTGGTCTAGTAAATTGTTGATATGTGCAGTATATTGTATATTAGTCCATGAAATAAAATTAATTAAAACAAGTACAATATAGAATAATAAGTATTATTACACATATTTCAGAAATAGATTAGTTCGGTTGTTTTCATTACCAGTGCACAATACTTGTGTATGTCAAACAGTCCAATGTGAAGCTTGAGTGCACAAATTTTAATGTGCATTGGAGTGGTAGGTGAAGCTTGGGTGTATCACACTGGGATGTGTGTGTACTGGAGCATATCTCCTATCACATTCCTATGTTTCCTGTTGATTCCCATCTCTACTGCACTTCCAACAAGGTATGCGATTGATGATGAAGTCCACTGAGCTGAACATTGGAAAAGCTGTGCTTGTGTGCTGTAATTTGGTTTTTCTTGTAAGTAAATCAAACATCAAACCAGTGCAGAGTATTATTGCTATTCATTGAATCTTTTTGTTAATTAGAAAATATATGTAAAATGCATTGGAGTATCTTATAAGTATGGCTAGACTTTGTGTAATGGAGTTGTGCCTGAGATGTGATGTGCATTTAGCAGAAATTGTTTTTCATTTATTCAGGGCAAATCTTTTTTCCATAACTGATAGCATAAAGCAATTTTCATATCTTTATTCTTTGTTTTGGTGCTGAAAAAAATAGATATTTAAAATGTATTTTTAATGGGTTTATGTTTGCAAGCTTAGGATGAATTATATGCTCTTCAGAAGTTTCTTGAAATTTATTTCTTATATTGGGTTAGCATGAGCATATTTAAAACATGTTTCAGGGGGAAGAGAGAGCAGAGAAAGTTATTGAAATGCATCCTGCTGTTAGTAATTTGAATTTATTTCCAACAAACACAACAACATTAAAATAAAATTACATATTTCCATTTTTACAATAATGCAATACAGTTATTAATTTTGAACTCTAGTCCCCATTACTTTATGTAATATCGGATAACCAGGCTACAACTCTAACTACATTATGTATACTCTTAGTATATAACAACTAATCACTAAATTCTTCTTAAAATCAACTTAATATATATTTTTAATAGCTAACAACTGAATCATTAAGCTAATTTTGCCAAACTATACTTTCTTGCTAAGTTGCTGGTTAACATTTTGATCCCACTGCACACAACTCCTGGTTATTAGTGTATTGGTGACCATCATATTTTGTAATGTCTTTTCTATCTTCCTCTTCATCATTCTTATCCATTTCTCTCTAACTTTATCTAAATAGTTCCCTATCATTTTTATATCCTTCTCTCCTTTCACAGTTAAAATCTTCCTAATTAAAATTTTATAATTTTTTATTCCAAACCTTTTCTCTCCATAACTTTGTTTGATTATGATAGAGCAAATAATGAAAATCTCTACTGATTTCTCCACACTTTAAACAATTTTCTATTCCTTTATCATATACTAATCCTTTTAAATGCATAACTCCTGTTCTAGCCCAAGCAAACCCTTCTCTACCTGCCTTATCACATTGTTCTATATAATTTTCCCTAACCCATACTATTTTTATTCCCCTGTAAAGTCTCAATGAACTCTTTTCACCTAATCACTAAATATTTCTTGTCGTCCAATATCTTCCAATCTTAGATTTATTTCTTTCAAAAATCCTCTGTTTTGGTATTCCCTATTCATCCATACTTTTCCTAAACCTATCTGTTGTAAAAAATCTTGCAGTTTGAAATACAATGATTCTTTCCTCATTTGTATGCTATAACATTCTTTAATATCACCACTTTCTTCTAATGTGGTAATTGTGAATAAATATTTCATAAATCTTGTGATTATTGTTTTCGTAGTGGAATATCTACCTAATTCTAGCTGTACCATTTGGGAATGACGTTGGTAAACCTAAAATCAATTTACAAAAACTTCTATTTATTTTATCAAATCTTTCCATGCATCCTCTAAATTTCTGACCCATACAACATTTTAGCTTCTGCTATAGTTGTATATATTCTTTCCAACCAATTCACTCTTATATCGGGAATTTTTCATGCTCTTATAACACTCATTGCTGCTTTTCCTTTTGCTATTGCTATTTTTTTCTGCTCATTCAACTTTCATTAGAGCCTATTCTTGTGTCTAGATAATTAATTTTCCTTATTTCTCTCTCATTTAACTGCCATTTTTCATCATTTTTCAATCCCCATTGTTTACAAAAAGTATTCACTACTTCAATTGCTCTTCTCAATCTTTCACTAGATATAGATATGATTTTGAAAAACAAACACTACAAAAATAGAAGTGAGATACAACTAAAACTATACCATTTACATCTGAAACTAACCAAAGCTTTAGGCAGTATAATTTAGGAAAATTTAGAAAACAACCTTTTGGGAACACTAAACCATAAAATGAGAAATAAGACATTGAAACTAAAACAGAAACTAGAAAGTTTATGCCAAAAACATGAGGGGAAAACACAAGCAAAGGAAAAGACTATACAAAATAATGTTCATAACATTCATAACCTCTCTAAGCAAAGCTTCACAGAAAGTGAAATTGGCTTTTTATGTAAAGGATTAAAAACATGCATAAAATTCTCCAATAAAATCGAGGACTACATTGCAGACATACAAATTGCCACTAAAAATCTTGCAGAAATAGAGAGAAACTCAATAAAAAATCTGTGTTGTAATATTATAGAACAAATTAGAAACAATAGAAAAGTTGACCCTCACACAAAGGTAATTAGAACATTAAAAAGCAAACCAGTTGTATATGTAAAAGCAGTTAAAGGAGACACAGTTGTAATTTTAGATAAAACTGACTATGTAGATAGAATGGAACAGCTATTAGAAAACAAAGAATATTCGACAATAACAAAAAATCCCCTAAACATGTGCATAAATTCATTGAATAAAACAATTCATGGTTGTAAATTAATAGATAAAAACAATACAAAATTAAAGTAAATAACCCCACACTGCCTAGAATCTACGGTCTTCCAAAAGTACACAAGCCGGGGAAAACAATGAGACCCATAATAAACAACATAGATGCCCCAACATACAAATTACCAAATGGTTGACATATAGATTTTCTTCCTTTCCAAAATTTGAAATCAGAAGCATAAAAAACTCCTCAGAACTAATTCAAAAAATTAAAGATATAGAAATAGAAAAAACAGATACCTTGGTTTCTTTTGATGTCACAGCTCTTTTTCCAAGCATCCCTTCAAAAAATCTACACACCTATATAAAAATTGGTTGCTAAAAACAGGGATAACAATAAAAGAAACTGAAGAATACATTACTTTAACTAACCTGTGCATAAAGCAAAATTACATCACTTTCAAGGAAAAATATTATAAACAGAATTCTGGCTTAACAATGGGTAGCCCATTATCACCATTATTAGCGGATCTCTTCATGAGTGCATTAGAAATTAGAATCACGAAGGGTTTCCCCTGGTTGTTCAAAGCATGGTATCGCATGTTGACGACATCTTTCAATAGTTCTGGAAAAGCACCTAGAAGATGCACTAAAGTTACTCAATCTACAAGATAACTTGTTAAAATTCACTAGCAATGGACAGCTACCCTTTTTGGATCTTAAAATAATTAAGTTAAAAAATCACTTAACATTTGGCATATATAGAAAACCTACTCACACTAATAGCTACATTAAATATAACAGTTATAACCCAGTTCCTCATAAACATGCAGTACTAAATAGTCTTGCTCACAGGTTGGTAAATGTCCCCATGAACAGAGAAGAATATGATTTAGAACTGAGCAATATAATAAATATAGCTATAGAAAATGGTTTCAAACAAGAAGTGGTATATAAGAAAATAAACAGAGCTAGGAACAAAAAAAGAATCAAAGACATCAGTACTCTTATTCCTAACAAGGAAGAAAATATTCACATACCATCCATCAACCTTCTACAAATTCCAAAAGATTTTCAAAAAACAAAACATTATTTTAGCTCCAAAAAACAGTTACTCTATAAAAAAATATACTAAATTCTAAACTAAAAGAAGACATTCCTCAAGAGAACAAATCAGGAATATATCAGATGGAATGTATCGATTGTGAAAAAATTTACATAGGAAAGACTAAAAGAAACAAAAAAACACAAGCAAAAGAACACATCAGGAACATAAAACAAAGTCAGGAAGAAAAATCAGCAGTAGCTTGGCATTTTTGGAATGAAAAACATAGTATAAACAGGAATCCCAAACTACTTAAAAACATTACAGGGAAAACAGAACTTGCCGTCTGGGAAAACATTTATATCTGGAAGAACAAATGTAGTGTTTTCAACTTTGAAATCCCACCAAAAGACGTCTTAATACAGAAGTTCATCCAACCACCACCAGAGACAAGGCTGGCAGTTGAACTGGAACCGAAGATGGGAGCGATTAGCTCCAGAAACTTAGTTTTTCTCTTTTAAAAAACTATTAGTGATATAAGTGTTACAAAGTCGACTCAGTTATACTAAACTTATATTAAACATCACTGTTACAAACGTCCACCATATTTAACTAATAGATATTATTACTAAATCATCTGCAAAAAGCAACTGGTATTTCCTTATTATTTACTACTGGTAGATGTAACTTATCTCTCTTAGTTTCTTCCAAACTGTCATCAATATAGAGATTGAATATTGGACTTAATTTACAACCTAGTCTTACTCCTGATTTACGCTGCATATAGTCCATTACTTATCATCTGAAGATTTGATGCAAAACAGGTTCAACTACATACCTTTTGTAATAGTTTTATAAATATCTTACTTATTCCTTTCCTTTTTAGTTTTAACCACATTGCTTCTCTATTTATACTATAAATGCCTCCTCAAAGTCTATAAATACTTTATAAACCCTTCTCCTTTTCTTGCTTAAATATTTATCTACAATTGTCTTTATTATGAAAACATTATTCACAGTTCTTCTCCCTGCTCTGAAACTTGTTTCAAACTCATAATTTCTTCTCTTTCTCAACCCATTTCTGTAATCTATTGGCTAGAATTCCTGTAAAAAGCTCACCTAAAATGGAAAGAAGACTTATAATTAGCTGGATTATTTACATGATCCTTCCCTTTATATATGGGTACTATCATGCTTCTCTACATCTTGGGTATTTCCCTTGTTTCCTTTATTTTATTAAACAATTTAACCACTATTTTTCTCCTATTATGTTCCTTAACCCAAATCCTCCAGAATTCCCCTGGAATACCATCAATACCACTTGCTTTCTTCACCCTCAACTCTTAATTTGATCATAAAATTCCTCTGAAATCTTCCTGTCTAAATCATGAATAACTTCCCTATGAAATCTATTTCTGTTCTAATTGAATTCTCCTGCCCTAATAACATGTAAAAATGAACACACCAACATCACCAATGAAGCCAGTTCAATCAGCAACCATTTTTCTTTTTCTATTTGGTGAAGAACTGATTAGTGGTGTCAACACTTTCAGTCTAGGTTTCAAAGGGTGACCAGAAGAGTAATACTTTGAAAATATGTACTGATGAGTTTCAAATTATCATCAATACCTGGGCCGCATCCAGAAACTTTGAGTGTTCCTTGTAATGCTGTTAAATCCCATTCTGTATCTTTATTTTAACCCTTAATGAACATATAAAATATTTTAGGCATTTGAGGAATGCCTCTAAATTCATATAGGTTACTTGAGAGTCTTCTTGCAACATCTTTTCCCCAATAATTATGTATCTGCAGTCGCTGCTGGCTAAGGTTTTCTGCTTCTCTCTTTATCTTTAAATTTACCTTTTAAATTCTGCAAATTGGCAGAAGTATGTTATATACAAAGGAACAAGGTTCCCTAAATCCTGTGTAAATCTTTCAAGTCAAGTCATATGGTAATGTTTTTGCCCCAGCTCCATTGTGTAACACTGAATTACTGGTACAAGTGCTCCTTACAAAATCACATTGTTGAGGCTGTGCAGATGATAACTGGCAGAGGTTATGTTTATTTACAGATAAAGTATGGTGTACTACATGACATATACAAGGTGGTATCCAGAATATTGGGGACTGGTGCTGCTATCTGGTCAAAAACTTACTTTTGAGTCTAATGACTGCCATCACCCTCGAAGTAGTTCCCTTCCACACGTATACACCGGTCCCAGCGATTCTACCATTTTCCAAGTGCATCTTGGAAGTCATGATCTTTGAGGGTGTTTAGCAGAGACATCGTTTCTTCTTGAATCCTGTCAATTGTGTCAAACCGACGTCGTTTCAACTCGATTTCCAGTTTGGGCAACAGAGCGAAGTCGCAGGCGAGTACGATGGGTGGGGGACAAGCGTCATGTTGTTTTTCGTCAAAAAGCTCCTGGTGAACAAGGAATTGTGACAGGGCGCATTATCGTGATGCAACAGCCAGTTCCCTTGTCGCCAAAGTTCGGGCCGTCGCAAAACGTCGCAGTACAGTAGTACATGGAATTCAGTGTTTGATTTGGTGGGACGAATTCTTTGTGCACAATCCCCGTGGTATCAAAGAAAACGAGGAGCATGCTCTTGACTTTGCTCTTCACTTTCTCGCTTTTTTGGTCTTGGTAAGTTCGGGCTCTTCCACAGGGTTGTTTTGTTGTTTTGTCTCGGGGTCATAAGCGTACATCCAGCTCTCGTCACCGGTGATGACCCTGGGCAAGAAGTCATCGGATACGGCCTGACGAAGCTCCGTGCAAACTTCAACACGCTGCGCCTTCTGATCAGCAGTCAGGATCCTTTGCACAAATTTTGCGGCGACACGATGCAGGGCCAATTCATCAGTTAAAATTCGTTGGCATATCCCATAACTAGGTGAGCAAGGTCTTCAATGGTTCGACGTCGATCCTCACGAACGAGGTGTTGAATTTCGGCAACAAAGTCGGGCGTTGTGCAGCTGACGGGCCTACCGGTGTGACCATCGTGTTCAATAGCTGCACGGCTGGCCCTGAACCGAGCATGCCACTCAAACACACATGTAGGGCTCCCCCAAATACTTGTTGAACCATTGTGAGGGTCTCCATAGCATTTTTTCTGAGATTTGCACAGAATTTGATGCACACTCTCTGTTCTAATCTTGGATCCATCGTAAAATCGCCACACACTACACACAGAGTATCATGAAAAGTACTATAGGATCTCAACACATCTATCCAGCTGCATGAAACTATAAACACTCACTCATCAGATGTGCTAGTGTTGCCACCTAGTGGTACAAAACTCTACTGCAACTACTGTTGAGATGGCAGCACCAGTCCTGAAATATTGTGGATACCACCTCGTATATTGACTATAATATTAATTCAATTTGGAATCTAACACAGTGAAACACCCATTAATAATCTTTTCTGAGTTGAATGTTTAAATGAAGTGAAACCATAAAGAGTGTTTTAAACATCCTACTCAGAAGAGATTGTATATATTGACACTTTATTGTGAGCAGTTTACTCAGATCCAGACTTCTGAGTTTTCCAAATATAATATGCTGGAAGAATTAGCTATTAAATAATGTATTGAAGTGAAAGTACACACACACAAAAACAAAAGTGCGTTTTGATAAAAATATGTTTGAATTTTAAAAATTTTTGTTTAAATCTTAAGAGTTGCATGGCTGTAATTATATATTGAATATATACACTACTTTCTTCTTTATGCATAAAATATCTTCTAAGTAGGATGATGCATATTTTTGGATACTAAATAATTGTAATAATAATAATGACAAATACAGAAGTAATTCTTTTTAAACATAAGAAAAGGACAACTAAATATTGTCATATTTTGATCTCATTAACTTGCCATTTATATGATTATAACTCAAATCCAATGCTTAGACCAGACCATCTAGTTAACCTTGTGGTAGTCACATGGCATGCAATTACATGATAGATTGCATTACATTCCACTGATTACAAAGAAAAAATATATTTTTATGTGTTTTAATTTCCAACAAATGGTTATATGTATTAAATGTTAGTTAAAATTATATTTATATCAAAATACAACAATAATTCAGCAATTATTACCTTTAAATATAGCTTTAAAATGTATAAAATAACATTATTATTATTATTATTATTATTATTATTATTGTTGTTGGTGGTGGTGGTGGTTTGGTATACGAAAAGTTATATTGAACAATGTGACAAAGTAGCAAGAGAAGGCTTTGCATGGGCTAGAACAGGGGTTTTAAAATTGAAAGGTATTAGAACAAGAGGAGATTTAGATAAAAGTTCATTTTGTAACCTACAAGATAAATGATTGGCACATAATTTTAGAATATGAAAAAATCAAGATTCTACGGAGAATTTAGGAATAAAAAAGTGGACTAATTTACCTAGGAGTATTATGGGAAAAAGATTGTATGTTGGAAATTGGAAATTATTTTAGGTAAAGTAAGAACAAAATGTTTGAGGAAAATCAGTAAATAAGATGAAAATGAGATGCAAATATTATTAGGTATTAGTTTTAAGAGTAAATAGGATCCAAAAGCTCAATAACCACAATGTTTGAGTATATTGGGCTCCAGGTAGCTCAGCAACTTAGTGTAGTGACTTATAATTAGCATACATGTATGCGTTATCAATTTTTTTTTGAGTTAGTACCTTCTGAAATTGCCTAAGGCACTGATCCTATTTGTTATATATCAGTTAGCTTTTTTGTGTTCAATTTGTTATAAATATTTAGTATGTAAATCTGTAGGAAATAAATTCATATTTTTATTATTATTATTATTATTATTATTATTATTATTATTTTAAAATAGAGAAAGTCTCACTGTTCATCATGAAAAATTTGCATTAAATTAATCATAACCCTGTTGCGAGTATATGATCTTATTACATTTAACAGTTTTAAGCAATATTATTTAAAAGAAAAATTGTAAATACAGATAATACTTAGTGGTTTAGCACATGAAGCTCACTTTACTATCACTTGTATATTCTGTTTATGTTGTTACGCACATATCTATAGATCACATTAAAGTCAGAACATATTTCACACAGAGATATTTCAAGGTGATGCAGGTTATAAAACAATCATTTAATGAAATAAAAGTACCCTAACAATGTTCATAAATTTTCAAAGAGAATCAAACTCCTGTATAAACTGTGAACAATAAAATATCAAAGTGAAAACGCTACACTTTTTCACCAAATTCTTATAATTGTGGCAGAAAGCAATTAATTATAAAACTGCAATAGCAAAATATGGAAACAGAAGAGTTAATCTACTACAGAGAGCCATCACAAGTCCCACATTATCTAACTTATATTAATGAACTGCCACATCAGTTACAAAAAGTCAAAGGCATTAAGACCTCCATGTTTGCAGGTGAACCAATTATGTTGGATATCATGTTCAATTCAACTCAATTCAATTCAATTTATTTTCATCCTTATAAGTACATTTTAAAGAACATGTCAGTATAACCTATTTACATTATATACAATGTTTTACATAGCTTTTTCATATCTAAATTCATCTGTACTCTAAAATGCATTTTGAGTTTAGTATTTTTTTATGGTTTTCATTATTTCTGTTGTTTGTTTTATATTCTTTTATTTCATTTGGATATTTATTGAATAATTCCCTTCCTATATTTTCTATTTAAGGATTATTCAGTGTCCCCATTAGTCATTATTTCTCAAACCATAAGAATGTATATTATGTTTCTTTTGATGTCTTTTATGTACAATATATATATATATGCATGAAGCAGTTAAATTTTTTAAGTTCTTAAACAAGCTTCAAGTTTGTTTATTATTTATCTTACCTATTTTTCTTATGCCCTTTTCTGCAATTTTAAAACTTTTTCCATTTCTCTTTGTGTAATATTCTCCCATAATGTAATGCCAAAGCTGATGTGTGAGTATATAAGTGCATAATAAACCTGAGTTTTGCTATCCATTGTCTTACTGATTTGTGCCATTACATATATGCCCTTTATTTATTTTTTTGATAATGTATGCTACATGGGACTTTCAGTTTAAATTTTTGTGAATGGATCATTCCTAGAAAGTTTGTACAATTTATTTCACATTCTATTGTTATTTGAATTGCTATTCATTAATTTAAAATGTATGCATGCTGTCTTTTTTGCATTTATTAGCATATATAGGTTGGAGTAGTATTCCTTTATGATTTTTAAAATTGAGTTTGCCCTATTTTCTACATCTTTAGTTGTCTGGGCCCTATTTATGACTGTCATGTCATCAGCGTAACCAATTGCTATGCCTCCCTTTGATTCTATTAGTTCAAATATTTCATTTATGTATATTAAGAACAGGAAGGATCCTAATTTTGAGCTTTGCAGAATTCCTTAGTATACGGTTTTGAAATCTGATTTTATTCTTTCTATCACACCATTTGCATTCAGATGATTTATTTCTACACATTGTGTTCTTTTTTCTAAATATGTCAATACTCAATTTTGAGCCAGGCTGCGAATTTCACATTTTTCTAATTTGTTAGTCAAGATTTTATATTCATACAGTGGACACTTTCGATGGATATATGAAAATAGCAATCACAGATTCCTGGTCGTTTAGAGCTTTTTATTGTAATATTATTTGCCTTTTGTATTGCTTTTATTATAGATTTATGCTATTCAAAACCATATTGCCATTTTAATATAATATTTAGTTTTTTACATGATTTTGCAGTTGTTTTACATATAATCCTTCCATTAGTTTTGAGAAGGCTGTGTTCAGATAAAAAAAAATAAAACAAAAATATCTGGAAAACAAATGATAGAAGCCCTTACCAAACTATAACACTGGACAGAGGAAAACAATGTGATACAACAAAGCCCTTGTATCAATTTTTCATATTGAAACATAATAACTATTCCTCAATCTACAAATAGCAAATTCCTCACTACAGAAAAAGGAAACTATCAGATACCTAGGACTCAACTACAAACTCAACATAAAAAAACCACTTTGCCTCAAATGTGTGAAAAATAGCATCGTAGTAATAACATCCTAAAATTTTACAAGGAATAAAATGTGGAAGGACATAAGAAATGCCTAACAAAACATATATAAAACTTGTCATAATTTGTGGAAGGGAAACACTATATTTGCGCTAAATCATCAAATCAGAAGATAAGAAATAGTATAATTATATACAACAAATAAACCTATAACACAGGAAATAGTATATAATGCAAAAAAAAACACTCTTAAAAAAGTAAATGCAAAATTTAATGATAAACCATGCAACAAGCAATATAATACTAGACTTGAAGACACAAAACACCTCTAATAATGCAGAAAATTGAACAACATTTAAATTTAATACAATTCAGATTTGAAGCAGAAGCTATAATTAAATGTACAAATCTGCTTCAGTTTTTATAATATAAATCATACCTTCATCTACTGGAAGAAGTCAAGAAATAAGACGTCTCTCCAGAAATGCTTAAAACATTCAGAAGAAGCAGAAACTGGAACTTTTTTCCCATTGTCTCCTAGTAGACCAAAATACTACCAATTTTGATGCTGAAAAAGAACTATACAGTATGCAATTAGAAATCTAATGTCTAAGAAGTAAGTTTCAAAAAGTATTTCAAAATCTGCTATTGCAATGGCACAATATATATTGGAAATGAGTAAATCAATCAGAAAGCTCATAGAAACAGGTAAGACTATAGCTCCTCAGTGGATACCATCCAATGTGAACCTCCTAGGATAAGAGCTAGCAGATGAAAGGGCAAAGAAAGGAACAACCCTACAGCAAATAAGGACCAAACTACCTTTCCATAGCCTCAGATCATTATTACATGAATGCAGCATAAAACAAGAACAAAAAACCAAATAAAAAAAAAATCATGAAAACAGATTAAGAGCACCCAGAATGAATGCTCACAAGCAACAAGAAAGGATGCAGTAGCAATATTCATACTCAACACATACCATAACTTTGACTGGCCATCTACTCAGAATTAATATAAAAACACTTGGATGGATCCAACCACCATCATCCAAAGGCTGTTCCTCTAAGAGGTTGCTGGTTCGTGATACCCCCTTAATTTTAATGTTTAATTTCCTTTAACTATTGCTTTAAGCATTTTTATGCCTAAAAGAAAAAACAACAGCAGTGTTTGTAAGGAATTTCTGATGTTTGTATTTGTGGTTATTATCTGTAGGGGACTTGGTTTGGAGGTGTACTGCAAACCAATGTGATGTGAGCTTATGGAGTGTTTTGACTAAGGGAGAGGCCTCTCATTCCTAAGAGCTATTACGCACATGCACTACCATCTCTCATCATGTGCAACCTCCAGTTTTATATGACTGTTGTTTTATTACAAAGTTGAATGAAATATTTTAAAAGATAATAGTGAAACAGTATGTTTATGGCAACACAGTCCTATATATATTTAATATGGGAAAACAATTATTTCAATACCAAACAATATTACCAACAATATGTTTGAAGTAACAATGCTCTCATGCAGAAACTCTCTAGCAATGATTATCAGTCATTTGGTCACATTATAAGAGTATCTCCTTTCACTGTGGTTTTATTAAAGTAATTGCCATATGACAGGTTAGTGAAGTTTTCATGAAGTAGTTGCTTTATTTCATTTTGTGATTATTGGTTGTAAAGAAAGTGAACAGTATACAAACTTACATTCTAAGCCTTTTTCTTTGTGACCATTGAAACAGAAAAAACAGAATGTAAAAATGCTTAGACCAACTCCAATTATTAATTTAAGTCAAACTGTGATTCATAACATAACATATCGGCTTTCTTTAGAAACAGACTTCATCTGCAGAGTCCATACTTTAATCATGGAGTCATCGATTAGTTTGTTGAATGAAGAAAAACTTTTTTTTAAATATTACTTTATTTATTAAATTCTCTCTCTCTCTCTCGGCTGTATATGTTCAGCCATGTATGTATGAGTATAAATTCTTGTTATTAAGATTGTAGAAACAGAATGAATTTATCATCTGTCTACTGGAAATCAAGAATGAATGACTTCTAAAGTTCACCATTAGGATTAAAAAAAAATATTTTCCTTTTATTGACACCTTCCTTGGAGTATATTCATACATCTTTGCCTCTTTTTTGTTGATTCTTCTTCTGTGTTTTTAATAATTTTATCACTTTCTGGTAGCAGGCTAGGAATGTCCCATTTTTAGATTTCTAGTAAGTGACATGCATTGTGATTCTACATGCAAATGAGTATCTGTTGGATTGTGCTCCAAATTTTTATAAAATCACCTTGTCTGATTTTCTGATCAATATTATTACACCTATAGACAATTTGAACATTTATGCATATTATATTTACCATCTAGTAAAATATAACCAAAGGCCATTGATTAGTTTTCATAGAAATATCTTATGTATTACATCATGGTGCATAGTTGAAAGAATAAGTAAGCTTTTTTCCTTTAGAAGCTTATGAATATTAGTGAAATTTTGTTGAAATCCAAACAATGTTCCAATTTCTTTGTTCTTTTTCACTGTGAAGTCTGGTTGAATTTTCACTATGTTTTTCAACAGCATGATCTCTTTCTGGTTCAACAGAAGTGAACCAGTTATCCAGTGCACAGTTCCTGATATAAGGAAAGTAAGAATGTTTTGGCTGTTTTTTTTTTTTTAATTTTTTGTTTTGTTTTACATAGTGTTTAATACCCATTTTAACTACATCATAGACAGTGGACACTGATAATATATGAGAAGAAATGATAAACTGGGAAAGTATTTTTTTTAACATCTTCAAATAAAAAATGTAGCAAACAATACACAGATCCATTTTATCATTGTAATGCAATCTATCTGGTGGTTCTGCATATGAATTTATTAAAGAATATAGGCAGAACAAGCTTCCAAGAATAGTGGAAGACAATTGAATTGTTCACTTTTTAGTTGCATATCCATGCCAACAGCAAACTTTATGCAGGATAAGAATAATGGAAAGTAGGCAGATTGATGATAGGAAATACCAGAGTACTTTCCCAGACAGTCTTTTCAACCTTTAATGCATGAATTACATCTTTAGATGTAATAAGTAGTCGTGTTAAGGTGTATATTGGAATTCCATATTATCATTTTCTGATACACAAGATACTGTAAATAAAACTAACTTCTAATAATATCCTTATTATTCCTCAAATTATGATTATAACCTCTTATACTACAATAAGTCTCAGAATATCTCATCTAATATTCCGTGTCGTCTTAGTCCTCTCTGTGTGTGGAAGATGATACCACTTAGTCACAACTTTGCCCTATCTGTGTGTAATAATGAGCAGTCAACTGTAATGAAACTCCATGCAACAGTATAAAGAATGCATATACTTTATTTAACTGTCAAGAATGACATCACAAACACAGAAGATACGACACACAGATGAAATGAAGATGAACCCATGGCAGAGAAATGCTAACTCAGCCCAAACATTGCCTGAGTCAACACCAGTCACTGATGATACATGAGAATAAATTTTATATATATATATTTTAAGCATTCCAGATCTAATTTAGGGTACCTCCCTGACTGCCACTGATGAGTACTGAGGAAAATTGGAAAAACTATTAGGAAGGATAATCATGGCAGAGATTTGCTGTTCAAGAGTTTGTGTCTTAATGACCTCTGCTACCCATGTTTAAAGTTGTGTTTAGCAAACAATATAATAAATTTTTCAAAGTATTCATCACATGATGTACCAGCTGTTTAACAGAAGACTGATCACCACTCTTCACTATAAATCCAGGTAGACTCACCTGCAATAGATGATTTTTTTTAGCCAGTAAAGTAGTTAATTTGGTATATAAAGATGTAATGTGAACTTTTATTGGTTTACATGAATGTAAAGCAAGAAAATCTTACCTTTTTTTTAAGTATAGGTATAAATTCTAAAATTACATACTGATATATAAAATACTCATTAAAACTGCTGTTTAAACTATTTTCAATTAAGGCATGCCAACACCATGCCATCAGCAGTTACAGCTACCTTATACACACCTTATACTTACACACACACACACAATATTTTAATCAACATTCAATATAGAAGCTGTAGGTTAGGATCTCATATTTGATCTGGTAAAATTCATTTTACCTAGTGAAAATCTTGTCTCCCAAAAATATATTTGCTCTTTCTCCACCAAAACTTTGAATATAGAAATCACAATACAATCTGTGAGTTATCCTACCCATACAGTGAGTAGTTTATTAGTTCACTGCAAATGATGAAAGAACTGCAGAATTAGTGCATTTTTCACATATGTCTTTCTCTAGTCTTATTGAAAGGAGGGGCATTCCCTTGCCTTCTAAAAATGTATTTCTAGGTACTTTCTCTTTTTCTTAATTATCAGATTATTCAAGATATGTATAAAATATATCTATCCTGATGTTAAATTTATAAATATTGCAAATCTTATTGAACCAAATAAGATTAAATTTAAATGTGCCTGGAATGCATAAATCCCCAACAATATTATAATGAGTAAATGGGCCATAAAATGGACAGTAACAAAACATGTAGTGGGTTTGGCTGAAATCCTTCAAATATAATTCCACATGACTTTAAACCACAGAGGTACATAAGTGTACATTGGGTACAACATATGAAAGAAGCTTCGTGATAGCCTTGGACCTGCTATCTCTGATGCAAAACAGTTTTCAAGGCTGTATTTAGAGGTGGATATCACCATTTGAAATGTCATGTATGCTGAATTTGTTGCAAATGATATCTACTTCAACAGAATTTTATAAAGCGTTTAGGGTTCCATTTTGTAGTTGTTATGAACAATAAATGAAATGTGCAAATGAATTCCATCTATGCTTAAATTATACAGAAAATTTCTATATTAGGGTGAGAACATACTCTGAAGTAAACCTTATTCAGACACAATTTACCCCTCTCAAAAAAAAAAAATCAAACTCAAGCATGGCACTTGACAAATAAATATTTAGTACCTTGACCATGGCAATGAGGATATCATTTTGGGATGTTATACTATCCAAATTAATAGACATGGAAAGATGCTGAAATTTACACTGTATGGCCAGGATCGTTAAGGCGCATATAAATAGAATAGAAATAATAATAATAATAATAATAATAATAAGGGGACATTGACATATAAAAAGGTATAAGGTATAAATAATATTATTTCTTCAAAGTAGCCTACATTACAAAATTACATTATAAAGTTACAATTTTCTTATTTAACTATTTTGGATAACAGAAATCATCTATAGTATTCTGTAAACATTTTGAGATTACCTTTTCCTAGAAATCTAATATTGCAGTCTAGTAAACTTTAAAAAGCAGCTGTTTACTTTTATTTTACCACTAAAACAGTTATGGTATTCAAAATATAATAGAGAGAGGAAGTGAAAAGGTTATTCCAGTCTATAAATTCAGCAAGCACATACACATTGCCAGCAAGTTAGGTATGGGGCTGCATCATCTTTGAAATAATGGAATGCCATTCCACTGACTCTCCATTAGTCAGATATCATTAGTCATATAATTAAAAGCTGGCATGTTCTCATTCAGTTCCAGAAATTAACTGTCAGTTGCATACTGCATATTTCTGGGTTTCCTTGAAAATACTAGGGGGTTTACTAATTCCCAAAGAAAAAAAAAGCATATGATCAGGTATATCATACTGTTGTTCCTTGACAAATAATTTTATTTAAAAACAAGCATTCAAAAAGTTTCTGACAATCCTGAAATGGGATGGGCACTTTCTTGTTGCCAAAAAAACTCCTCATAGTAAAAAGTAATAGTGTTTTATATTCTATCAGATTCCTATACACTTGTGATATTACAGTTCTCTCAAAGAAACACTGTTCAATTCCAGATCCCCCCCCCCCACAATCCCTAGCAGGCTTCTCTCCAAAGTGTGTATTGGTTACTGTCTCTTAGTAATGCTGGTTGCATTTGCATCTGTCATATAGCTTGAAATATACTTCATCTTTCCATAAATCATTTTCCCAGATATTTGGATCTCCTTAAATTTATATTAGATACCACTCACAAAAATTGTATTTAATGGTCCCAATTATCCTCAATAGAGCATGAAGTTAGGGCATACATGATTCCTTCTTGAGGGTCTTTAACATGTCATGCACTTGCTCTTGAAATTTCAATCTCTGCAATACTTTCTTAATTGATTTATGTAAAATATGAGCTAGACACAATGCCATTCTTTCACTGTAGCACTTCTAGAGCACCCATGTTCGCATTGCCTATCTCTTCAAATTTAAGATCAGTTTTATGAAACTTTTCAATAAACTTGTTTAAAACAACAGCTATATTTGTATGATAATGCACCAATTCTGCAGTAAAGATCACATAATTTGGCTATAAGTTTATGACCTCTATCAATAAAACAATACACATTTTAAAAATTTGATCAAAGATACAAAGATATTTTATCAATGTTTATTCATGTCTTTGCTGATTCCTCATGCATTTTTGTTTAAATGAAAACTATTGGCAATTTTTTAGTTAAAATGAAAAGTTTTACCCATTTTCTCTATGCATAAGGACTCATAGATTTCCATTAATTGATTTAAGGTCCAATTCATATATGCTTTTTTGCAGGTACATATTTTTTTAGCTAATATATGCTGATTACTGTGATTAATTCAAATAATTAAGAGTTTAGGTTTGCTTTTACCTCTAGTTTTAAGGTGTGAATCAAGATTATCAAGCTTTATTTTATTAAATGTGAGGTTGCCCTGAATGCACTTTCTAATGTATTTTATATTATAGAAAGTATGTCTCAGAAAGATTGTTTGTAATTACACAGTTCTTTTATTTTTCAGCTCTCTGGTCTGGCATTGGTTGTACTGGGAGCCATGTTACTTACAGACATACCTCGTGTCTTGCTGTCACGTTTTCTGGGTTCAACTAACCTTCCAGCACATCCACTCTTCTACTATATAGCTCTGGGCTTCATGGGTACTGGTATCCTAGTCTGTGCTACAGGAGTATTGGGATTCTGGGCTGCCTGTCTACATAGCTACTTTATTCTAGCCATGGTAAGTAATTAATTCATAATGTAGTCATATTTTAGTGTCTTAAACATTTGGACTTCTAGATCCTAGATACATCGTTTTGGTTTGGGCTAAAATAATTTTTTATTTTAACTATTTCCTGACACAGATACTTAAATCATTCATTCAGCTTAGGACTATACTATGAGAATCATCAGAGATATTTTGAGATAAATCACAATGACAAATTAAAAATTATCATATTTATTGCATATTTTCACACTGCTCTGCAAAAGTAATGGTTGGTGAAATTTGCGTAAACTACATTAAGCAGGTAAAGATTAGTTCACATCAAGTATAATTGTAACTTTTCCAGTAAATTTAACATTTATACCACATGCATACACACAGTTATTTCTGAATAATGAACACATGCAATTGCAATCCTCCTCTCTCTTATCTGAAAATTGGTTTAACACAGTCTCATTGAAGTCTCCCATTTTGCTGATGAAGTTTATCTGAATAGATAACACATCAAGTCAGCTTATGTGTCCTCTACTATGGTGCATGGTATGATAGCTTTTATTCCTTTCGGGCTAGAGAAACATTTTTCAGTTTCTAAAGTTGTAATGGGAATAGATGTGATAATTTTAAGAAGTTTAACTTTTCACTCAATTTTTTCTGTATTTTATGTTCTTTTATGAATTGAAGTAAGTGAACAGTATTATTTCCTCATTGAAAACTCTGTCATATACAATTTCAAGTTCTTTTTAAGCATGATTTGTCTAAGAACAAATAAGTTTAAATGAGCACGAAAAATACTCTTCTATAAATTTCAAAATTTTCCACTTTGAGCAAATTAGCTGCTTGAAGATGATCTTTGAACTCAAAGAATTCCTTTACTTTAGTGACAATTGTTTTACTCATTTGGCATCACTTATTGTAGAATGTACATCCATTTTATATTTGTTTCCTTGCAGCAGCCTTCATTTGTGCTTTACTCATAGCTTTTCACTCTTTGTGCCCCTTATATTCTGAATAGTTTGAAAATATTCTATATCCTTTTTAAATACAGTTGGTCTTGCATTTTGTTTTTGTGACTAGTTAAATACTGCCTACATGTGACACTATATCATGGGACACAGAAAGCCAAAAGTTAACTAGTAATGCTCTAATTCCATATTTTTCAGAATGTGCAAATTAAATAAAGATAAAAAATGGCTGAGAGAGTTTTGGGATCACATTCTTCAAATCCAACCTGAGGTTACCTTGCAATGAAGAGTCAAAATAATTTAAATCAAGTAGAGTACATTTAGAAGGCAATTGATAACTCAGTAACTAAGCATAACTTATCAATTTGTGGGCCCAGGTTTGATTCCTGTTGCAAGTTGTATGGTTTGTATGGTTGAGATTTTCCTAGTCTTCTTTTACCTTAAAAAGTTGAATGTCACAATAATTTTATATCCTGATGAACTCCGGGTTGATTTGTGACATTATTAATTCACAAATAGAATAGAATAGATTAATGAATTCGTTACATCTGTTGTCTCAAATATCTGCAGCATATGTATGTGTGTTTGCATACAAGACTTCTGAATTTCAAACTGTGTAATCTGATAATGAGAATGAAATGGTTTCTTTCATATTCTGAACTAAGCTCACTGCATCCTATCTCCCATTCTCATTTTAATTCTGTTTAGATGAAAATGCCCAAAAAGGAGCAATCAAATCTGACAGAACAAACAACATGTATTCTTAAAATGAAGAAATGTCATCTTATGAATAATTATAGAAGATACTCTTTGAATACTGTGTTGTGATGAATAAGTGACAGTTGGTTTTCTGATTACCCTAATGAATGTGTTGCAGTTTCTTTTCCTTTTGGTAATTCTACTGCTTGGAGAATCTACCTTGGGTGTGCTGGCAGTACTCTGTCCAGAGTATCTTGGTGTCACTGTAACAGTTATACAATTAGTGGAATCCTTACAGAGAACATATGGCGTACCAGGGAAAGAACAGTTCACAGCTGCTGTTGATTTAGCTCAAACACTGGTAAGTTCTATATGTGAATCTTCTTGTAAAAGGGGGAAATAAAATATAAATAAATATATGAGGCTATGAAAGTATGAATTGTTTTTAATGCTTGTAGTATTTCCTAAGATGATTTTAGTAATTTCATATGTACTCAGCTGATGATTTTTTTTGGGAGAAGGTTTAGAGATTTTTTCGTCTCTGGCCCTGCATAACTGAGTCAGTTCTTCTCACCATTTATGACCTAGTTTCAGTGTTGTGGTATCAGTGGATCAGATGATTATGATATGTCGTGGTGGCGTCTCCGGGAACTGGGGCAACCTGAGCTTTTTGTGCCCCGTTCATGCTGTATACTGACTAACTCTCAGGATAAGAGGGCTTTTTTGGATCCCCACCCTCAAAACATGTCAGCTTGCCAGTCTGTGGAGGAAAATATCTTTCAGCTAGGTCGACATACTGAGGTGGGTTTTGCATCTTTGCATACCATGGTATGGAGTAATTAATTTAAAATTTAAAAGGAAATATTCTGTATTACAACTTATATATTTATATATTTTTCCTTTTATGAGCAAATTAATGGACAATTTTTATTAGCATTTTAATTTCTCACACGTTATAATGTGCCTTTGAAAATTTTTTGAAAATTTAACACATACTTAAGTGTTAAATCACAAGTACTTGGGGTTTGTCCCATAGATGCTTTCCTTGTAAATGAGAGCAGCTCTGTAGGTTAAAATATCTCAAAATAATACCTAAGTGTATATGATGAATGTATTTTGTTACCAAGTTGGCAGCATGTGGCTAGAAATGATTAGAACAAGCAAAAACTCAAAAAGTACAAATAAATTTAATTATAAAATGACATAAGATAGATAGTGAACAAAAAATTTAACTCTGTAAGCAGAGGTAATATTTTCTTTGAAAATCAGAAAGGAGAAAAATTAATTAATTAGAAAATTACATAAGATATGCATTACACAAATGTTTACACATCATGAATGGAAACTTACTGAAAATATTGCTTGGAGATTTTGCAAGCCACATCTTTTCATTGACACTGAATGGAATCCCTAGTACTTGATATTTTTACAACACCTGTGAAGTATAATTCATTATTTGAAACCATTATTGGCTATCTCTTTCATTTTCATGACAAGATACTTTGCAGAAAATAATCAAGGAACTTGCTAGTACATATTTATAGCAAATTTAAGAACAAATTTTCAGCACTGTTATAAAAACACATAAGAAAAATAAAAGATATTGAGGTTGGATTTCGTTCCAAATTGTGGGGAAAATTTATCCCAACATATAAAATATTAGATTAATAGAAAAAAGCCCACAAAATTCAATTTTAAACAATAATTGTATCTTCTCCAATGCATAGTATTAATATAATGTAAATACTTAAATTTTGAAGTGTTCAAGTTGCAACATAGATGAAAGTTCTGTATGTGGGCTATGATGCTTCTCAAAATAGCTGATTTAAAACTAGTATGGATGGCCAAGATTATTAACTCATGAACTCGAAGTCTGTTGTTCAAATCCCTGAGGTTTTTCCAGGTTTCCCTTAGTTCTCAGCAATGGCAAATGCCAGGAAAGTACCCTAAACATAGGACTGGTATGCTACCTTCCCAATTTATTATTTGAACTCATTTATCACTAATGTCCACAGCTTATGATGCTTCAGTAGTGAAAACAGGAAGATAAGCATTATTTAAAAAAAAGTTATTTTAACACAGTTTTCCATGTAGTAGTGGAACACAATCAACATACAGATATTACAGTCATATAACTATTGTTGCCACCTGTCTTAGAATATGAGAATCAAGTGTATATTCTTAATTGTCAAATCGACTCACTAGATAATTAAGAATATATTAGCCACTTCACTGTATTGGTTCAGACACGAAATTAAATTTTATATTTAATGAAGTGTACATAATTAATTGAGCAGCAGCTTCAGAAATAAAAGCATTTATTGTGATTTTAAATATATTATTTTAATTGCTAGGATTATACAAAGTAAATGATTTAGATTAACTCTCCATCTTTGCTAATTTTCCTAACTGATAGTCTCATAGCTTTACTTTAATAAATGGGAGGGAAAAGTCTCGGGAGCAAGATTGGGACTATGTGATGGATGATTTATCATCTTTATTCTAGATTCTTGGAAAAAATCCATTGTTTGGAGAGGAATTGCTATGGCAAAGCAAACCCTGCAGAGTTGTACAAATATTTTTCATTTCTTCTTTCACATTTCACTAATGTTGGCTTAATTGACAAAGAAGGCCTAGTTTTTAATGACATGTCACCTTTTATATGCTGTTTTTGAGGCATAGCTAATAAAATTTTATTTGATTTATGAGCTAAGAATCCATAAATAACACTGGGCAACAAAAAAATAATTTTTGAATGTATTGAGCACTTCATGAGGCAATTCCTACTAATTTTGGGTTGAGAAAAACAAATACGACAATAAAAAATTTTTATTAGCTCTAGTTTCTATGATATACACAAGGTGGAAGTATTACATATTAACGGATTGAGAGAAAAGGATACATTTTAATTACATACATGCTAACAACAATGAAAGTGCATTTGATTTTTTTAACTGGTAATTACATGCTAAGAGTTCTAAATTCCTGGAAAAATACTTCGCAGATAGTCGTGTCTGAAGAGAATCATGTGGTGGCCTATTGACTTCGTCGTCTTTTAGCTTGCCTCTTGTGATGGAGTTCCGCAGAATCCCTATACAAAGACCAACAGTAATCCGCAAGCATTACTTCATTCCAATGGCCCTGATATCTTTGTTCCATAACAGAAATGTCCTGATGGAATCTCTCTCCCCATATTCATCACTAACAGCTCCACAACTAGGAGGGAAAAAGTCTAGGTGGGAGTGGAGAAAATGGATCTTAAGGGACATGTTGCATCCAAGGTTACGATATTTTTGCAGGAGCACTGTCACCAAATGCTTGTAGTTGTCATCTCTTTTGTTGCCTAAAAATCCATGAACAACACCCTTGAAGGCTTCCCAAGCTTCCTTTTCTTTCCCCTCCAAAACTTGGTCAAATGCAAGATCCTTTACAAGTTCTCTTATTTGTGGTCCGACAAAAATGCCTTCCTTAACTTTTGCATCACTTAATTTCGAAAATTTCTCTCTGATGTACTTAAAGGCCCGTCCTTCTCGGTTCATAACTTTGACAAAGCTTTTCATCAAACCCAGCTTGATATGCAGGGGTGGAAGAAGAACGTCTTTTGGGTCCACAAGAGGCTTGGCAGTCTTTACAAGAGGCATCAGATTGCGTTTCTGTGAGGAAAATGTTATTTCACCACAAATATAACAAAAGTTATTCACCATATTTACACATTTTTGTGGCATTTTTACAAATTTTACACTAAAAAGCACTCGCGAACCAGAAATTTTGCATTAATTTGAGTAGAAACTACATGTAATTCACAATCACAGCAACAGTATCTATGTTTATGACTTACAAACAGCTGAAGAGCATTTGTGTTTTGTTATTTGACAGGTGTGCCAACTCCCAAAAAAAATTCCCCCAAATTTAAAATCTTTACTCTAAAAAATGAAATGTCACTTTATCTTCAAAACAAGAGCTAATCTATCATTTTTATGGTGATTTTTGAATTCAGCAGATGGAAATACATGTAAATTCACTATTTTTAAGCCCGAAACATTTTCATTGTTGCCCAGTGTAATTATCATTTATTTATTTATTTATTTATTTATTTATTTATTTATTTATTCATTTATTATTTGATTAGTATAACCAGGGTATACATATATTATACAGTAAGGAAACTATATATTAATAATGCTATGGCAAACATGTTAACTGAGCAACATAGCACTCCCAAGTGGCAACTATCTAAAACTACATGATCACTGAAAAAAATAAAGGACTCTGACACAAAGCAAGCATACTAAATAAAAGATGTTCATGAATTTTTTCATTATTGCATATAACTGAAGTTTTAAATTTGCTCCGTAAAAGTGTCTACCTTTCATTTGAAAATAGAAACTATATTTGAATAAAACTCATCTGTGGGGTTTATTGATTTGACAGTTAAAATGGATTCATAAATGTTCAACTGACACACTAAAATATTATAAAGGAACGATATTTTACTAATCAATTATGTTATTATTGTAATCAATACATCTGCACAAAATAGGAAAATCTTAATATATGGCACAGTTTTCTATACATTTCTCTGCAGAATAAATAAATAAATAAATAAACCAATAATAATAATAATAATAATAATAATAATAATAATATACAATATAACAATTCTAAATTTTCAAACTTAGCACCCCAAATGAAGAAATTTGAAATATTTTCTCCTTTTCCTGTCTTATTGAGTGAACTTTCTCTTTGAAAATGTTAAAATGAAGTATACCTAACCTTTACAAATGTTCTGAGAATGGTGTATTTCACAACAATCCTTCAATAAAGTCAACCTTGCTTAGATGTTTCAATAATTGCACTCAGTGTGATTTATATCAGAATTCAATTCTAATAGATATAATTGTAATATATCTGAGAAACATGAAATTTAGAATTAATATTAACCAATTTCAGGATAAAAAAATGCAATGTGTGGTAAAATTTAAGTTTCCTCTCAAAATGACAGTACAGGAATGCATTGTCAAAACCTTATATTAAACATAATCAAAAACATAGACCTTTGCATTTTCCTCTGCCACATCAACAGTTAAATCAGTGGCCTTTATACCTAAAAGGGAGAAGGTTAGGCAAATTGCTAGTATGGAAAGCATTGGAAAGTATTCACAGCAGAACAATAAGGTCCTTTTAAAATCCCCATTTTTCTATGAGAAATAAATATTAAGCTAGCACTTCTAATGTGAACAGAAGCAGTTTTTATTTATCTGCCACTTAGATCAGCAGGGATAGGTATATGAATGCATGTTCCACTGGTAGAAAAAGAAACCCCTTATTGTTTCATATGCATATACTGTGGAAGAACCTCAATTTTAGTCCTTTTATATGGTGTTGAGTCATTTAGTTATTGTATACAATTCATGGTTTTACTTAGTGCTTTCACAGAGTTTTTAAGAAATTATTTTATTAATTTTAAAATTATTATGGTTTATAATGTTTATCAATTCATTAAATTACATTTGTAAAGCAATAATCATTTAATTTTATAATCATATTGTAAGATGACCATGTTTTCAATTATGAAATTGGGATATCCGTAATGGGGAAAACTGCCAGAAAAAGGAACATGGTATATTATTTATAGTGATCACACCAGTAGTATACTCTAATGGCCTGAAAGTAGCATTTCTGTAAATAGATTATAGAAGCATATGTAATTTAAGAGGTTTGAGTAGTGTTAATGTATTAAGTTCAGGTTTTGTTTATTAGTTAACTTTTAAGTTTTTCATGCTAATACCACACAATAATATAAATAAGTTAAGCTTTCATTAAATCATGAATACAAACTCTAGTGTCCACAACCACAGAACTAGAAGTAAAGATGACCTCCCACTCCCCAGACATAAATTACATTTGAGAAGATCATTAGTGATCAATGTATTATTTCATCTAACCTCTCTAATTATTGTTATTAGGTTTATTTATGGATGCTCTTTAACATCTTTGATCATTAGCATCCCTTTCAATTCAGGGCTTGAGCCGGCCATTAAATTTTGCTCAGAGCCTCTTTTTTTTCAGGTTTGAGGTTCTTTTGCATGCTGTAAATCTGTGACACAGGACCAGCAGCTTTACTTCCCTTTTAAAGGAAGCCATACTTAGGAGTTTAAGCCCTAAAAGAGTTCATTTACTCTGGCAAGATTTGAATCCATGACCTTGAGTTATGAGGCAGATATAGTTAACACTAGACAGACTCATAAATTCCCCAAACAAACTGCATTCAGACTTATTAACTTACATACTTACATCACCAAATGCAAAGTTCAACTGACATAATTTCTTCAATGTTTGTGAAAACATGTGCAGCAAATATGCTAAGTGAACAGCAATTATGAAAGATTTTTTCAGGTGTGAGCATGGAAACACATGCTTGCACATGTGCACCACATGCACAAAACAAGAAAGCATTTAGCAATTATACTTGTGACGATTATGACAACAAAGAAATGAAAGCTAAACTGATAACATTGAAAGAAAACATTTGATCATGAAAATCAGGACATCTGGCATCCTGATTTAAATTTGAAAAATACTGGGTCAAAGGTTGAAAAAAAAGAACTTTCTGACTAAAGTGGAACTTCTGACCACATCTTATATTATGCATGCCAAAGAGAAAAATCCCATTTATATTGCAGATGTCCACAACAAGAGAAGTTCAAAACAGTTGTGTAAGCACTTCCATCTTACTTCAGATGAGTTGTATCAGTGATTCTTGTGTTTATGGGAACTTTTTGGAGAGAGGGGGCTTTGATGAGTTTAAGATTTAATAAAGAAAAGGCTTATAGCAAAGCAATTAATTTAAAAAAATATGGATAACAATTTTGGTAGTGAAAGTTTTCAACAAATTTATTTTTGCAAACTTTGTGATTTAGAAGTAGCATATTCAAAAAGATTTGCAGTACATTGGTCATAAAAACCATGAACATATGATGAAATATGCTGGCAGAAAGAAAGTAAAGGAAAGCAGTGTAATTATTACTTTTTCAGACTGTAACATTAAAACTATTTTAGGGATCCTATGTTGATTTAACAGTGAATATTCCATTACACAGGAAAACAGGTGTAATTAAAAATTTTATAAGATATAAGATCAAATATTCTATTTCAGACATAGCAACAGTGAGAAAAAAATGCACACTCCAGTGCTATGTTGTATTATGACAAGAAGAAGAGATAATGTTGTAGGGAAAATTTACTTCTAGTCATGAAACCTATAAAGCTGAAGCTCAGTGCATAGACAATGTGACAGTTACAACTCTAGAACCAGGAGGACTGAAAAAAAAATTTTTTGCTAGATTTTGAAATTTAGAGAAAGTAAATCTTTTACATTCTGTTTGACAAATGTATTTTTGTGCAATAAACCAGCAGAAACCGTATATAAAAAGTGTGCTGTTGATTATAGATTCAGTTGCGCATAAATAAAGCAGCCAAATTAATCAAGGATGATTAGTTTAATGGTAAGTACAACGTAACTTATGTAGTACACAGTGATAGAAGTGATATACTTTATAAAAGTGGATACATGTGTTGTTAAAAACAACTTCAATGAATCCTGTTTACACAGAAAACTGAATTCAAAGTTTCAGTGCTATTACACCTCTGAAATCAATTATAAAGTGCTTAACTAGATACTTATACAGAGTTATTTTTGATCTGCACCCATAGCTGACATCCAGCCAAGGTCACATCAGTCATCAGCTCTGTATGAACTAGTTCCCCTTGCATTTCTAATCACACAAGTTTGATCAATAATAAATTGCATGCACCTGTGTTCATTTTATTTGATAATAAGTACTAACCTGTGTTATAGGAGTTGTTGAAAGTGATGTCTGTCTGCAGTTTTACATTTCTAAAATGTTTTAATGAATTTCTAGATTCCTCTACAGCTTCCGAAGATTTTATTTTTGCTCTCTTCTAGTGGTAACATTTCAACAGTATACTGCCATAAAATTTACTTCACACTGAAATTAATAACACTGGCACATCAGTAACCTGTAATAAACAAAGGTAGAAATAATGCTTGCTCTTGATAATAGCAAATGTGCAGACATAAGCATGGAAGCTGTCTATTGTTATAAGAGGCAACTGGTGTGACTTTGTTCAGCTGCAAATCAAAAATAACTTGATAATTTTAGGAACATTTTCAAACATTGAAGTTTTCTTGAAACATAAAATATTAGGGAATTCAGGCAATACAGAAACCTAAGCTTGTTGTTGATTGAAATGAATATTGCTATGTGCTGGAATAAAGTTACAGTAAGTAAAATTAAATTTGTTCAAGTATATCCACAGATGAGATAAATATAAAAGGGAGCAAAAGAGCATAAAACAAAAAAGTATAAAACTATGCTTAAAGAAAAAATAGTTTGTCCATATCTCTCACTAAAATCTAATTGCTTCTTTAATTTGTTTTTAACAGTGTGTTTTTTTCCCCCTTAGGTTTTTATAATTTGGGGGACATTTATTATTTGGTTTTATTGTTAAACATGTTAAATTAATTACATTAAAACCAAGATTATCCTGAAATATTCCACAACAGCTATCAGAAATATTTTAAAGGATAAATTAAATACATTAATGATGGAGAAAATGTGTCTAGGATCCACTATTCTTAAAACAAAATAGCATTTGCCTTTTGTTTTGACAGGGTGCTTTTGCCAATTAGAAATGCTTGATGACTCATAAACCGACTGTTCTATTAGCTAGATAATGGTTTATATTAAAAGTGAATATGTTGCCTAGGTATTAACATTATATTCCATTAGACACTTAATTAAATTTAGTAACAGTGAAGTAGAACAATCATAACAATAAAGGACATTGATGTTAAGTGACACAATACTTCACACTTAATTCTAGTGAATTATTATGTCACTTTTTACCAATTTTTTGTTATAAGTTATATTCTATATCTCTGAAAGCACTTACTAGGTAATTTAATTTATAATGGCAGTTTTTATAGTCAATAGCTCTAGTATTAGGTTTATTGTTGTACTTATAATAGATAGCATTTCAGTCTTTCATACAGTAACATGCATAATACATAGCAGAACTTAGCAAAATACACCCAGGGGCAAAAAAAAAAAAAAAAAAAAAAAAAAAAAAAAAAAAAAAAAGATGTATTTGCTTGCCATAAAATATTATGGTAGGCATTTGTTGCCATGGAGACATACAGGCTATGATGAATGTTTTTTGTTTTATAAACAAGTAATTATAACCAAAAATTTCTTTATTTTTACATGTTGTAAATGTAGGTTTGCCACTTTTCACTTTAAAAAAATCTGACCTGAAGATGTGGCTCAAGCTGTAGCCCTATTTAGCTATTTAGCCCTATGTACACTGAGTCCATTTGGTGATGGACTCAGTGTATATTACATTGCAAATGTAATGAATATGGCTAGAAACATAGTCCATGATAACATAATCTGGTTTAGAGAGCCCCTAGAATATACCAGAAGACCAGATTTGGGTCATTTGATAGCTACAAATCAAAATTAATACAGATACATGGTGTTGACAGTTCTTAGCTCAACCTGCCAGCTATGTCTGTATGACTGCCCAACAATTTGTTAACATGCATGGACACCCGATTTCCACCAAAAAGTTACAAGAAGATTGGAAGCAAGTGAACGTATATCAATTAGACCAGCAACTAGTCATAATTTGCTCAGAAAGTCAAAAGTCTGCATTTTGCAAATGAGTAGGGGTTGGAGAAGTGAATAGTAGAGCTGTGTTCAGTTCACAGAGTCCTGTTTCAATTGCACTGACTAGATGGATGCAAAAGAATTTGGAGAAGAAGGGGAGAATGATTTGCACAATGCTGCATTCCCAAAAAGTTACCATTTGAAGGCGGTGGAATGATAGTTTGGGCAGGAGTGGCTACTTATGCTCCTACTGAGTTAATGTTAGTAGAAAATGAAATTCTAACAGCTAATAGGTACATAAATAAATGTTTGGCTAATCATGTTTACCATTTGGCCCATTTACAGGTGATAATTTTCTTTTAATACATGCTCGCATATTGTCCACATGGTCAGAGCTTATCTCCAAGATTGGGAATCCATGTTTTACCATGGCCAGCAAGGAGTCCTGACATGAATTCACTTGAATACGTGTGGGGCATGTTGGAATGGCAGCTAAGACAAGACTAGCTGCCAGAAACTTTACAGGAGTTGAGGTGACACTTCTTGAAGAATGGGAGCATATTTCTCAAGAAGCCATTGCTAGCCTGACCGAAAGCATGCCAAGACATAGGAATATAATTTTTCAAGGCAGAGGGGGTGGTACTCATTATTAAATTGCATTTTTAAGATGTATAATTAATAACTCGGAATCTATTATAAAAATATGCAATATGGACATTCACTCAAATTCCATTCCTAACATTATAGAATACATTTTCAAAAAGATATTTTCTCCATATTTTAAGTTAGATGAGGCAAACTAGTTTTAGGCTTACAGTATATTAGAAGGGAGGAGAAGATCTATTTACTATTGTATGATCTGTTATTATAGAAGGAATTTAAAATACTGGAACAGATAAAGAATGATAATGAAATTGTTAGAAGTAAAAAAATCTATTCATGTAAGCAAAGTTTAATGGCTGTAAGTGTGAACAATTGGTTATAAGAATTATGACAATGGTATATTTTATGAGAGAGATGGACAAACTATTTTTTCTTTACACATAGTTTTATAATTTCTTGTTTTATTCTCTTTTGCTCCCTTTTATATTTATCTCATCTGTGGATATACTTAAACAATTTAATTAAGCAAAAAAGCAACAAATACTGTTTCAGAGTCAATACTTCAACATCATTGTCCATTTATTTTATGTTTAAACTTTGTATTTTCTGTTTAAACTTGTATTAAAGCATCTAATTTGTTAATGTATAGGGGTGCTTCCATCAGTTAGAAACATGGTTCAGATATCACACAACACTCTTCCTTGCTGTCGGCTCAGGGCTAGTTCTGGTAGAGCTGTCAGTGTTGCTGAGCGCCATTCTTGTCTGCCTAAAATTGCCTATTGAAACAGAACCCATGTCCAGTTGAAGGTGGCTGCAGCCGGAGTGTGGATCCACTTGGAAGGATGGGATAAGGGAAAGTGGAGCATATTGCAACTTGCAAGGGGAAGCATACCATGCTTCAGGCATTGCTACAAGAATGAACACCTATAACCCTCGTATCTCATTTCCTGGTGTAGCAGGCACAGTCAGAAAAAGCATACTGAATAAGAGTGGCACTTACACTTTGAAAAGCAATCTAACACCAGCAGTGCTTCATTCTTCTAATGATAAGTGCAAGAGAAAATGTATATATGAAAAGAATGCATCCACACATACCGGTGAGACTTTGGGGAGGTGGCTTAATCCTCAAAATATGAGCAATATCATGCAATATCGGAGCGAAGGAACACAAGCAGACTTTCAGAGCATGATGTGGTAATCTGCTCCCTGTTGCATGATGATTATCAAATAAATGTGATATACATTTATTTACATTCCATTTCATTGTATTTTAATCTTAAAGGACTTCAGATGTGGAGCAAGTTAAGAAATTATATTTAGATAAGTATATTTAATACAAGTAAATGTAATTGTTAGTGATATTCATTTGTAATTTTAACTTACAGAACCAGAAAAAATCTTTCAAGGAAATGATGATAGGGATACTAAATAAAATCCTTAAATTAATATTAAATCCATCTTTTGATTTTTTTAAATGTTTGAAATGATTCTAAAGATTTCACTAAGTTACAGATGAAAACTTTTTTTCTGCTGTACGATTAAAAATAAGTGACTTTTACTAATTTCGGTGTGCAGAATTAAAAAATCCATTCAGTTTTTCCATAGCACATCTCATTTTGGCAAGGTAACAATGTTCAATGAAAATATAATTGTTAAATTTGCATGAATATTACACACTCATATACAACTTTTAAAAAAATAAAGAATAATAACATGAAAGTGTACCAAATTTGAGAATGTATGTTAGTTATCTTGGTACCCCTTTTTCTTTTCCCATGGAACTAATGTATGTGATTTTCTTGAGTGTTCTCTAGTGGGTGCATTGCATGCAAGACATCAGCAGTAATTGGTCATCATATGTACGTCCCAACATCCCTGATAATGCCATTCAACATCTTTCAAGTTCTGGTGAAACCTTTCACCTTACTCTTCACTGACAGCTCTTAAATTCGATGAGAAGTAGTCAAGATGTGACTTGAGGAAATGAAGCTTCAAACTTATATTACAGCCAAGCAGTCTGAAATTTTCCAGCATATTTTTGACAATTTCTTTGTATTGAGCGTCTTTAATATAGCCCAGAAATTTCTTAACAACCTCTCTGATTCCATTCCATGCATTTTTTTCAATTTCATTCATAGAGCTGATAAATTTAACATCTTTTATCAATTTCCTTATCTGTGATCCATCAAATACTTCCTCTCTGATTTTAGCCTGTGACAATGATGGGAACTTTGTACATAAGTACTGGAAGCAAGGGCAACTTTTGTCAAGTGCTTACACAAATTGTTTCATCATGCCAAGTTTTATATGTAATGGGAGGAGTAGAGTTTTTTGACTATCAGTAACAGGCACATTAGTAACATTTTTTGATCCAGGTTCCAGTTGCTGCCTCTCAGGCCATTGGTCAGTTTCCCAATGTTTGTCCTTCGCCCTGCTATCCCATTTGCAAAGAAAACAAGAGAATTTTGTGTATCCTCCCTGTTTTGTCCTAGTAATAGACCAATGAACTTCAAGTCACCACATATTTACCACTCATGGTCGTGGTACTTAATTTTCTCAAGAACACGCTTCAGAGTTTCATAATACTCTCCTAGGTTCATAGAATGTGCAAGCAGTATTGAAGCTAACTTGTTGCCATTATGAAGTAACACTGCCTTAAGACTTTATTTGGAAGAATCAATAAAAAGACGCCGATTACTTGGCTCATATGCTTCCCTGCCCAACTGTTGAGTAATATCACACACATCCACACAAAACACAAGTTGATTTTCTTCTGTGTAGTGCTTGTGGAACTGTATTTTGCAATTTCTATACCAAGAAAATGTAACACCAGGTGATAACAAATTTTTTTCCTGTAGTCTTGAGCCCAGTAATTAACTTTTTTGTTTTGTGAGGCCTAAGTCCCTCACTAAATCATTTAACTCAAATTGATTAAACTGTTGTGGTGAATTGTAAATTCTTCTGAATCAGAAACTCATTGTCAGAAATTATGGAGCTGCTTTCAGATTCACTAAAATTGAGGTCTGCTGGTAAGTGTAGGCATGGGTAGTTTGGGTCCATGAGGAATAGGCCATGTAACTGAATTCAGGTTTGGATATTTAATTCCTGCCCTTTTTTGTGTGTGTGTGTGTGTGTGTGCGTGCGTGCGTGCGTGCATGTGTGCGTGCGTGTCCAGCAATTTTGCACATGTAAAAGTAACAATTGTCATGGTGATTCTGCTGCTCTCTCCATATCATTGGTTTGGCAAATGGCATTGCCTTCCGTTTTCCTTCATACCAATAATGTAATCCCCCAACACAACTGTTACATGCAATATAAGGTGCAAACGATTTATCCTGATCACCAACTTTCCCTTTGAAATATGAGTAATATAGTTTCTTTGTTTGTGTGTATTTTACATTCCTTCCTATCAAAAATGTAGCACCCACTAATGTAACAAAACTTTTAACAATTTTTTAGACACTATCTCCTGCGTAATCCTGATGTAGAAATCATACTCAAACGTTCATTTTAGCACTACACATATAGAAGACGAATGTGCATATTAACACAAGTTTTCAACACAACTGAAGTTGAGATCTATGATAGTTGTAAATATAAACATAAATATCTCAAAAAAAACAGACCTGATCCATAGAACAAAATTGATAAATGCTGGGAATATAAACAAACATCTGGGTAATAAGGGAGGACAGAAGTGAGCCGATTAGGAAGAAAATCAACAACAGATTTAGAATACATAATGAAATGTGGCAATAAGCTGTATAGGCTGAATTGATTTAGCACCATAGAAATATATATGCACATATCATAAAAACTACATGTGATAGCCAAAAATGAACTTTATTTTTTAAATCAGGGCACTGATTTCCATTAAAGTCACATATTTTCCTTTATACCACAGAATCAATGTTGACCAGTGTTTTTGAACATTTATTACTGTTCCTAATAAGAAACTCAAAATTAATAGGTATTTATTATTCTAACGCCATAATATAACTGATGTTTAATACAAACATTGTTGGTATGCACATTTTACGTTGTGCTGAACAAACCTATTTTCTACTAAAATACATTCATTGAGAAATAATAAATTTTTAAATATTTAAAAAAAAAATTAAACTAAAACTCCTGTTATTAGCTTCCTACAAGATTATTTTCTGTTCCATACGACATCCTTTTACTGTTGTGGAATTAAACCTTAAACATTAAATCATTAAATAACAAATTAACAAAAATAATCATTTTAGTGTACAAAATATATTTATTTCATTATATTTATACTGTGTGGCATGATAGATTTATGCCAAGTTTAGAGTTATTAATTCCAAATTATGCTCTAACTTGATAAGGTTGTCTGTTTCATAATCATGATAATTATAGTTTCAGGGATCAGGATTAAAATGAGTATGACTATGAAATAAATGTACAACACTAGACAGTGACACAATGTATTTAGTATTATGCATGGTCACTATTAGGTAATATTTCAAACACAAAACAGCAACCAAATTTATTCAAATCTATCATTGTGTGAGGTGAGGGTTGAAATGGCAGATCTTTGGTTAACCAATGTTTGCCTTAATCAGAAATAATAAGTTGGCAGTTCTGTTTTCAAAGCAAGAAATTTACTACGCAGTGATATACATTATCAATATACACAGGATGTTCACATTTACATAATATAGGAAAAATAAATGGAATTTATCATTTATTTAATCATCCATTGATCTCTTAGTGAGATATAGACTAGTCAAAAAGTACAGTCAGAGTCAAATAAATACTTTCTTTGGGCCCCAGGCAGGAAGAGAAAAGTGAAGTCCCCTATCAAATGTGTCCACATCAAACCCTAAAGTTGCATATGGAATTAGGGTCCCTAGTGGCTACTGGGTTTGCTGCTACCTTAAAATGGCCTTGAGTATAGTAAATAATGTATATAAAAATAATAATATGTAATAATAACAAGAAGAATAAAAATAATAAGTTGCAGGAAGTTTTCTGTAATTTTTGTTTACAATATTCAACACCACTTCTATTCTTTAGTTATGTTAGTGCAAGTTTGATGTCTACTGAAGTGATAGAATTCTTCTGGAATCCTGTATTTATAATCTGATGCCACTGCACTTAATCTTCAATTCTTGATTACATGAAACAATGTTGAAAACAGTATTATAAACAGAATCAAGGATATTTTGAGTAAAAGCGAGATTTGCATTTAGAAAGTAATGGAATATATTAATTTGTATCTGAGATTAATTATCAATCTTTGTGCAACCTTGTGAATGAAATGTCTAATCTAGCCAAAATGTACAATATTCCTTAACAGAGCAAAATGGACTTTGAGAATATGTGCTTTCCAACTCTCATTGAGTTTTATATCTCGACAGCTGGACATGCTACTGGCAGCCATGCCTGATGCATCGTGCATTAATCACACCAAACTAAATTTTCCTATCACAAAGAGGGGTTTCTTGTGTATATTTTGGATCTTCAGAACACCTTGTTGTGAATGCTCACGTGACCATTTTGGTAGAGCCATGCCTCATTTGAAAAGAACACAAGCTATGGGTCAATTAATTCCTCAGTCACTGGTAAAAGAAACCACTCACAATAATGCACATGTGCTTTGGGATCACTTTGTCATAGACAATGGACATGTGCACTTGTAAAGTTTGAGCTTTAACAATTTTGTTGCTGTATGTGCAGAATAAAGTGAAACTCCAACATATTGTGCTAATTTTGGTAGTGATTTTGTTGGCAAAAGTTCAAGATATGTGCCAATTTGTCTTCTATTAAAACTATATATATACCTTCACATGTGCTTCTAGTTATGCACTAAACTAGCAGTATCAATAATGAAGAATTACCGCCACAGGTGGCCGAGATCATTAAGGCACAGACTTGTTAGTAGGAGTCCTGGGGTTCGAATCCCACCAGGACCGTCCTCCCTGACTGGGGTTTTTTCCAGGTTTTCCTCAGTCCTTATAACTGGCAAATGCCGGGGAGGTATCCTAAACCTAGGCCTGGAACGCTTCCTTCCTTAAAAAAAAAAAAATCCTTTCCCAATTTATCATTTCATCTCATGTATCACCAGTGTCCACCGCCTGTGGTGTCTCAGCAATAAAAATGGGCGTTAAACACTACTAAAAAAAATGAAGAATTAAACTGAAGTTATTAACAGTGGAGCAACTTGATCATAGTAATTGCCATAGTAACACTATTATATCTCACTTGTTTAAAATCCAAAATATGTTTCAAGAGCATTCGCTCTCATCATCAGCTGGAGACTGACTTACCAAAATGAGAAAGCCCCAATAGTCTCTAATATAGTAGTTATGAAGCTATTGGATCCTATTTTTCCTTTAAATCTATCTAATAATCTTTCTTACTTTCATCGTCACACTAACTTTTTCTGAGCCACTTTGCTCTAGTTAAATACTTTCCTATTTCCTTTATATTCTTTCTTGATTTTACATTCATCAGCTTTCAGCCCCTGATTTCTCTTGGCGAATTGAGCCACTTCATTTCTAGTTTCTCTCTAAGAATTTTGAGTTCTTCACTTTCCAACAATATGTGCTAATTATTTTTTCTTACAGAGTGGGCATTTTTATAAATTCCTCCTTATTTTTCACCCTTTCAATTTCCCCATACTAGCCTATGCAACACCTCTTTATGCTTTATCACACGGATCAAACCGGCCGAGGTCGTTAAGGCGCGGACTCGTGAGTGGGTCTGGGGTTCAAATCCCACCAGCACCGTCCTCCCTAAATGTTTTTTTTTTTTTTTTTTTTTTTTTTTTTCCCAGGTTTTCCTCAGTCCTCATAAATGGCAAATGCCGAGGAAGTACCCTTAACATAGGCCTGGAACGCTTCCTTCCTTAAAAATTATCCTTTCCCAATTTATCATTTCATCTCGTGTACCTTCAGTGTCCACCGCCTGTGGTGCCTCAGTAGTCAAAACGGGCGATAAACACGACTTAAAAAAAAAACGACAAAGAAACCCCCACTGTTCAACATAATATCTAAAATCAGGGTTACCTTTTAAGTTTTTACAAATGACCTCTTGGTGACGCTATTGAGATATGTCATACTATTTTCGCAACAATTTACATTTGTAATTGTGAAGACAGTGCAGCTTAGAAATTGACTGAGTAGTTTGTTTACAGTGTGCGTTTAAAGCAATCTTGCGAAAAAATGAAAATTTCACGTGAAGATTTTCGTTGGATGGTTTTTTAAGATTTTAGCAAAAGCCTAACTCAACAGCAATGCATAGAATCGCTTCGTTCAGCTTTTGGTAATGAAGCACCGTCAGGAAAGACTGTTTACAAATGGTTTGCGGAATTTCGTCGTGGTCGTGCGTCCGTCAGTGATGAATTTCGTGAAGGTCGATCAAAATTGGTTGTCATTAAAAAAAACAAAAAAAAAAAAAGGCTTGCGCAACATGATTGAACAAGATCGGCACGTGACATAGTGAGGTATCCTTAAGCATCAAAGAATGTAGTAAATTAGATTTTGCATGAACATGTTTAGCTGAGAAAATGATCTATTCCCAATGGATTCCGCATAATTTGACCAAAGGTTTAAAAAAAAAAAAAAAAAAAAAAAAAAAACGCTCATGTAGTTGGTGTAATAGCATGCTCAAAAATTCCATCGAAGAACTACAAAATACATAATACAAGATCGTAACAGGTGACGAAACTTGGATATATGCGTATGAACCAGAAGCCAAGCAACCCTCCACTGGATGTTGCAAGATGAACCGAATCATACAAAAGTTCGTTCACGTAGCACTTCCAAGAAAATGATCGTTTGTTTCTTCGGTTGAACTGGACATGTCGCAACCATTCCTTTAGAGGACCGAAAAACAGTTAACGCTGAATGGTATACAATATTTTGTTTGTCAGAAACTATCGATGAAATCAGGAAAAACAACCGAAAACGTCGCATCATTCTTCATCACGACCAATGCCAGCTCTCACACAGCACGTCAAACAAATGAGTATTTGAAGGAGAGAAACGTCGAATTAATGTCTCATGTTCGTATTCACCTGATTTATCGCCCAACGAATTCTTTTTGTTCCTGATTGTCCAAAAAAAAAAAAAAAAATGCGTGGACAGCTATTTGCATCATCTCAAAAAGCTGTCGAAGCCTTTAAAAACCATGTTTTTGAGATACCAACTTCAGAGTGTAAAAAACTGTTTCGAGAATTGGTTTAAACGCATGCAAAAGTGTGTGTGTGTGTCTTTTAACGCTCTAGGGGTCGCAATTTTTGCTTTTTCTCGAACGAAACTCGGCATATACACCAATTATATTCGGCGAATTCGTTAACCAGCAAAATTGGTCCATTAGTAGGTTAACCTAAAGACACTTTAAAAAAATTCGAAAAATTGCTCTAGCTGCCACAACTTTTTGTTTATCTCAACGAAACTATGTAGATATCTTTAAAATAAATTGATAAAAGTAGTTCCTTCTTCAGGCCTATCTGGTCATCAGAAGTAGGGGGGGTATTTCTGAAAAATGAGTGGGAGTTAAAGCTAAATTTTAAAATCGCTCTAGTGGCCTCAAGTTTAATTTTTTTTACAAGGAAACTGGGTATATGCCATTGAAATAAAATAAGTAAAATAGCTACTGAAAGTCAGGGTTATCAGACCATTAGGAGTGGGGATTTACCTGAAACCCAAAATTTAAAAATTGCTCTAGTGCCATCAATATTTGTTTCTTCATAACAAAATTTAGTATATACCATTTAAATAAAATAAGTAAAATAGTTTCTGTAAATTAGAGAAATTGAACCATTAGGAGTAGAGGAATGTTTGAAAACTGAAATTTAAAAAGCACTCTTGCATTTCATTTTCTCCATATTGTTTTAAAATAAAAGGACAAATTAATTTAGTATAGAAACTGTATTTATAACGATTCACATGTTTTATATGTAACAAAAAAATTGTCATGAAGACAGTAAATGTGAAGTATTAATCTAATATTTGTTTGAGAATTATATTTGTATGTAAGAGTGCTCTGTAAAAACAATCAGAAAATGTTTGCATTACATATTTTTACTACAGTAACATTTAATTAAATTTTAAAGCCAATGAAAATCAAAGTATCTTTTGACAGTTTTTATATACTTTGTACATTGTAATTGTTTTGAATGGTAACATGCTTTTGTTTTATTGAAACATATGAATATCTCCTAAACTTAGGTATTCATTTTTTTACACTAAACTCCATTTACTTACATAAAAGTAAGAAGCATTTCTGGAGAATCTCTCCCATCTTCAGCTGCTCACCGAACTGCCGTTACTGGAAATGATGGTTGGACACCCAGATGTTTCTGTGGTGGCCTTTGTTGGTTGAAGTAGGAAATTGCTGAGTTCATCCATAGGAGGAAATGCAAAATTCATTAAGTTTTTTCTATTTTTTAATATAAAATTTTTTTTTCCCAAGTGGATCACTCCAATGGGTTATGAAGATGTTTCAGCAGTTTAATTTCCAGTTTTATTTCACGGTTTTTGGTCCAAAAGTGGGCTGCTACTACTGCTTTATCTACCTGCTTAAACCAAATATTCCCAGTGTTCTTTCCTCCAAATTTCCAAAGAACATTTTAGGAATATTCAGTTTAAGCAGGTGGATAAATCATCAGAAGATGGGAGAGATTCTCCTGAAACTTGTCTTACTTTTATGTAAGTAAAGTGAGTTTAGTGTAAAAAAATTAATACCTAAGTTTAGGATATATTACCATTCCATTGTCAACAGCTTCGTAAGTACAATATTTATATGAATGTCTTCTTCTTAAATGTGCAATGTAACTCAAAACTTTATTAATGAATATCATTGTATGATTCAGTTGAACTACACACTCTTAAAGCTTCACTTACTTTTCAAAAGTGTGTGTAGTTCAACTGAATCATACAATGATATTCATTAATATGATTGACTTCACTGTGTAAAGTTCCAATTTACATTTAAGTCAAAACTTTATGTTTAATGATAATTCTATAAATGTGGCTTCTCTTTTGTAATAATTAAGGTTGCAAGAATTATAATTTTATTTCCCAAATACAACTCAATAATGCCATAATTTATTTAATTTCATTAATTAATAAGGACTAATTTGATTTTGTAATAATTTTTATTGAGTATGCAACTTGGTGAGGAATTTGCTTAGTTTATGCAGTTCCTGCATTGATAAATTTTTTATTCACAGTAGTGTTATGCTTTCTTGAAGAAGATAATTATTTTTGTTGTAAATGAATACATTTGTATCATCACAAGTAATGTTATCATCAATTTAGCTTATTTTGTGTCTGTGTTTGCACATGCACATTTTTTAATTATCTTTTCACAGCATGTTCCATTACATTAGTTTATAATACAATACTGTTGTCAAATGTAGGAGCTTAATAGACCATCTTTCCTCTAGCTTCCCAGTAGAGAGATGACAAATGTTCATTCTTCAGAATTTTTCAATTTAACTTTCTATAGTGACGGTGGTCCTCATGCTGCGTTGCCTCTGTAGATAATACATATGTTAGTGGGTGAAATTCCCATTCTGTATGCTGTTATTTAAACCAACATGGCCTGTTTCTAATCTAGAGTGCTGTAGCTTCCCCCATGTAAGTTGCTGTTACCAAAGTATATAAAATTTTCATAGGCTTTACCAGTTATTTTTTTATATTATCTGGATTGTGGCTCAACATTAATTTCATTTATTAGTTCTTTGAGTCTTCTATTGTTATGCATTGTAAGGGCTTCTGCTTTTCATAGTCCCCCCCATTTTTGGCCTATGCATTGCCATGGCATCAAATGTGAAGAGATCTTTGTAAGATTATTTCCTTGCCTTGATTTGTTAATGATTTGCACATGATCTAACCTCATCTAAGGTTTCAATTTCAATATATTCAGGAATCCACACAGTGAAATGAAGTTAAATCTGTAGTAGATAAATCATTTAAAATGTTAAAAACACTCTTGTGGGCTTCACTCCCAAGGAATAAAGGACAGTGAGTTAAAACATTTAAAATATTAAAACACTCTTAATGTTTCACTCTTAAAATTTTTTAAAAATTCAGGACATGTTTCATGAGACTTTTGCTCACATCATCCACTGTAAACGACTCAATCCCTACAACATCTTGGGAAAAATATTCAGAATGAATGAATTTCTCTCCTCTCTAGGGCCAAAAAAAGAAAAATATTTTCTTTGGTTCAGAATGCTTAATGCAAAATATTACAACATACTGAACAATTAACACTAATAAGATTTGTTAATAGGAATCCATGTGTTACTTATATTTATGGACATCTTGCTGGTTTCATTCCTGTATAAGTCACTACAGGCTAAGTTTCAATTGAATATATTGTTAAAAATCATCAGATAATACCTTTATGGCAAACATTGCAACAAATCTAACATTAAAAAAAGACATTTAAAAGTTAAACAATGTATCAGGGTTTTTAAATTTTTAACATACCTTGCTGTTCTCACTCTTCCAGCGCAATGATACCGCTTTGTCATCTAGTAAAGGGATTTTATTCTTTAAAACACTTCAGAATCTGTGCAAATTTTTCATAGCATCAACAAATCTCAATTCCAAAGTCACTAAATACCACTCACTGGGAATGTAGAATTGATCATTTCTTTTTTAAGATACTATATTTAAAAACTTATGATGATTTGATGAAAACTACCAATGAAATGATGAGACACAAAATCCTCATTGTTAGTGTCAGAAAATATGCTGTCAGCTGAAGTGCTGGTATATATCTGAATATAACTTTGCTGCCAATGTACAATGTTAAGAATATTGTTGTCATTAGTAACAGTTACGTAACAGTAGTTTCTCAGCTTATTAAAACTTATTTTATCTCTAAATTGACTGGAATTTGACTAGAAGATGTTGTATTGCTTTTAGTTGAACATTAAATCAATCAAAAGTTATACTATATGCCCTTATTCAGATTTTGCAAATATGAAAATAAGAAACATTCCTTTTTAAACAGTAGTTATTTTCACGTTAACAGTGACAATGCAAATTATATGAACATATGCTACTTATAATATCCAAAGATACTGTTATCTGTGATTCAACCCTTCTTCATTCTACATGTAATCAACATTATATTTACATGTAAATTATACAACCATTATCTTTTATTCTTTGCTTGTATATTTGTTAGCTTCATTTAATCATTTCTTTATATAAAAAGAATAATTTACATTTAACAAGCTTCATAGTGTGAGTTCCAACAGAACTTTTTAAAAATGTCTTATTTTTTGAAAGTTCTTAAACTTCTTGAATAATTAATTATGTTTATTATTATTATTATTGTTATTAATTTATACTAATGTAGAACAAAGATCATGCATTCTATCCCAGGCTTATAAATCCTAAATATGGCTTCCTTTGGAAGGAGAGTAAAGCCATTGGTTCTGTATTGTAGATTTGTGCCAAAGAAGAGGCCTCTGAGCAAAATTTATCTGCTGTTTCATGCCCTGAATTGAATGGGATGCTAAAGAGTATTTGTTAATAATCAAATAAAAAAATGCTTTTGAGGAATTATTTCAGACAGGAAAATGTACAATTACCCATGGCAGCAGCATATCTAGAACTGCTCTTTAGTGAGTGTTGTTACTCTTCATCATCTAGCTTGCAGAGGCTATGCTGAACAGCAATATTTATCTATTGTGTCATATTTCCATTGACCAGATCAAACATATAGACTTATCAAATCTTGCAGATTGTCAAATGGCCTTTAATTCTGTATAATGTATATAAATATCATGCATTGCAGATAAACCTTTGTTATATTTATTTGAAATAACTGCAAGTTTGCCCATATTTATATTATATTAAATATTATATATAACTGTAACCATTAATTTACTGTTTCACTATAATTATCTAACGGACTTTTAAAATAGTTTGCTCACTTTACAATGAAACAACTATCAGTCTTTTGAAATTAAAAATAAGCTTTACTGGGAACACACATGATGGAAAATGATATTTTAGGTGATGCTTAAACATAACGACTCTTATAGGCAAGAGGCTATTCCTATTGCTTTCTCACTTCACCTGATTAACATTCTCAACAATGCATTAGTTTGTACTGCAACTGCAAACCTGCAGATATAGCTGCAAGTAGAAACATTAGATGTATAATAGAAGTCCTTTTACAGATGCTGTAAATGCATTAATCAAAAGTTCTAAGAAATTAAACAAAGTGTTGGGGATTAGTGCAAACCAGCACCTTCTAGAGAAGTCACCTCTGCTGTAAGAGCACATGTAAACCTTTAGGATAGGGCTGCCAGACATTGTGTTCTTAAGGAACAGTCCTAGTGGTGTAGTGGTAACCATATTTGCCTCCTAAACCCAAGATTGCACGTTAGATCCCAGCCAGGACCGATGGATTTTTTCACTGGGGTATTGCTTCCTTTGGAAGGGAAGTAAAGCTGTGGGTCCCATGTCATACATTTACGCTATGATAAAGATTAGCCTTAAGCCTGTAAAAAAAGAGGCCTCTGAGCAAAATTTGTTGGTCGTTTCATGCCCTGATTTGAATGGGGCACTGATAATCTGAAATGTTAAAGAGCATTAAAAATAAACCAAATAAAAAATTAAAGAACAGTAAAATATTCTTTTTGTTCAGCATGCCTTATTAAAGGTGCAAATTTTTGTTGTTTTTGCTCTTTCAATTAACAATGAGGATTATTAAAAATATTTGATCAGAGAAAATAAAAAAAGAAAGAATAAGAAAAAAAGTACTTTAACGATTTGCTTTGTTATAATGCTGTTTCCTTTGGTACATGACTTGGCAACATGCACCAATCATTGTTATCTATATTATGCATTTTATGGAAAACATTATGGCCATACTGTTTATTAAATGCAAATGAAGATATACAGTTAGAAATTGTTTTGATTAAGGAACTTTATGGCTGTGATAAACATACACATTTTATGAAAATGTTAATTCCTGAAAGATAGTTTCCCTTTATTGAGTTAAATGGCAAGAGAAAACTTAAAAATGTTTTGGCATTTGGTAAAAGTGCATTGAATTTGTTGGCACAGTTTTTCATTGAAAGACCATTTTCTGCATTAAATTTAAAATAGAGGGATGACGGAAAAAGAGTTCACTGAACTTAATAAAAAATAAGTAGTTGACTAATTGAAATTATATCAAAACATGCAGAGAGTTTTGTGATAGTGTTATTTCCAATAATACCTTGTTAAGTATGGCTAGAAAGAGACTTAAATATGAAAACTGATCACTTTCAATTTATTACAAGCTGGGATTTATAACAGGATATATCAGAGTAATTATTTCTAATTTTCTGATGTAACAGAGTACATGAAAATAAGCATTTTTTCATAATAAAGTAGTGTCTGAAAATTCTCGATTTTTAATATAAAAGAGTTCATCACTCACCTTATGCATGCATTTATGTCTCAGCTATTCTTGTTAGCACAAACAGTGGAAGTTATATGTTTTAGCTATTCTTGTTACTATGGAAATTATAAACAAGTGAAGTTAATTTGTTGTTGTAAGTCATGAAATATCCTCTGTGAGATGTGTTTATTTAATTTTGTAGCATTAAAACACATGGGACATAAATATTGAATTTGCAGACATGCATAAGACATTTGGAGCAGCTTATGACAATGTTAATTTGGCAATGCTAATTTGACAAAGTGAATCTATGAGGAGTAACACCCTCAGTGCTGTATTCCTTGCCATACAACATTTTCAAAATTGAATCAATGTCTTCAAGATAATGGTCAGTTCCAGGTAAAGAAAGTAAATTGAGGAGTGAATCCAACTGTGAGAACATTATACTTCGAAGATGAGATTTTGCAGAGGTTTGAAAATAATTCATGAATTAGCACTCTAGCTGTTGGCCATTTGATGAATACCATCTGTATGAAAAGTCATATGTGAATATGAAAAGCATCCATTTCATATCCAAAAAGTACAATAATTAATCTCTGATGATTATTCTAACAAACAGCAATTTACTGAATGGCATTTACATGCCGTTAACAATGAGCCTATTTTGCTAGATGCATATTATGGACAGATGAGACATGATTATCAAGAAATTGCTTTTTCAATACAGTAATAAACACATTTAGGGTGATACTAATCCTAAAGCTGTGGAGAATCTTTGCAATCAATATTTAGGCTGGATTTGCTGATAATTTTCTATTGGGGTCACACATTAAGCCTGTATGATTGAATGAATATGTTCATGTTATTTTTCTTGCGAAAATGCTTCCGGAGCTACTTGAAGATGTGTTTATTAATATTTGGAGAGAAATGATCCTGCACATTTCAGCTTAAATTGTCAAATTTATCATTATTAATATATATGTAATCATAGAAAGTAAATAAAGTAACTTTCCAAGTTGAGATTCATTTTTCCTTCATTCCAGTATAACTTGAAATAGAGACATTTTTGGACATTACTTTATTAAGAAAAAAGGTTTATTTAAATGTCTTCTGAAAATTAGGAATAGTTATTCTGGTACATTCTGTATATGCTATATTGACAAGTCTTAAAGGTTTAAGCAATGCTAGTTTTATTTTAGTAATAAACTTAATGGGCCTTCATTTAAAGGAAATATATTTTCAACCATATTCAACTATCTGTAATCACCTACTCTAGTCCAGTCATCATAAGCTTGTTCCTTATTTTCATTTTGAGAATCTAGCAATCCTACTCTAGAGTAGCCATAAAATCTTTCACTAGAATGAATACAGCCTCTTACATGAAGAAGTTGGATTTATCTGTGATTCAACTATCTGTCAATTCTTGTGCACAAAACTGCAATATGGTGCTCTTTACCATTTTCTGCATAATTTTATAAAACTACATAGTTAAAAAAAAAAAACCTGACACTTTGTACATTCTGTATATTAATATTAATCCAAATTACTAGTGGTTACAAAAACACCTATTTGGATCTTGAAAGCCATCTATAAGTTTCAAGACTGCTATTATGAAGTGCCAGGTATGGCATGCAGCAACCTTCTCTAGACATTTTTTCTGCACTGTAAGATAAGACCCTTTAAAGATATAAAAATAAGAAATTCAAGCTTTTGGTAACACCAAATGAGAACATACTCCATTTATTATTAACACTTATTTAATACAGTGCTAATAACTTATGTAAAAAGATTACATAACAAATAATTCAAAATGATATAGTATTAACAAATGTCTGATGAATATTTTGCAACATGACAAAAAAGAGAGAAACAAATGAGCCAAGACAGAAATAGTACTATTAAAGAAATTTATAAACAAAATTACATATTGCTGTGAAAATTATCCAATATTATTTTAACCTAGAATTTAATTCTGCTTAAATAGATAAGATATACATAGGTGCTGTAGCTATGAGCAACATCATATGATAAGCATAGCTACCATATACTTTTACACAAGAGAGAGAAACAAAAGTGGTAGAAATAGCTTTCCTATGAGTATTAAAGCATCATGTAATATCAAACATCTGAAAAGGTTCGAAATGGTTAAACTACTAGTTTAATGGTGCTCTGTTTCATTTTCACACTTTAAAAGTATTTCCATACTTTTATAATAGAATATGTAAAAACTAGATAATTGCACTAACATCCAATTTATTTTGATTCAAAAAGAACATATAATAAAAATATAGTTTATTAAGTCACAATAAGAAAGCTGTGTAATACAAAATACTGCATTTCTCAGTGTGCTACAAGTCAGCCATAAGATATTAAAACAGTTTAGGTAAAAAACTGATATACAAGTAGATGCTGCCCTAAAACTATGGCATATTTGTTTCCAGTCATGAGGCACTAACATAGCAGCCTGTTTTGCATCCAAGCAGCCACTTTGTTTTGTTATTCTACAAATATTTTCATCTCTAATAAATTAAGTTTTTTCAGCATTTATTGTTACCTCTGGCCCCATCCATAGGAACATTTCCCAAACAATGAACTACAACAATCACTTAAAATCTGTAACTTGATTTTTTTTTCTTTTTTCCCATTATTCTAATGGTCTTTTATAATTCAGTTTTACTTGTAATTTACTCTCTTTATATTAAATATTCTAATAAAGCATATACTTATAGTTTTAAATAGCAGAAATTTTCACAGTGAATATAGTATAATTTTGCAATTTTTAGGAGGAAATAACAAAAATTCCAGAGGATTTTAAAGATGCAAACATTGTTTTGGTTCCAGTAAACAAATACAATTTAAAAAGCTTGTAAAAACCAACACAAAAGACAAAATTCTTCCAGGAAAACAATCAGACATTTACGAAATCAGTTGCAAAGACTGCAATATGAAATATATAGGAAAAATGAAAAGAAACATTACTCTATGGTTTAAGGAACACATGAGAAATGTAAAATATAAACGCATGGGGGAATCAGCTGAACCAAAACTCTTTAAAAGTTATTCAAAATTCTATTGAATTAATACTATGGGAAAATATATTCATAAACAACAGCAAAGAAAATTTATATCCTATTAGCTTTATTAAATATGTTCACACTAACTCCACTGTACAACATTAGGACACATTGTAGGGGCAGTTCTCCCATTATCAGCTGTTGACTGACTACTCAAGGTGGTGGCTCAATCCCAAGGTGCTTCTGTGGTGGTCTCTGATGGTTTGAATAGGAACTTGTGGAGTCCAATGTTGTATTAAGTAAATTGGGTTAGTGTGAACCGTGGAATACTCTGAGTCAGTTAAATATCTAGGTCTTGAACTGCATAAGAAACTGACCTGGAACAACCATATTAACAACATTCTCCGTAGAGCTAGGTAGTCTCTTGTAACTACCAAATACACTATTGGATCCACCTTGGGCCTAAAACCATACATTAGCCACTGGCTATATATTACAATGGTCAAGTGCCAGATATCTTATGGCGCCATTGTCTGGTGGTGGACAACTTTAAAACTACAATAGCAGGTTAAGTTTACCAAGCTACCAAGATTAGCATGTCTATGTGATACAGGGGCCTTCAGAAGTACTCGAACCATTGCACTGGAGATTCTGGATATCTATTTACAAATGAGGACTAGACTTACTGTATACAGAGAACTGGAGAAGCAAATAGAATATATCCATTTTAAAATTCCAGAATTGAAGATGAGGTCTGGCCTAATGAACACTCAATACTGTGCTTTCCCTCCATTTAAGGTAACTCTTGGATTTCCAGAAGACTGGATGAAAGGAATTATGCAACAAAAGACTGTGATCAACTTGTGTGGTGTACTGACGGATCCCATAAAAGTATACAATCACGTGCAGGCAGGCATATATGGCCTATCTCCAAGAACCACATCAGCATAAGCCTTCATAAATAGTGCAGAAATTTTCAAGACAGAAGTACTTGCTTCCTGAAATGTGCTTTTACAGGACTTGAGAAGGATTACCACAGTAAACAATTCTCATCTTCTCAGACAGTCAAAGTACTTAAAAGCACTTTCCACCAACTAGGTAAAATCTAAACTGTTATGGGAGTGCCTAAATGCTCTGTCTGCCCTGGCATTTTGCAACAAACTTGAACTGCGGTGAGTGCTGGAGCATCAGGGCATTTATGGAAATAAAACAGCAGATCAGTTGACAAGAAAGGGTGGTGATACCCCCTTCTTTGGCTCTGAACCCCACAATTGGAATCAGTACATGCACTGCTAAGGGCGTGGTTAGGGGATAAACACCAACTAAGATGGCAAACCCATCCTGGACAAAGGCAAGCTAGGAAACTGATTCTAGGTCCTAGCAACACTTTTTGCATATATGTTCTAAAATTGGACAGAAGAGGAATAAGGAAAACAGTTGCATTAATTACTGAACATGTCACTTCAAGAAACGTCTATGAAAAATGGAATTGAACCCATTTGTAGAACATATAAACAGGATGAGGAATCCGGCTCGCATATCTAGTTTGAGTAAGAGACCAACTCTTTCTATAACCAGGCAAGACTAGGTACAGATACTGCAACTTGTTCAAGGAACAGATTTTGGAAAACAATGAAGGTGTCTCTTCCTTTGGGGTAGCACAGTAAGCCTTATAGGCTAAAGTTCCAGAGGTCATTCAAATTTCATTAAACTACCTGTATCTAATCTAGTGTGAACATATTTAATAAGTTCTAATAGGAGATATTCCACTCTATAACTTCCTAAGTACAATTTAAATAAAAAAAATTTAATTAGCTTTCATCTTCCCAACAACAGTAATCTCATCACTAAATTTATAAAATCTATAGAGCAGCACCTTAGTATCATGCTGGGAAACTGACAGTGGAACTATTCTACGATGAAGTCAACAGCCTTTGAAACATGTTCGAGTAAGTGGAACAAAAACTTGTGAAACTTAAGTAATTTCCTCATAAAAAATTGCAAAAGATTATATTGTTCAGTCATTTTAATTGGAGTTCAGCTTAAAATGAACATTCTTCATTGTGGTACTAACTGCTAGGCAATTTTTTAATGCAGATAAAATGTACTTAATAATATAGAACAAAAAAGTGACTTGCTTTTTAACTTGTTTAAATCTTATTTTCATGCTCTGCAACAGATACAGTGAGCACAGCTGTAGCTTTGTGTACATATGCTAAGTCTTTTAACAAAAAGCGAGTTGATTTTAGGCCTGATGGTGCATGGCACGAGGGTGCGCAGAGGTGCAACAAAGAATAATCCTGTATTTAATGCTGTGCAATAGGGATAAGTTTCTCCCCCTCCAATGCTGGCAAGGGAGCTTCCACTGTGAGTACACCATCCTTGCTAAGAGAAGATTTGATGGTCTCTGGATTTGTTCCTTTTGGCAGCATAAACTCCCTGTTGTACTCTCGGTACACTGATTTGCTCTCGGACTTCTCCTCATGCTTTGCATGTACCTGCACATAATACAAGATTCATAATTTTGTTTGCTTATCAACTCTTACAGGAATTAAAAAAAAAAAAAAAAAAAAAAAACCATGTAAAATACTAAACATTTTTAATGAAGTTAATACATAAAAAATATCTTCAAGATGATCATAACTAATTTGTTTTTGGAATAATGTTAATGTACACAGATGTTGCATACGAAGTGTATGATAATTAACTACATATACCTATTCAGCATTGTGTTTTTGCCAAATATAGGTGCCTCTTATTTTTTCCGTTTCTCTGAAAAGTGTTAACTGTTATGCTAATAGTGTTTACAATGGTCTTCTATCATATGAAGCAACTGTCAACTTAATGCTCTATGGACATATGTTCATTAATTTGATCCAGGAGGAATTCTTTAATAGAAAGACAGCAAGCAATGCATTTTTTTTTAATTTCCCTGTTTGTTTTGAGCTGTTTTATATTCCGCAAAATGCAGGGCGAAGTGAGTCTCGAATGTACTCTTTAGCGCCTACTTTACTACGTGGTTACTATCAAGAAAGAGGTTGTCGCTGGCAATGTGGCAACCGTGTGCGATCTGCGGGAATTCCTTCATCCGTAGCCTGTATCGATTCGAACTTCTATACCACTTTCATTAATAAAATATCGTCAACAAATAGCTAATTAATATATCGAATCTGATTTTGTTGTGTTAAGCTCGATTTTGTGGATCTTCTATAGCTGCACTTACCGCTCTTTTCTCGCGAAAAACATGAAGCCCGCCGCTGTGAGCACCACTGATGATCAAAAGGCAAGAAAATCACTGAACTTTGCTAAGCTAACAAGTGACATATCTTTCAACAAATACCAATGCGATCTGCTTAATTTACATTGCTAGTTCAGCTTGACGTTCCCATATCTTTTAAAGCAAAAAAATTATAAAAAATCAGAAAGTTCTCTCCAAAGTCACCCTTTTCTATAATCTATTTAATACTTCACTGGATCACTGTAATTATATGAAATAAACACTGCCTGAGTTTATTTACCTAATATCAGCAAAATGTAAGCACTCCTGTTTTAAGCTTGAAAAGCAACTCGAAAATCGAAAGTTAGTTCGGCATCATTTTGCTTGAATGCAAAATTATCCAGAAATAAATTATTAAAAATTAAATTAAAATAAATATATAAATAAAAACATGGACTCTTTTTAATTTTGTTTATTTTTAAATGTACGCTCCATGTGTTTGTTCTGCTGGCTAAGAAAAGTAGGCATTATTTCCTTATATACGAGGATAGGTCCATAAATTTCCGGCTTAACCATTTGCTAGGTGTGATAAGACAAAACTATATTTCACTTTTCAATATAGTTACCCTTTATTGCAATACACTTCTCACGTCTTTAAATTAACATTTCAACTCTCCCCCCCCCCCCCCCAGTCAGAAATCTTGTCTGCAAAATGGGCATAAACAGCAGCATCCATCACTTCCTCGCCTACTTAAATTTCCTTCCCCGAAGGTCCTTGAGTGGAGACTGTTTTCATGGTAGTAACATTTAAATTAAGTATGTACTTTTTTGCATATATTAATGGTCTTGATACTTTTTGTATGAAACAAAAACATATTTCATAGTTACTTCGTAAGTTATTGTTGAAACAAGACTTCGCTACCTGCTACCTTGCGATCAGATGATTTACAGTGAGGCACATGCTGAAGGCAAATGGCCCTAGTTAGTACAGAACTAACAAGATCAGCATCTTCCGTAAGAAGGGTGTACACACAATTCATTCATTTTATTTGTAGTATTCAAGTTTTAAAAAGGTGAAATGACGTGGCGGCGCCAGATGCCAATAATGTCGGTGCGGGGGGTGGGGAGGTCCGAGCTGTTAAGCAAATGGATGGATGGTTTTAAATGTGCTTCACTGATTAAAAAAGTTTCTTGCGTTATTAGCATATACTTTTCGCGCATGAATTAGCTACTATTGGCAGCACTTCAGATACAGGCAGTAACTGACATAGTCTACCACTTTACATAACACAGTTTAACAGCTAAGCATTGCTTGAATTTTGCTGTTACAGCTAAAATTAATAATTTGTGCATATTAAAATTTGTAGTTTTAAAATTAAATTACCTTGGCAAAAGTACTTTCTTAATAAAATCAATACTGCTAACATTTAACAGAACCTCTATTTGCATATCATGCACAGTGTTCCAAAAATTCCAAACGGGGGAGGATGGATTCGTAATTCTTATATGTTGCAATAATTATTTTGCTCGTTGATTCGCCGAGATGATTAAGTTTCACTAATCAGAGTCCTGTTTAAACTTATTGTAAAAACAAACAATGCTGCAGCCCCTAAAAGTTGGGGATTGATGGAGCGCAATGTATTCCGTTCATGAATTGGGTGTGACTTTTAAGTTATATTCTATTATGTTTTCAAATCTACATTTGAAATACAGTCAATGTTAAAAAAAAAAAAAAAAAAAAAAAAAAAAAAATACGCACGCGATGGCGCTGTACTTCAAATTCCAAATTGTAGAAAAAAGTACAAAAAGGTTACTTGTCGCTACTGATAGCAGCTTTTAAAATAAAAGTATTTGTTATTTAAAGCTGTAACCGTCCCATTAGTGATGCACATGGAGCTTTCTGAATTAGTGTGTCATAAAAATGGTAACCAGGTTCACCGTGCACAAAAAAGGCATCCAAGAGTGTTTAAGTGATATTAGCAAAATATTAAAATTGACTGTGTATAAATTGGAGCATTAAAAATTAGATGGTCCTGAGCGAACCAGTACTATAGTTTCTGGAGCTGAAAGACTTCGAAAGTCCTTCGAAGAAACAGGCATAAAAACAAAACAATTGTACGAGCTTTAACAGAAGAGTTTTCGGAAAAAGAACTTGTGTGTGCAACACAGATGTCTGCACTCTTTGGGCAAGACAAAAGCGGCTACAGTTTTCCGATTAATCGCAGAAACACCTCGTGGACCACGTTCTGCGGGTTTCTCATCAGTATAGAGACCTTTGATAAATATGCTGCACACCTCTATTACTGTGATATTATATTTGTCACCTCTACAAGGCATTACAACACTTGTGTTCCGAGTTCAGTAGGAGTTTATACTAGGCTGGCGGTATTTCCGTTAGTTACAAAGAAATACGTTTTTGTTGACCACCATAGCGTTACGCTCTATGCACCAAAGTTTAAGGTTCTGTAAGATATTTAAAAAGGAACTCTGGTACGAAGAGCTACACGGGACACGGCGTTTACTTTGATTAATTGTGTGCTTCGAGTGAATAGCGACAAAAGAGATAAACATTACACGAGATAGCGTGGTATGTAACGTGAAGCACTATTGCAATTTTCACCCTAATTACAACACCGTTGAAAACGAATCTAGGTTTCTGGGTGTTTTCTGCTTTGGCGACAACGTGTTTTCTGGAACACTCCCAAGTCTGAACGCAGTTTATGCAGGCAGCTTTATGGACACGATCCCAACCACACTGTTTGGACTTGTAAATGATGTATATAATATGGGGGGGTCCTTTGTAAGAGCTTCTGTTTTTAGACGCTCAAGGATTCAGCCCCGCCAACGTGCTCTTTCGTCGTTCACCACCAGATATTCAAAAACAGCGTTGCTCTTTAGCATTGCTTGCACGTTAACCTGTCAGAAGAAGCGACATTAGTGTCTACAGAGATATTACAATATATAGAAAAGATGAAGGGACACGATCGAAATAATCTCGTAAATATGAGATGCCGTGTTCAATGAAATACTTCACCCACGATCTCATGCTTCCTACTAATTCACGTCACAGCTAACTCGCCTACTCGGTTTGGCACAGACTCTCCCAATATGGTCACAGGTCGCTGTAATCGCCCTAGACTGACTAAACTGGTTATTGCTTCACGTTTTCTCTTGTTGCAGCCATGATGTGGAGATAAAAGCTGGCAGCTGCTCAATTCTTTAACGATTTAGTGTTTACCAAATTTTAAGATCGGTAATCGATTGGAAATCATGAATAATGCATTAGTTTTTAATGCACTTCTCATTTGTATAACAAAGTGTTAATGATATAAAAAAAAGAGAACTTATAAATTAACTCACTCACAGATTTTCCTGCGCACATTTATAGCAGTATTAAGACATCATACATGAACAGATATTTGCTAAAATGGCGGAAGTCACATGCTTTTCAATTTTATGTTAAAATAACTTTAGGAAACGCAGTATTAATGGTCAAATATATTTAAAGAATTTCATGATTTTTTGTTATAAAAGGGGGGGTGCCTGGTTCTTTTAACAAAAATTATTATTTCTGATTATGTTTGAAGTTGGCTAACCTGTTAAAACTAAAGATGAATGATAGTAGAAACTAAAGCCGTTTTCTTTCACATTATTTTAATTCTGCCCTACCTCACAATGATGAAGTGCATTTATTGTGTGATAACTGTTCTGGGCAGAATGAAAACCATAGAATTTCAAAACGTTTGTTAAGTCTCATAGATATAAACGGATTAAAAAAAAGTATTTTTTCGACTATTAGAGAAGTTTTGCCAGTTATCAAAAGATGCCTCCGAAAACATTGTCGAATTTACACAATTCATCATTTCACTGAGCTCATAATTCGAAGTAATTCTCTCTTAAATTTACTGTTGTAGAAGTTACTCCAACAAATCTTTTAATTTACAGTTTCAAGAACTAGGAATCCTGAATCACTTAAATGTGCAATTATTCCTTCAATTTCTGCCCTCATGTTTAGGTTCCTCTACAGTATGGGATTTATTCCTGTAGACATTTTCCTCTGTTAAGCTGATAGCATTTCAGTACAATGCAATATACTTTGTTACGATTCTCATAACAAAATTCAACTTCCAAGAACTGCATACTCTGAAGGGAAACTATCATTGAAGGAGAAAAATGTTCCCACACATTGAAGACTGTGCATCTTTCAACCGTAAATTTGTATTATCAGGGGGGGGGGGGGGGATTTCCGCCCTCTGAATCGAACCAACCTAACCTCTGATTTTAGATGACCCATCCCAACAACGGATGCATTTCCCACTTACTGGATGTGTAAACTATATAACTTAACACTCAATTTAAATTTGTGGAGCCGTATGTAGAAAGTGTACTTGCCCTAGAGCTAAATTGAATTAAAAAGCATATACATATATTATAGGCCCATAACCTTGCTCAACGTTATGTATTTAAACATTTAAAATGAATCTTCATTCTCTTTGTTGCTTTAATCTTTATGATTCGTGCAGTGTGTGTTAATTCGTGCGAGCCTGCAAGGCAAGCAGTTGTTATTAGTATAGGATTTCAGTATGTTACAGAAACAAAATAAAAACAGTGAATTAACAAAACGTGTGCAAATAGTGACAGGGTACTAGCAGTGGCGCTAAAAGAGTTGAAATAGACGCCGAATCTAAGAAATAAAATGATAATGACTGTGCTAACAAAGAGAAAGTTTGTGAGAATTTTCTAGGTGGGAATGGGAGTAAAAGAAAGGAATGAAATTATAGTGGGAATTTGTGTTGCTTTATCACGTTCTGAAAACTGGAATAAGATTAAGCCGTAAATTACAAAAAATTTAGTAATATGTATACCGAGTTCGTGAACTTAAGGTGGAATTTGTGTGAATATTGATGCATTTTTAACTGGTGTTTCAGCAACAACTAACAGCAAAGGCATGCACTGTGTCTCGGTTAAAATTCCTGCGCACAATGCATATAATTCGAATTTATGGCGACAAAAGACCAATCTTTTATTTAGATGAACCTTGGGTTTAAAAAATCCATTTGACAAGACTCCTGCTATTATGGTGGACTGAAGTTACCTTTGGGAAAGGGCAGCAGACTCGTCATTTGTCATTAGCATTGGCGAAAATAGATATTTTACAAGAGATCAATTGGATATTTCGCTCTAAATCAATTTCTAGTATAAGGAAATGACAGTTTTAATATTTAAACAATGTTTTTCCTAAATTATAGGACGGAAGTATAGTAACTCCCCGTATCATTTGGCCACACTATAAACATAAATTAGAAATGGTAATGATCGCAAAAAAAAGGGGGGGGATTGGTTCATTTTTCGGCAAACGAAACAAAAATGAATTTTTGCGATATATTTTATCGTACAAAACTCGGTTTAAAATGTACGAATGGCTAATGAAAGAGGGCATGAGGTAATTCGATTGCCGCCTTATCATTGTCATTATAATCCAATTGAGAATGTGTGGTCTTAAATAAAGTGGGAGGTTGGAAATCAAAATAGAACATTCAGTGGAAAAATCGTTGGTGGCCAGCTTCCTCCGGGAACGCAGCTTCTCGGTGAAGGTAACCGGCAAGCTCTTTGCAGTTCGGCCCATTGGCGCGCGACTGCTGAGGGCAGTGTTGTCCGGATGCTCTTTGCCAATTACATTGCCGACTTCCCGACGCACACACGTACCACCATCACCTGTCAATATGCAGACGACCTAATTCTGGCACAAAATAAGAGCCAACATTATGCAATAAGACCAATTCAGAACCAACTCCGAGAGGTGGAAACCTGGAGTGAGAAATGGCGAATGGCAATTATCCCGGAGGAGAGCTCAGCTAAGGACAGACGTCCTAGGGACTTGTGGGATCGTGTGTTGCATCGCCGGAGGATCCCCTTGGTACTTAGCGCGAAGTACCTTGGGGTAACGCTGAACCGCTCTCTGATTTTTAGAGTGCATGCTCGCTAAAGTCCAGCAGGGCCATGAAATCTGTACACAATTCTAAGCTCTCGTTCCATGAATCCGACCCAAAAGCTGCGCATGTACCGTGCCATAATACCGGCGATGGTTCTTAACGATTGTGATATTTGGGGAGCCGCGAATTCCTGCAGAATCGTGCGCTAAGAATTAAATACGGCACCGACCACTGTTACCCAGCCCACAACCTACGCACCCATTCCAATTTTCCGTATATCATAGAGATCGCACAGGAAGGAGCCCGATGATCCACCCTGAACCACCCTAATGAACTGGTCAGAGGGGATTACAACCAAAGAGCCCCTAGAGGATGCAGATCGTACACACTTCCCAAGGACGTCACGGGACCCCTTAAGTGATAACATTCCGGAATCACCAGGTTTGGCAGCTTCGGGCGGGCAACTGCCCAATTCGAGCATGGCCACCTGTTAACGCTTCGACCCAACAACAAAACTAGCTTTTGATCAATTCCTATCCCAAATTCTCTCCAGATAAACGCTTTTAACAATACGCAAACATTTTCCTGTTTAAAATTTGAAACTCCTACGTCATGAGCGGCTGAGCACTGCTGACTTTTGACATCCATCTGGGAAAAGTCCCAGGTGACCTGAACTGGCTTCTGGCTTCCAGCGTAAGCATTGACAGCAGCCGAATCACTTTCCTATTGGGGGGGGGGGGGGGCGCTTTTAAGGCTTCCCACGTTAAAAGCACAAATGACACACCGAGTATTCTCCATACTTTTTAATAAAACTTATCCAGTTGATGTTTAGTGAATTTAAAGAGACGAGAACAAGAACATTAAAATGAAATCCACGTATATTGCCATTTCTTAAAAGGGAGCTAATTTTACAAAAACTGTTTTCTATACAGATTGAAGTTTTCTTTTTTAGTCTTAAATTAGTTACAGCCTCAGTTATTTTATTTCAGCCTGTTTGATTAATTAGGGTAACTAACCTTAGATTTCTGTCTATTTAACAAAAAATGAATTATTAGCAAAAATATTTTTTTAAACATTTTATGTAATATAATATATACAATTTAAAACATGCTATTGATAAAAATATAAGAAATTGGTAAGATAGTTTATAAAGTAACACTTTTTTCCTTATGAAATTGATCAACATTCAAAGAATTTATTAATCTGCAACAGAAAACATTGTGCAATCAATAATATTTGTATAAAAACTAAGCACGATATGTCATATTGATCATTTTTTTATATTTTATTAAACATTATTTTTACATTGTATGTATCTATTCTATGACTTATTATTTACAATAAGCGCTTAAGAGAAACCAAATCATACACTTGTTAAGGCTTATTCTGATTAAATATCCTTCGGCTGTTTAACTGGGCTCGTCTTTCATCTATAAGTATTAGCATTACTAACAATCATGTAGCCACCAGTTGGAAGCGCGCCAAACGCTGTCATGATGCAGTTACCTAGACTCATTCCAAGGTCAGCTGAACCTAGTTCTGATGGATTAACATCTGGCTGTCATACGGGAGAGTCTACGCTAGCCAAATGGCTGGTCAGAAATCTTAACCATTCGTCATGATTCCGTATACTATATACAAGTTGTTAGGGGTATGTCTGCCCAGGCTTGAAGAGTGACTTCTTGATGTCTTGCTGAAACATTAATTCCTCTTCCATTTTTCTCTTTGGCGAATAGTTTCATAACAAAACAATAAAATGCGTCGAGTGTTTTACTGCCACTGTATCAGCACTCATTTATTATCGTTTAATACTGAAATTAACATAAGTAGGGCTTCAAAAGGGAATTTTTAGGTCTTTACCATTTGTGCTAAAACAGTCGTTTAGCCATAGTCTATTGGAATAAACCCGTGGAGATACGTTTGGCAACTGCGCAAAGCTGCGTGTACTTAGAGAGGATGGTCGGGCATGTTGACATAGTCGCCACCTGCTCAAATGCCGGGTCTGTCAGTGCTTCAGAAGTGTGGAATGCCTGCCTGTGCGATTCAAAATGCAGCATTCAGATCTGTGCCAGTCTTTTCAAATCAAGAGTATCTGGATATGCTGCTTACGTATGTCGAAGTGATGCAACACGCATGATAAACAACGCAATATCATTTACTGAGTAGCTCAACGAGCACGAGAATCAGAAAAGTGTGTGTGATTCTCCAGCCTAAAAAACCGAAAACCATGGCCTGCGAATTTTTTAAAATGTTGTTTAACGCCCATTTTTACTACTGAGGCACCACATGCGTTAGCCCGCGGGTGCGGTACTGCAGACAGAGGAAGTAATTTTGTGGAGGAGGATACGGGCGCAAGTACCCGAGGTATGGCATGCACGGTTGGTGTATCAAATTGGACAGTTCATAGAACATTTAAGGGAACAGTTACTTTGCCCGTATCATATTCAAAGAGTGCAACACCTCTGAGTAAATGATTACATCTGTCCGTGGGTGAAAAAACAATGAGTGCGTCACATGTGCTAGTGACTGATGAGGCGTGTTTCACGAGTGATGGTGCTTTTTTGAATTTTCACAATACTTATCCATGGACTTTTAAAAATCTCCACACATGAGATAAGATCATTTCCAGCACTGGCCTTCAATGAATATCAGGGCAAGAATAATTGGGATAAGTTGATAGGCCCTTTTACATTACCCACAAGATTGATTGGAGCAAATTATATGCAGTTTCTTAAAAACATACACGTGGAGGATATTCCTCTTCAAACAAGGCACAACATGTGGTTTATGCATAACGGGGCGCCCAGTCACACTGGTGCAGTTGTTCGACAACATTTAAATCGCACGTTTCCTGATCCGTGGATAGGCCGATATGAACCAGTACCTTGGCCTGCAAGATCTCAAGATCAATCCTGTAGGTTTTTATTTCTGGGGATATTTTAAGAGCAAGTTATACCATGATGAGTTTGCTAAAACCAATGATCATCAAACACATTTGTGTTACGCAGGCCTAGAGCAATGGGCAGAATGCAGAAGCTACAGCAGGGTAGGACAAAATTAGTAGACGTTACACTTGCATTGATTCTAACGCCGCACATTTTGAGCATCTTCTCTAAATAAACATATCGTAGTGTTTATATTGCCCTGCAGTTATTGACCATTAATACATTTCTTGAATAGTAAAGTCAATTATTATTATTATTTTTTTTTAATATCTACGATTCACGTAAATAAGTTATTTCCACAATTCACATTTGAATCTTTATCTCTGATTCTCAGACTAAATATTGTTTTTGAACATCCTTTCACCCAACCCCCAAGCTCAGGTCACGGGAACGCTGCTCGGAAATGGTGAAAGCTACCCCTTTCTCACCTGCAGTAACTCATGACAAGCACATATACATGTGGCGAAACCAGTTCCCCAACCTAGTTTAGGCTAGTAAGTCAGTCGTATAAAGAAGCCTGAGTGTAGAAGATTGTACATGTTCAAAATGGAGTATCCTTCTGTTATTAAGATGTTTTCACAAAAGAAGGACTTACTCCAAATGAAATTAACCAGCGATTGGAAAGTGTATATGGGGAAGCATCCCTCTCATATTCTACCGTAAAAGAATGGGCCAAACTTTTTCGAATGGATCGAGAAAGCATTGAAGACGAAGAGCGTGCAGGTCCGCCCTTGGAGGAGCTCACTCCTGAAAACATCGCTCTTGTGGAAGGAGAAATTATGGAAGACTGGCGGCTCAAAGTCACAGAAATAGTAGTAAGATAAGGACCTTTCTAAAACAACAGTCCTTTGAATTACTCATGAGCATTTAAAATGAATAAGGTTACTGCAATATGGGTGCCTAGACTTCTTTCCTATGTCCAAAAGCAGCAGCGAGTCATCTATTGTCAGCTATTTTTGCAACTCTGCCATGGCAACGAGAAAGAAGTTCTGCAAACAATTGTTACAGGAGATGAAACTATGGTTCTCTACTATGATCCCTTGTCCAAAGGAAAATCAATGGTGTGGGTAAACCTGGCGAAGCACCGCCTCTAAAGGCCAAGATCACTCAATCAACCAAGAAGATCATGACCACAATCTTTTGGCACTGTGAAGAAATACTCTTCATTGACTTCAAGGAGAGGAACACCACAGTAAATGGGGAATACTATGCTGGCCTACTGCACAGACTACGTGCTTCCATCAAAGAAAAACGGCGAGGAAAGCTGAGTGGTAGTGTGGTCTTCTTCACGACAACGCGCCGGAGCACACAGCTCTTGTTGCAAAGGAAGCTGTGAAGAAATGTGGCTTCAAGGAGATCGGCTATCCACCCTACAGTCCAGATCTAACTCCCAGGGACTATTTCCTCTGCTTTAAACTCAAGAAGGACCTTCGAGGAAGAAAATTGAAGTGTGACGAAAAAGTGGTGGATGCTGTTTAAGCCCATTTTGCAGAAAAAATGTTTGACTATTTTGGAGGGGGGAGGTTGAAATGCTAATTCAAAGTTGTGAGAAGTGTATTGCAATAAAGGGTAACTAAACTGAAAAGTGAAACATAGTTTTCTGTTTTTATCATAACTAGAAACTGGTTAGGCCGGAAACTTATGGACCTACCCTCGTAAGCCTCCATGTCCTCTAACACTAGTTGATTTAGTGTGAAGAAAACTTCTTAGTGAAACACAAATTGATAAATAAGTAGAGAATAACTTACCCTTAGACACAGGCAGCGATAGAGTAACATTATGTACCCTTCCCCTTTTCCAGCAGCCTATATGTATACTGTGATAAAATGATGTATATTGAAGATTATTCATAAATAGGAAATATACACGTTAAGTCCCGGAGCAGGCCTTAGACCTAATATTATGAGTAGTAGAAAACAATTGATAATTATTGCTATAAAGTATTGTTCAAGAACGTGAAATCATAGCGCATCTTATGTAATTTATTTTAGAATTTTCCTGTAGACACCCAGGCGTATAATCTGCAACCTTGTCTCTACAAGTGATTAATTTTTATGACAAAATTAATATGATGCGTTTATGGAAGTAAACGAATTGTTACATGCTTCTTTTATAACGTTAATAAGGTAACATTTACAAATAATGATGTTTTTTATGTGGTCTTTCAGGTCTTTCGCTCCATTCTTATTTCCTTGAAGATATTATAATGCGAAACTGCACACCACCAGAAATATTTCCGCATCCAGCGTTGAGCCGCTTCACGTGTTACTTTCGCAGCTTGCCGAGAAGCTGTATTATTGTATGTTACATAATATCAACAGCTCATGCTTTCGCAACAAATTCCACAGATGCACCGAAACATGGCGACTTCCTGCTGTTAGCTGCCACACACATCGCTACTGAAATTCAATCAATGTGTCCGTGTCCTTATTTGCCCTCCGTGGATGCCTATGGAAGGTCGTTTTAAGTTCAGTGCATGTTGCACATGGCTAGCAACAGTCACTGAAAAATGGACATTTTTATCAATGTCCCAAAGCAACTGAGAATTAACACAGGACTTTATTTCCAAATTAGCTGTAGCGATATTCCGCTTATAATTCATAAATATGCTTAAAAACAATTTATTTCATATAAAACAGGCTTTGAACTCTAAAATATGAAACCCTTAGGAAAGGTTTCTGCCCCGGCGTCTGATATAGAAGTCTGAACTCCTTGTAAGTTAGGAACCCCAAATATGTCCGTGTTTCAGAGCCCTTAGATCCTGATCGCCTGGGTCTCCCTAACCTCATTCCTTCATCCCAGCTTGGGGTGTAGGCACAAGGCTAAGTACCGAAATGTCCAACAGTGGATTCCAATGCAAAGATATATACATTTGTATTAAAGCGGTGAATTTCCAATTTCATGTTGTGCACTCCAAGCGTTAATTTATGAAGTAACAGCTCAAATGGACAACTCACAAGATTTCAGGATCCAGGATAGTAGATTCAGATCGAAAAAGGAATAAGAATCTATTAGGCCAAGATTTTATAAGTTAAAAAATATATGCTCATTTTCCAACAGAAATTGCAAATGTATGCGCTAAAACAAGAACTGGAATCTGTGAATTTAAATCTTAAGTTGTAGCTGACAAAACCTTTTATATTACTTGCATTTGACAGTATTTTATTCCAAAATGCTATCATAACGAATTATTCAAGCACTGATGCTTTTCAGCCTTGTATTTTGTTGCCGAAAAGAGAAACGCATTCCTCTAACACAAAACTGTGCTCTTACCAGAAGCTTGTTGTCCACAGTCTTGACGACGATCTCCTCAGGCTGATATTGACTCACGTCGAAACGAAGTTTGAGCATCTTATTCTCGCCTTCGTCCTGGATCAGTGGAGAGTTGAGGCCATCCAGCCAGGTCCTCACTTCGCCCTTCTGTGCACCGCCATCCGTCGTGCTAGAAGACGTTGTGGAGGACGTGCTGTAAAAACATGTTCTTATTAATAATTTAGTCTTTTCCATAGTCTCAAAAATAAGCAGTGCAGGACATACACTACAATAGTAATATTTACAACAAATTTGTCATTTAAGCTTTGAGGAAAGCCTAAAATTGTATTCGTTTTCTGGAAGAAATGCCAAATATCATGTGCTCTACCAACATTGCTGATATGTGTGCATCCTCGAGCGTAATGCAGCAAGCAAATGCAGTTTTTTTTTCTGTTTTATTTCATGCAGAATTTAATTAATATAGGCATAGGGAACTCAAGTATTACATTCAGTAACTTTTCTGGTTCTTTAGGAGTCATAGTCTAAGTCTTTGTGATAACATATCATAGATTGTGAAAATTATGAGCATTTGTGCTTCTCTTCTCCTTTGCCCCAACTTTATAAACAAATTGATACCTACACCCCCAAATGAAACAAGAATCAACGTAAATGAACCTTTTGCCTTAGTAAAAATTATATAATAACCTGGTACAGCATGAAGAATATTATTAGCTTTTCTAAACTCTTGAAACTAGAAGATTTTTATTTTATAAAATGTAAAATCACGAAACATACAGAACCAAATAACCAGAAATTTGTTAAAATACGATATTCGTTAGCATTTTTAATGTGATGAAATTGCCATTGGTTTAGGTTATGAAAACTCGTTTCTTGAGTTATCAACTCTCAAACAGGAAGACGATGAAGAAAATATTACTCCGTTAAAAGTAGAATCTCTAAAAATAATACAAGCAATCAACAAATTAACTTTTATTTTTAAATAAAGTGTGTGTGGATAAATAAAAACGAAGTAAGCAAACAACATAAACGCTTGTTTATCAAATATGAACAAAAATGGATAGATGTAAATATTTTGAAACTGGCTGCAGAGTTTAGAAACCAAAGACTATGCATGACTTTTAATTTACTGTAAATTAAATGAACACGTGTTTTTACATTGCGTTTCGGATCTAAATTTTCGTTTTAAAAGAGTTAGCCTTCCCACACTAAACCATCAACAAATGTTTAAACGACGAGACAGGAGTAGGGGAATTACAAGGGCGATCTGAAAAGTTCTCTACAATTAATGACGCAGTTTCTGCCTTCAACTTTATTTTAATTTTTCAATATATCTCCTTTATTTATTCCAGAATACCTCAAATGCTATTATCCCGTCTCTTTAGAGGTTTTATACTCCATCTGCATATTACTCCTCTATAGCTGCAATACCCTCTTGATTCATGACTAAACTGGACAGCGAAATACGTGAGATGTAGGGAATAGAACGCATACTGCAGCAATTCATACATCAAAGCTCTCTCATTTCTCACATTGTTAAAACACTTTTATTATCCTGATGCAAATTTGTTATTCCTCCTGTAAATGAATGTTTCTCTAGTTCATTTAAAAGACTGCAATAGTTCTATTATGATTTTAACCAGAGTTCGAATTAAAGGGGATGTGATTTCCCTTCTCGTCAAAGAATTTCCTCGCATCTTCAAATAAAAATTTCTTCTTTGCTAAGGAAATACCCCGCCCCCATTTCATTACGCCAATGCAAATGCCGGAAACACGCACTTACGTTTCTTCATAATGGCGCTGTGCAAATGAATCACATGCAAATGCGTTGCAGCAGTTTAAATCATCTAACAAGCGTTAGACATGCAACAGAAACACGGCAATGGACATACCGTTTTATTTTCTGTAGCTAATATTACTGCTCTGTGCCAGTTGCTTTTAAGATGACAATAATAGAATTTAAATGTATGCTATGGCAATAAGAGCATGAGTGATCGATATTCTTTGGTAATCAGTTAAATGTGCCAAAAATTTAAGGAGAATGGATATTATTAATAGCTGGTTGGAAAAATTTATGATAAAAAGCTTAAGGTAACAGAATTAAATGGCCAATGCCTATCAGCGTTTCAGCCTCAAGCAACAGATCTACGTCTTCTACTCAACAGGTAAAAATTCCAAAGGGATGGGGACAAGGTCAATTGAAACTATAGTGCAAATTGTGAGATTAAGTGCGGTAGCCTAATCGGGAGATGTATAGACAAAGCGAGATTAAAAAAAAAAAGAAAAGAAAAGAAAAAAGAAAAACACTTAACTTTGAGGAAACAGTTCTGGGGGGGGGGGGGTTTATAAGCGTGTCTATTCTGAAACTCAAACGCACGGTCGATTTTGAATGAAAATAAAAAGACAATAAATATCTCTGAAGGTTTCAGAAAATGGGAAGGAATAAATCTAGAAAAATTACACGTGATTTATTCCTGTTCCGTTTTCAGTATTTTGGTTGACGAAAGAACTAATTTAGCAAACAAATCATGCTTAATTGTCTATGATATATAGAGGGTGCTAAAATGTAAACACACTTCAAGCAAAGAAAAAACTGTGTTAACATAAAAAGACTGAATTCACATAAACAGAAAATGATGAGCACTAATCATCTTAGACTTTTACAGTTACAACAGTTGCTCAAAATGCCCACCATCGGCGTCGATACACTTATGAGAACGTTCAACTACTGATTGAGCAACGTTTGCGAAAGTGTTCTCAGCGATTGCAGCACATGTCGTTTCAATTTCTTCCCAAAGTGCTGCCAGTGTAGCTGGTTTTCTACGGTATACGGTACTTTGCGTCTTAAGTTTGTGCAATTGTTACTCGCGTTGGCGGTTCTGTTCTGTACCACACGTCTCCATTGCCTTTGAACTTCAACAACATTTTCGGTTTTCCACTATCACTTCAAAATTGCTTTCCGTTGTTCAAACGATAATTTTGGCTCCATTTTGCTGTAGTAACGCTAGTATAACGTAATATGAGTCACATCTGTTTACAGAACATCATACGATAATCTTGACTTCATTTGTTCTTTGTTTATTTACCTGTCACGTAGCGTCCTGTCATAATGCATGTAAGCCACGTTTATTTACAGAACAAAATTTGAAATACATTAAATAGATATCTACAGTGAAAGTGTGTATACATTTTTGGCACCCTCGGTATTTCTATGACAGAATAAAGTTCAATCCACCAACAGGAAATGCCTTTGCTAATAGTACTACATTTTGTTTTATTAGTAGCGGTGTTTCTAAAGAGATATTTTATCTAAGCAGCTGATAGGATTTGCTTCAAATGGAGCCACAAATTTACAAAAGAGCAGTTACCTACATTCGTGATAAATAAAATCCTAATTCATTGTTTGAATCTTAAACTGAAAGTTGCAATAAATGATGTAATAGATACCATTTCTGTTCCGCTGCATTTCAAGTTCTTCATGTTCACATTGTATTTACATTTTTCTGCGAGGCCGAACAATTAATAAATATCTCTCTGAAGGTTTCAAGAAATGAGGGGAGAGAACTTACAAGTGAACAAGCGTATTTCATATGTAAAGAAAACAAACAATTCTTACTTTTCAAAAGTTTATGCTAATGTTTCGTGAATTGCTGTAGAAAATGGCCATGGAATTTCATCATCGAACTGGTTCTATTTAGGAATGTTCTGGAAACAATAAATCACTTTCCCTGTATCTGCATCTTCAGAAATAAAAATTTGGATTGATCAACTGACTGTAATGAAAGACAAAAAATGGTGTTCATCTTCAAGCCGCCCAAATCGAATATCTAACTACAAAAGCATTCAAAGGTCAACTTGTCTAAAAATAGTTCACAAATTTCAAGCAGCAATTTCTTCAAGGATTAATGGGCGCTGTGCTTTTTCAGTGCTAGTTCATTTTTTTAAAGAAGGTGAAGTTTTAAATAAACTCTGGTAGCCAAAGAAAGAAAATGAATCAATGTCATTTGATGGTAAAAAAAAAAAAAAAAAAAAAAAAAAAAAAAGCGAGTCCTTATGTAACTCTTTGAAATTAGTGACTTCAAACATTGACATTTCTATTGTTGTGAAAATGTTGAAAGAATTTCTCCAGTTCATGAAAGTGAAAAAAAATTGAATTTATTACTGAACCATTAAGGAAAATGGTGCAAAGGATACAAATAACACCAGTGTCTTCTGTAGAATATGAACTGAGTTTTAGTACCGTAACACTGGGACTAAACTCTGGAATCACATGCAAACAAAAACACTGGTGTCTGTGATGTTAGTCTTAAAGATTTTCATGCCGAGCGGTTTGTAGCAGTGGATAGGGAGTGGAAATCGTTCTACAACAGACCCCCATATAGAAAAGAGTCTTCCTGTAAATTTGGTGAGTGTATTACTATTATTATTTAGATTGATTCAAAAAGTGTTTCATTTCAACTATTTACCACATTTAATAATTTTTATATAAAGTTAAATATATAAGTACATTGCAATTAACCTGCCCCTCCGCCCCTCGTTTAATTCAAACCCTGGTTTTACCTTCTGAAAGTAAAATTACTTTAGTGTCCCAAAAAAACTGATGTAACTTTTTCTTACATACAGAACCGACTTTGTTTCCTTTGGCACTGCACTATCGCTTCTGTGACTGTTGTTGGCAGATCTTAGTCCCATGCATACAAAATTAGTTCTGTTGCTGTTAAAACGCTTCAAACACTAATGCGATATTTTGTAGCAAGCGTCGCACCCGTCTAGCGCAAGTGTTTTCTTCTTGTAAAATAAAACCCACGTTTCTCTAAAATGCTTACACTTTAACTCGCCAGTCATCTAATACCATAGATATATATATATATATATATATATATATATATATATATATATATATATGTTCAATGAATTCCACTGTTGTTTCACTTTTTGGACTTCCTTCACATGGCTCATCTTTGAGACTGGTAAGGCCATGTATAAATTCAGCAGTCCATTTCATAAGCGTTGGTATATAAACATGGTACGCATTTCCTTTGGTCTTTAACTAGCTTTTACAAAGACTTTTATCACTGGATGGTACTCAGTGTTATTCATTTTATGGCATACCCCACAATTAGAATTCTATTTTCAATAAACTATTTATGACAATGACTTGGTATATAAAATGAATGGTTAAGATCTATGATCGAGGCCGCGAATTTTTCAGATCGCCCTGCTCATACAGCAGAGAATGTTCCCAATGCCTCATCTGGTTCTTTCGCCTTAAGCTTTGCATTCTCCTACTGAAAGCAAGCTCACTACAACACTTACCTTTGACTTTGGACAACATCTACGAGGCACAACAACATTTGCCAAGTTTTGTGGGAAATGCATTAATTTAAAATATTTAGTTAACAATTACATGCCGTACAGAATCGAACCAGAGACTCTCACATCTTATTACATTTGCTGCAATTTTGAGACACTAGGTTCACAAGAGAGCGCTTCTGGTTCGGATCTGTGTTCAGTAGTATAAGAAAGCACCAGCACCTGTGAAAACGTGTGAAGCCATCCTCTGGAGGCAAGTCGGTTCCTTCCTTCCAAGAGGACTTAGTCTCCTTGGTGTGTGTGTGCCGGCTGGAAACACACATAGCGGGCACAGACAGGAAAGAAAGTGTTAGACAGTTAACATTTCCAGCAGACAAGTGACGGTGTCGGACAGGTGGATAGCTCTTGAAATATTTTAATTAAATCAGTTTCGACACGTCAGTCATCTGAAAAGTATGTTACATATAGGAGGATAGGTCCATAAGTTTCCGGCTTAACCATTTTCTAGATATGACAAAATCATATTACACTTTTCAATATAGTTACCCTTCATAGTAATACACTTCTCGCATCTGCGAATTAACATTTCAATCCCCCCCCCCCAATAGTCAAACTTTTTTCCTGCAAAACGGGCTTAAACAGTATCCATCACTTTTTCGTCAAACTTAAATTTCCTTCCTCGAAGGTCCTTCTTGATTTTTGAGATAAAGGAACTAGATCTGGGCCGTAGGGTGGATGGTCGATCTCCTTGAAGTCACATTTCTTCACAGCCTCCTTTGCAACAAGTGCTTCGCCAGGTTTACGCCTGCCACTCCATTGATTCTCTTTTGGATAAGGGATCATAGTAGAGGACCATAGTTTCATCTCCTGTAACAATGGTTTGCAGAACTTCTCTCTCGTTGCCACGGCAGAGCTCCAAAAATGCCTGGCAACAGATGACTCGTTGCTGCTTTTTGGACTGAGGAAAGAAGTCTAGGCCCCATCTTGCACTAACCTTATTCATGTTTAAATGTTCATGAATAATTCGAAGGACTGTTGTTTGGCCCAACCTTGCTGCTATTTCTGTAACTTTGAGCAGCCGGTCTTCCATAATTTCTCCTTCCACAAGAGCGATGTTTTCAGCAGTGAGCACCTCCAAAGGCCGACCTGCACGTTCTTCAACTTCAATATTTCTCGACTTGTTCGAAAAAGTTTGACCAATTCTTTTACGGTAGAATATGAGGGGTATATATAACGTCCAATCGCTGTTTAATTTCATTTGGAGTAAGTCCATCTTATGTGATGAACTTAATAACAGCTGGATACTCTTCTATACATAACCTTGTTTGTGCATATATCTGAACAACTGAACGCAGCGGAGCGGAATTATTTATTTAACAGACATGGTATGACACCAGATAAGGCTTTTGTGAAGGCGATAATCCTTATCGGCGAGACCGGAAACTTATGGGCCTACCCTCGTACATGAAAAGAAGAAAAAGCGGGAAGCAATTATTGCTGTTAATATAGAACACACTTATTATGTCTACAGTACATAGGGTTAGCCTCGGCACGTGTGCTTATGTGTTTGTGCAACTTTTTGATAGCCATCTGCATAATACAACTATATTCATAATTATATCAATCTCAAGCCACAAAATTGTAATTAACTAGTAGCGTCTTTTGTCCGAAACATTCCGTCGGTCCTGGTGGTCTAGTGATAATCATACATGCCTCCCAGACCCAAAATCGCGGGTTCAAACCCGGCCAGGGTGAATGATTTTTTTGGGAGTCCTAAGTATGACTTCCTTTGGAAGGGAAGTAAAGCCGTGGGTCCCGTGTCGTACATTTATGGCACGATAAAGAACCTCAAGCCTGAAAGAAGAGGCATCTGATCAAACTTTACTGGCCGTTTCACGCCCTGGGATGTTAAACAGCGTCCGTAAATAAAACAAATCAAATGAAACCGAGACATTCCCATTTTAACTCACCCTTTGATTCTTATGTTACGATATTCCTTTACCAACTCTATACAAATTCCGATTTTTAAAGAATGATCCTTTCCTCATTACAATAGAGATGAAATTTATTAGTTTCCACACTCCTCCAAATAAATTAGAATTAGCAAATTAAGTAATTTTATGTAACTTTTCTATTTTAATCGTGATTGTAGTGTCATTTTAATTTCCTGTACAGGTATTGAAGTATTGTGTGTAAGATATTATTCTCAACTAGAGTGCAGAAATGCCCTAGTCATAAAACCTTGACCTAGAAATTTTGGACAGGGAAGCAAGTTGCCTATTGTAAACATATTCTTATACATGAAGCAGGCGCAAGGGAAACCGGCCGCCATTACTTGGAGCAATTCTAAAGCAAGATCGTAGTAAAAGATGCTTCTTTTTGTATATTGTTATAGAATTTTGCTTTTATCTTATTAAATAAGGATAAGCGTAATAAACATATACCTGCTACGGGGATGAGGCAATAACCTCTCGATGCCCGAGTTAACTGTAGATGTGGGTGCCAATAAGAGAGATGAGGAGGACATTATGCGAGTCTGGTATCCAACACATATTCTTAGGTGAAAGAAAATATTCTAGATCTTTCTAAAAGCATATTTTGAAAGAATGACTGACTTCAGGGTTTATTTAAGCCTAAATTTTGGGGCTTATAGCTGTTATTTGGGGGTCAGTCCAAGCACTCAGTTGGTGCTGTAACAGTCGCATCAGTTATACTAAAAAGTTATCACCCAGAGTTTTTCTAAGAGCGTTATTCAGCCATAGCAGTTTTGTTGAATTTCTCAGAGTATCAGATTGTACCAGTACCAGGGCGTCATTTATCGTTATTGTTTTTATTCGCACCGAGTACACAAAATTCATCGTGTGCTGAAATGGTTGATCCTCATAGTGCAAAACTGATTTTAATACAAGTAATTCCCAAGGACTAAATGTTCGTTTCTTAAAGTGGAACAGACTTTGTTAATAAATTGTGTTTCCTTTCACATCATCACAGATCTTATTAATCCCCTTGACTCCTTCCTCCATGGTCTCCGGATCACAAAAATTCCAGCAAAGAAACAAGACTAACCTAGGCAACACAAGTCAGCGTAAAATCATCGGAGAGGGGAAGAAGAAGAAATTAATCATCCCTGAGATCGTATCGTTATAATAATTAATTAAAATCTTTCCAAACCTCCCCTCCATCCTTGCATTTAATTGCACCCACTTTTAATTACCGCTGCACATGCCTACCGAAAACTTTCGGACATTGACGGAAAAATAAGATTGTTTTTTATCAGAGATAATTAAATGATAACAGAGTGTACCAAAACTTACTTTCCCTTTTAATTTTCTTCTTTGATTGTGACCCTGCTCCTGTAATAGAATTGGAAGTCAATGCCAAGGTGGGAAGCACACATTGAGCGACTTCCTGAGGAATGGTCAGGGACCGAGCGGGGTGTCTCTTGGGCTGGTCATCCTGACATTGGGGGTTTTCACTTAGGCAAATGCTGGGTTGAATATTTCCTTTCCCATTCCACAATTTATTCTATTCAGAAAATTATTGGTAGAAGATGCGAAAACAATTTAAGTCAAAAATCCACTATTACAGAATGACAAAAGGAATGGACCAATTTACAGGTAGGAAGAAGAACTAAAGAAATATTTCCATATAGAAATACGAACCAGGCTGACATATAAACACACAAATCCAGCTCTACATCACTGGGCACGGACATATCTGTACAATATGGGCAGAAAATCAACAATAATGATGAACTTTGCCGAACTTTGCTACTTTTGAAACACAACAGAAATAGGTAAGGAAAGACCTACTTCAGTCGAACAACAAGCCACATATATTCTTCAAGACAATCTATAAAACAATGGAGAATATGACAAACAAAATATCTCAAGTTACCATGGAGGAGTATAGACAACAAAGAACAACACTAGAGAAAGAAACAAAAGCAGAAGAGCGAACTAAGAGGACCCGAAAGACTTACCGCATACTTTATAGGCAGAACATATACAGCATCCAGTAACATAAGATTGAGAAAACCCCGGCAGAAGAACAATAAAATAGCAGATAAAAATAACACCTAGCAGACTAGAAGAACTCTATGAAGAATATAGGGTTATTCAAAATTGTGTTAACACTTAATGAAAGAAACAATTTATTCACAATCATTCATACATCTGCCTATAAGAGAAGAGAAGGTTAAATATGATTAATCCTGTATATTACCAGAGTAACATCTGCAGTAGTAGATGACCAAACTCGTAACAACCAGAAGAACAGATATGCTTTTCACGTCTGGAGATATTGCCACCAATGAATTTCTACAAAATACGGGTATAATGGATAATAGTAAACAACTTGAATAGACTGTTTAATAGCGTTAGGGTTAACGGTTTATGAAACGTGTTTCTTTACCAATTACACAAAATGCATTATTAAATTTTATAAATACCACTAGAAACCGTTGACATATTCTCCCTCTTTAAATCCTTAGGTGCTGGTTTCCAGTAGTCAGTTTTAGAAGTAGTTAGTTATAGTTTTTAGGTTAGGGGTATCTGTTAATTGCATTGTAATTGGCATGATTGCTTGAGATAAAGAATAAAAAATAAAATCATGTGGATACTACTCCTGATATAAAAATTAGGTATTAGGATGGTCAATAGATTTTATTTTATAATTTTTATTTTTCTCCCTTTTATACTTTCAATCCATTACTTCTTTTGCAAGGCTGGCACAGACGAGGTGCATCGGTGCGGCGTGACAGTGGCTTGCGCTTTGGAAGGCATCTGGTATGGAAGCGGTCCTTCTGAGGGACTTATACTCCAAGGAGAAGGGCTTCATTGGCCTCGGGGAGGGAGCTTTATCTGGAAGCAATGTTAGGAATTCCATCTATGTATGTACCTTACTGCCCGTCAAGTGTCTCCCTCACTCGTCCATTCCTCCTGAGGTGTAGGCACAAACTGCCAGCCTTGGAGCAAGGCTGAAATACCGAAATACCCTCCGAATCCAATCCAATTAATGTCAGAGCAGCTCGAAGGCATCAAACAAGAATAACACAGACATACACATAGAGATGGAATGTAGATGAATGCTGAAATGAAAGGTGAATTCGTGGCAAAGAAACACAAACTCAGCATTTGCTCTTTCTGAAAATGGACTAAGGAAATCCACGGAAAACCTTAATCAGGTTAATCGGTAGCAGAATTTGAACCTAGGACCTTTCGAATACAAGCCCAAGAGTTATCTCTTGAGCCAAACCGTTAGGTACTTCAAGTTAGAAAAATCAGATAGCGCCATGTTTAAAAACATACGTTATTGCCGTGCAGTAAACAAAGCTGCTTTTAATCACACCGGAGTATTTTAGTAAAAATGCCATGTCTCAGCTCCATTAGATAAAGCAAAGAATTACGAAGTCCTGCGAATATTTTAGTTTGAAATTCCCATTGATTGTGGAAGGGTTCTATTCCGAGCAAATTCTGACGCAAAAGTCTATAATTATAAAGTTTTCACTCGTTTCCAAGCTTCATGCTTTCATAAGATAGAAAATAACTTCAGAAAAATTAGATGTGGCCGGAACGTGTTAATTTTGCCTTCATTTCCAAACGAAGCGAAAGTACTAAGGCGCGGTTCACTCATTCGCTGACCGTGTCCATTTAAATGTTGAACAAGAGGGCGGGTCTGCACCTAATTTCATGGCACAGTCAAGCGTACTTCCGCTCATGTCGGACAGACGTACTCTATCAGTACATCCAGACGCCTGCATCGTCTTATATTACAAAAACAAATAAATATATAATTACTAGCATAGTTAGACATTTAGTTGTACAACTGTTTTATTGTCGGTAATATTGAGTCATATAGGATAATTCCCCAAATTTGTATTATTAGAAGAGATGAAAATTTATTTGTACACATTGTCATCGATTCAAAACAAAATCTGCCCATACTGCTGAAAATGATCTACTCTAAGTACATTTTTATGAATTTCTTCAACTTCTGGAAAACTTCTCCCAATCTGGTGACATTAATGCTTCACTCTCTTAGCGTGTAGCTTCTTTTGAGTTTTTCGATTTTGCGATTTATTTTTACGCACTTTTTCGCTGCCATATGTTGTTTATCTGCATATATACGAGTATATCTGGGATACCCGTTGTTATAACATGAACGAGTATCTCTCGCAAGCCCGCTAGACTTTCAGCCATGGGCGAGTATCTGCAACACTATTTTTTATCGATAGTGAAGAGGATAGAAAATGTTTACGTAGCTCATTCATCTCTCTTGCCTTCTTCTGATCGCAGACAGTAGTGCGTATTTCGTTAACTCATTGAAAAACTCATTCTCGCAGATAGACATCTTGGCAATCCTTTGTTTTAGAAAAATATGTCATACCGCATTCCAATTGTTTGTAAATGCATTGGCCTTTAATGTGCAGCTTGGGAATTTTTGTTGTTCGTAATACAATGCTTTGAGAATTTAGCTATCCATGCTTCGTCTGTAAACCAAATAATGTCTAAAATTCCAGAATCCTGAGTAAAAAAATCTCTAAACCATAAACAAAATCGAACAGATTTTTAGTGGTCAGCCACACTAAATTCTTCATATATCACACGGTAAGCGTAATTTGACTTTTTCTGCTGGTCTTTGACAGACTGAATAAGAAAGATTAGTCTCTTGGGAAAATCTTCGTAATGATTTTGATGATAACTCGCTTCTTTACATTGTTTTTTGTTTCCTTCAGCAATTTGCGGCTTTACGAATGTTGATTGAGAAGACTCCGAGTTATCCCTAAATTTTTAACCAATTTCTAGGCGCAATACTTTGAGTACACGTCTTTCACTTAATTCAGTGCTTTAAATATTGTTTTTCCAGTATTTACGAACGAGAGACAGGCGCTGTAAAATTGTGTACATTGTTAATCAGCAGTAAATTATAACTGCCGAGATGCGGTGACGCGGAACATAGGCAAATGAGAGTCACTGAATGAGTTCTTTAGATAATGAGAGTTTTCATGCTTGAAGTGTGTAAGTATACGAATTTGCAAGTAATTATCTAATACACATTTTCATTTTACAGACTACAGTTGGGGTCTCTAGCGACAGATTCATTCAGTATATCAACATATAGCCATGTGCTGCTTTATAGCGGTTAATAAGTCCACGACTACAAAAGATTTCGATTATGACTTGTAAGAAAAGGACAACGTTCCGTCATAGTTAATGAACATTTAATGTGTTATTTGTCATCATCATCTCGTCTTTGTCGTCTCAGTCACGCAGTCCGCACATTCTATAAACATTGGGAGAAGCAGCATACCGAAACAATTTGTAACTTGCATGCCATAGGTTCCACGCCGACCCATACACTGAAAGTACATTTTCCAATACAAAATGAAAATCCAGAAGCATTTCTAAGATTTTCAACATATTTCAGATGTAATAAATTATTTGGAAGTATTTTGATCACGTTAACATAGGCAGCCTCCCTGGAAACGAATGAAAAAAGCAGAATGTGAAATATTAAGACACAGGTGTAATGAGAAGCGAATGTCCTATCCAGGGCTAGGGTCTTACTTATATTGGAGTTGAGGATGTGGAAAGTAATCTTGTTGCTGCGAGTGCTTATAAAACTTTTAGAACTTTCCTTGAATAAGTCAAAATGTTCCATATCCTCTTCTACCTTTCAGATTTATAAATTTTTAGACATTTAGCCACGCATTTTCCTGCAGTCTCAATATTTATTTCCAGTTACATATGCTTTAGGATAGAAATGTACATTTCGTCCGCTTATTCCTCTAGCGGAGGGTTTGCTGGCTACTGACATTTAAAAGCAAATTCCTGTGTGTTACATGTCACATACTTATGTTATTGTCCCGAGAAAGAAGATAAAAAATGCTAAAAACGTAAATATTTAATACCAACTACAGTTGCAACTTTAGAATAATTATAATAACTGTGGGGTTAATATAGACCCAACTGCTCTCTTCTTTCAGTTGAGCAAAGTCGTATAACGTCAGGTTATTGAAAAACAGGAGATTGAGTAGCCGCGCGTGAGGTTAGTGTTTTTATTTTAGTGCAATATTTTTACTGAACGCATAAAATGACAAGTATGTAGTAAACACTACCTTGGGTATGAGATGTTATAAAAGATGTCTCTCAGCGACAATAAATTGCCGACATCTACATAGAAAATTCCTACATTCCATTTCAACTTTTCTTCCGCGACATTTTAAAAGTTGGCGCACAATTTCTCTACCTGGACACAGTTGCCAGGATATTTTCTTGCCAATGGCCTTACCACCTCTCTGCACGAACCCGTTTTCACAAATGTATCGCACATAAAAACTTTCCTTATGTAGTCGCATAACTAACTAGCACACAATGTAAGCAGAGTAATACACAGACGCACAACCATTCGCTGACAAAATAACCACAAGCTGATACCTGCAAATGCATTATATGGACTTGACTGAATATCTCACTGTATAAAGATTAGGGATGAAACATTCGCATCTTTGAACCGTCACGTATTTTTGAAATTCGAAAACTGGAATGCGCTTTTTTTTTTTTTTTTTTCATTCAAACCTTTTAAACCTTAACCTAAATAGCTGCTAAAACTTTGTAAGCATTGGTTTTAACTCCAGCGACGTCCAATAGAAGGGTTCATATTACAAAAAATACCTTGTGGTAGTACTGAGCGCCACATTGATTTCGGAACTTTCTAGTAATGACTTAATGAGAATGCCATACGCTGCGCGCTCTCGAAAAGTCCCAAAACCAACTCTGATTATCGTTGCATATGACTCAAGTTGTACACCGACTGAACTATTCAGAATAATTCAATCTCTAGCTCAGTGCTGCCACTTGCTCACCGTCTCACGAAAGCTCGGTGTTATCTCCACTATGCTCTTTTAAATTTTAATTACGTCTCTATCACCAATATTCTTATATGAAGGATTCAAAAATATTTTGGGATAAATATTCGGATTAGAGAAAATTTAGAACTAGCAAAAATAAACAATATTATTAAAACGTTTCCACTCTAAAAGCCCAGGAACAAAAATGACTAAATGTATTCCAAATGTGCTCTAAAATTGAGGGGATAGGTTATTCTATAAAACTCAATTGATAAGAAATAAGAGTTTGTGTTGACACTTCTGGAGGCATTGTATCTATGGAAACAGCAAAAAGAACACAAAAGGAAAATAATAGAATTAAGAAAGCATATAAACACAAAACATGCTGATATACCGAGGATGCCAAACAAATGTATACACATTTTCACAGTAGATATCTATTTAATATATTTCAAAGTTTAACCGAAATACAGTAATGTGTAGTATGATGTTCTGTAAACAGATGTGACTCACATACATTATGATAGCGTTGCTACGTGACAGGTAAATCAACAGTGAATAAATGAAGTCAAGATTATCGTATGATGTTCTGTAAACAGATATGATTTACATTACGTTATGCTAGCGGTGCTTCAACAAAATGGAGTCAAGATTATCGTTTGAACAGCGGAAAGCAATTTTGAAGTATATTGGAAAACCGAGAATGTTGTTGAAGTTCAAAGGCAATGGAGACGTGTGTATACAGAACAGAACCGGCAACGCGAGTAACACTTGCACGCATTCGACAAATTTGGGACTCAGGTACCGTATACCGTAGAAAACCAGCAACACTGATAGCACTTCGGGAAGAAATTGAAACGGCATGTGCTGCAATCGCTGAGGACATTTTCGCAAACGTTGTTCAATCAGTAGTTGAACCTACTCAGAAGTGTATCGACGCCGAATGTGGGCATTTTGAGCAACTGTTGTAACTGTAAAAGTCTAAGATGATTAGTGCTCATCATTTTCTGTTTGTGTGAATTCAGTTTGTTATGTTAACACAGTTTTTATTTGCTTGAAGTGTGTTTACATTTTTGGCACTCTCTGTATATAGGTTGGATTTACTTTAAAATTCAGCAAATGACAGCCTTTTTACGTGAAACATTCGGCAGAAAATCCTGAAGTAACTTCTTGTTTCAGTTTTTCCTACATAAAAAACAATAAAGAAAAAAAAAATCTTTTAGATAACCTACAACTAGAAATGTACGAGATTTATAAGACTATCAGATGATAATGGTATGATACTCCAAATTCATCTTCTGTTCAAATACCAGTTTATATGTTAAATTTTTAACAAACGTTGCTATAGTAAAATAAATGAGTGAAAATAAAATTATTGCTTTAATTAAATTGTTTTAATATGTAATATTACTCCTTACAATATAATATTTTAAAAGCAAAATAATTTAAAAACTGCTCAACTTTTGAATGAATTTCATAAAACACTTAAAGCGAAATGTGTGTATGGATACAGCGAATCGATCTTTCCCATTAGCTGCGTTAGTTAAGAAAAGTTGCATCTGTCTAGTTTATGAGCAAGGGACTATACGTTACGCAACAGGCTGTGCCAATTTGGCAGGGACAGAGACGCCCACCCGTCGGTGTATTTCTGACTCAGGAATGAGAGTTGGTTTTCTCGAGTTTTCCATGGCGTTCCACGGACATCTCACTACTTCAGCGATGCTGATTTTCACACGAGAAGCGATTAGCCCATTAACTGTCTGACTTAGGCAAAGGTTCCAATTTTTCCCATTCATGACGAAATAATTTAAGTTCTCTTTATTGACAAATTCGATATAGAAGAACCAAAACCAATATTAGTTTTTTTTTTTTTTTTAAATATGTTGGGTGCCAAAATGGTGATAAATTCTGGAACGTACCAACCCAAGGTCTTCCTCCCACTATCTAACCTCGCAATTTTGGTTGGATTATGTGTTACGAATTTACACAAGAAGCAAAACTATGCGCAAACAGTTTCCTTTCTTACACTATTGATAAATAAGTTTGCTTATATTTCGCCAACTGGTGTTCCGTTTACGGGATATAGGAAGGCAATACTTTCTTTTATGCGAGAAAATCTCTTTTACACAGAAGATAATGTCTAGTATAGCGTTAAGTGGTAGTTCATTTTCTTCGAGGTGAATATGAAGGTTCTGTAATCTTTATCTCAAGTGCTTTCTTTAAGCTGCTCGTAAAACATTCGTGGGAAATAAAACAAAGACATTTCGGTTATCTTGCGATAACGTTAATGACTATTCCTTCCCCAAAGAAGTTATTGTGGTAGTTTGAATCAGCACTTTTCTTGTGTTTTATTCCCAGCCTATAAGCAAGCTATCAGCCAGTTGTTTGCATCTCAAGTGAATATATGTACAGAGTGGGGCATTTATAGTGTCGCGGCCATTTTCCCCCGAAACGAAGGGAAAAGTCGAAAAATCATTCCCAAAATTTGAAGTGTTCATAAGGGTACATAAGATAGCGACTTTAACTCGTCTTTGAAATGCCGTTCTCAAGGTCATTTCAAGGTCAATTTGATTTTTCAAACTGGGATGGTGTATTTTCTTTTCCGGGAATGGAATGAGCATTCAATTTTGAGTATAAAAGTTCTAGCGCATCTATCAGCCAGAAGTGATAGGTGAATGATATTGGACAAATAAGACAGCAAATGTTTTTCAGTACTTTCATTTTACTGGCATCAATTTACATACAGTACAGCTATAGCCGCAATTCAAACAACGTCATGTTCACATTACAAACACTTTCAATTCAGTAGATGCTCGAAAGTACGCCTTAACTTCGATACATTTCCGAAAACGTGCTTCAAAAGATCGACGAACACGCCCTCAGCATTTCTTTGCTGATTCTTGCACAGACATTCATAATTTTTTGACGTAGATTATCAGGTGTAGTTGGTACTTCTTCATAAACTTTAAGCTTAATATATCTTCATAAGAAAAAGTTTGGAGCAGTGAGATCAGGGGAGTGGGTAGGCCAATGGACAGATATTATAAGTCCTATTCATAGACCAGGATAATCTCTGTTTAATACAGTTCAATGAGATGGACACCCATGGTGTTGATACCACATTGCAACCGGTCCATAAGGGATACGTCTTCAAGCAACGTTGGAAGTTCTCGGTCCAAACTGCACATTAAGTTTGCCTACAATGAAGTATGGTCCAATTATCCCAAAATGCCACACCAAACATTCACGCTGTATTGTCCCTGATGCTATACTTCCCTTAACCATCTTGGATTTGTAAATGCCCGATGATGCATGTTATGTCCGTTCACTTGAACATGATTGGTGAATGTCAACTCATCAGAAAATAAAAGTTACCGTTTTCAATTTGTAGTAGAACCCATTGGCAAAATTTAACACGCTTCTGAAAATCATCCCCATGAAGGACTTTAAGTAGGCTAATGTGATATGCGACGTCGAAGTATTCGAAGAACACTCCTTTGAGAGATTCCCGAATCAATTCCAGTTGATAGGAACTAATGTGTGGATTAGCGGCAACTGCAGCTAATACAGTGCCTTCCAAATTTTCCCTAGTAGCACTTTTCATTCGATGGTGCGACACCTCCCGTTTCGGAGAGTAAGTTTGCAAGTGGTTGAGTATTTCTAACAGATGGCTGTCTCATTTCGGGATATCGATCTCCGTATGTATTACAGTTGCTCTAGCGTTCTTATGAGCTTTGCCATAAATGTAAACCATATCGATCCTCTCATTGATCATGTATCGAACATCCAAGATAGAAAAACGAAGTGGAACTGACTGAGAGTAAGGTCCTTTAAGGTTTGAATTGGCAATGAGCACTCGTTTGTATTCCGATGTCAATAAAAGAGCTTTTGCGTGTAAACAAATGAATTTCCTTCATAGCAATAACAAAATAAAAGAGAGAGAAGTGAAAGTAAGTGAAACATTTGCTGTCATATCACATCATCTATCACCCCAGCTGATAGATGTATTAGAACTTTTATACTGAAAATTGAATGCTATTTCCATTCCCGGAAAAGAAAATACACCATTACATTTGGGGAAAATGACCTTGAAATGACATTGGGAATGACATTTCAAGGACGAATTAAGGTAGCTATCTTATTTCTCCCTGTGCGCACTTCAAATTTTGTCTAAAACATTTTTGATTTTCTCTTCCGGCGACCGCGATGCTATAAATGCCTCACTCCGTATAAAGTATACTTTATATATAAAGTATATATAAAGTATACTATATATATAGTACCGCCACGGGTGGCCGAGGTCGTTATGACGCGGACTCGTAAGTAGGTCTGGGGTTCGAATCCCGCTAGGACCGTTCTCCCTGTTTTTTTCCAGGTTTTCCTCAGTCCTCATAACTGGCAAATGCGGGGGAGGTACCCTAAAAGACTTGCAGCGTTTCCTTACTGAAAAAATCCTTTCCCAATACATCATTTCATTTCATGTATCATCAGTGTCCACCGCCAGTGGTGCCTCAGTAGTAAAAACGGGCGTTAAACACTATTAAAAAAATATATGTGTGTGTATAGTTAATTGTGTGACAATAGTGTTTTCATTCAATTTATAAAGTTTTGTATTTGTATTATAATTTTACATTACTTAATTTTTTCTAAACATATTAGATGGCAAACAATACGATGAACGTGCATTAATTTTCTTGAGGCAGTGAATTGAATTCTACTTGAAGCGGAAGACCCATCATCAGAGAAGTTAAGGGTGGGGGGAGATTAGGAGGAAAACCATCTGGCTTCAAGTTTTTCTCTTTTTTTTTTTTTTTTTTTTATTATTTTTTTAAAGGCTTTATATACCGATTGAATCCCGCAACCACAAACTGGATGCTTAAATTTCCTCTCCACAGTGCGAATTGGATTACCACGATAGCACGTTGAAGGTTTAAATCAATATGTTTACTGAATGAATACTAAAATGCTTTTATCAAAGGAGTAGGCTCAGAAAGAACGAGGGAAAGGTTACTTTCAATTACAGTGAAAAATATGACTAATAGTATTTTAATAATGTTAAGTTCTGTGTTATTATATTTTATAAATTATACCTCGTTATTCGTGTGTGCTTATAGTTCATTTAAATATGTAACTAGTTGTTTATGCGAGTTATACTCTAATTGATGTACTTTGTAAACCCTATCGTTTAGATCTAAGATAATAAGGGACAAACATTAAATATTTTATCTAAAGTATTAATGTTAGATAACATGCTTGCGTTCCTGCAGATAGAATCATTCGCTTGTCTTGGGTACCAGATGAATCATCAACTGCAAATGTTTGAATGAGCTTCATTTAGAACGGTTGCCAAAGGGCCTTTGGAACTGTAACAAAAAACATTGCAGACTTGGACAGGGGCTTGCGAAACTTTCTATTGGCAACAGTAAACACATTTTTTCAATAAAATACTTTTGTTTGTTGATTCGAAATTTTGTAGGATTTCCGCTTCGTATCAGAGTACAGTTTTCGTTCTGCGTATGTCCTCACCTGTAAACTGCAGCGAGGTTCGAAAGTTTCTCACCCATCTAGCGATTGTTGCTTGCCGCTTTCTTTGCTTCCCACTTTCAATAATACGCTCATCATATGAGACCGGCAACACGGTTTTAAAGCGAATGTGGCAGTCTGCTCGTTGCAACTTTAAGTGTTATCAATTGGGGAGGATTTAATTAAGATGGCACATACTACATGAATTTCTGTAGATGCCTCGGCTATGTTAATGTTCTCCACATCATCTTCGGCCTGTTTTTCTCAGGGATTCTGTACGGTGTGTGGAGCTTTTCTGGGTTTAATCACAGGGGAGGAAAGGATGATGGATTGGAGGTTATAAAATAATTATATTGGTTGACAGTTCAAGACGTTTATTTCAAAATGCACTTATAGTTCCGGACATGTCTCGGCCGCTGGTAAGGAATTAGATTAATGACATTCCACACATTTGTTCACTAATGACTCACTCACGCACCTACTGTTCGAAACTCTTCGGGCTCTCTCACGGCTTATCTGCAATTCGCAACTGATTATTGTCTACTGCATGACTCGATTGATAAACCGTCGACTGCAAACTCATAACTCGGTTATCTGCGCATCACTTTTCCAGAATTTAAATTTAGAGCATTCTAGACGCGTCTTAAATCCTATCTTTTGATTTGCTTAACAGCACTGTTGCAGGAACCTTCTAGAAGTAAGATTCGAAAACTTGCCTCCTGAGTGGCTGAAAATCTCCTTCATCCCTGCGTTTGAGAATTCGTTGCCCTTGAAAATGGGATGTTTTCTCCAAAGGGAGAGTTAGCTACTTGCCTACATTGTTAACTTCAAGGAGTTTTAACAGTGACCATAACAGAGAGGTCTCGTGCGAATATAAAATACGTCCTTACTATTGGCTCCAGACAATCGCGACAAAGATACGGTTTTCGGCATGATATACCTATGATATCAATTTTATATTATATATTTCCCATGGTCATATACACTTATTTCAACTTTCATGCGCGTATTACATCATTGCATTATTATTATTATTATTATTATTATTATTATTATATGATAATAAATTACGTGCATAGAAAGGAATATTAATAAACAATTAAATTGTAATTCTTTATAAGTACCCCACTTTTACAGGAGTCGAGTCTAGATCTCCCGCTACAAGTCGCATGTATAAGATTTTTTTTTTTTTTTTTTAAAGTTTTCACGCAGGATAATTGGTGTTTCCGGTGCTTAGAGGTGAGTCAATTTCAATGTAAATTCATGTAAGATATGCAAATGATTAACAAAAATTACATTGAAGTTCATTTGCACAATCACAGATTATGGTTAAAATAAGCCAACAGTTTTTCACTCCAGGTGATAATTCACTCAATATCACTCACTCATTCACTCTCTAACTTATTCGGAGTCTGCAGTAATTTTTCCCCCATGTTGATATTATTATCAGCAACTGGAATAAAAATAGTAGGCCTTAATGTGGGTTTTCGTCTTTCGCAGATAATAGCGCCCTCACTGAGGACATTTTATGCTAAAATGTTACTTCCTTAGTGTAGACATTAAAAAAGAAATTGCTCGAAAGAAGACAAATAATGCAAGAAAATGGGCGACCGAAAAAAGAAGTAGAAGTCTTATAAAAAGTATGCCTAACACAAAGTGAACGATCAGAAAAACATCAAAGATAAAGTTACTGGCATAAGAAAATTAATTTCTTCACGACCATGGGTCACGAGGAGCTTTTATGAAATTCCGAAAGTTTTGCCGGGGATAATCCAGAGGGACGTGTAAAATAGCACATTCTTTTACAGATGAAAGCTCCATCGAGCTTAACCGGAAACCAAACAGACAAAGTCGTACAATTCGTAACAACAATCTTGCCAATATTTCGCCACTTCTTACTCCAAAAATGTCCTTAGACATTATGAATGGGGGCATATCAGTATGGGAAAACAGATTTGCACATTCCCCACAAAATTGGAGTGTTAATAGAGAATAGTATATGTAAATATCTTTCCAGTTTTCAAGAAGGTTGAAAGATGATAGTTTCTCAATCAGTCTATGAAGATTATGATACGAAATGGAGAAAAAGCTCACACTGCGATTCCGAGCATTTACTGGATAAAAATATGTTCAAACGTGTTTGGATCAACTAGCCAGGAAATCCACTCGATTTTAATGCCATTGAGAATGTGTGGGTCAAACTACAAGACAGTGTCTTCACATAATCCGGATTACGCAGGGAGCAATTAATCGTCAGGTTTCAAGAAGATGGTAAAAATACGAACCTAAAATATATTTCCAACTTGGTAAAAGATTTTCCTTGGCGAGTTACTACCACAACAACAATACGACATAAAATACAAAATGTGACATATGTAAGACAATACATGGTACTTGTAAAAGTTAAGGGCTAATTTATCTAAAATTTTGGAGCGAGAAACGTTTGAACCGGTGTATATGTTCCAAAGTCCTGCGGCTTTCATTACAAACTATTTAACACGTTTACAAAATGTCCTCTCGACAGTAGGTATGTGCATGACGTTCAAGTTTAGACAAAATTCAATATAACTCTTATATTTGCCAGCTATGACTTGAAGCCACTTATAAGGTATGCATTAACTTTTCCCCTTTCTCCGAATAGGCAAACCTATATTTAGTTTTATTTGAGATCTTACTGACCATAAACTTTCCTCCACTGAAAGAAACACAGCATAAAGTGATCGCAATTACATTAAATGTCACAAGTTCCCACAGTGACGAGAGCGTAACTGAATCAGGAACTGGGCCAAGATTAAGTTTAAAATCTACTACTCATACAGGCTTGGCGAGAAACAAGCAAGTTCAGACTTAAATGAAAGCTTGATTGTCTATGGCACAAAACAGCAAGCGACAGAGCAGTAAACATTCATAGCACTTGCACTCCGAAGTATTTTATTTCTATTAAAATTAGCTGAACGTCGATACATTATCAAATATATAACTAAGCTATATTAAAATAAACAAAACTCCAAAACATTATATTTATTATTAAACGTCATTCAGAATTATTAAAACGTTACGATAACTACTAATTGCAATGGCATGCTTTCCACACCACCTACCCTAGATTGCTGAGGTAAAAGGGTAGGCCCATGTTTCCGGTCTACCATTTTCTAGGTATAAAGACAAAAACTATATTTCACTTTTCAATATAGTTACCCTTTATAGTTACCCTTTCAATTAACATTTCAATCCCTTCCAAAAATAGTCAATTTTTTCTGCAAAATGGGCATAAATGGCATCCAGCACTTCTTCGTCACACTTAAATTTCCTTCCTCGAAGATCCTTCTTGAGTTTTGAGAAGAGGAAATAGTCACTGGGAGGTAGATCTGGGCTGTAGGGTGGATGGCCGATCTCCTTGAAGCCACATTTCTTCACAGCTTCCTTTGCAACAACAGAGAGGCGCGTTGTCGTGAAGAAGGCGCACACCACCACTCAGCTTTCCTCGCCTTTTCTCTTTGATGGAAGAACGTGGTCTGTACAGTACGCCAGCATAGTGCTCCCCATTTACTGTGGTGTTCCTCTCCTTGAAGTCAATGAAGAGTATTCCTTCACAGTCCCGAAAGATTGTGGCCATGATCTTCCTGATTGACTGAGTGACCTTGGCCTTTAGAGGCGGTGCTTCTCCAGGTTTACGCCATTCCATCGATTCTCTTTTGGACAAGGGATAATAGTATAGGAATATAAATTTCATCTACTGTAACAATGGTTTGCAGAACTTCTCTCCCGTTCCACGGCGCAGCTCCAACAATGCCTGACAACAGATGACTCGTTACTGCTTTTGAACTGAAGAAAAAAGCTAGGCATCCATCTTGCACCAACCTTATTCATGTTTAAATGTTCGTGAATAATTCGAAGGACTGTTGTTTTAGAAAGCCCCAACGTTGCTGCTATAATAGCGTGAGTTCTCCCAGTTCGCATGGCCTCCGTTTATGGAACCATGTGATGGACTAATTAGTAACTTCACGACATCTGTCAGACCGAAAACTTTTAGAACAGCCCTCGTAAAAACCGTGCATCAGTTTATGATTCCAAAAAGGCATGAGGTTTAAATTTTGTGTTCTTTACATTTTCATTGCAATAATTGTTTTATTGTTTTTAGTCTACGTAAAATATCCTGAAAAGCTCCGTAATATTGACGAACATAAAGTAAAGGCGAAAGAATATCACATTAATGCTGTTTGTTGATCATAATTCCATGTAAACAATAATATTTCTTATCCACAGTGGAGTTCATCTTCAGAAAATTCCTATTTGACATTTAATTTAAAGGACGTGTTAAACAGTTCCAGATTTCCCTGTAATATAAAGAGGTAATTTTCACACTAAAGTGACAGCTATTATTTCCCAATGATAATGTATTTCGTTTCATTCCAGAAAAATTTAGATGGTTTTTAGTTATCGTATGGAAAACGAATTAAAATAATGTGAACAAGTGGAGCGTCGTTGAAAGTTTGCACAAGTGACAATTTTTTTTTTGTCACAACTTTAAATGAAAAGGAGCAATTTACAATAAAGAAAAAGGCCATCATTTACAAGATTTGTAAGATTCAATACAAAATAATAAATAAACAAAAAATAAAAAGGAAGAAAAGCCACGTGTATCTTACTTATGAATTTATTTTGACAGGGGGATTAATTATGCTGCATTCATGAAGCTAGAGTAATCTAAATGCTGCCGCTACTTATTTGTGAACGTGCACGAGTCTTTTTAGCAGAAGATCGCAATGAAGCTGATCGTTTATACAGAGGGTGCATATAAAAAAAAAAAAAAAAAAAAAAAGTACTTCGAGAAAAGAAAAAAAAACTTAACAAAACTGAATTCACATAAACACTAATCATCTTAGACTTTTACAGTTACAACAGTTGCTCAAAATGCCCACCATCGGCGTAGATACACTTATGAGTACGTTGAACTGCTGATTGAGCAACATTTGCGAAAGTGTCCCCACAGATTGCAGCACATGCCGTTTCAATTTCTTCCCGAAGTGCTGCCAGAGTAGCTGGTTTTCTATGGTATACAGTACCAAGTCTCGAATGCTTGCAATTGTTACTCGCGTTGGCGTTCTGTTCTGTACACAACTCTCCATTGCCTTTGAACTTCAACAACATTCTCGGTTTTCCAAAACCACTTCAAAATTGCTTTCCGCTGTTGATACGATAATCTTGACTTCATTTATTCACTGCTGATTTAACTGTCACGTAACAACGCTATCATAATGTATGTGAGTGACGTCTGTTTACAGAACATCATACTACACATTACTGTTGTTTTTCGGTTCAACTTTGAAATATATTAAATAGATATCTACTGTGAAAGTGTGTATACATTTTTGTGGGTACTTTCTTAAAACTTAAGACATAGTCATTTTAACTATACAAGTTCTCAATAACCGTTTGCAACACTTACCATTCTGAGTTTTTTGATGTGCAAAGGAAATTTTATTTCTTTTCTTGAGATATATGTACATTGCTTGTCAAATGTAGTTTACATGTCGACTGAAATCAGACAGAGCACCTTTGCTGAACTTAGTCAATCATCTCGGAGTTATCGAACCGCTGGAATAAGAAAGAAGCGATAATAGTCCTGAACTGCACAAATATCCCAAGATTATTAAGCTGCTTATGTTTTGTTCATGTTCCCAAGTTCTGTTTGCAGCAATGGTACGAGCGTCTTGGATTCCACAGTATTGACTTTTGTTCCTATTTGCGGTTGAGGTTCTTTCACATTCCACTCTGTGCCACACCTTCACTGCACTGACAATGCACGCTCAACATCTCACGAATTGCTATGTGCATGACCAGAGTTCGTTTATAATCGATTCCTCGGCTATTCATCAAGTGTTATATATATGGGCAACTCCTTCTATGATGAAATATTTTGTTAAGATAACAGCTGAAATGTCTAATAGAGTACTTGGAAGGGTTTTTGTGATTTTCCCTCGTCCTTTAGGCGAATGCTGGGGTGTGTCTTTCCTTTTCACGAATTTTCCACTCTCCCATTTCATTAAAATTCATTCCGTTGGTTCTTTTACAATGTCAATAGTAACAAGTCGAGGTGGGCTGGTGCGGTGTAACGGTTGATTGCGCTTCATAAAGGTTTCTGCCCCGGCATGTGGTATGAAAATAGCTCTTCTTAACTTCTTGGGGAGGAGCTCGGTCAGGGTTAGGATGTACTATCTGGAAATATTGTTAGGAATCCCGTCTAATTGGTACGGCATTTTTGTGCCGTTGTTCTTGAACGAAGTGGAGTTGTACTAACAAATGACAGCTGAAGGCGGTAGGATATGTCATAATGCTTTTATGAGATTCAAGTCTCTTGAAATTTGAGACGCGTTTTCTCATACTACTACACTACTTCTGTTGTTACTACTGAAGCCTCACAAACGGTGGACATTACATGAAATGAAATATATTGAGAAAGGATTTATTATTATTTTTTTTTAAGGAAACGTTGCAGGCCTAAGTTTAGGGTACATCCCCGGCATTTGCCATTTATGAGCACTGAGGAAAACCTGGAAAAAACCTCAGTCAGGGAGGACGGTCCTGGTATTTGAACCCAGACCTCCCACTCACGAATCCGTACCTTAACGACCTCGGCCACCCGTGGCGAACGGTGAGCCAGGGGCATAACTACATGAGCAAAATGGCGTGATTTATCAAGACTAATATACTTCCCGACATTTTCTCATAACTGCAGCGCCATCGTACGTTTGTGCTAAAATTTCTGATTTGTATGGAACTCTTCGAATTAGTTGTAAAAGTTGTCTTTAGCCTTCTGTAGTCAATTCAGAAAGGGCAATGAATGTTATGAATCTTTCATCCGGTTTACCTCCACTGCTGTATCGTAATATCACGTAATATCTGTCGTTTGGTCGGCCTCGGCCTGTAGAGAAACGAAATTTCCTTTCTATTTCTTTTCTAATCTCATTCCTATAGGCTAGACAAGTCTCTTTCACACGCTGTCAGCCAAGTTGTTAAAAAAGAAACGAAAAGAAAAACGTCTTCTAACTTAATAGTTATAATTAGACTCGAAAATGAAGTATTTAGTAAAACGTCCACTTTATTCATTGTCATAAAAGAGATCCGTTTTTTATAACTTAAACAATTAACATTGTGAAAGTCAACTTTTCACTGACAAACAACGAGAAAGCCACCTGAATTAAAATAAAGTGCGAAAACAATCCCTAATCAGTTAGGCGTGGTGTCTGTAACCCCTCAACTTCTGCTTCCTTAGAAAAGAGAGAATACCGAGCGCTGGCCATGGACCGTCTCTCTACTGGCCCAAGAGAACGCAGAAATAGGCAGAAGAAAGGATAACCCGTATTGGAGGAAGACAATATAAGTTTTTGTAAATATTTTTAGCTCATGAAGGTATCCGGGCTGGCCGTGAACCTCCCTCGCTAACGGAGGGCCCGCATGCTACCGCTACTACACTAGAGAGGAAATGCGATATTGCGTAATTTGTTATACATCATGCATTTTTTGTTTTAAAAGTTGACTTACCGAAGGGAAAATTCTAAATAATTATTACATGTTCTTTTAACATTAGCCTTTATTGTGTACAGTATACGCTTAAGCAAACAAAATTATAGGCGAATATCGTTTCAGTTTTTTAAAAACCAATTTCATACAATTATTAAGCCTGTTTTCTAGTATCTCACTTTTGAAACAGTCTGCTCGCAATGAGAAGGTTTAGGTCGATCACCCCGGATTGTTTGCTTACAGCCATAGCAACAGGGTAAGTATTGATTTCTGGAGACCAGCTTTTCTCCGTATTCTGTCTGCTGTGGCCATTACATGTACGAGAGGTCATGAACTGTAAGCTTTGCTGATTTCTGGGAAAAACTGACGTGCTCTTGCGTGCTCGGAACGCTTGTCCTAATGTTTAACGGCCTCTTATAGTTTATATCTGATTTCAATTTTTTAAAAAGAAACTATTCAACTTTCTCGAGTGTTTTGAAATGTTTCCCCTCTCCAGCATTCTCTAGGAACCCAATGACATTATTAGTGTTGCCAGATACATGTCATGATGTTAAAGACGCTATATTCGCAAATGTGCTGAGTCCATATTCTGAATCACCGAGTTTCATAAATACCAGACATCCAACACATTTAACTGCTAGGCTATTGGCATTTCAACCCTCCATCTTTTAGAGCGTGTTAAAGCTCTAGTGCTCATCAAAACACCTTTTCTAAATGTCAGAGTGGCGTCGTCTAATTTCCTCTTACAAAGTGGAATGTTAAAACTATGCATGCCACTTGTTCTACACAATTTCAAGCTCTCCCCACGCCCTAAGTAAAACAGCTGCGTTCCCTCTGTTCCTTAACATAAGTATTTTTACTTCTACGGTAGACGACGCCAAAACAATTACGTGCGACCAGAAGGGGAGCCATTAATCTGTAAAGCTCAACAGTATCTCTAAACTTTCCATCCTAATGGAACTACGGATATTTAAATAGTAAAACGTCGTCCTGGTGGTGTAGTGGTTACCATACTTGCCTCCTACGCCCACGAACGCGGGTTCGAACCCGGCCAGGACCGATGGATTTTTTCGGGCGTAAAAATCCTAAATATGGCTTCCTTCGGAAGGGAAGTAAAGCCGTGGATCCCGTGTCGTACATTTACGGCACGAAAAAGAACCTCAAGCCTGAAAGAAGAGGCCTCTGAGCAAAATTTGTCGGCCGTTTCACGCCCTGAGTTGAATGGGACGCTGATGACCTGAGATGTTAAAGAGCGTCCATAAATAAATCAATAAAAAAAATAAATAAATAAATAGTAAAACGGTATAAGCAGACAAAATGATAGAATAGGACAAAAGATCTGAATCATTATACAGAAGAATTTGGGTTGCTCTAAGCAATAAAACATAATCATATTTTATTCCAACTAAATAAAGAGGTATTCTTAAATTTTAGCAAAAGGTTAATGTCGAATGATGATGGCATAGCGTATTAGGGACAAAATGAGGTGCACAAAACTGCTCAGTACAACAATAATTATTTATGATTAGTGGCATAAAATCATTTTTGCACGTGTATCATAAATATTTAGATAGTTTTAATATATATTTGTAATTATAAATTAAATTTATTCTATCCATTATCATACGCTCCTTATGTTCGCTTATTTCACATTAGGAGCTGTATGGAATAAACGTTATACCTAAATCTGTAGATAACGTTATCAATAGTCCCTAGGTGAGTTTTTATTTTAAAACCATTTTGGTTGGGCAAAAAGACACATTTTTTCATTATATGTTATATTAAAATTGCTGTTTAAAATTTAATTTCCCGATCATAAACGTATCACGACATGTATTATCATGCCGCAATATTGGCACATTAAACCTATCTTAGCTCGACTCCCCCCTCCCTAGTTTCCTGCTTTTAAATTGTCGGTCGCGTTTATAAACTCCATTTGGATCTGAAAACCTCTGCAGATGACTGGCGAAGTAAATAAACTACATTATTTCATTGGCGTGCTATAAAACAGAAGAATGTCGCAGTGAAAATAAAACACTGTGAACCAGTCAACAACTGTAAATTCCACAGTCGCTAACAACAGGGGTACCCGAAAGCAGCAAAGCTGAAAATGCACAGTACGGTTCATGGGCAGAGTTTAAGAAAGTACATTTCATATCTCCTCTCCTTGGCGGCTAACTGGGAGTGAAGAAGGTAAATGAATTATTCACAATGTTTAATAATATTGTAGTTACCACGCAAAATTTATATAATTATGATTAACATAGGCATAAGGTAAAATTGACAATTATAGGCACAACAGAATTCGCATATACATCACAAAAAGGATAATTAACCTAAACCCATATACTTTCTTGCTAAGAATTAAAATAGGTAGCTTTGCTGATGACATAACAAAGCTTTTTTTACAAGATCGTAGATAAATTACAGAGAAACTGTTTGTTTAACAAACGTGTGAAGACAATTTCATTTTCAACAGTAGAGAGCGCCTAATTTTAACTGACGATAAAAAAAAAAAAACTTTATTAGAAAGATTTTCATATTTGAAACAAATACAAGGGCATAAAGCTATCTTGAGAGTTTGACAAAGTCTATGGCAATCAATACATGAAGTTATGCCGCTAATATTTTCTGCAGATAGCAGCTATTTCGTCCCGAATGTTGGCTTTCAGTTCCTGAACTGTTGCTGACCGGGTTTTGAAGTCTCGGGGCTTTTATATACCCGGAGAGAAAAGAGGGAAAAAAACCTGAAAGTAATCCGATCCGGTCAAATTAATCTGACGATGTTAGCGTTATAGAAGCGGGAAGACATGGCTCTCTAAAGTGACTGCACATGTGCCGAAGTTCGGGCTGGTGATGTTTTCATTCCACACCGCATAACTTCTGGCTGTTCAATGAAGCTGCATTTTGATTGTAAACTGACGCGGACAACAAGAAGTGTGTCTCTTAGACATCAGGAAGTTTTCAGCAAAACCTGGATTGTCATTCGCATCTGCAAAACTGAATACGCGCCAATTTTGTAGGCGTGTGCAAGTTCAAAATGTAAATCTGCCGCAGTTTTTTAAGTGCAGTACCTGCGATCGATCCTTTTGGACATTTCTCAACATTGTTTATCCTGACGTTCGAATCGTTCAGCAGGCTACTAGAAAATGGAAAAAAATTAAAATGTCGATCTTTGTGAGCAACAGGACAGAAAACAACCCCCCCCCCCCAATACGACATGTTCCTAAGAGGCAATATTTTTGAAGGATTTAGGTAACCCAAACCATTTATATTTGTTGCCTTGACAAACTTAAAAGACCGCGTGATTAGTATTGTTGATAAAGACGCTGTGATGTTCGCCCACTGTAATGCACAAATCATACTCAAAGTGTGTTGCTCCAAATACTGCACTGGGTCAAAAAACCCTACTATAAAATGTGAACTATGACCAGAAAACACGTGCGGCATCTAGAGTAGGAAGACTGGCAAATTCTTAAAGTTTTTCGGGTTAATTTTTCCCATTCCGTAGAGACTTAGTTTCAATGAACAACTCCAATGCGCGAATGCAGTCATATGTAAAGCTCTCTATTATACAAGCATGAACACGCTTTGCGGCGGAATTTGCCGACAACCGAGCTCCGTGATTGGTTCGCCTGCATCAGCCGCCATTTTGGACCTTATGTCTGTGTGCTGTGTCGTATGCTCATATGGAGAACATTACAAAATTTTTATTTTAATTGAATTAATATGCTTGGGTATTGTGCATTTGGTGTACAACCCAAGGGAAGAAAGGTGATACGTTATATCGTGTTCCTTCAGGAAAATAGACGTCGAAAGACGGAATATTTGGATTCCCAAAATTGGGAGAAAGAACCGGACTGTGTTATGTAAGACTTTTTCTTAGTATTTGATGTTAAATAGAATAGGCTTCCTTAAATTTAACGTTTGTGTTGGTGATTTCATGTGAAAATACATAACAGGAATGTCGCAAAAAGCAACACTGGAAGCCTAAAGTAAGGTATAAATATTTTTAAAACTTGATGCGTGCTTATTTAATTTCTTGTTGAAGAAGATTGCGGGGTTTAGTGAGACTTTTGTTCTTATAAAAGTTTTGTTCTAAATTGAATTTGGTAGGAAGCCCTCTATGCCCTATAATTCTTATAATTCATTCTTAACTGACAGGTTAACTGTAGGCCTTGTACAGTTTGTCACACCGATATAATCAATGCACTACAATAAATAATTTAAATAATCAATAGCAAAATAAAATGAGAAAAAATTTATTTCTTGTTTCACGTGTTAAAAGGAAGTAATTACTAAGGCCTACGTTTAATATTGCAATTTCTTTTTGAGCCGATGACAACCTTTTCCTCTGCCGGCAAATGACCCGTCATTGGCCGCTGAGTTCGGATGCGGTACTGCGCGAAAGTGCCGTAACTATAACTGGCATAATCTCAAAAGTTTGCATTTTCTGTCTGACCTAGGCCTTCTAATGCAAAAAGAAGAACATTAGAAGGTATCATTCAACAGTATAACACAAATATTTTAGGAATTAACTGTATAACAATTAAGTAAAACGACAGAAACTTAACACGCAGTCTTATGGGAGTTAGAGACGGTTAATGGAGCGTGTCCATACTTGTACAATTGAGAGCTTTAGAAATATAAACTGCAACTTATCACCAGCTGTCAGCGCTCGCATGCATGTTGATCAGTTACAGTCGCCAATAGAAATCCTAATCATCCTATATGTAGCACAAAGTTGGCAGCAAGTAATGCCGAAAGCTGAAGACAAGCCAAGCATCTTAATGGAGGTGCATTCTTTAGATGTTCGGCTAAGCAAATGGTGCAGCGTTGATGACAGTTGAAACGTTTACTTGAGTCGTAGGTATTGTGTAATTTACCGTGATAAAACTTAGGGAATTTCATTACCTAAGTCTGAAACTGAACGTTAGCGTTAGATCAAATTGCAAGAATCGACATTCAAATTCAAATCCAATATTGATGAAGAAAACCGTATTCTGGTTGAAACAAAAGAAAAGTAGTTTAGGGCATTTGACATTTATAAAGACTGAAGAAAACCCGTAAAAAAGCCTCAGTCAGGGAGGACGGACCTGGCAGTAATCGAACCCAGACCTCCCGCTTAACGACCTCGATCACCCGTGATGGTATATTTTACATGGTAATGAGGCAGTGAATGGTAAAAGTCAATGCATTTCCCGGCATCGCACCTATAGAGAAGTCTACAGGGCACTATTAGCATCTCTTTGCTATAGTGTCTAAATACTAAGCCGCCTAGGGAAAACTAGTTCAGAATGTTCCCTAACAGGAGCGTTGGATGTGAGCTGAGAAATCGTAAAATCCAAATGCAAATAAAAAAGTGTACATTAAACGGGAAAAAGAAACAGGAACAAAATGTGAACGAAACAGCAAGAGACCCGAGCAGTATGATATGCAAGTTCAACTAGGTATACTTTTTAATAAAAATAGCAACATCTGCTATTAGTGACGTAGCGTAGGCTGAGATAAATAATTCGAAATTAATGGAAAACATATAATTTATACTAAATATATTCTGTAATAATATCGTGAAAATAATTTCATGTTCCAAAATATGACATGGTAACTATCAAGTACAATTAAATTAAAAACAGTTAATGCACCATTCATCCTTAAATTTATTTTGGATGTCTATATAACCTCTTGTCCTTTTTCTGTACATATTTATCAATCACTCTTGAAATAAGTTCTTGCCAATTTTTTTCAAACTATAAATGAAGAGTTGCCAATCTATCATTCGGTCCGCGGTCCCGCGTAAACTAAAATATGATTAAGTAGTTTAAGGAAGTTTTCAGTAAATTCTGTTAAAATAAAATAATTACATCTTTCACATTGTTTTATTACAACGGAACACAAAATAGTGAAATATTACATTTTAAATTATGCAATCTGCAACTTGGTCCTTTTCGGCTTCAGATTCTATTCAGAAGGCAGACATAATAAAATGCGCTGTGACCAATGCTAGTCTATACAATAACGAAAACTTCCTCTCTCCCTAATGCTAAGTTAGAAATCACTACTACGCTTGCGCAAGGCAGCCCGAGCCTCGATCATATTCTTATTGCAGATCTATTAAGTACATCATAGGCAGCGTATTAGTTCAAATAAGGAAATATTTAAAATTCTATATACATAGGAGCCAACATACTAATTTGGAATAGACTCAGCCTTACAGTCTTAATGGGTTGCTTCGTCAGTCTGCTAACAATAATTGAAATAACTTACACAATGTATTATGTAACCTACTGTAAGACCACGAAAATGGCCACAAAAGAAAACATGGAAAGTTTCTTTGCGGGGTAACTACAGCTGGTAAATCAAAATGTGCTTATATTCTAAGCCAGAGTATTTAAAAACGGTGAATGAATGAGGAGGGAAGTTGGAATAAGACGTAGCGGGATTCAAGAGATATAGAGCATGATTATTATACTCGGTGCTTTTCATTAGCTCTTCCACTTGGCTACTAAGGAGTCCTGATGCTCATTTCGCTCACAGGGAGAACAGATCGCTTGTGTTCCCGCAGCTGCAGCGTTTGGTTGAATGCACCCGGCACTGCAAGGTGGATGGGAGAGGGGGGACAGTCGCCAAGTTCTGGCACGTAGCCAACGAGATGCCAGAACTTGCCCGTCATCCCGACTCGGCTTCTCGAGCGAGCGAGTGAGTGAAACAAGGACATTAATAAATCTATTGTTTCACACCAACTGCAGACAGGAATAAGGCGATGGTTGCACTTGAAGTTATTTATGTGACAGGATTATACCACACAGCAACCAAGTTAAACAATGTTGCATCTTTCCCCTTTCTGTGTCTATCCCCCCAGAGGGGTGTGGCGTAAATATAGACAGATAAACCTTGAGCAGTTTCTTCTGCAGCAATGCTTCCCAAGCTTCTTTCATGACGCACCAATTCTCATATCCTAATAATTTCACCTACCTAAAATTACGAAGTATTTCGAGAGGAACTATTGAAACACGCATTGAACAATTTTACTCACACTCAAGAATGATAATGCCATATTAATAAACAATCAAATCTATTATTAATATATATTAGAGCTTATATTTTTGGAAACTATTCTTTGTTGAGCCTTTAGCTGTGGAAAGGTAAATTTTTGTGGTCACTTTCCATTCCATCACATAACAACGAAAGTGATCTTGATCTAATAGATCGGAGTTTACCATACTTTAACCGCTTCAAAAATAGTTTACATTTTTGATATCAGATTTTTACTCCTCAGATTGAACATGCAGCAGTAAGTAAAACGGGCTTTGTAGGAAGTCCCTTTGCAACGCCTGTCAGAAAACATGCCCAATCATAGAAAATTCCTCCACGTTTACCTTAATCCAATATTTAGTATTTATCAAACCATTGTTTTAAGGAGATTTCTTCCAAAGTAGTATGAGTTGTCAGTGAAAAATTCTTCATTAACAATCTCTTCGTCTTCAAAGCTAACAAACACCGGACCAATTCTGCAATATCGCTAAATCATCAAACTGGAGAGCACTTGCAACTTAACATTGCTAGCTATAAAATTTAGGTCCCATTCACAATGAAAATTTAACGTAAGTATAATAAAAATAAGACGTAATAATAGTATGTAGGCATTCACGAAAAGACGCATATTAACCAATAAAAATAAACAAATAAAAAGTGAAGATCGCTAATAGCTGATTGAAAATGGCTGCTTTAGAGCAGACAGCGATAGCTTTTATGCATATGCAAAGTACAGTATCTAATTTGCTTGAGTAACATATTTAAAAAGTCGAAGAGTATGATGGGTCGTATAAGCAAGGATAGGTTTGATATAAGGAATCTTTCTCCATCAACGCCATTCTATCAACAGAGCAGCAATGCTTTCTGATTGTTACGTTTTCCTTTAGATGGAGACGCAAAAACTTGAACCTTGCAAGTTTCTATGTTTACGTCTAATTGTATGTTTATTTTTATGTTTACGTAATTTATTGTGAACGGTTGCATTATAAAATGTAACATCTACTTTTAAGTTTACGTTACGCTCAATTTTTATCATGAATGGCCTCTTATTCTGTCACAATGTTATCAGACAGTAATACCACATCAAGCAGCCAATCCAAAGACTACAATGCCTTACGCTGTTGGCAGAACTAACATTTCCCCAACTATGTGGGCATTTCTTATCTAGTTATTTTTAGACTTGGATTGAATGATGGTTCAACTATTTCGTCATTACTAGTAGAACTTTTTTTTTCTCTTATTGGCCTTTAACTAAAGTTCCTTTGGCCAAAAACATCGTATATGTTGTCGCGCAGAGCCAATCAGAGTCAATCAAAGCATCAACTGTTAGTTCTGAGTGTTGGTTGTGTGCTAGCGGTGAGAAATCTGAAAGTTATTGGCTTACACATTTTTTTGCAATGATATCACACACCTCTTTGAGCAGTTTTGATTTCATTTATTACTACCGGAAGAAAGAATATAGTTTTGACTTAGTGTTAGTAACACTTTATTGGTAACTATTATGTTTTTTGTTTGTTTGTGAAAGTTTAATAAACTGCAATTCGAAATGGGGAGAGGGCTAATGCCAATGAGTTGGACTTCTTATAGTTTCGTTTTACACGTGACCTTCAACGATTCTGTAATTTCACTGGCAACGTACGAATTTTGTAGGCAGTTAGGAATTGTTATGGTCTCATTTCTTGTGTTTTGTTGGTACTTTGATAGTCTATTCTCTCTCTCGCCCGCTCTGTATTTTAGTAATATGCATTTTGAAGTTTTAAAACCTATTTTATTTATAGTTTGTGTTGTTTAATAAAGGAGACTAAAGTGGAGGTTTTTTTTATGATTCGTATTACCCACCAGACTGGTCATTCGCAATGAAAATAAAATACAGATTTTAAAACAGTTACTTTATTTTCTGGTCTCACTCCCTCTCTCTAACTCCCCCCTCTCCATATTATGGCGAGGCAGTACTTGTGCAAATGCATTAGGTTTGCATTTTGGTAAGTTATGTAAAATATTTCACAATTTACTGCCCCCCTCTTTTTTCCTTCACTCTCCGTTTTCTGTTTTGCAAACTGCAATGCTTTGTTTTGAGGGACTCTGAATTCGAGATGGTTTCTCACAGACAATGAACAATGTTTCAAAACACATTACTCACAGGGAAATTGTTCATTTTCCTCGCCCGTATAGCATAAATATGCGGGTCCATATCTGCCGACCTTACTTGAACCTAGGGTAGGTGGAAGTAGAGGCTTGGAAGTGCTAGAATGGGCATTAAGTCTTTTGTTATACTTTCGATGTTACTGACGTTCATTTAATCATGTCCTGGTGTATTGCCTCTTCTAGGAGCATGTGCTGGCTATTTATTCATTTTACAACTCAGCTTATGCATTTGTAGCTTTAAGAAATAACAAAAAACCTGACAATTGTTTAAATATAATTTTTATTCGTTTTATTTAAGGACACTCTTTAACATTTCAGGTCATCAGCGTTCCATTCAATTCCGGGCGTGAAACGACCAACAAATTTTGCTCAGAGGCCTCTTCTTTCAGACTTGAAGTTCTTTTTCGTGCCGTAAATGTACGACACGGGACCCACGGCTTTACTTCCCTTCCGAAGGAAGCCATACTTTCGATTTTATTCCCGAAAAAATCCATCGATCATGGCCGGGTTTAAACCGCGTCCTTGGGTTTAGAAGGCAAGTGTGGTTACCGCTACACCATCAGGACCGACTGTTTAAATATCATGAGAGAAGATTAGCATTAGCTACAATACCAAGGTCTAGTTGTTTGTACAGCTGCCTCAAGTACTTTGTTCTAGAAGCAATCCTGTATAATGAAATTCATTAGCACCTTGTTCTTGCACGGAAAGATCAAGATGAAATCGCTTCTTTCTTGGAGTGTTCAACCTCACGCAATGCCAGTGCACAGATAACACCTTTCCCACGAAACATCTAAGCATGACAAGTCAAGGTTCACCTCCACCTGCTCATCAACTAGTGGGTACGCATTCCATTCCCCGTTTGGTTAAATGCTTAGTTAGCGTTTTTCTTGATTTTCTCTCATCCTGAAAGGCGAACGCAAAGTAATATCTTTGTATTCACTTGAACACAATTTTGTTTTACAACCGATACCAACAAATTTCATTATTCGATATGTGCTGAATTAAACCGAAGATGGTTTATAAAGTAAATTATGTTCACTTTATGTTCCAGAACAGCATGACTTCTAACTGCTGAACTGCCTAGGCAAAACAGGTTTGGCCATTAAGTTTCTATTAGATGATGTATTGGGGGGGGGCTGTTTTGTGTAGAAGGGGGGGGGTAATTATTTGAGCATTACGTAGAAACGCCAACTTTTCGGCAGTATAGGGATGGTTGATTGTGTAATAGATTGGTTTATTAATTAAATCCACGTGGCGTAATCGATTTGTGGGAGATTTTGATTGTCTTTGGTTTGTTTAAAAATGGTGGTGGATTCATAGGATGATGTGATTTGTTCCCCGCTGAAAGAATTCTGATTCTTCCTAGCTAGCTCACCATATCTGGCCACTTACAGGCGTGTGATGATCTCAGGCTTTCTTCGGAGCTCTTTTTGGATTTAATCAAGGGAGAAAAGACTTTTGGTTGGGAGCTGTTGAATAAAATACACAGATACAGTGCAGTATTCAGCAATTAGATCCTGACTGAACCACCGGCAAGGAATGGGACGAGACGTTTTCACCTGACACAGTTCCCTACTTCACTCGCGCCTCACAGTTGTGACCTAATTAAACATTCCTTTGTTTCATCGGAACTTCACACTACCAGAGCGACTGTGTTTCTATGATTTGAACACGGCTCTTATAGTTCGCGATATGCTAGCGTCGCACTTTTCTCACTTCACTCAAATAGCTGAGACTTTCGTGTTGCGGTTGAGATTGATTACTCGCGGGTGTTTAGCTGGTCGCGCGTCCTGACTCCTCGACACACTGAAAACTACCCCAAATGTCCCAGAAATATGCTATTTATGATTTCTCTTAGCATCACGATATATGAATTCAAATTTCAGAACTTTCCAGAAGCATCTTAAAATTTGTTTACTTATTGGTTGCATAAACCCGGCTTCGGAATATTCTAGAAATCAAATTTTTAAGTTTCTGTTCTCTGACGACTGTCACACCAGATCGATTTCTCCTGTTTCGGAGGTCATGGCATGAACGGGAAACCTCCTAGTGTTTATTTTACTTTGTTTCCTCAAGGACTGGATAGAATAGAAAAGGGTCCTATGTTATACAAAATCGACCTTGTCCTTCGCGATTAAGACATAGCTTTATGCGATATTCTTGCCTTTGTCACATACACATATTTCATCTTTAATGTGCATATCATATTTTTGCACCTTTTCCACTTCATACAAGTATATACATTACAAGACACAAACTATTAACTCGTATCTTATAATTGCCGTTACTATTTCTACAAAAGTCGAATTTGGACCTCCCGCTACATATGCCCTCTATATTAGAGAAGATATTGGAATGTCCCTGAAACTATCCAGATTAGCTTAATAACACATATATCTAAATTTAGTACAATATACCTTTAGTACTAAAATTGCAATTAGTTTGCCATGATCCTTGTATTTTCTAATGATATTTTCTCATTGTAATGGCATCATTGTTCACATCATATTTATAAGTGGAAGTTTTTAGTTCATTTTTCATTTTCAATTCTTAGAACACTGTTTCACTTAACAATATAACTTCTCACAACACTAGCATTTTCATTAATCTTTATCCTACTTATAACTCCCTAATCTGTTATTTTCACTCTCACAATGCTAACATGCTATTGCGTGCTTATCTTTAAACTATATTTACATATAAACATTTGTACCGAGGGTGCCAAAAAATGTGTACACACTTTCACAGTAGACATCTATTCAATATATTTCAAAGTTGGGCCGATAAACAACAGTAATGTGTAGTATGATGTTTTGTAAACAGACGTGACTCACATATATTATGATAGTGTTGCATGTGACAGGTAAATCAGCAATGAACAAATGAAGTCAAGATCATCCTATGATGTTCTTTAAACAGTTGTGGTTCACATCACGTCACGCTAGCGTTGTTACAACAAAATGGGGTCAAGATTATCTTTTAACAGCGGAAAGCAATTTTGAAGTGGTACTGGAAAACCGAGAATGTTGTTGAAGTTCAAAGGCAATGGAGACGTGTGTACAGAACAGAACCGCTAACGCGAGTAGTAAATGCACGCATTCGAGGCAAATTTGAGACTCTTGGTACCGTATACCGTAGAAAATCAGCTACACTGGCAACACTTCAGGAAGAAATCGAAACGGCATGTGCTGCAATAGCTGAGGACACTTTCGCAAACGTTACTCAATCAGTAGTTCAACGTACTCAGAAATGTATCGGCGCCGATGGTGGACATTTTGAGCATCTGTTGTAACTGTAAAAGTGTAAGATGATTAGTGCTCATCATTTTCTGTTTGTGTGAATTCAGTTTTGTTATGTTAACACAGTTTTTTCTTTGCTTGAAGTGTGTATACATTTTTGGCACCTCTGTTTAGGCAGAACAAATTATTTTTGACTGCCCACACTCTTACCTCATATTTGTTTACTACCTTTTAACATAAGATTCCAAATTTATTATGCCAAGATGCATTTCTATTGTAACTAACCACAGTTTTCAGTATGTCGAGGAGCCCAGCACCCGCCAGCAGCTTAAGTACATCTAAGAGTCAAATACACGCCAGTAATCTCAACCGCAACAGTTTTCAGTCATTGGAGTGAAGTGAGAAAAGTGCAACGCTAGCATAAGAGCCGACCGTGTTCAAATCATAGAAACAAGTCGTTTGCTGCTCTGATAGTGTGAAGTTCCGATGATTAAGTCAAGTTTGAGGCGCGAGTGAAGTAGGGAACTGTGTCGGGTGAAAACGTCTCGTCCCATTCCTTGCCGATACAGGAACTACGATCAAATTGCTGAATAAATAGCAGTACAGTTCACTCATGTATTTCACTCAACAGCTCCCAACCAGTCTTTTTATCCCTCCATTGAATCCAAAAAGAGCTCTGAAGAAATCCCGAGATCATCACACGCCAGTAAGCGACCAGATTTGGTGAGTACGGCTTCGAGCTGGCTCCGAAATCTCGGAAGATTCAGCGGAGAACAAATCAAACCATCCTGTAAATCTCCATCAATTTCAAACAAACCAAAGACGATCAAAATCACCCACAAATCTGCTCCGCCACGTGGATCTAATTAATAAACCAATCAATCCCACAATTCCCATACCGCCACAAATTTGGCGCTTCAATGCGGCGCTTATATAATTACCTCACCTCGTATACTAAACCGCTGCAAGGTTTTTATGATAGTAGTAAAGGATGAAACACTAAGAAAAAGTCACACTTGAGATGGCTATATTTCGGACTCGTGGAGTCCTTCTATGGCATGAAGACAAGTGACAACTATCTTAGCTATGATAATATTCTGAACAATGAACATCTGCAAGTCTACAGAAAGTTTATAACACAATTTCAATCCGAGTGGGAGTCGATGAACTTGGGATATCATATTTCATTTGGTTCCGGTAACACAAATCATCCACTCCCTTAGGCGAGTCACTCAAAGCTTCTAAACGGCATTAATCTTTCAAATTTGAAAATATTAATGATAAAATAATAATAATAATAATAATAATAATAATAATAATAATAATAATAATAATAATAATAAGTGTACAAATGCAAATATTTCGTTTTTTTTTAGATTAGCATTCATGATGATAAAATACGACGTAAGCGTGACTTATAGCCGGCAGGCTTAAAGCTGCGAAAATGCTGCCAAGAAGTAGGACGCTCCAAATACATCATGCTTACTGACCTACTTACTGCCAAGGTTTCACATTTCGCCCATGCATCCTGTTATCCTTGTGGCGCACTGAATCTCATGCTGTATGCGAGTGGGTAACTTAAACTGTTCCAGAATGATGTTTATGTGTTAATCTAATTCATCTAGTCCATTAGGACTATGAACAAGCCTACAACCTAATTCTTGAAAGTACAATTAGAAGCTAATGGGCAGGATGTGACTTTATACTGAGATTTTCAATTTATGATTATACAGTTGCTATGCGGCAAGGAAGAAAAAAGAAAGAAAAGTAAAATAAAAGAGATCTTGAAATTTGTAAAAATACTTTTTTTTTTTAGATCTTCTTAATTCTTTAATTTTTTTTACGAATGACGCCACAACCTATGCAACAATGTACTTACACTCTCAAGAACAGAAAGTAGGTCCTCCTAACTGAGAAGTTGCTCTTTATGATGAAGGCGGTTAAACTTCTAACACACCTGTTCGATAATGATAGTAAATATATGAAAACGAAACGGGTTATCCGAACCAATTAAGTACTAAAATCTCAATTTGTAACGCTATTTGTTCACTTATTGCGTACGCCGAATATTTTTGCCTAAACAAATTAATCTAATACTATGAATTTCCGCTTTAAAGAAATTGTTTCTCAGATACTTCAAACTGCATTAATTGTCCTAAATTAATTTTCAAAATTCAAACGTTAAGCAAACATTTGCCAGTTTATTTTGTGAGGAAGAAATTAACGTCTACTTTTATAAATATTCCGTTATGTCGCTATGATACAGATGAATTTGTTCCGAACATGCCATACCCACGGCGTTGGCGTGCAAATTGGAAGCCATGTTAGCCATTTTAGTTTCTAGAACGTTCAAGTAACGTGTTGCGCCATATTTTAAAGGCAGATGTTCCTGCATTACATTTACATTAAACTATAATTATCCATCTTTCATTCTTAGCTGCCATGTTATCTTTCTGCACTCGCTTGAAAACTGTTACACCGGTCACCTGATACACGAAGTCTGAAGCAGCGCATTGCGCTTGTTTGTTTCTTCATTTATTGACCGAGTTCCCGAGTCTCATAGTGACGCAAGAAAGCGTTTATTGAACATGATGATAAGATTCTACAGCTCAAGTTCTATGACAGAAAAATTGACTTTAAATAGATACACACGCGTAGTTAACTAAAAATTAGTTCTATTTTATTTATACCAGCATAAGGCAACAAAATACTATGCGTTCCGATCAATCATGCTTCACTTTTCCGTATAAGATACAAAGAATGTTAGAACTGAATATTAGGGGGTATCGAAAAAAATTAATTTTCGACTTTATAACAATAATAGGATTTAAATTGCACTATGATATTGTAAGAGACCACAAAAAATGTCCATTAATGATTTTTACAGAAGCCAATAGCTTTAAAGTTACAAAAAATATAGGCATAGCTTGCATGTTTCATTCGTTTTAATTAGACACATAACGGAGGTGCAGACTGCTTGATGTTGACTCAGCGTTGCTGAGCTTTCAGATTCTCCCACACGAGTTACGTAGCATACAGGCAAGGGGTGGGGAAGTGCATATCATGACACATTCCTCCCCTCAGGTTCAGTATCTTGTCAGCTGACTTTAGACAAATGCTGTTCATTAACCATGGCTAAGTTAAGTGTGAAATCAAACCTTAAATCGTGTACGAATCTTCGGACCTCCAGAAGTTCTGAACTTTAAAACCCTCTCAACATACAAAGAGGTAACGCGTTGTTATTTATTCACACGCACTGTTCTTAAAGTTCAAGGAAACAAAGAGTGAAATCTCGTCTGTGGTTGCTAAGAAAGTGGATAATGTTTGAAAACCTGACTCAATCCCTGGTTTCCAAGAGTAGAATATATAAAGTGATCCTGCGAAAATGAATTATCTTGAAAAGTAATGGGAGGGATAATATTAATTTGGGGGAAGATGATAACATACTTTTTATGAGTATGCAAGTTTGCAGCCTGTGCTTGTAACAAAATCAGTAAAGTTCCTGTTAAAGAGAGAGACGTTTTAAATGACCAGAGAACTAGCAGGTGACGTAGATATTGTCGCCTCTCGTATACTTCAAACTAGAGAAGACAGAAAACATACAGCACATCGTTTCAGTGAAATAGAAAGACCATGACAATAGACAGGGGCAGACTTACACACTAACAATGACACAGATTTTAAATTTGAGACACAAGCTAAGAAACAAATGAGAGTATCAATGCGACAGCTTGCAAATTTAAAGACAAGAAAATGTATCGCCAGTGCTTGGTGTTGTGTAAGAAGAATATCCTTATAGATAAAAGCAAAGTACAAAGGGAGCGTTACAAATCGAAGAAAAGTTTGTGAAAGTGTTAAACCAATGGGCGTACACTTCAGCGGAAGAAAAGAGCAGACTAAAAAATGATAAAAGGTAAAAACAAGGACTGGAGAGCATCATCCTACAAGAACCTGGAAGCACGTCATGCTTAGTTAACTCTGCAACTAACACTGCTTTAGTCTTAATAAGAAAAATGGTAGAGGTAGACCTAAGCCCAAGATCGCGGGTTCGATCCCGGCCAGGACTGATGATTTTTGGGCATAAATCCTAAGTATGACTTCCTTCGGAAGGGAAATAAAGCCGTGGGTCCCATGTGGTACATTTACGGCACGATAAAGAACCTCAAGCCTGAAAAAAGACGTTTCTGAGCAAAATTTGTCGGCCGTTTTACGCCCTGAGTTGAATGGGACGCTGATGACCTGAGATGTTAAAGAGCGTCCGTAAATAAACCAAATTAAGAGGTAGAAACAGGTAATTTAATGACAGTGGGGTACGATGGAAATGTGATTAACACGGAACTGGTCATTCGACGCATGGAGATTGAAATAGGACGTCCTTCCCAATAGTTAATTTATTTATTTATTTATTTATTTATTTATTTTTTTGCACTTAGCTGAGTTGCTTTTGCGTGATTTATTGAGACCTGTAGATGGGTACATTACAGAACTGTCGACCATTTCAGGTCCTATTGGAAAGCTTTTAGAAACTGAAAGGATCGGTCTATCACAAAATTTAATCAAATATATTCAGAACTGCCTGATATAACTGAAGTAGCTACCTACTGGAAATTGTGAATCAAACTTAGAAAATAAGAAATCAGGAAAGATGCGTCTCATGCACATTGGCTAACAAGAGCATCGTCTATGCATTTCTACCGGGAAAAAAAAAAAAAAAAAAAAAAAAAAAAAACACCCTAAGCACTTAAAACTCGGACAAATTTGTTTTGAAGGTTTATGTTCCTTTGTGGTTTCAGATAAAATGCAGTCCTCATTGTACAGATGGGTTTCAGACATATTTTCTTCGCTATTAGTCTTGAGTGATAATTATGGAGACTTAGTTCATAATATACTATCAAGAAATGCCTTTTATTGTCACCCAGAAAATACGTTGTTGGCGATGCTAACAGATTAAACAAAACTTGAGATCGCTGCAGTGCAAGAGCTGCGAAAACACTCGAAATTAATGCTAAAGAAATTCGTACTTTCCAAAACCCAAAAATAAAATTCTCGGCAACATGCTGTGTAGATTTGATTGATTGGAAATATAATGCGGTGACCGAACCTCCAGCTTTAAGCCACACCAAAACATGTAAGTTTTAGGAATTCCTTAAGAACGAATATGTTCGAGATATAGAGGTTCCCGCGTTCCCATGAAGTGATTTCGCTTCGGTCAAAATGTCGTTTACGATCTCCAAATATTGTATACATAATAAAGAGGACATTATGCAACTTTCTAATCCCATTACCGATTTGAATTCTTTACGAAAAAAAAAAATCGATACATCCTACTGTATATACTAGAGTAGGTCCATAAGTTTCCGGCCTATCCATTTACTAGGCATGATAAAGACAAAAACTATTCCATTTTCAATATAGTTACCGTTAATTGCAGTACACTTCTCACATCTTTGAATTAACATTTAAACTCTCCCCCTAAAATTGTCAGAAGTCTTGTCTGCAAAATGGGCATAAACACCACCCATCACCTTTTCCGTCACACTTAAATTTTCTTCCGCGAAGGTCCTTCTTGAGTTCTTAGAAGATGAAATAGTCGCTGGGAGCTAGTTCTGGGCTGTAGGATAGATGGTCAATCTTGAAGTCATGTTTCTTCACAGCTTCCTTTGCAACAAGAGCTGTGTGCACAGGCGCGTTGTCGTAAAGAAGGCGCACACCAACACTCAGCTTTCTTCCCCTTTTCTCTTTGATGCAATCACGTAGTCCGTGCAGTAGGCCAGCATAGTACTCCCCATTAACTGTGGTGTTCCTCTCCTTGAAGTCGATGAAGAGTCCCAAAAGATTGTGGCCAAGATGTTCTTGGTTGACAGAGTGACCTTGGCCTTTAGAGGCGGTGCTTCGCCAGGTTTACGTCACTCCATTGATTCTCTTTTGGACAAGAGATCATAGTAGGGGACCATAGTTTCATCTCCTGTAACAATAGTTTGCAGAACTTCTCTCGTTGCCACGGCAGAGCTCCAAAAATGGCTGACAACAGACGACTCGTTGCTGCTTTTGGACTGAGGATAGAAGCCTAGGCACCCATCTCGCACTTAAATGTTCATGAATAATTCGAAGGACTGTTGTTTTAGAAAGGCCCAACCTTGCTGCTATTTCTGTAACTTTGAGTCGCCTATCTTCCACAATTTCTCCTTCCACAAGAGCGATGTTTTCAAGAGTGAGCTCCTACAGGGGCGACCTGCAGGCCCTTCGTCTTCAATGCTTTCTTGACTCATTCGAAAAGTTTGGCCCATTCTTTTACGGTAGAATATGAGGGGGATGCTTACATCGTCTAATCGCTGTTTAATTTCATTTGGAGCAAGTCCTTTTTTTGTGAAGAACTTAATAACAACTTGATACTCCATTTTGAACATGTCGCAATCTTCTACACATAGCCTTCTTTATGTAACTATATCTGAACAACTGAACACAGCGGAGCGGAAGCTACAGCTACATTATTTATATAACAGATAAAGTATAACACCAGATAAGAATTTTGTGAAGGCGATAATCCTTATCGTTGAGGTCGGAAACTTATAGACATACCCTCGTACTATCGGAGCTGATACATACGAGTACCATAAATATAACATTTCACCTATTACTTTTTAAAACAAAAACTAAATTTTTATCACCACTAAAGTCCTAGAATTCCTCTAAGAAGTACAGCCATTTTATCGACCTCTGTTCATCACAAAACAATATCAATCGACTTAAATACCTACGGGTATAGAAAGAATTATCATAATATTTAATTGGAATGTATAAAAAGTGAAATCATGCAATTTGCTGAAGTAATCTTATCAGCGACACCTATCGTAAAGAAAAAAAAAACAGTTAAGAAAGACAATCTCTTTACAGAAAATGTTAAAGCGGACTCTGTATTTTTAAGTCACTGTGTTGTAATCTCTTACGTAGAAAATGCATACTTTTCGACAAACTGTTCCCAGTTGCTGCTGATTGAAATGTACGAGGAAGGAGTAGGCGAATGGAAGAAGCGAGTAAATCTACACGGCATGACGTTGCTAAGAACATGACGAATTGTTATTAATAGTGATGATGTCATTCATTCCAGTAATAATTTGCATGAGTAACGAAGAATGTTCAGCTGCACACTTACAAGCACAAGTTTTCATCGCTGAACATTAACTTTTTGAAAAACAACTAAAATTCATTAAGGGAAGCCTATAGGCAATTACTTTTTATGTAAATTACTTTAAAATTTGCAATTTTAACGAGCAGAGAGAGACGTGCATTAGAACTACGATAGCTGTACTGCTTTTAATATAAAAGAGAAGTAAGTAGTTCAAAAATGAAAACTGTGGTGCGAAATTTTATATATAAACCCTTGTCGCAAGCTGGTCTAATTTAAGAATAAACATTTTGTAAAGAACCAAAAAAAATGTAAATCGTTATTAAAACTATATTTGTGGGCAACAACATGTGACAATTCGTTAAGCCGAATGCAAGGAATATTCTTTCTAAAGTTTCCAATTTTAGGACCACTCGCTTTAGTAAAGGCCTTAATAAGTTTGCTGCATTTCGATATGAATGCCTGAGCAGGAATGTCAAAGCTGCGCTATAAGTGGAACACATAGAATGAAATTATTTAGCTCCCTGTTTTATAATTTAATTTAATACGACCTTCAGAACCAATGTAAATCCTTCTACACTACTCAGATAATGTATTAACAAGTTTTGTCACTGCGTTCAAAACTTTGGTTGGCTCTTTTCAGGTCGTGGGGAAAACTATCAAACACATTTAACAAAAAGGTGTTATTCTTGAATTGTAAAAGAGCAGTGTTAAGCTGAAAGTCGAAACTAGAGAGATTTCCCTTATGAGAGGAAAATAAAATGCATGCCTCAGAATGCATGCATAAAATACTACGAAAATATCTTGTATAATTAATAAAGCGGTAAACATTTGATGTCTACAAATTGAAAGAAGACGAAATCGTTTTACTTCGGCAGAGAGAGCCAAGGCATTAGAAATTCGCCGGAAAAGAAGAAAAGGCAAGGGAAAAGAAGAAAAGGCAAGGGAAAAGAACACCAAATTGCAGTAATATCTCCGATGACATTCCGTTCTTCCAACACTTAAAAGGATGTTGTCAATGGTAAGAGTAGTAAAAGTGATAAATAAGCCGAAGGGCTTTTTAATGAGTTAAAAATGAAAATTAAAGTTAGAATTCTACAAAAGTGAACTACAAAAAAAAAAAAAAAAAATTGATAACTACCATGAACCAGAGCTCCCTATAATAGCTTTTGAAAGGAGACTTGAAAAGACACTAAAAATCTGTTCCTCCAGGGCGATGCATCACATTAGATGGAAGGCTAAATCATCCATTCCCTGGTAATGTTTTTTCTAAGGGCATTTTTAAAAATATCCCTTGATTTAAAAGCCACTCTTGTTCATTGTAAAAGTAGCGCTTAAATGCATCGCATCTGTAAAAGCCCCTAATGAATATCTCTCTTTTTTTAAAAACCATTACGAATCACTATTACTGCAACAATTATTAATATTCTTTCTAAAGTAACGTAAAATGCCTTACTCAGCACTTACCAGAAGAATTGTCAGTTTTATCACTCTTTGATTAGGATAGCAGAGCGTACAAACCAAATTAAAATGTGGCAAATTTGGACAGAGAGACAGAAAGGAAATACCTATGTTCCCCCATGTAGAGAAATGAATGAAAATTCTTTGCTAAAATTCATTTTTTGGCCTTATCTACATAATACCCTTCCTTATCTATGATTCTTTATAATTATTTAATTTAATAGTTTCTTCGATTTGTAGAAAAGGTTTGTTTCTTATCAGTGAAGGACTATAAGGTGTTAAAACATGAAATGACTTAGCTAAAGAGCCGTTAAATTCATGTAGCAGTGGGTAAAGAATGAAACAGTCGAAGGCAGAACAAAAAAAGGAAAATCACAATAGTTTTGAAATGTAATACACATTTAAAATCGAAATTTTAAAGCAAATTCAATAAACTTTTAAATATTTTATTTACTCATCGCCATGTGTTTACTGCCTATCATATCTATTATTTCTAGCATTCAAATTTGGCGCTCAAGTCGTCACGGATTAGGCCATTGGAACGAGATGGTCTGTGATTTTAATAAATCTGCTCAAATGAAGAAAACTGGGGGTGTTTGGCAATTTTCTTCTTCGTCAAAATTAAGAAAATTTTATTATGCACCTGTAGGAGATGTCGAGAGAAACAAAATTCAATATATGGGCAGTGTTCTAAAAAGTTTGGTGTTCCGCTAACCTTATTCTGGAGTAGTCAAGTAGCTGTTTAACTGAAGATTCTATCCACTTTTCTGGAGGTTACAAATCGCTATCCACTCGTAATGCCAGGTCGGCATCTATAGCAGACCGGGCACGTTTACTTTACTCCAGGGAATGTGATTACTGATGCAGTGCTCGCATGATTTAAGTGACCTTGACGTTAACCTTGCAAAATTTCCATAATTCTATAGCTGGCATTTCACGGCGCCTTTGTCCCTTCCCAGCACAGCCGGATTCAATTCCATTTAGAAGAGGTCTTCAAATAAATGAGCGTTGGGTATTGCATCTTTCTGTTTAAAGCCGCAATAGCTTGAGAGTACGAACTCTACAACTGCATGGAACCGGTTTTCATCTTCAAGATGTGTGCAAAAGTGGTCTATACATCACTTCTTGAATGCAATTAATGACTATATGTGTCAAAATGCCTCACAAGAACTTAATGAGATGCGAACTATAATAAGAATGATTACTTCTTACATGAAATTCTGTCTTTAACATATCAAGACCATTAATATAGTGCAGGAAAATCCAGTTAAAATTCAACCACTACAGCGAGAGGGGAAAAATAACAAACCATAAACATATAATAGGATAGTATATACATTTTATATGTAGTATATGATATGCATGACCACCACGGGTGGCCGAGGTCGTTAAGGCGCGGACTCATGAGTGGGAGATTTGGGGTTCGAATCCCACCAGGGCCGTCCTGCCCGACTGAGGTTTTTTCCAGGTTTTCCTCAGTCCTCATAAATACAAATGCCGAGGAGGTACATTAAATATAGGCTTGGAACGTTACCTTCCTTAAAATCCTTTCCCAGTTTATCATTTAGCATTAAACACATTCATTATATAATAAAAACGTACATCAATGCACATTTTTAACAAATGAGGCACCTACTCTGTTTTCAACATATTCCAACGATTCAATTTTGGGCAGCTTTCGTAATTTTAAAATGTGCAAAAAATGGAGGAACAATTCTTTTTTATGCTTTATAGCTAAAATATTAAAATTTGTCTAGATTATTTTCGTTTTCTTGAATAGTTAATATATTTCTTTTATATTCCCCTCCCCCTTTTAACACTGTGTGCCTCATAATAGTTAATATTGTTGTGTATATCTCGAAATATGATTAGGTTTTATAAATTACTAAGGTACTAGATCGAGAAGAACTTCACAATGGCGAACTGTCGGGCCATCCAATTATCTGATGATCGAAGAGCCGGCTGGGATTGCATTGGGCGATTACCCTTTGTTCTCGGCCGTCAAGAGTCGGGACGATCGGACGGAGCAACACGAGCCGACGGTAAAGATACCAAGAGTGATAATTGAATAAATGCTAATTTCTCTTAAAATTTACATACTCGAGATACTGGAATCTCCTTCTTTGATTTTCCGTATATCTCTGGCATCTTCTTTTGCAGTTATCTACCCTTCTTAATTCTCTTTGACAATTTAAATGACTTTCTTGACGAATATAATCCCTTAATTCTTTTAAAATTTGTGAATAATTTACTGATTTATGAATCTCATAGTGAACTGGGCGAGGAATAAGAATCCTATATAAACACTCATTGTGGAATAGAATGAGTTCAGGCACTTGCCATTTAGTACTCTAAGCAGACTTTACTCTAGGATCAGACACGGACGTGGTGAGAGGCTCAAGGCAAATGTAGCATCTCAGCACAACCCGTCTGGCTTTACTAGCGTACGTCGACCGATGCAGTTCCCCAACGCCGCGTCAGATAATTGGATGACGCGATACATGATAGAGTAGCCAGTTTTATAAATGGACAAAATTGTACGACACAATGTCGAAGACTAGTATGCTCGGGCCAGGAACTTTGTTTATTAAGCAAATTGTATTTTTGCCGCAGTGTGACACCTTAGCTCTCATTACTTTCAGGCAGTACTTCCGAATTTTGAGTGGTGTGTTAATACGTCTTTAGTAATACATTTACCTCTCAGCGGGAGCAGGGTTACCTCTACCATACCGAAAGCATTGCGATATGTTTCAACAGGAAATGGGATCATCCACACGCCGTTGGTCTCCTTATTTTTTATCTTATTATTTATTTTATTTATTTATTTATTTGTGCACGCTCTTTAACGTCTCAGGCCATCAGCGTCCCATTCAATTCAGGGCGTGAAACGGCTGACAAATTTTGCTCAGAGGCCTCTTCTTTCAGGCTTGAGGTTGTTTTTCATACCGTAAATGTACGACACGGGACCCACGGCTTTAATTCCCATTGGAAGGAAGTCATACTGAAGATTTTTACGCCCTAAAAAATCCATCGATCCTGACCGGGGCTGAACCCGCGATCTTGGGTTTAGAAAGCAAGTATTTTTACCATTACACCACAAGGACCGACTTCATTGGTTTCCCATGTCCCAAAACCAAGAAATGCAGTGCTTCTAGTGCCTCCTGTGCACTACAGTGATTCAGTAAACAAGGAAACAAACAATGTCACAAAAGGAGGAATAGACACATTTGACCAAAAATGGACTGTTTACTCCACCAATAGAAGCTGCAGAAGGTGACCTCTTGCAGTTTTCTACACATTTATGAACATTTCGATGATAAATGCATTTCAGAAAATCATCAGAAATCACGTTTTGAGTTCACCAAATCCCTACCATGGCAGCTAATTGAACCATAACTCCAGAAACGGATGAACTTTCCACACCTCTCACAAGAGTTAAGACAAAATGGTTATTATGTGATTTAAACTACTTAAAGTTTCAATCAAACGAATTTTCATTTGCCTTTTTTCCAAAAAAAATAATTATAAATTAATATGGTTATACAAACAGACTTTTTCTTTAGTGAAGAAAACACCACGGTACTCAAAGAAAAGGAAATGAAAGTGCACTGATTCACTTCGCTATGTGGTGTGACTTATTGCCGTAAACAAACATTGGAGTGTATCGCTAATTACTTACAAACGTTCAGATAATTGTCGCCGAAGGTTAAGACTTCCCTAGCCGTTGATCTCTAAATTCACAGCAATTTAGTCCGGATCTTTAAACATTTGTGTGTTTTAAGAGTTTACTATTAGGAAATTTCTCCTGTTAATAAACTTTCCTAGTTCTCAAAAAAGTTGCCAAAGATATCAATCTCCCTTTCCGCTTTTGCACCACTCAAGGATACGTTTTAGACCTGTGGCCGAGGTCGTTAGGGCATGGACTCCTGAGCGGGAGTCCTGGAGTTCTATTCCCACCTGGACCGTCTTCCCTGAATCAGGTTTTCCCCAGTCTGCATAAATGCCGATGCCTTAAACTTTAGGCCCGGACGTTTCCTTCCTTTAAAAACAGAAGAATTTCCCAGTGTCATCAGTGTCCACCGCCTCTGCATAATTGAGCGTTAAGAGAGAGATCTGCCAACTGCTATGTCCAGTTACCGTGTAAACATGTCCCTGATTGTAAGATCGAGAAGTTCCTTTAGTCCCCTTTCAGTCGCTGATAACTTTAAAATCACAACGAATTCTTTACAGCAGTAACCAGCAATACTAATCATTCAAAATTTAATACTATCACGCTTGTTGTACATCTATTCAGTTGATACTGATAAATATAAAGATAATAAAATATAATTTTTTTACTTATAATAAACACACTCTAGCTTAAGAATTTCTACATAAGGCATGTCTATATTATATAAAAGAGCAGTTCTCAAACTGTGGTTCGCGAGGACCTCCCAGGGGGTACACAAAGCATTTTAAATACTATTAACATTTGTCCATGAATGTATAGACATAAACAATTGAGAGAAAACGAAATATAATACAAATTTACGATGTGTATTCATTGAGTTATTCAAGTTATTCATTATTCAAGTTAAAATCAAATTGAAGGCTACTATTTATTTCGTAAGGAACCTTTAAACAGAACGTGGATTTGGCAGTACGCCCATGTTCATCTTAGATGGGCTGGGGCTCGCCTGCAACTCTAAGGCCGGTCCTTATGTAATAACTTACATATGTGAAAAATCATTCTCTGCACTCACTTATCTTTAAAAAAGTTCAGAATTATTATTGTTATTAATCACAAGTTCTAATAACACCACAAGTCACAATAGTAGAAAAGATCATAAAGATATGCAATTTAACTTTCAGAGATGGATAAAAGCACACTAACAAATAAACCTGACTGTGTGTAGGAAATATAGATATTTAGTCAAAGGGAAGTTCATGGATGGTCAAAGAGAAACCGAACAATAACACGTTACTGCAAAACAGCTGCTGTAATTTGACTCTACTGCACACGCGTTTGTCTGTCTACTGATAAATCCTAAACTGATGTTGGCTGGTGGTACTTTCAGACAGTGGGTAAATGAGTCAAAGGCTCGGAAAAACTTGGCAATTATACCACTGTGGTACTTTAGGCAACGGGTAGATATGGCGATTGGTTCTACACCTGGGTCTTGCTAGGCCTTTTCCTTTTATGCCCACAGACCTTATTGGCAGAGTATACACTAAATTAAATTTTGGCCAATCAAAATTTCATTAGATCAATGAACTTGAAAGCGACGATTTGGCCTCGCAAGTCTGCTATTGTGGGGCGTTGCCTCGTGCAAAACGAATTTCCTCCGGTTTGAAGAAGTCTGGTACCTCTTATTCCTTAGAATGCTGGTGTTTAACGTGCAACACACTTCTAATCCTTTCTGTGGTAGCTGATATACCACTAGAGTTTCCAGAGGCATTGCCAACGCCTGTTTTCATTGTCTGCAAAGTACTGCACTGGAACGACTACAATGGCATTGTGTCTTCTAGACTTTTACCCCTTCTAAGTTCACTTAAGAAACAGTAATGTTTAACCAACTACTTTTGGAGATAATGTTTCTTGCAGCCTCCCAGGTATTTAGACTGAAAACGTTTTGAAGTACGCTCCAGTAATTTGCAAAAAAGGAATATACATTTGCTTTCGATTATTTAAAACAAATTTTTACTATAATATGTCAACTGCTTTGAGAAAAGGGAAGGTAAAATTCTACCCACTGCCTTCAGCTATCTGCTTTTGTACACAATGCATTAATGATAGCCTGTATTCGATTCCCGACATTCTTTCAGGAAAATAATTGCAGTTGAGGAAAGTATTCTAGAAATAGTTTGTGGCGTTGCCCTTAATTATTATTAGTGACAAAAGCACACGCAAGACCAAGTAGTGGTGAGTTGTGCTGGATTGTTCAAAATAAGTACCTGGTGGTGCTCTTTGTGAAGAAATTAGACTCGCGGTTCATGAGTTCCGATCGAAAGCGAGCCATTTCATCTTCCATCTTCCTCATCTCTGCATCGAATCTCTCTCGAATGTTGCTAAATTCCGTGTCGATGACGCTGAAGTCCCCCAGCTTGATGGGGATGTTGCGTTTAATGCCACTTTCAGCCATTTCTGCTTTTACACACTTTTCACACGCACTGTTCTCAACGACTAACTCTCGACTGGGAGCGGTTGAGTATTTAAATAGCCTTGCTACGGAGGGGCGGAGAGAGAACCCGCCGCCGTCACGTATGACGTAGCTGCCAGATCGATACCACTACACTTGTCTATGACGCGCACCCCACAAATGGAAGTATAGTGAGCTTTCGTTTGACACTTTGTTTTTGGTCAACAGCATTTCGGTTTGTGTTGCTTCCCACCACATGTGACGTAACTACAACTTTCTAGAATCCTGACCTTCTCTGAATAGGAGCCGCTATACTAAATACGATCTTGCTAATTGCATTTCTTGGAACCAGTGCCACAGAGTAACAACTTATGAGTCTCAGGGATATTGCACTTGCCAAAAGGAGTACATTCCACTGCCGTAAACAGAAAGCGCATTTGCTTCCGAATAGTTAAATATCCAAGATTATTTATGACATCAAGGTAAATATCTAGTATACAGTTTTTAACACTAGTCAGAAAAATTTCCCTGCACTACTAGAAACTCATAAAGCTTTATTGAGTAGTGACGGCTCTTTAAACTATCAAAGTTTAAAAGCGCATTACTCAGAAAATGAATTTCTTAATTATTTTGGTTCTGTGTCTGCAAGTGTAAGATGAATACACCCTAGTTTAGTTTTTTAGTATGATGATGATTGACATATTCTACAATCATCATCCAGTGTGGCGTATATGAACCTACAGAACACACTGTCATCCTAGTCTCACATTTATGAAAACAAAAAATTAGGCAACAGTGTAATGCAAGGAAATTTTACAACATAGCACTGCCCCTCTCACGGAGTTGCCGTATTGGTTCTCAAGCCGAAGTTTTCAGAACGCCAGTATTTTACCGTTAAGTGAATATTAGTCGGTTTCATTGTGTTAAAAGGGCTAATTTCTGACTTTGGTTGGTGTCCTCTAAAACTTCTTTTTCTGGTATTTTAAGAAGATTCATGGGATATGTATGCAGCTTCGTGTATAGTAAAGAAGGACCTGCTAAGAGAGGCATTTTTGAGTTATGATTGGCTTCAGCAAACCTGTACGTAATTTAGATTATAAGCATTTGCTCATTATATTTAGCTCTCGTTCTGAACGGCTGTGACATCACACTCCTTATGCATTTGAGCGAGACTGTGCGTGCTGGACTTCGACCCCGCGATGTAACTTTGAGATTGGTACCAAACGTTTGAAATATTATGACCGAAATGAAAATAAAACCACAGTCATGAGAAATACGTTCGTTCAACTTAAATTATCAGCAGTTTTGCACACCGGATAGCTACTCGGTTTAAAACAAAATGAATAAGGTAAAATAAATAAATAAATAAATAAATGATGTATTAATTATATTTATACATAACACAGGAGAAACTTTAAATTACACAAACAACTCTAGTTAAAATGTTTACACAACAATTCTACTATTAACGATCAGGTTATTCTTGCAGAAGATAGACTACAATTGAAGAGGTTTACACACAATCATATTTGCATAAAATATAATGTCGAAATTTCAGCTAAAAATCATGGTAATGACCTAAGACAAATAACATTTAATATTATTATAAACAAAACTATAATAGAACAGGTTATAATTTTAACTCTCTAGGCTGTAAAATGTCTTTTCATATAAACAGTAACTAAATATGTGAAACAATAAAAAAATAAATAAGAAATTAGTAAAAAACACAATAACAATTCTACGTTTTAGTAGTACGCATTTTTCTCTGTGGTTCTGAATCCTGGATCATAAAAAGTCTAATAAAAAGATCATAGCAGTCGAAATAAGACTTCTTTGAAAATTGTACAACAGAGGATAGAATTCCAAATGTAGCTGTAAGACAGAATCTTTATGATTTCAGCCCTAGAAAAAGCCATAGTTACAGACAAAATGAGGAAGACTTTGTGAAGCCGATGTCACAAATTCATACTTTCCTAACAACCCTTAGGTAAAAGAATTGTTGGCAGACCCAGAAAAATAAGTACAAACAGGTTTGAAGACTTAGATGATGATGTGACTTTAATGAGAAATATTAGCTTCTTCTTTTTATACAATTATTCAACTGGGGGTTGAATCACAGACAAACGCGCGAAATTTGGGATGTATACAAATAAATTACTACCATCTGTTGATTTTAACGTAATCTAATGCGATAAATACTTGCACAAGTGACTTGTCAAAAACTGCAATAATACAGACATGTCATCTTCTGATAACATTGAGCTCTCTTTATTATGTTTTATTTTTTATTGTTATTATTTTTCCAAAATCAATAACTGAAGCAGTGCTTGAGCCTTGAAGATCGATTAGCCCGAAGTTCAATGGCTGTAATAACATACTCGTAAAAGGAGTGCGGGCCGAGTTGTACTCTCCATATTGAGGGAAGGAAAGTACTAATCATGAAGGAGCTAGGTGGAATATTAAAATGTTCTGAGCATGCCCCACGTTGGTAGGCCAAAGTTTGAAGGAGTTATGACGGGAGGAACCGTGATGGATGGAAGAGTGATTATTTGCGATACAGCTCACCACTCAATAATTCTTCTTGTCGATCTACAGGGGAGATGTTGCTGGTTTTTGGGACCTCATCGTGCCGGGTGAGTGAGGGGAATTAAAGGTAATGTGTTGACCAGAGAGAATACCTTGCATCTGCCAGTTGACGTTTATTCAACAAAGAATGCATACCAGGGTGTTTCTGTTCGGACCGCAGTAGTGAGACGTTTGGCAGACACGCGGAGCTGTAATACCTGACTAACAGTTTGTTTCGTGACTGCTGGGAAGAAGCGCCGAGCAGCTCAAATATTGATGTTCCAATGCGTTCTCGGACTTCCAAATGCTGAATACTTGAATCTTGAAAGATCAAAAAAGGGCGATTTCTCGTCCTTAAATACTCAATAAGGCTCGTTTGACCACGTGATACAGGGACTCTCTATTTTCCCGCCACTATGGATTTAAACATCCTTATAGTCTATTGGTGACTTCATGCAACTGTCATATTGGCTAGTCAGATTATCTGAACGTAACCACTTGGCGATTCGTCTAGCGTTCAATTTAAATTTCTGCCGTACGTCAGTTCAATGTCCTTAACGGTAGCATGTCTACTAACAGCGTACTTCTTTGCCAACATACCTGCCCGGGGGTGAGCAACCCTCCTTACAATGAACAAAAGAAAGTATTTGCTCCATTGTCTTACCAGAACGGCCTCTCTGTGTCCGAGGAAGAATTCCGCTTACAAACTTAGAACCCGTCACTTACAACTGGCTGAAATAAAATGTTACATTATTCTGATCAACTTCTCACAATTGATGGAATACCCAACAACTGCATCATGCATTACCGAAAGATGCTCTAACTAAATTAAACGAAAGGTCGTCTAGAGTAAATCAGACAATTCAAGGTCACCATTTTCAGTGCTTTGACTTGCGTATTTTATTTATTTCTTCTTCTGCGTGCTATTTAAACGTCCAAAAGTATCAATCAGGTACACAACTTTTGAACATCGTGTTTCATTTTTAATGAGATCGTCAAAATTAGATTTATCGTAACAAACAAATTTATAATACATTTCTCAATTGATAACATCTGAAAATGGTTAACAGCAAATATCAGTGTGAAGGAACAGAGTTTAATGCTTTCTAGAAACGCATTTGTTACACCTGTAATGTTAATGCAGCTAATCATTGACACTGCTGAAAATGTTTTGTTCCTTAGGAATGGAGGATTTCTTCCTACCAAAACTTTTCTACGTAAAGTGAATAAATAATAGAATAAAAACTAATGAACATTAGGTGAGGAAATTCTAGCCTTAATCTTGAAATAAACTTTAAAATCGAGCAGTATCTGTTGACACATTGCGTACTAAAATTCAAAATAGTCCATATATCTTATTTCCTTCCATTGTGGTATTATAGAATTTTGGATGTTAATCCAGTTAATGTCAAAGGGAATATTTTAACCAAAGTTTCATCTACTGCTTAAGACTGCATGTTTCTGATAATTTTATAGCAGCATTATAATTTGCTACTTGTGCTTTTTTCTGACAATGCAGTTTTTATCCGTTAATTTGACCTGTTATACTTAAAACGGTAGAAAACGACAGTAATAGATTTTATACTTACCTATAAAATGACTGTATTTTTCTTAAAGCATATAATTGCATAGCTTTGAACAATTTTTTTTCTCCCCCTGCACACACCAAGCCCAAGAAGTGAAGGATTTTTCGGGTTCAATATACGTAAATTCATAACTTAAATAATAACCGTAAAATATGCACACATCAGCAGGCAATGAATTACTTTGGAAGGGGGATATGTTAACAATACGTGGTCCGGGGAAATCACTTTTGTTTTCACAATATTCACTTTTTCTACTTAAGCTTCCGCATTTAACAAAACAACTTCCCTACTTTAAACAAAAAAATAAAGCACGGATATTAAATTCAGATATAAAAATGAATATCACCTTTTAAAACAGAGGAAGATATAATTTTTCTCTGAAGGCCGTGGTGTGCGCGCGCATGTTTAATGCTAGTACAAGTCACTTGCCCGTACATGGAGCACGGAAATGCTGGTTGCTGCAAGTACCGAGCGACAGCGGAGAGAGCTTGGCCTCTTGTAACAGTGTAAATGTTGCGTGTAATATTTTTTGTTAAACACAATGTAACCTATGCTTTGTCTTCCGTAACTTGAAAATATAAATTGATAAGGGTTTGTTAGGCTGGTAAAGGAACTATTGTTTGCCTGTCCGCTTGTAACAGTATAAATGTTGCGTGTAATATTTTTTGTTAAACAATCTGGTAAATCACTGTAATGGTGGCAAATCTCCTTTTATTGCAGCAGAAAAAAAAATGTGGATATGAAGATTCGAAACCACTACAAAACTTTATCATGACGCTCTGTCTGAGCTATCATGCCGTTACGCTTGAAAACCTTTTATTTAGCTATATCTTTGGAAGTCACTACCCCTTTGCCCCCCTCCCCCGACTTCAGCAGCAAGCAGCAAGAGTTGCACTTGACTTCCGTGCTCCGTGTAAGGTAAATCAGGATAAATGTACAAGCCTGGCGTTACATTCAGTACAGCACCAGGGTAGGCATGTGGAGTGAGTAAGTGCTGTGACTGACAAAACACATTCTGTTACGTGTACACAACCCCCCATGTTCATCACAGTTCCGCAGGGCAATTGGAGGCGTACATACCTGGTTGCATTGACCATTCTCCTAAACTTAGAGAGTTTCCACATTAGAGAGGTTATGTAAAAGATGTGTTACTGATAAATTATTTATACTTAAGGTTACCGTTATTTCTCGATACTTCTAGGCGGAACATTCTGTTTTGCTACTTAGTATAAATCAAACTGCAGTACAGTCAACAGTCTAATTCTCAGTCAGTGCCTCTCAGTTTCGAATTTAACGTAAACGTAATTGGAGATGAGTGTTAGTTTAGAGCGCTTATATCTCTGCAGCCTCTCGGGAATTTATACAAGTGCAATGGCGATCGACCTTTATAATATGTGATACATACACTTCTATTTAAGAAGCCAAACCTACCTAATGCATATTGTAGATCTCATAACACATTGCTATCACCCACAGTACGAATATGTCACAATATTCTACATCGCGAAACAATGAAAAGTATCTAGCCCCATGAACATTACAGAGTTACCCGAAATTTTTTTCTGGAAGCTTAATTTTAGATTTCGCAAGTCTAATTCAATTTAAACCCACCTTCCTTTTGAAGATTACACAAATGTATATCTGGCTTAATATGTTCTTTTGTTATCCTTATATGTTCGAGACTTGTGGGGATACCAACTTTTCTAACTTGTACGTGTGAAGGTTAGAATTATAGAAATATATAATTAAAGCGCCATTATTAACATTCCTTTTGTAAAACATTAACCTCCATTTTTTCCACTATGTACGAGGGTAGTTCCATAAGTTTCCGGCATAACCATTTTCTAGGTATGATAATTGCAATAAAAAGTAACTATATTGAAAAATGAAATATAGTTACCTTTTATTGCAATGCACTTCTCACATTTTTTAATTAACATTTAAATCCCTCTGCCTAAATAGTCAGAAGTCTTGTCTGCAAAATGGGCATATACAGCACCCATCACTTCTTCGTCACACTTAAATTTCCTTCCTCAAAGTCCTTCTTGAGTTTTGAGAAGAGGAAATACTCACTGGTTGCTAGATCTGGGCTATAGGGTCTATGATCGATCTCCTTGAAGTCACATTTCTTCACAGCTTCCTTTGGAACAAGAATTGTGTGCAAGGCGCGTTGTCGTGAAGAAGGCGCACACCACCACTCAGCTTTACTCGCCTTTTCTCTGTGATGGAAGCACGTAGTCTGTGCAGTAGGCCAGCATAGTTTTGCCCATTTACTATGGTGTTCCTCTCCTTGAAGTCAATAAAGAGTATTCCTTCACAGTGCCAAAAGATTGTAGCCATGATCTTGGTCGACTGAGTGACCTGGGCCTTTAGAGGCGATGCTTCGCCAGGTTTGCGCCTGCAACTCCATTGATTCTCTTTTGGACAAGGGATAATAGTAGAGGACCATAGTTTCATCGCCTGTAACAATGGTTTGCAGAACTTCTCTCTCGTTGCCACGGCAGAGCTCCAAAAATGCCTGACAACAGATGGCTCGTTGCTGCTTTTGGACTGAGGAAAGAAGTCTAGGCACCCATCTTGCACTAACCTTATTCAGGTTTAAATGTTCATGAATAATTCGAAGGACTGTTGTTTTAGAAAGGCCCGTCCTTGCTGCTATTTCTGTAACTTTGAGCAGCCGGTCTTCCATAATTTCTTCTTCCACAAGAGCGATGTTTTCAACAGTGAGCACCTCCAAAGGCCAACTTACACGTTCTTCATCTTCAATATTTCTCGACTTGTTCGAAAAAGTTTGACCAATTCTTTTACGGTAGAATATGAGGGGGATGCTTCCCCATATACACCATGCAATCGCTGTTTAATTTCTTTTGGAGTAAGTTCTTTTGTGAAGAACTTAAAAGCAGCTCGATACTCCATTTTGTACATGTCACAATCTTCTACACATAGCCTTCTTAATGCAACTATATCTGAACAACTGAACATAGCGGAGCGGAAATTACAGCTGCAATTATTTACTTAACAGACAAGGCATAACGCGAGATAAGGGTTTTTGAAGGCGATAATCCTTATCAGCGAGGCCGGAAACTTATGGACCTACTGTCGTAGCTACACTGTAATATAGAGTTAAAATAATTGGATCTGACAAACTCAAATCTTGAAATGTTATCGTTAGACATCTGCAATGCCTTCTGTCTTACAACGTTCTTTGCCTTCTATTTTCTTTTTCTTAACGTTTTACTTCACTCTAAAGTATAACACCAGCCTGAAAGCTCTTCAATTTCAAGCATAGTTTACCGAACATATTTCAAATTAACAAATTTGTTAAATATACGAATAAGTGCAAATATCAAAATAATACGTTTAAGCACAACATTTAATAGTCCCCGAAATCCTTCATATAGTGCAACTTGACTTAGCCATTTACCCTAAATTACCTGGTACATATTCGGTGTTAGAAAACTGGACACAGCTACCGGGGACTACACTCATCTAAACCGTTTAAGTTACCGTAGAAACAATAAATTCTTTTCTTTACTACCTGGACTTAATACCTACTTGAACAATTTAATCAAGGAAAATGAAAAGACGAGGAATGAAAACAAAGAGGCAATTCAACAACTGCGGTAGAAAGATACAATCAAAGTTGGATTGTATAATTACAAGGAGTCGGTATGAGAGCTGCATAATCTCTCAACGCACCATTTTATAGCATTTACCACATTTCATTTAAAGGAACTACTTTGTCAAAATTTCCCAATGATTACTAAAGCTTTACTTTTAAAATTCAAATACATTTTTTCCACTGCATATAACATAAAGGTATAGACTGCAAATCTGTGCAAAATTGGAAGGTGTAGAATCCTTTGAAAAGATTGGAAACCATTTGAAATATTCCCTCCTTAAAAGAGGGGGGCATCGCATTCTGACAGTCACAGGTATTCTGAACAATGAATGGAATAAATTAATGGCGACACAAATAATCCTTGTTCCATCACCGTCCCGCAGAACGAAATGACCAGGAACCTACTCCACAACTTTTGGTACCAATTCGCAGTACAGCCCTGTTCATAATTTTACCATAACACAATATTCACTGACGGCCACGGGTGGCCAGGTTGTTAAGGCGCGGATTCGTGAGCGGAAGGTCTGGGATTCGAATCCCGCCAGGACTGTCGTCCCTGATTGAGATTTCTTCCAGGTTTTCCTTAGTTCTCATAAATGGCAAATGCCGGCAGGTACCCTATTCTTAGGCCTGGAACGTTTCCTTCTTTAAAAAAATCCTTTCCCAAATGGCATTTCATCTCGTGTATCATCAGTGTCCTACGCCTGTGGTGCCTCAGTAGTTAAAACGGGCATTAAACACAATTCAAAATAAAAAAACAAACACTCACTAACATAAGAAAGTATATGCTTATAAATTAAAGTCAATGATTTATGCTTTAATTTATCAGCATTCGTTCATAGCAACATAAATAGATTCATTCTGGAAAAAAATGAAGGATAAACAAACATGTTTCATCACCTTATTGGATGGAGTTCTAAACAAAGGCAAACCAAAGACTTTAAAATCAATCAAAGATATGCTGAAGTTAATAACTGTGAATGAATTGAAAATAATAGTGAAATAGAAAGAACGAATATTTGGGGACATTAAAGATCTTACTGTAATTAACGAACAACACTTTAAAACTAGTAATGACTTTAGAAGTGTCTAAATATGCACACACATGAATACAAACGTTGAGGAAGAATCTGTTTAGTTGTAACATAGACATATAGATACCCAGAAAAGCAGGTATAGAGCACGGAGAGTTTAGAGAGAGAGATAATTGGATGGTGTTATCTTCATTGTTAGACTGTTCATTAACGTAAAAATGTGGAAAACGAGATTTAAATATGTTTAATAAAATGGTCTCTACATGACGTCAAATGTAATAAAAACAACGAACAGAGAATGTAATGAATAACAAAGGGATTTTAGATAGCAATTATAATTATCTATCCTACGTTAATGTTCATTAGACCCCAAAAGTAAAACAAAATTCTATTTTTACAAGATTAAGTTTGAAATAGAAAGTCAACCGTAAACGGTTCAAGAGATTATGAGAATAATGGAAACAAAATGTGGTATGATCTTAGAAAACGGTGCCCAGAGTTGAGTTCTCTCTCATCCATACACCACTTTCTGAGATTTTGGCCACGATGTAAAGAGGAATGTCATTTTAAAGCCCATGGAAGGCTGGGGTATTGTACTCATTACTAAGACTTCTCTACTACATTTTGATCATTTGAACATATCGTAGATTAAAGACATAACTGGTGGTAACTCCACAAGAGCCGCTCCCACGTTGTGGCCTGTAATTGGATGTGAAAAATGATCACCTTTTCAACTAGCCCATGCCACGCTGTTGAGCAACACACATGGACCCTTGGAAAGCATAGGGTATGTCTAGGGCGAGAGAGGGAAGTCGTCAGGTTTCACTTTGTATTGAATTATGCTCAGATAATCAACAACCAGTGTCTTCTATCGTCTATCACAGCAGCAGCAACATCTTAGTACCGGTGGAGTTGCGGTTTGTAGAAACGACTGCCGAACGATTGATCAAAGTGAACCGTAAGTTGGAAATATGCACCTAGTCAGTGGGTGATGAGAGTTCTCTACATCCATCCCAATTTTTGACTCCTTCGAAAGTGCTAAGAGGGTTGTGAAGCGTACATTAGCATACTTTTCAATGACGATTTCAACATTGACATCACGTAGAACACTCAGTTATTACAAATGATTGAGGCCTTTTCACAAATTTGCTATAGTTACGTTACTGGACATATCATCACAAATCTTTACAAATATATTGAAAAATGAAAAAGGTTTTTTTTTCTTTCAGCCGCGAGAGCGCAGTAGTTAGCGTTTAGTAGAAATAGCGACAGGCGCTGACGAAGCATATGCAGTGTTATTAGTGTTCAACGCCCGTTTTTATTACTGAGCCACCATAGGCTGTGGACACTGATGATACATGAGATGAAATGGCAAATAGGGAAAGGATATATTTTTTTTAAAGGAGGGAAGTGCTCCAGGCCTAAGTTTAGGGTACCTCCCGGCATTTGCCACTTATGAGAACTTAGGAAAACCTGGGAAAAGCCTCAGCCAGAAAGGACGGTCTTGGTGGGATTCGAACCCCAGACCTGCCGTTTACGAATCCGCACCTCAAAGACCTCGGCCATCCGTGGTGGTAAGTGCATCCATTGCTTCAATTTCGTTCGTCTGTCGTAATACGCAACAATTGTCAGGATGAAGTTTAAAAAGATGCATCAACGGCAACTCCATTCGGCGATGGCATGCGCTGTTTACGTTTTCAGGATGCCTCTGTAAGGAGAAATCAGCGGGTCGGCCTACAGTGACTGAGGAAACTGCTGAGCGCGTGCGGGCGAGTTTTACCGTAGCCCACATACGCCGACGGACAGAGCAAGCAGAGAGTTGAACATCCCACAACCGACCGTTAGGAAGATTTTACGGAAACGGTTGCGACAGAAGCCTTACCGCTGCAATTGCTCCAGCTGCTGACGCCCGATGACAAAGTGCGACGTCTGCACGGTTGCAACAACTCATGGAAGAGGATGAGGTTGGTGAGGGACTTGTCTTCAGCGGTACAGCAATGGCAAGGTGAACACACACAATGTGCGGATCTGAGGCACAGAAAACCCCCGCGCTACCGTGCAACACGTTCGAGCCTAATCAAAAGTTATGCGTTCTTTCTGTGCGTCTCGCATTTCAAAGTTTATGTTTCCCCCCCCCCTTTTTTCTGCGAAGAGACCATTACAGGACACCTTTATCTGGACATGTATGACTTTTCTCTACCAGCAGGATGGTGCTCCATCCCACTTCCATCACAATGTTCACGAATTTTTAAATAGGGAGCTAGGAATCCAATGAATCGGTCGTGATGGGGGCGATGATAAATTCCTATCCAGGCCTCCACGCTTACCCGAACTAACCCCATGCAATTTTTTTTGTGTGGAGCTATGTCAAAGATTGGATGTTTGTGCTTTCTTTACCAGTGAACCCACCAGAACTGCGAGCTTGTCTTTGAACAGATTGATAGAAACATGTTGTGTCGAGTGTGGGAAGTACTTAATTACAGACTTGATATCTGCAGAATCAGCAAGCGGCACACAAAGAACACTTTGTGATAATATGTAAAATAATATAGCTAAGGTAAATTTGTGAAACCGCTTCAATCATTTGTAATAATCCTGTAGATCTCTCATCTACTACGTGAAATCTGCCTTTCCAACTACCATAGAAAATGTTTACGTTTATTTAATCATTGATGTGATCTATTTACATCGTCTTACACCATCGGCCTGACTACTAAAATGTGAGTAAATTTCTTCGTTGTTATATATCACATTTTATCACGCATAAAACTTGCAATACAGACCACCTCCTCTTCCTTCTTTTGGATAAAAATCGGGGGTGGGGGAAATCAGGGATGCTGATAAATCTAACTTGATTGCGCTTCTGGGTAAACAGTGTATATTAAAGTTCTCTTTCTACTCGACTAAAGGAGTTTCTCTATCCACTTGAAAATTTATACATTGCTTTGCAATCAATTAAGTCAATGAACACAAGCAATATACCCTTGCTGAGATCTGAAGGCATGATTAATTTTATTGGAGCAACCAGGAGTGTAAAAAGTGCCCAGTTTATATGAATTAACAGTAGAATCAGAAAAAAACATTGATCAAAAAGAAAAAATTTCATGTCGGAAAAGAAAAATTTCATTAATTGTCCCCTTAACTATCAAACTGAGGATAATGAAGCAGTTGGTCGAGGTCTTGCTACCAAACCTCATCCAGTTAAAGTTTTATGACTCGTATGCAGCATTTTACTACTCCTACTACTGAATAAAGACAGCAAGCTTCTAGAATTAACACTTATACGTGGTGACTGAATATACACAACAGAAAGACATTTTAATAAAAATATCCTAATAACGCGTCTTTTTAAAAACAAACGTTCTCCTGGTGTAACGCATTTACTGACGACCCTTAAAGTATGCAATGTGCAGGTTGAAGTTTGTGTCTAATTAGGAAGCATTTTCATATGTTTTGAAATTTCCATTTTATTTTCCAATGATCTAAAAAGGGGGGGGGATTAGAATATAAACTTTCTATAGTGTTCATATTCTTAGCATTTAATTAACACAAAACGAGCTAAAGCAAATATTTCACGAATCCACACAAAATTTCATGTAGCACAAAAGCTCACTGCGAATGAAATCAGGTTATATATCTGACCAAGCTACTCATTTTCTGTTAATTCATATTGAAATAACTGCAAGTTTTGACGATGCATATGACTCTGTTACCATTGAAATACTTCTTTCACTACAATTACCCGACAACAATCAGTCATATAAAATTGAAGGGTTCCTTAGGAACGCACTTGACGAGAGGTGACGCTTTAAATGTTACCTGCATATGAGCGAGAGATTACCTCCTACCTCCCTTGGTCAAAATACTCCAAAAACCCATCAAGACATTGGTTTGCAGTGCGCCTGCAAACCAAGCCCCCTACAGATGAATGATTACCTTTAAAAACATCCCATAAGGGCAAAAGGTCTCCTGCTAAGGCCGGAAATAGTACCGCATTTACAAAAACATAACTGCTTTCATACCAATCTTTTGAGAATTGTAATTAGAACATAATAAAACCGAAATGAATAAATTTAGTTCGATATTTTTTTACCTTTTCTTCAGATTAGCTTATTTATTCCTTTTTCACATCCTCTATGACGCTCCAGTACTTTCTTTTCTTTCTCCCCCCCCCCCATGATTTGTTACAAAAAATTGAGCGGAAAAATAAATAAATTTCTTCTTGAGCAGAACGAGAGCTATAAAATGGTACATTTATAAATTTGTAGCCCCAATAATTTCCAAGCAGCAAACCCTGGAACAGAAAACACACATTTCAATTAAAGCCATTCTCTGTGGGGGTCCGCGCACGTTTTATATGAAGAAAGCTCTCTGGTTGCTATTTGCTCTACTATGTTGCCAAATGTTCATAAGGCAAAGATGTATGCACTTTCAGAATTATTCAAGGGACAATTAATAAAATCTGATGGTTTTCGATGTTGGTGTAAATATTGCGATCACGAGAGACATCAAAGTGTCAGAATAAACCAGCACATCCAGTACGGCAAGCATACAAACGTTCAGCTCCATAAGTCACAACCTAAGCAAACTACCTTAATACATGCCTTTACATCATGATCTGAAAAGCAGCAGTCATCGAGTCAGTTCTCTGCACATCTGACTATGGCATTAGCTCAGGTAATGCAGCTCATAAGGTCAACAATCCTGCATTCAAATCATTCCTCGAGAAGTACAGGCAGAAATCAATACCAGATAAGAACACCCTGAGAAAAAAGTACGTAAAGCCATTATATGATAATGATTTCCGAAAATAAAAGAGGTGGTTGGCAAACATGAAGTGCAATTCATGTTTGATAAAACTACTGTAAAGATATACATTGGTGTTTCCATTATCTGATGAAAGAGTGAAACCCATGATCTTTGAGATGTACCAACTCGAGAAAACAAATGCCTACACAGTAATATGTAGTTGTGGTCTGAAGGCATGCACTTGAGGGGTGACTGATCAAGTTACGCTACATGCCTTCCGCTTTCCAGCAACTGAAGGCCATGTACTCAAATCTTAAACATTTAACATACACTGCACATGAACTACGTCGTGCTTGTGAAAGTCAGGGAGAAATACAACGGAGGAAACGACTCCATTTCTGCTCTGAAGCAGATTCTTGTAAAGGCCCCAAATCGTCAACTTTTCTAATAGAAATTACTAGACTCCAGTACTACAATTTTTGTTATAGTCAGGTGGAGACTTGGATATAATGCGCAGTTTCCTTGTGCGAAAACTTCAAAGCTTCATATGTGCTCCAGATTCAACGAATGCAACAGCCATCAAGCATGCTTAACAGTTGCTCAACTCAAAGACTAGTTGGAACTTTTCGTAGTGCTTGGCTAAGGCATGTGATTCAGAGTTTAGAAGAAGGTATGGAGGAGAAGGAACAGTGGAAAACATTGACAACTGTGGGGGACAACCTTGATGGAGTTGCCAAAGCCAAACTTGAATTCATTTTGAGGAACAATCTGGTTGTGGAAGCTTCTGCAACCTCCACTAAATTCCTTTTCCATGTGTTTGCAAAATATGCTCCATTTGGCTTCAGTAAATGATGAGCGGAGTTTCTCCATATACCTATAAGGATATTATGAGCTCAAAGCACCAGCGACTTACATTCGAAAACACAGAAATATTGTGCGTATTCCAGTGTAACACCAACTTCCTAAATATTTGTTATTTTGTTATTTGCTACAGTGTTGTATATGTTAATGTACGTGGTTTAGTCCTGAATAATGATATTTTATCAGCACCTTCTTTGAAAGTTTTCATATACATTTTCAGAACCTTTCTTTCCCTTTCCGACCATAATTTTATCTTAAAATCCATTTAACTGTTATTTATTATTTTTTTTTCTTTTACGCAAAAAACGCAATAGTTATAATTATAGGAAATTAAACGCTGGCATTTTTGGAAGTAGAACAAACCAACAACTCCTAGAAGATTTGCTCCTGTGCATTACAGGAATATTGCAGCAGTGGAAGGCAGCAATACGCTAAAAACGTTTATATCATGATACAGTATTTAAAATAAACGTTTTGGGCATATACGAGGTCTGTTCAAAAAGTATCGCGAATTTTGTATTTTTTTCAAAAAGTATTTATTTATTCATGAATATCTAAGTAATTCCCTTCAAAGTAATTCCCATCAGATATTATACGCTTGTGCCAACGTTTTTTCCAATCCTCGAAGCACTTTAAAAAATCGTTTTTTCTGATCTTGTTCAACTCCTCCTTCGATGCCGTCTTTATCTCCTCAATCGTGGCGTAGCGTCGTCCTTTCATGGGCCTCTTCAGTTTTGAGGGGGGGAAAAAAAGTTACAGGGGGCCAGGTCTGGGGAGTACGGTGGCTGCGGCATGGTAAGTGTGTTGTTTTTGCCCAAAAATTCGCGCTCAAGCAACGATGTGTGAGCAGGGGCGTTATTATGGTGCAAAAGCCAATTTTTGTTCTTCCACAAATCCGGGCGTTTCTGGCGGATTGCTTGGCGCAAATTGCGCATAACTTGCAGGTAATATTCCTTATTGACCGTTCTATCCTTTGGCAAGAACTCGTGATGCACCACGCCCCTGCAATCGAAGAAAACTGTAAGCAAAACCTTCACATTCGACCGAACTTCGCGCGCTTTTTTCGATCTTGGCTCACGTGGCAGCATCCATTGGGATGATTGAGCTTTAGTTTCCACGTCATTACCATAAACACAATGATTCGTCACCAGTTATGACCCTCCGCAGCAAATTTGAGTCGCCGCGGACAGAGTTCAACAGCTCCTTAGCAAAGTTAATGCGATGGTGTTTTTGGTCGAAATTGAGCAACTTTGGTACGAATTTTGCGGCTACCCGTCTCATGCCCAAATCATTGGTAAAAATCGAATGGCACGAGCCAATCGATATGTTTAGGACCTCACCAACTTCTCTAACGGTGATTCAACGATTGGCCAATACTATTTTCTTCACTTCTTCAATGTTTTCGTCTGTTGTTGACGAGCTCGGGCGTCCGGGACGCTCTTCGTCGTTCACATCTTCTCGATCCTCTGAGAACATTTTGTACCACCAATAAACGTTGCTTTGGTTCAAGGTAGCTTCACCATATGCCACAGTCAACATTCGGAATGCATCCGCGCACTTAATTTTGTTTTTCACACAAAATTTGATACAGATTCTTTGTTCCATTTTGTGCACTAGGCAAAAATCGAAGACGAGCCAAAACACGTCCAAGAAAAATAGCTGTCAACATAAGTGAGGGGCATGAGAACCAACATAACGCCACAAAACAATTGAAAATCGAATATACGTAGCCCGCGGAAATTCAAAATTCAAAATGATACACACCAAGGTCGATAGAGAGATGATACTTGAATACATTTCTGATGACTGCAATCACCAAAGTCTAGTGGTGCTTCATCACCTAAACTTTAAATACGAAACAGTGAGTTAATTGACCAAGAGTAGCACTTTGATTGTGTTTTTTATATGTCGCAATATTTAGAGCCAGTACTCTATGTAAATTTTTAGTTGCTGTTGTGCTGAAGCTTCAACAAATATTCAAGTTATGGATTTGCTTACACTGGACCTGAAAAAGTACCCACTTTTTGATTATGTTGCAATGGTGAAAAAATTTAGCAATGATTGTATGATTGCAATTAACTGAAGAGATGCATATTTCATTGTCAAAAACTGTCATTTAACAGCCAAGGATAAAACCTATTCAGAGTCGTTAGCTTTATTTACGAATAAAGCAAACCACGTTAATGGATAAAACAAAAAAATCCTCAGATAAAGCTCAACTAGCGATTAATAAAGTTTCTGGGAGCCACGTACAACAGCGGGGATGTCCTGTACCTGTTTGTAAACTGAGAGACTGTGGAGAGGGAATATAACAAATAACTAGGTCAAATTATGTTATTTCTCGCCGATATTTAAAACAAAGAGGATAAAAGTTATATAACTGGAAAAAAGGGATGAATTGACGGAGATAAGAAAAAGTGCCAACTACTCAGCTACCTAAGATTGACTGGTTTTTATTGTGCACGGAATTCTCTCTGATGTCAACTGAATTGGACATCTACAATTATATTACAGCTACACTGCTTCCCAGTGTGTATTAATATCGCGCTAGTGAAATGAAATTAATTAAAGATTTTATTGTAGGATTTCTCACATAACGTCTACTCAAAGAAAGTGCCGGTAACAAATCGTCTTCTTCAGCCTTTAGAGTGTAATGCTGTTGCAGTAGCCACAGGAGCATAAAACTGACTTCTCAAAGTGAAGAACTCTTCGTCCTACATATCGATATTCATTGATTATTCGAAAGGCACACTGTCCCTACGTTTTATGAACTAAGTAATGAATAATATTACGGTTGTTTGTCATAGAGAAACCTAATGCGGCATTTGTGGCTGATAATTATGAACACGTAAAGCGTGCATGCATGCATGCATGCAGGAAAGGAAGCGACAAGTTGAATTGTTGCTTGAAACACATTAAATTATGAAAGACAAATGTTGAAAATATTACCTTGAAATAATTTATCGCTCACGCAGATATTAATTACTTAAAGATTGATTTTGAAGAATTAATGTCAATATTCACTTCAATATGGCCGAATGCGACTGCATCTGCAATCTCTTTACTGAAGACACAAAAGACCTACTGGACCGTGCAGCAGTTTTAAATAAAGAAGGGGTGTGTTTAATTAATTTATGTAGAGTGGAGGGAAATTTTTTGAGAAAAAAAAAGTTAATTCGATTGTTTTGGATTCCCAGGGGTAATGTTATTTCTTCCTCTCCGACGACTTATATTTTGCCACGGCTGTTGAGACTCCGATACTGGATACTTTTATGGTCCTGTGACTTTAGGGGAAGGAGTCTTGGAGATTGATAAGATTTCTCATTATGGGAGATAACACGATTTTTTGTTCATAAACTATTTGACATAAAATGTACCGCCGTTATTTTCTGGAGAACATGTGTCACTTTCGCATTAACTATGACGATCACTCTGACGTTTCTTAATTTGATAAAGACTATTCCTGAAATCAACTAATCCTGAGATGCAGCTGAACTCAACTAATAAAGCTCTTCCACTGAATGGAACTAGACTGATCGTGCCTATCTTCCACATTGATAATGCCCCATACTGAATACTGACTACAGCTTTCCACTAACTGAACTGAACTGAGAATGAATGCGAATCGATTGTCTATTCTTCCCACCAATTGAACCGATAGAATCTGCATCGACTGCCCCTGGGCCGCAAAATTGCAAGGCTAAGTAAACACGACCTACGTGACTTTTTACATGTAGATATCAACTCAAGCTGCTAGCATCTTCCCTTGAAGAGGCTATCGGCCATTCTTTCCATCCCTGTAGTTGTTATATGTTTTATTATGCACACCCTGCTTTATAATTCTCTAACAGAATACAAATAAACATCTTATTCATGAATTCTCCTTTAGAAATTTCTCCATAAAACGTCGCTTTGCTTGGGTTGACTTTTATAAAATAGACAACAGAAGTTCCCAGGCCATGTTTCTGCGCACTCTTGCAAGAAAATAACATTTTACACACAATAATATGAAATAAACATACATTACATTCGTAGCTATAGTAAGGAAGTCACATAAAATTACTTGCTATAATTAAATATGGGGGTGGCAGCTTACTCATCCAGCTCTAAGTTCTCTCATCCCTCAAGAGGAAGAGGACTTTCCCACATCAGGTGCTGGCTACACATTGTCAAGACCGCACATTGTTTCCCTGGCAGCGAGAGGTCACGCAGACGTACCATAATAGTTCTGTTTGTCTTACATATATATAATATTATTGCAAAATAAAAATAATCAAACACTATTAACAATGTAACAAATTAACACTAATAATAAAAGTAGATAAAGATAAAACACTGAGAAAGAGTCACACTTGAAATTGTTATATTCACATATAACACAATACAATTTCAATGTTTTGATCAGCAATAACGTATTGTAAATGTCTTTTAGTTTGTTTTATACATACATATATTTATATGTATTACAACCCATTTTTTTAATATTACAATTATTAGAACTCAATTGTGTGTTTAACTTGAATCTTCAAACTCAATTAAACATATCGTAACACTGTCATTCTGAGCTACTGAGGATCAACAACATACTGGAAAAGTCAATTATTGGGGTTCAAAATATTTCTCAGAGACATCCAGGGCCAGAAGGATCTTGGCTTGCACCCTCCGCCATGCTAATGCAGCAACACCACATTTTAAACACTGGAGTATGGTATCTTGAAGTCCGCAATTATCACAGTTTGGAGACATCTTCATGGAGGTGCTCATTTGCAGGGAAGATAATGTTCACCACACACACCATTGGTAATGTTGAGTGTAGAATGTCTAATGTCGGCGCCAGTTGTATACTGGATGTTAAGAACTACCTTAGGAGCTGGCAATTGAAATAACCAGACAGTGTACAAGTCTCCGGTCTTTGGTGGTTGGCCATGCAGGTCGATAGGACGGTAGGCTGTTAACTAAAGTAGCTTCTTTCCTGGGGCGCCTGAATCGGCAACCCTCGAAAATCTGTTGGATTCTGGAGGCGGTGTTCCGATAACCACTGGGTGAGAAACTGATGACTATAAGAATCGCCATAGTCTCCTAGGTGTTCCCAGTTTGTACGGAGAAATAGACAATCAGTTATCGCCTGCGTATCAATGACATTTGGACCTCCTTCAGAGGTTGGAAGTGAGTTGATTTCTAGGGACTCGTAATAAGAAACCTTTCCAAATAAACCATTCTGTAGCTGATTTCAACCACGCCAACGCCAGAACCTGGCGCACAAACCATACTTCGGTTAATGAAAATATATTAACAAAATGAACGCGCTGTAACCAATTAAGGAAACGAAATTGATGCTCTTGAAGAACTTTACGAACACTGTTAACAACACAGTTCCATGATATTGAATCGTCGCCGGTAGCGTGGATAAAAATGTAGCACCCAACATTTTAATGGCTGAAACCATAGATACCCATAAGGGTGGGACTATAGAAGTGGAGCCAACGAGCATAGATCTTGATTTATTCACCGCCTACTCTGCACTCTTTCACTGTGAATTTGGTTTACATTTAAACATGTCAGAATGGGCGAACCTTCTAGACAAGGTATATTGCATTTCATAGATGTTAATTTTGAAGAAAAACTAAAGCTATTGCTGAAGAATTTATCGATAGTCATGTTTTTGACTTCAAAATAGTAAGTAACCATTAGCACGCCCTCAGAAGAGGAAGTTGATGAAAATCAACATAAAGTGGTGGATGATCAGGAAGTGGAATATTTCTGCGGGAGAAATAAGGAGTTCATTTGGAGAAAGCAACAACCATCAAACAACTTAAAACCTTGGCAGCACACCCTTCAGCTGTCTGGATAGGGAGCTCCAAAGCCAAGTAATACTAGAAGCGATCTTCCCATATCTTCAAAACCAAACTTTTATTCAGGATTAATTTCGTTCTTTTTCTTTTCCTTCTTTTTCTCTTGCATTTTTAATTTTTTTTTTTTTTTCACTACGTAGTACGGTCTGCCGATTAACAGCAATGGAAATACCTGGAATCAGGCTAATTATGCGACAGGTTTGCATATATTTAAATTAATATTTTATGAATGTATTCTTAGTTTGAACTAGCATTATAAATGGCAAACATATTTTTCATAGAAAAAAAAGACACTTGCACCCTCCTGCGTCATTTACGATTGTCCCCGAAAGAGTACAGAATTTCTCTCTTTTGTTGCACATACGATTATTATTGAAAACAAATCAATGTTGTCGAAGTAATTTGGTCTGGTTAAGCTAGGACGAGTATTGGGATAGTGGCAAATGATATCAGAACTACGAGGAGCGTGGGCTTAACCAAGAAAACACAAGGTTTAAGAGAATTTTTTTCAACATAGTAATAGTATCTTGTAAATCACAAATTTGCAATTTTTAATACCCTCAGCAAAATAAAATTTGTCCAACTGTGAAAAATAAACGCCTGTCTCAGTTTCAACTTCACCATTTGATGTGAATCTTGGTCCACTCAGCCATTTCTTCAGGTTTGGGAACAAAAAAGCATTGCTAGGAGCCAAATCCGACGAATATGTTTGATGTGGGATCAATTGAAAGCGAACGTCATGTAGGTTTGCAGCAACAATCCCAGACATGTGTGAAGAAGCATTATCGTGATGAAAGAACTTTCTTTTTCGCAATGGTGGACTTTTAGCCTGAATAGCATCCTACAGTTGCTCCAATAGTGAAGCGTAATATGTCCCGGTGATGATTCTGCCTTTCTAGAGCTAGTCTGTGAGCACCACACCATGCAAATCCCAGAAAAACGTAGCCATACTTTTCTTGCAGATGCATGCTTTCTGCTTTTTTGGTGATCTTTCACCTGTTGCAATCCACTGTTTGGGCTGCTCCTTCGCCTGGCGTGTAGTGGTGAATCCTGTTTCCTCTATCTTATGAAACGTCTGAGGAACTCACTGGAATTGCGTTTAAACATGTCTAACACTCTCCAGCAATGTTCATTCGAATGCGTTTTTGGTCCACTGTTTACAAACGCGGCACCCATCGAGCGCAAAGCTTTCTCTGCCCAGAACCTCATGGAAAATTTAGTAGGAACGTCCTATGGAGGTTTTTGCAAAGTCAAACAAATGCGTATCGGCGATCCTTGAGTGCGGCATTTGCTCCTCATCTTGAATGCTTAAATTCAGCAGCTCGAAAACAAAGGGGAAGAATTCTTTAATGTGAAATCTAACTCTCTTTGTATTTCATTTGAGGTTAAACCCTTCAAAACGAATTACTGTATCAGAGCTCTTATTTCAGTTTTATCCACTTTTTAGACAAAGTTAACACTAGTTTGTTTACACGTTTATCATAAACAAGTGACTACACTTGTGCGTCTGAAACTTTATAGCGCATCATCTAAACGATGATCCTTAACAACTATCATTGTAATTTGGCCATCTTCACGATATCTGTGAGTGGGGCCAAGAAATATTAGAACACCCCTGGGTATTTTATTGCTTTACTCCAAGCAAAGAAACTTTGGAATCGTGTATTTTATTGAAAATCATATACTCTGAACATACCATTTTTATTTATGGAAAGCTGCAAGAAATACATATGTGCAAAACAGTAATGAATAGAAATTCAACGAAAAGAAAGCAGGTAAATTACATAGAGTATGGAAACAAGCAACTGTTGTGTACAACTCGTGCTGGGAATTGCCATCTCTTACGAAATGCATAATGCAAACTGCATATTATGCGTTAGAAAAACTGGAGAAGGATTTTCCATTTCATAGAATGACATAAGCAATGTTATTATTTTCGGTATAAGCAACTCTGTTGGGAACTTTGTCAAGGAATATTATGCTGGATAAGACCAGGCAAGTGCCAGAAAATGCCGAACATTTTCAAGTTAATATTGTTTTGGACAATAAAATGCATCATTTATAGAAAGTATGCATTTCTTTTCACACAATTACTTCTGTGTCATGCAGTTAAGCATTGTGTTAGATTGTCAACATAGCCTGCAACGTTAAAGTTATACTATCAAAGTCATTTCCATGTTCAATAATTTCAATAAAATTACTCTAGGTAGACCTACGTGTGAAGCATTAACATAAGGACTTTTAGGACAAAAAGTGCAAATAATTTCACTCAAAGTTTAAGGGAAATAAGTTTTATTTAACTTATGTAAGTTATTTTCAAACGAAATCAAACGTTTTCTCCCCTTTCTGTGAGATATGATGCACAATTATGTATATGTTGCAGATTTCAGATAGATATACCTGCATTAGCAGTATTTGACAAATTTTGGAATTAATAAAAAAAAAAATAACTCAAAGTTGTCACTAATTTTCAGTTTCACTGTAGACTACAATGCTAAGAAAAGCTGTTTAGGTTTACTTAATAAAGGAAAACACTATTACGGTAAACAAATTTAGTTGTGTGCTCAAGTGGTAACGCTTAACTTGCATTCAGGAGACACCGGGTTCAAATCCTTTTAGGGCCAGACATTATTACCCCCCCCCCCCCCCCGTGATTTCCCTTGGTCGCTTAGGCAAGCATTTCCATGAAATTTCCTTTATACCATTTATTTGAATTCAATTTCGTTGGTTCTGTCGCAAGGGCGATAACAAACGAGGCAGATTTATAGTGTGCGGCGTGGCAGAGGCTTACACCTTGGAAAAGTTTCTGCTCCAGCGTCTGTTGTAGATGCAGCCCGTGGTCGGGATACTCCACCTGGAAATTGTTAAGGGCCCCGTGTACGTCGTTGTCTCAGTGCCCGTTATTCATGACCACTGTTGCAATGCAAATGAAGCAAGGCAATTGTGTGCTTAAAAGTAAACAGGTATGCAATTTATATGGTTCATGTATGACGGAGTACCTCCTCATTTTACTCTGGCTACTAATTTTAAATTAGCGTGACCCAAGCAAATAGATAGGTGACCGACAGCCTGGCTTGTGTTTCCCTGACCTAATTCCATTGAATTTTTGCTTACCAGGTGAATTAAAGGGCACTGTGTATTCATAATGAGGAAAAGCTTCACCAGTGTATTGAATTGGGTTGTCAGCAGATGTCTGGAATATGAGAGAGTAAGGCAGTCGATGATGCGGCCGATGTTAATCAGTTGAAGTTTCTGTAAAGAAAAAAGTCGTGTATGTTGTCAAACTTTATTGTTATAATGTTATGTAAAAAAACAAATCAGGATCAATATGTATAGAGAAGAAGATTATTTGTTTATCAGTACGCCACAATGACTGTAACTCGTATTTTACCTCATTTTTTCTTTAAGTATATTTCGCTGGGTCATTTCAGTTTTATGTTAACAATTTTCAAGGAATTAACGAGTTGCAGTATTCCTACCCGTACCTATTTTAAGGTACATTTCAGATTTTTGTTCCTTATATTGACAAACGATTTCGGCAAGCCGTATAGAAATACAATTTTCTTGTGCAGAACAATGAGAATACTAAGAAATGACACGTACGCCTAAAATTGGGAGAAAAGCAAATAAGACTGCATAGTAAGAGACATATACATACACTTGTATCCATCCATTTGCGTCATATACAGTACAGAATACATAAGGTCAGTTTACTAGTATTGTCAGTACAGTATAAAATACACAAGGTCAATTTGCTAGTATTGTCAGTACAAAACACTAGAAAGATCAAGTGTATTCGAAAACACGTAATGTAATGCGAGATCGTACAAGATATTACAGTCAGATGCTTGTTAACATTAACTGAAGACGTAATAATAATAGTAATAATAATAATAATAATAATAATAATAATAATAATAATAATGTGTAATACAACGTCCTGGCACCTATATGCCATACCAAGACATATATTTCAGTTTATACTTTTTTAATTTCTTCTTTTCTCTTGTATTTTTAACATTGTTTGTACAGATAATATCTATAAATAATTAAGCAAAAGTAATTAACGAAAATAAAAAAAATGAACAAAACAAAGTCAATTTGAAACACTCAAACAATTCTCTAACTGGAAATCAGTTAGCAACTGGTAGCCAGCTCTAATTTCACTACTAAAACTTAAATTCAAAACTAAAAACCGAAGCTAAAATTATCAAAAACTAAAACTACCGTCCATCGAAAACCGACGGTTACAGTGCTGGTAACTATCACCCCTAAGCTAAAATGTTATTTAATCTGTTCCCTTTATCAATTTATTGATTTATAAACATTAACATTTTATAACTATTCTACTACATTTTATTTATATCACTTTCACCTTGTTCACTTAAATTCCATTTCCACCTTCTATCTAAAACAACACCTCACTTATCTTCACTTCGCTCCTAAGTGTTCAATTTATTACTGAAAACATTTAAACTTTCAATTCAAACTAATCAATAGTTACGCTTTTTACTCATCATACGCCACACGCTTACACTTTCACCATTTTATAAACCTTCGTAGATTCCTCACTTCGTCCTCTTCTCCTCCCCTCTGTGGCTCTCCAGTCCATCATTTGATCCCTTCTGCTCCTACCTGGATTTTCACACACTAATCACTTCTGAATCTTCCCTTCGTCGTCTCCGTTATTCCCCTTTAATCACCGGTCTGTCCTTGTTGTTTAAATTATAGTCCAATTGGTATTATTGTTAATGTTAAAGTCATTACTTTTAAATAATTTCTTGTTACTGATTTGTTTATTGATAATATTTTCATGCCATGTTATTGTTTATACTTTCTAATATTTATAGTTGTCGTTATTATGATTTATATGTTTATTATTGTCAGTGTTTTTAGGTTGTTCTTTTAGCTGAATATTGGAATAGTGTTCTCCACTATTAACCTTTTGAAGATAATAAATTAGTTAACATTGCTTACTGATACCACGATCATTCCTGCAGATGGAGCTGACTTTGTCTTCTGGATTTTTTCCATTATTTTGCTGTTGTCCCAACCGCCCTACAGTCATAAGTCGACGCACAAAATCAGTTCCGTTGCTGTTAAACACTTCAATGATATTTTCACATATGCGTTTTTAATCTACTCTTAGCAAGTACAATATCCATTGTTCGAATTTCTAATATAGTTTTTGGTATAAAATACAGTGTCACAATAAGATACGGCCGAACTTTCAGGACAAATTCCTCACACGTAGAAGAAGGAAATATGTTATATGGACATGGGTCCGGAAACGCTTTATTTTCAGTTAGAACTCGTTTTCTACAGCTCTTCATAGTACATTAATCATGGGAAACACACAGGAACAGAACGTACCACATTAAACTCTCTTACATGAAATCTTCAAAATGCCCTCAGCTAGATTTGATACATGCATCAACCCGTCATTGCATTGAATACCGCTGATGTATCCTTGCATTGTTTCGCAGCCTTCCACAATACGGGCACGAAGACTCTCTGCATCGGGGTTCGTAACACAAGAGCTTTCAAATGCCACCCCCCTCACAAATGAAAGTCTAGTGGGTTTAGATCCGGAGAGTGTGGAGGCCAGGGAATTTGTTCACCTCTACCTATATGTCACGGAATCTGTTATTTAGAAACCGGCGGACATTAACATTGAAATGAGGAGGAGCTCTATCGTGCATGAAGTACTTGTTTCGTCGTACTGGTAAAGGCACATCTTCTAGCAGAACAATTAGGGTGTTCTTTAATAAAGCACGGTAAGTTTGTCTATTGAGCCTGGGTGGAGGAACACGAGGCCCTAATAAACAATCACCAACAATGCCGGCCCAAACATTGACAGAAAATCTTTGTTGAAGACGTGTGATTCAACAGTTGCGTAAGGATTCACGTGTTTGATTGTGAAAATTTACAATCGATCTCGTTGAAACAATGCCTCATTTGTGAACAGCACAGTCGCACTAAAATGCTAGTTGACACCTTGTTGAATAAACCATTCTCAGATGTGTTCCCGTGCAGGAAAATCAGCTGCTGATAGTGCCTGCACATACTGTAAATGGTATGGATACAGCAGATTCTCAAGTAACACTCTCCAAAAAGTCAGGTGGTCAACATTACTTGTTCTGCTAATTGCTTCATGCTGACACTAGGGTTGTCGTCAACTGCATGATTATTTGTCTCCTCCTGTTGAGGTGTGCTCGTCCTTCTAGGCCTCCCCCAGTCGCCACTAGCAGGCTTAAACGTTCCAGGTTCCTTAAGACGACGATCAATTGCTTCAAATATCTTGGCAACCCCGCATATGTGTACACTTTCATTGCACTGTACGGAAACAAAGTCCGTGATGAACACTGGTAAACAGTTGCGTGCTTGCCAAGTTCATAATGAACACTAAACAGTTGATGCTACATGTAAGGCAATGAAGTAAGTCCCATGTCAACATTGCCTTCCCTCAGATGGAACACAAAACACAACCTAAGAATTACAACGTAACCGAGAAGACATTTTAAACATTTCATGCAAGAAAGAGTTTCGTGTGATGTGCTGGTACGTTCTGTTCCTGTGTAATGTACTATGAGTTCTAACATGGAAATAAAGAGCTTCTGGACCCATGTCCTTATAACATATTTTCTTCTTTTACGTGTGAGGAATATTTTCTGAAAGTTTCATAGTACCGTATTGTTACACCCGGAATTGCCTACGTGTCCCTTGAATTGCAATTTCACACATTTTAACTCGTCGGCCATCTAATACAATATTTGTTTCATGAATTATGCTGCTGCATTACTATTTTGACGTTCTTCGCGTAGATAATTTCTATTTAAATTCAGCAGCTGCCGATATAAATGTTTATAAATTTGGAATGATTTTCTTTGGCGTTACAACCAGTTTTACAAAGAACTTTATCATTGCATGTCCCTCATTTTTATCCATTTTAAAAAATATGCACAATACGTGTGCTTTAGAATGCTGTATTAAATAAACTGTTTGAAATAATGACTTGATGTTTCAAGTAAATGATTAGGCAGCTCAGATGAACCAGTGTAAAAAAAAACAATAACACATCAATCGCATATGATTGAGGAGACCAAGAATTTTCCAGACGGCCTTCATAGTGTTTGCAATTTACAAATGTGTTTTCGGGTCGTTTGCAATTAGATTCGTCTTTACTGTTATAGTAAGTGGTAAAACTATCAAAATTTGCCTTTTGAGTGCTACGAAGGAACCGAAATATTGACTTTTCAAAATGAGAGCAGGAGAGAAAACTAGTTCGGGGTTAAGCCGTATATAAAATAGACGTGCGAGTATAAAAATTCATACTTTAAATAGGGAAGACAAGTGCTCGGTGTTGTGGAACCAAATAATTCTACCAATTCTAAGAAAATTACAGACGTTCAAAGGCTTCTTCTGATGCTGTATATAACAGCAATTTTGAGAAACACGGTACCATTGTGCATTTGTGTGATTTGTACAGCTGAAATCAAAGAAAACCGAACTTTAATGTGAACGATTTTCGTTTTTCAAATGTTAAGCATATTGAAACTTTTTCATATTCCAAACGCTCAGGTTGAATGCTCCAGAGCTAATTGCCAAACTATATACGTTTATACAATAGAACATATTCTTAAAGGTGTAACAAACGTCACCTTTGTAGTTTTTGATATAAACTATGAGGTGTTATCAAAAACGAACGTCAATTTTTTTATTTCCCGAACTTCATAAATCCGATTTTCTAATTTTTTTTTTTTTTTTTTTTTTTAGTTTGTTGCTCCACATGTTTCTGACCAATGTTGGCGTTTTCAGCTGTTTTGAATGCTTAGATCATTGTTGACAATCGAAAAGGTGTTTTGGTGTGCTCGGAGATTTTTTACTTCGGAAAAATATGGTCAAAGAATTTGAATAAATGTTGCTTGAAAAATAGAATAAAGTGCAACAAAGTATTCGAAATGTTAAATGTGGCTTTTGGCGAATCTACTGTGAGCAAGACAACAGCTTATGAGTCGTACAGGCTTTTCAAACAGGGTCGTGAAGACGTTGAAGATGACTACGCCCTAGCACATCAATAACCGCCGACAACGTCGAAGAAGTGAAGAAAATGATTCTGGAAAATCGCCGAATCAGCTGATGATGTCGGTATGTCGTTTGGTTCATGTCAAGCAATTCTTTCGGATGTTTTGACATGAAACGTGTGGCAGCAAAGTTTGTTCCGAGATTGCTGTTCACACCTCACTGCCTGTTCGTTATGTTGCCTCAGCCACCAAATTCTCCGGACATGGCCCCCTACGACTTCTTACTATTCCCCAGGCTGAAGAAAACCACGAAAGGACCACCATTTATGAGGTAAAAACACAATCGCTGAAGGAGCTGAAGGGCATACCGGAGAGTGAGCGCAGAAGAGCTTCCAAGATTGGAAAAAGTGCTGGCACAAGTGAATTATATCCGGAGGGGTTACTTTGAAGGGGACAGAATTGATGTTGATGAATAAATGAACATTCTTTGGGAAAAACGAATATTGTCGTTATTTTTGATCACACCTCGTATAAGTTATTTCATCATAATGTACACAAATTGCATGAAAACAAACTCAGAAATGTCCACACATTACACAAATGCATTTCAACATGGCTGAAAAAAACAAAACCTCCATGGGGCACTGCATGCGTCAGTTCTTGTTCGGAGTTTCAGTTCTTACATCCCGTTTCTGAGTTTGATATTCCGATTGTTATGTATTTTTTCCTTTATATTTCTTTTTCTAAATACCTACTTCTTATCACCACTAATAATACTGAAATCTACATATTTTACATTCAAATAGTAAGTAGTTGGAGAGCATAATGCCAAGCGGGCGATTAGCAGTTTGATTTCTAGGAAATTGTACAAAATTTCCTTATTTTGTGTATTGGCCAACAAATCGGGAGATCTTATCATCCTGGCTGCGTAGCCAACCATATCGTTTACAGCCAGCGTAATTATTCGCGTTGACGTATGTCTTACTTTCATTCTGTCCAATGTCTGACCAACCGCATTGGGACTTTCCTTTCGGTTCCTTGAAATTCAAACATTCCAGCATTAATGAAACTAGAGATTAAGAGCAAGGAAAGAAATAAATAAAGAAATAAGCAAATAAAAAATAAAAGCCTTAACTATATAGGATATACGTATCTTTTAACTAAGTGCATAACCATCATGTACTTCTTTCAATATTTTCCTGTTCCATCAGATGGAAGAAAAGTTAATGAAGTGCTCCGAAATAACTTTAGAGAGTGCAGTAATTTGAGAAACAGATGTAAGACTTGTTTGTTCACATGCCTGTACGTTTCTAAAGAACCAGTACGCCACTGGCTACTGTCTGCTCTCGGGATATCTTTGCCTGTACAGTTCCTTGGCTGCTAAACTGATAGTTTTTGTTTCCTCATAAACAAGATGCATATCTGCAAGTTCAGAGGTGTTAACGTTCTCCATTCTCAGCATACTAAAAGTAGCGAGCCTAAACAGAGAAATGATGCTAGTTGTTAACGTACTCACCAATCAGAACCACGTCCTTGAATATGCGTATCGCAGCACTTCTCCCGTGCTATCATATTAAATAATAATATTACTTGCTTCAAGACACTCAAACCTTGCGCGATGTGCATTAGATCACACGAGCAAAGTAGTTGTCTGCTTCTAATTGAGGTTTTAAAAAGGGCACATTTTATAGTATCTTAATAATTATGTATTGTTTTAATTGCCCTTTTAAAAGAATGATCGCGTATCGTCAATCACCCTGTTACAGAAACAATAGTGTGTCAAGGTTTGCTCATTATCATCATATTGTTTCTTATTGATATTGACGACGTCATTAAAAGTGGTACAAGTAATAAGCAGTACGAATTAATGTTTTTTTTTATTATTTTAAAGAAATAATAATCAATAATGATCAGATATTTTACAAGAACAGAATTTCAAAGACATGTGCTCAAGGCCATAAAGAAAAATTATACGAACACGCCGGAAACCTAAACAACGATGACTCTAAAAAGTATAATGAATGTAAGATAAAATAATTGAAAAGGTAAGCAGTTTCCCTCACTTGAATTTCACTTTTAGTGGCATACAAACAAAGCAGAGAAGGGATGATACCAAATTTTCTCGATTCCTATCCATGTTTAGTCTCGGCACTCCATAATTTCATATTTTATAAAATAAAATCAAATTCCTAATTTTACTATTTTGAGATATTAATATATTAGCAAATTAGTCTGAATTTTCTTCTTCACCTAGTGTAATTTTAACACCTTTACAATTATTATTATTATTATTATTATTATTATTATCATTATTATTATTATTATTATTATTATTATTATTATTATTATTATTATTATTATTATTATGACGACAATTAGACAACCACCTAACTCAAACTTATTATCCCTTTAACTAACATTCGCTTATAACACTATCACCCTACATTCTGTAAAAATGTATTAAGGTGCCGGGAAGTAATTGAGAAGGGAGGGGACGTCACGCAAAACCAAAAGCAACCGTTACGCATAGTGCGTAGACCAATCACTATCTCTTAACTTCTACTCTTACTTTAACGTGCTTGGTTAGCCTTTTAAAACATACTGTCCCGCCATACTGTTGCTGATGGCTCTATAATACGTTGTACGTTGACAATGCAGTAGTATTGTCAGCGCCTTATTATTAGTACCATTTTAATAATCGCCGCAATATTGTCTGCTCCTATAGTGGTTCAAGGTGCAGAAGGTGCAGAATCAACATCTTCTAAATGGCTGGTTGTCTTTACGTACTTTCGTGATAATCAGCTTTGATCGATTATCTTCTGATTTAAATCTGAATGAACTGTACAAAAAACAAAATGTAATTTGGCTGATTTGTGTTCGAGTAATATTATAATGAACGGATACAGACATATTCGTCTGCTAGTGGCATGTTTCTCCACCTCGCAAAAAGTTATTTTTACAAAGCAGCAAATGGTGCAAAACGTTTCAAACTTCACTCATTTACGAAAAATTACTGTGAAACTTCAAAATATCAACCGTCTTGAAAATCACTAATTAATAGATAATATAAAATCAGCTTTTGTACTAAAGACGCTGAAGTGTGATATCATTAGCTTGTTTCACAGATAATGCAATACGTTTACCATAAGACTCTCTCTTTTTACTACTGACAGCGAATAACTTGCTAGAAATTAACGCACAAGCATTTTCAAAAATATCTGCTTCAAGCTAAAGTTCAGCACGTTTTATTGCCCTGGTACGTCATTTTTAAATAAATTTGTAATTGAGACATACTGTCGCCAGACCTTCTGCGGAAATATATGGAACCGCTCCGCTTTTCAGTGTCGGGTCAGCAATCGAGACAAGAAGCGTGTCCAATTTCTTGATACCTGCTACTTGCCATTTAGAAACTCATGAGACACACGTTTCTTGTGATCACTTTAAAATGTGCTATTTCTGACAATAATGATTAAAAATTGTATACATCAACAAAATATCGAACTGGTGAACAGGGGTATTATTCTTGAGAATCGAGGGTCGGGATATTGAGAGTTTCAAGGACCCAGCTCTAAAATAAAGCTTAAGAATAGATACATTTAATATATGGTGGAGCGTAAAAAGAACATTGAACGTAAAGATAAAAAGAGAAATACTATTAAAGTATACATTTAGCATTGCTTAACCTTCTATGACTCAGTTTGGGTATTGACAAAATTAAATAAGTCATTAATTAAAATCCTTGAATACAAAAGAACGAGTCAGTAAAAAACCATTAATAAGAAAAGAATCAAATGCTATTAATTTAAACAAGATTTTGAAATACAATTCAGAATGCAATAATCACATAGATATTAAAAATGAAAATCAAAGTAAACATATAACCCCAAATAAAAAGATACATAGGCCAAGTATACAGAATGTTAATGAACTACACCGAAATAATTTCTGAGATGGAAAGTGGCGCATTTGTATGGTGTTAAACATGCTCAGATGCTTAAAAAATCCTTCGCATGCATAGAAGTGTCTATTTTCAGTATCTCATAATCTTTATTTAGTGTCCAAAATCTTCCAAATCTGGAACTAATCATTTGACGGTGCATTGCGTGGCGAGAAATCAGGACGCGTTTTTATTTTTGATGAACGGGACAGGATGAAGAACGCATGTCTTAAGATTTTATTTGGGTTTTCTTAAAACGGTTGATAACAGAAAGACTTTATCATGAACAGTCAATTGTTCTCTTATGTAGATGAGTATTTTAGAGAAAAGGTTATAAACAGAAAACTCTATGATCCGAGCTTAAACTAATTAACATTAATCCTTAGGGAAACAGGTCCTTCACACGTGGAACCTTAAGCTCTAGTGTTACGGAAATAGTGTAAATCCATTTCCTTGAAAGATGTGAGATCAAGAAGACGCCAGCGGACGGCGAACGGCAATATGTCAACCACATTCCATGCCGTTTATGGACATGCTGGACAAACACATGCGCGCGCACACATTTCTTATGCAAGGTCTCCCATACTGCACGGAGCCACCTACATACTAAACAACACTCATAGTATTGTCGATGTGAAATAGTGAATAAAGTTATTTAATGCGAGTTCTCATTGGTCTTTAGGACTGCAGCACTTATCATTCTCGCCAAAGTCCCTTTGTAACAATTCACAACCTATCAGTTTTGTCATTGCGGCATCGCTATTTTGTTTTTACCTTTTTAACAACTACACTGCATCCTCCCATTGATGTTTGCACATCGAGTGTGTTTTAGAAATTGCACTTAGAGTGTGCTAAAAGATAGTTGCATTTGCGGGAGAAAACTTCTAACAATAACACACATATTATAATATTGAAACATACAATGCTCAACAAGAATGCATGTAAGCATAAACAATGCAACATTTTAATGACAAAGAACAATTAAATTCAATAAAACATTAACATTATTTCGTGTTTGCTTCCAATTTGAACACGGCAAAATTTTACTAGCACAGGACAACGGAAAAATGAATTACACATTAGAATCTTTATGTGCACGCTTTTAAACTGAATATCAGAAAATCTAAACGGTAATATAAAACAATGTAAAACGCGCATGCTTCCAATTACAAATATTTAACGTTCAAAATGCAATAGTATAAAACAAAGAAAATCCCTCAAAATATGAGATAGTTAGAATCCCTAGTGCATAACTTACAGAAATGTCTTGGTCAGTGGGTGGGGCTTAGAGAAGGAATAACGATTCTAACAATTTGGAAATGCTGGTCGAAAATATGTGCGCCCCTCGAAGCTACTCCGTAACTCTCCATATCATTGGAGATATGCTCTTAGTAACCCCAGAGCAGGGTATGACATCATCATATTTGATGGTTCCACACCAGTAAAGAAAGGGCAGATAACCAAACGGATGAAAGGAAGAAGAAATTTGACATAAAGCAACTAATGAGTCCGTGTAAAAACGGCACAATGTTCTAAATTGTGTTTAATATTGTCACGTTACGTAATTAATTGTTTCCCCACCGTCGTTAAGCAGCGCATTTTTGAGCTGGGTTGAAACTGTCCCTTGCTCCCCGTCGATTACCGAGTAGTTGAAATAATTAATATTTGTAATTTTAGAATCAGCAACCCAGTAAGTATGTGCAAGTATGTTGTGCATTTTCTTTCAGTGGAGGAACATAACGCGTTCATAATGTATAATATTATTATAATTTTGATAATATTTAAGAGATAATATGTAATAATATAGCGATGCAATGAAAAACTCACGTTTTTCTCCGAGCACAGTAAGACTTGGCAGAATGTCAGAAATGCAAGTTAATCCCTTCTGGTATGCAGCTACGGTTGGAAATGCCCCCGCCTCAGGCAAGACACCGGTCTGTTCGGTGGCAAAGTTGCAAGTTTAACAGTAACGTATGAACTCTGTTTAAATTCACCTTATTGACGAATAGCAGCGCATTTGGCTTGACCAAAATGGTCCAGCGAATAGAAATGGAATTCTGTGAGGTAAGCACTGATCTATGAGAGACATTAACACAAAATTGGCGGGAATATTTCGCGCAGCTGTCCATGTATAGCGTCATTTTATATTCAATTTAAAAGGGATATATTTTACCCAAAAGTCGCGCAGTCTCAGAATTTTACGGTCCTAGATACGTGTAACCGCCGTAGCCCGGAGATCAGCGGAAGAGCGGCCTAAGTACCAAGTACCAGTTCCGGCAATAACGAGGCTTGACTGTCAATCATCACGCGAGACACCGATACAATATTACTGGGTTGCATCAAGAATACTATTGAAATAACAATCTCTTCGCATTCGGCACTGTTTGGTGAATGTAAGAAATTTAGTGTTTGCCAAGATTACCTTGCCTGTGGTTCGACCTAAATATTCATATTCTGGAGAATAAACAGTTTGAGCAACTAAATCACTTGGCGTTATTTATCGGCTAATTCGATATCAGATTTCCATTCACTCAGCCTTGGCTAGCTTACAGTTGCCAGAAATGAGCGGAAAGAGAGAGAGAGAGTGCCAGAGAGAGTGTCTCGTGTAAGCAGAGTTTGTGATGTGCAGCAGCCCTGGCGAAATCTGCGAACAGCGGGCTTAAATTAATCAACACAGCTACCATACAGCCCAATTCCCATTCCCATCTATAAATCCAATTACAGGGTTCGAATCCCACCAGGACCGTCCTCCCTGACTAGGGTTTTTTCCAGGTTTTCCTCACTCCGCATAAATGGCGAATGCCAGAGAGATAACCGAAACTTAGGCCTGGAACGTTTCCTTCTTTTAAAAAAAATCCTTTCCCAAGTTATCATTTCAAATATCATCAGTGTTCGCAGCCTGTGGTGCCTCAAAAATAAAACCGGGCGTTAAACACCATTAAAAAAAACTGTTTCCTTTATTTTCAGTTAGCATGGCCACGCTCTTTCAATTTCCCTTAAAACCGTGCTTATCGTTCATCGGATGAAGCACGTGGTTAGCCTGAGTATTGATCAACTGTGACCTGTGGCGCCATTTTTCCTTCTTCCCATTTCCAAACATTACTGCAGACTTCAGCAGACTGTCACATAAACACAGACCGAAATACAGCAGGTGAGCAGCTGAGACGCGCATGTTGCCCTGTAAGTTAAGTCATCAGACGTACAGTGCGAAGCGAACAAGCTGTCGGAATGTGTCTTGCAGGTCAAAGCTGAATTAAAACTTTCTGAAATTCAAATACTTATTTACTTGGGTACACCGTTATGTTTATTTTATATAGACAAAAACTGTATTTCACTTTTCAATATAGTTAGTCTTCTCACATCTTTGAATTAACATTTCAAACCCCCTCCCAACAAAATAGAAGTCTTGTCTGCAAAATGGGACATAAACAGCATCCATCACTTCGTCATACTTAAATTTCCTCCCTCAAGGTGCTTCTTGAATTTTGAGAAGAGGAAATAGTCACTGAGAGCTAGATCTGGGCTGTAGGATCCACGATCAATCTCCTTGAAGCCACATTTCTTCAAAGCTTCCTTTGTTATCGTGAAGAAGGCGCACACCACCATTCAACTTTCCTACCCTTTTCTCTTTGATTGAAGCACGTAGTCTGTGCAGTAGGCCAGCATAGTACTCCCCATTTACTGTGGTGTTCCTCTTCTTGAAGTCAATGAAGAGTATTCCTTCACAGTCCCAAAAGATTGTGGCCATGATCCTCTTGGTTGACTGAGTGACCTTGGCCTTTAGAGACGGTGCTTCGCCAGGTTTACAACACTCCATTGATGGAAAAGAGATCATAGTACAGGACCGTAGTTTCATCTCCTGCAACAATGGTTTGCAGAACTTCTCTCTCGTTGCCACGGCAGAATGCCAAAAAATGCTGGACAACAGATGACTCGTTGCTGCTTTTGGACTGAGGAAAGAAGTCTATGCACCCATCTTGCACTAACATTATTCGTGTTTAAATGTTCATGAATAATTAGAAGGACTGTTGTTTTAAAAAGGTCTAAACCTGCTGCTATTTCTTTAACTTAGAGCTGCCAGTCTTCCGTAATTTCTCCTTCCACAAGAGCGAGCGATGTTTTCAGGAGTGAGCACCTCCAAGGGCCGAGCTGCACGCTCTTCGTTTTCAATGCTTTCTCGGCCCATTCGAAAAAGTATGGTCCATTCTTTTACGGTAGAATATGAGGGGGATTTTTTCTCCATATACATCGCCCAATGGTTGTTTAATTTCATTTGGAGTTAAGTCCTTCTTTTGTGAAGAACTTAATAACAGCTCGATACTCTATTTTGAGCATGTCACAATCTTCTACACATAGCTTTCTTTCTGCAACTGCATCTGAACAACTGAACATAACAGAGCGGAAGTTCAGTTGCAATTATGTGCTTAACAGACAAGGTATGACACCAGATAAGGGTTTTGTGAAAGCGATAATGCTTATCGGCGAGGCCGGAAACTTATGGACCTACCCTTGTAGTAATTAAGGGGAATTCCTTTATTAGTTTTCAGAATCAGACATTGCAAATATTTTGTATTTGGGGTTTTATACTTGGTATATGACATTAATTATCATTATATGTAATATATTAAATATTTATAGTTCAATGATCAATACTTCTATATTTTAAAACATTTACTATAATTATTACTTCTATGTTCACTTTCTTTCATTATTTTTAATTAATTTCCGAAGAAGTGCAATTTCTATATTTTCAGAATATTTATTACATTATTATTTCAATGTGATTTCTGAAGGAGTATAATTATTGTTGTATTTCAAAAGGTTGGGATGTGGTTAAGTAAATTCTAAAGCATTGCAGCGCTAGCGGAAGTGTGCCTCTGGAGGTCGGAGCAATACAAACTCGGAAAACTTGCATAGACTAATAACCAGATATTGATTGAGAGATACCTTGTTCTACATGTGCAATTGAATACCCAGTTTTGTGCTTCACACTAATGAAAATTAACAGATGCATTTTGAAACTGATATATGTTTATGTTGAATTGAATTGGTAGGAACAGAGAAGAATATTTCAGTACTTCAGCCTTGCAGTTTGGGTCCGCGCTCTCAATGAAGAAAGGATGAAGTTAGGTGGACACCGGGCGGCCAGGACCCAGACGGTATGAGGCAATTACATAAACGGGGTCGCTAATAATGTTTACAGATGTAGCATCTCGACGCCGACGGAAGCCCCTCCCCTTTCAGGAAGTGCGGGGTCATACCTTTCCAAAGTTCAGTTCACTGTCCCACCTGGCCTGGCACTTTCGACCATGTGACAGACCAAATGTAATGAAATAATGTGAAATGAGAGATTCGCTTAAGTGATCAGTGAAAACAAAAAACAAACAAACAAAACAAAACAAAAAAAATAACTCAATCTTCGGATGGCCTCCCCAAGGGATTTAAAAGAACCTCTCGGATTGCAATCCAAGCGCAACTACCTAAAACACCCAGCTGGTAGTGGTAATGAATACTTTCATATTGTACGTTGATCTAAAGGTACACTTGTAGTTACTTGTGAAGTTTTCCATCTGTATTATCGCTCCAGTGTGCAAGAGCTATGATGGAACAACTCAAGGTGAATACTTGAAATTTAAGATCGTTCTTTTAAATATCAGCTTATTTTTTCAACATAATATCCAAGGTTGATCGAAATTTCCATTTTTTCAATATCATCAGGAAAAAAAAAAAAAAAAGTTTCATCATGAAACTCTGATCGGCGAAAGTTTCCCCTCTTTGAACTAAACTTTTATATTCGGGACCGGAACAGGTCGTTAGAGACAAAGTCCGAGGATATTGGGGACCAATTTGAAGCCCAAATCATTCACTTTTGCCACTCTGACTGTTGATATATGGGATTGCATCTTGTATTGGTTAAAGGACACTTTTGTACGCCAAGCTGATCCCCCTCTCCTCTCCTCTCCCCTCCTTTCTCCACCTCTCTTCTCTTATTTCCCCACCGTTTATCTTCAAAACGGCCAATATGCTACAAAAAGACTTCTTTTATTGTTTTATCCTTTTACAAGTAGTCTATCACGATTGTTCCTTGAGAATCTTAACAAACAGTGACCATGAACTTCTCAGCCGAGAAAACAACCTGTATGTAGACTTTTACCAGTTGTTGTCTGCTGCTTCGGCACAGGTGTGTAATGATGGATCCAACTTTCGTCCGCGATCACGAATCGACGCGAAAGGCCTGGGAATGGCGATTAAATATCGTCACATACTCCTGTACTCGTGTGCTGTTTGGTTCACAGTCAACAACTGCAGCACCCACCGCGCATACAGCTTCGTTATACGCAAATTTTCACTCGGCAGTTTTTCAGCACAATATAATGAATTGGTTATTAGAAGCGTGCTTCATTTTCGTTGCATTTAAACTCACATATGTAAAAAGCAACAATCTTCAATGTTGGTACACAGTCACCCTGAACTTCTCTAACTCGGCCTGGATCTACGCGGCCAAATAAATAAAAGTATTTAATCACGGAAAAAAAAAAAAAACACAAAACACAAAACAAAACAAAAACTACAGTCTTGTTTATGACATAATTCTTGCCTGATGTACATACCTAAGGTTGTTTGACAGACATGTGTACCAACCCCGTACATTTTCACGTGTGCGAACAACTAGCCCAACATAGCGCATAATGATTAGCTCAAAAGGAACGAATAGTCAATCTCCCCAATTCCATGTTGAACGTTCTTTCATAAAAGAAGAGCTATTTATTTTCACATCCATATATAAAGTTATTATTATTATTATTATTATTATTATTATATTACAATACTTCATCGATCAATTATGCTTACTGCATACCAATTGCATTTCAAGAATTTTAAAACCTGAATAGGTACTTTTTAAGTAATGTTTATGGTGAATACATTTTACATTAGGTTTCGTTCTAGTTAAAGCTATAAACTTAAATTGTTAGGAAAAACTTTTATTTACTAATTATAAAGAATTAAACACTCTCTAATAGTTTATAGCTGTTATAAAAATACAAAATTTGGTTGTTTGTGCCGTTAGCATCTGCAGATTGATATTTCTTCGTTCATTTATTAGCGTGAAATCACCTGAGACTTAATAAGCTTGGATACTACGTATGTTGTCCAAACGCTCGAGGGGTTATGATTTTGAGTTGGCGTGAGCACATTGCCTCTCTCTTCTGAGCTCGCGCACGTGACAGATGTAATGGGTAATGCAACTATTTTAGACTTACTTTAGAAATGAAACTAGAGCTTCTTACCTACCATGGTTTTACTTTAATGTGTAATTTGTGTTGCTTTATTTGAAAGGTAAATTGTATAGGGTGTTTGTCAAATTTAAGAGTAATGTTATAATATGCTGTTAAGAATAGTCAGGAACTATGCTGAGACAAAGGATTGTTACTAAATCGTTTTCTAGATTGCTGGATTTTCTTATTTATTTAATGATATTACAAAACATCGCCTATTAATGGGTGAACGCGGACATTTTGCAAGCCAATGGGGAGTTCGGAGAGTTTTCTTTGGCTTTTTAATGTGGAAAAGTCCTGCAGCACATGCTTCTTGTATAAAGAAAAAAAATTTAAAAGGATCTAAAAGTTTATTGCCAACAAATTTATTCTTGTTTACCATTGTAACTTATACCATACAATTAATAATTGTTTCCTGTTCAAACACAAATTTCACGTGTCAGTTTGTCGTAATATACATTTTCATTCAGCTTGGAAAGAATTTTACAATAAATTTGGTTAATGTTGCTAAATTCTGAGACAGTATTCATAAGCTGTTACCCATAAATTTAATTAGAGTAATTATAGCAAGTAATTTTATGTAACTTCCTTATTTTAAGCATGAGTGTAGTTTCATTTCTATGTCCTGTACAAGTGTTGAATTATTGTATTTGATAGTATTTTCTTACGAGAGAGCAGAAAGCTACCCTAGCCATAAAATCTGACCTTGGAATTTCTGTTGCCTATTGTAAAAGATGATCCAAACAAACCGATGTTTTCTGGAGAATTTCTAAAGGAGAATCCTTGAGTAAGCTGTTTATTTGTATAATGTTAGGAAATTGAAAATCAAGGAAGACGCAATAAACACGCGGGAGTAAAAAGACAAGCGAATAATCTCTGGAAGGGAGATCTTAATGATTCCATGTAATACATACGTGGGTTACATGCAAAAAGTCACGTAAGTCATCTGACAAATAATACAGCAGAGAACAATGGAGAGAACAGATTACCCAGTAGAGATTTTTTTTGAATGGTGTTTAACGCCCGTTTTTACTACTGAGGTACCACAGGCGTACCCAATAGAGATTCAAGGATGGGAGAAAATAATCTAGATTTTTCTAAAATCATACATGAAAGAATAAATTAGCTTCGTGAGACCGGCGGACTGCCATGTTTATTTAGTCTTGTCATTTTGCGGCCGAGAGAAACTCTCCGTTCAGTTCAGTTGATTGGAAGAAAAGACATTCACCGTTCGATTCTAAGTCAGTGTGGAAGAATAGGCACTAGCAGTCCAATTATCTGTTTTAGTTTAGTTCAGCCCAAGAGTATCGTTTATGGAAAACTATCAGTAAAGAGTAGGCAGTTGTGTCTCAGAATCGGTTGACTTCAGTGGAGCTGAAGGTCAAAGTTTTAGAGGTATTAAAGTGCGTTAACGTCATAGTGATCGTCATAGTTAGTGCGAGAGTGGCACATATTCTTCAGAAAATAACGGCAGCACATTTTATGTGCAATAGTTTATGAACAATAAATTGCGTTTCGTCTTCCGTAACGAAAAATATGATTAATCTCCAAGACTTCTTCCCCTGTGGTCACAGGACCATAAAAGTATCCAGTAGCAGAGTCTCAACAGCCGTGGCAAAATATAAGTCAGCGGAAACCATCGACAGAGAGTAAGAAATAACATTATTACCTGTGAGATTCTGTATAACCTATCAATTTAATTAAACCCTTTCCATAATTTTCCCCCACTCTACATATTTAATTAGCCTCCTTTCTTATTTAAACCCGCTGCAATTCTTACTTTCGTTTAACGATGCACAACAACCCGATTCCAGGACCCCCCAGGCAGTAACGTTTCCACAACCTCAAATATCCTTTATTTAGCAGCAACTGCAAGTTGGTAATTTTGGCAATCTCTTTAAGGTTGCCACAAGCCTTAATTTTGTCAATGCTGGAAGTTACGTACGTGTTATAAACACGAAACTTGAAGAACTGTGTATTTCTCTTCATAGCCTCTCTTACAGACGTTTCTCTTGCAGAGTGAAGGTAAAGCTGCCTTCAGATCTTGAAGGAGAAATGATGACTCACGAAGCAGGTCGCACAACCTCCCACACTCGAGTAGGAAAGTCGCTTGCCGGCCTCAGCTCCACCATAAAGTTTTTTTTTTTTTTTTTCGGGAGCTAGGGAAATTCTTCCGAACAGTGAAAAATCTTCAGATAGAGTTCTTTCCTTTTCGTAATCGAGATTCAATTTGCTATTGCAATGTTTACAAAAACTAAAATCTTAAAATTACAAGAAAAAACGATCATTCCAGCCTGAATGTTAAATTTTCCTTGTTCAAAATCGCGAAACATCAAGTCAGACAAATGAACGACTCCTTTTATCAGCAATACAGCTTTAGGAAGTTACACGTTTGCTTTTCGAAGACAGTTGTAATAATTCTGCCAAGATTATAAAGCACGGTCATTGTAAATTACTACCAGCTAATATCTCTTGAATGGATCACCATAACTAATACTAACTTTTTCTAAAATTTTTGCAGGAATGAGTCCTCATGACAGTTTCATTATCTAATTATCCTTAACTAATTAAGTAACATTTGTTTTAAACTGTTTTCTAAAGTGAAAAGGTGAGAAGCTACGAGGGTAGGTCAATAAGTTTCCGGCCTCATCGATAAGGATTTTCGCCTTCACAAAACTCTTACCCGCTGTCATACCTCATTGTTAAGTAAATAATTGCAGCTGTAACTTCCGCTCTGCTGTGTTCAGTTGTTCAGATATAGTAGCATAAAGAAGGCCATGTGTAGAAGATTGTGACATGTTCAAAATGGAGTGTCGAGCTGTTGTTAAGTTCTTCACAAAAGAAGGACTTACTCCAAATGAAATTAAACAGCGATTGGACGGTGTATATGGGGAAGCATCCCCCTCATATTCTACCGTAAAAGAATGGACCATACTTTTTCGAATGGGTCGAGAAAGCATTGAAAATGAGAGCGTGCAGGTCGGCCCTTGGAGGTGCTCACTCCTGAAAACATCGCTCTCGTGGAAGGAGAAATTATGGAAGACCGGCGGCTCAAAATTACAGAAACAGCAGAAAGGTTTGGTCTTTCTAAAACAACAGTCCTTCGAATTATTCATTTTTTTTTTTGATTAGGTTTATTTACGGACGCTCTTTAACATCTCAGGTCATCAGCGTCCCATTCAATTCAGAGCGTGAAACGGCCGACAATTTTGCTCAGAGGCCTCTTTTTCACGCTTGAGGTTCTTTATCGTGCCGTAAATGTACGACACGGAACCCACGGCTTTACTTCTCTTCCGAAGGAAGCCATACTTAGAATTTTTACGCCCGAAAAATCCATCGGTCCTGGCCGGGATCGAACCCGCGATCTTGAGTTTATAAGGCTAGAATGGTAACCACTACACTACCAGGACCGACTCGAATTATTCATGAACATTCAAACATGAATAAGGTTAGTGCAAGATGGGTGCCTAGATTTCTTTCCTCAGTCCAAAAGCAGCAATGAGTCATCTGTTGTCAGGCATTTTTGGAGCTCTGCCATGGCAACGAGAGGGAGGAAAGTTCTGCAAACCATTGTTACAGCCGATGAAACTATGGTCCTCTATTACGGTCCTTTGTCCAAAAGAGAATCAATGGAGTGGGGTTAACCTGGCGAAGCACCGCGTCTAAAGGCCAAGGCCACTCAGTTAACTAAGAACATCATGGTCACAATTTTTTGGGGCTGTGAAGAAATACTCTTCATTGACTTCAAGGAGAGGAACACCACAGGAGTATTATGCTGGCGTACTGCACAGACTACGTGCTTCCGTCAAAAGGCGAGTGGTGGTGTGCGCCTTCTTCACGAGAACGCGCATGAACACACAGCTCTTGTTGCAAAGGAAGCTGTGAAGAAATGTGGCCTTAAGGAGATCGACCATCCACCCTACGGCCCAGATCTAGCTCCCAGTGACTATTTCCTCTTCTCATAACTCAAGAAAGACCTTTGAGGAAGGAAATTTAAGTGTGACGAAGAAGTGATGGCTGCTGTTTGCATTCTAACTAAATTCTAACTAATTTGGGGGGGGGGGCGGAATGAAATGTCAATTCAAAGATGTGAGAAATGTATTAGTAAAGGGTAACTATATTGCAAAGTGAAATATTTTGTCTTTATCATACCTAGAAAAAATACCGCCACTGGTTGCCGAGGTCGTTAAGGTGCGGACTCGTGAGCGGGAGGTCTGGGGTTCGAACCCCACATGACCGTCCTCCCTGACTGAGATTTTTCCAGGTTTTCCTCTGTTTTTCATAAATGGTAAATGCCTGGGAGCTACCCTAAACTTAGGCCTGGGACGCTTCCTTCTTTAAAATCAACCCTTTCCCAATATATAATTTCATCTCATGTATCATCAGTGTTTATCGCCTGTGGGGCCTCAGTAGTAAATACGGGCGTTAAACACTACTCAAAATACCTAGAAAATGGTTAGGCCGGAACTTATGGATCTACCTTCGTATACGGTGTTTGAAACGAGACACAGTAATAAAGATAAATAATATTAAACCAAGTTATTACTTTTCATCATTTTATTAGTGTCTCAAATTAAACACGTATAATTTAGCCATTCTTTTTCGCAGGTTTATATACAGAGAGTAATAGTGATACAAGCTACGTGTATATTCCATTTGTTTGTAGGTGATGTAGACGTGCTTAAACCCGTGGAAAGTAACCCTTGGGTGTAATGTTAACACGCCCCACCCATCTACTTGAGAAATTTACGTGACTCTTGTAAAGTGTGCCAGTCTATCAGCTTGCTGGTACCCGTACATTGAGAAGTATATTTTCCAAGAATGAATGCAATTCATAGCTGGCGATGACAATACATTGTGCCTTTAAAAAAAGTAAAAACCGTCACAAAGTCACCAAGAATGACAACCAAACATTTAATGGCACAGCGAAAAGTTATAATTTACGAGAATTGGAGTTTACTGTAATGTATATTAACATGTCAAGTTTTAAAAAGTAAACTACTCTCTACAATTGCATTGTGCAGCCATTCACACGGAGTTGATAATCCCTTAATGTGACTTCCTGATTCAGGTATTCGTATTTTGCTGCTTTTACATCGACTGTAAAAAAACCGCACTTGTTTATTTGCAGTTAGGATGTTAATAGCATTCTGATCACTTCGTTTTCATGCGATTTTTGTTCTTCATAGCTGTTTGACATTTGCATCCCTTGTTGCTCACTGAACGCCTTGATGCGTTCTGGTGCATTCCTCCAGTATTAAAAGCATGTTCAACTCAGCTCTACTGCAAATCGTGCCATATTTATGAATTTATGACAAATAAACAATCAAAGTTGCAAAACTGTTTTTAAGATTTTAGTTTGCTGTAAAACTGACAGTTCCCAGATTTCTTTTTGTCCCTTTTTTCTAACGTTACTTTTTCTGATTCACAAAGAGTAATTAAGTTTTATAGTTCTATCAAACTCCTACGATCTCTCAAGGTTTTTAGAACAAATAAGTCATGAAGTGTACATATTTACATGTTTGAACCAATGAAACATATTTTATCGTAGGCAAAATCCTAGATTTTCTTAAATATTGTTTTCTCCATTTAAGTTGGGGGAGGCCTATTTCCAGGTATTCTATTAACAGATGAGCATGTTTCGAAAGGCTAAACACAGAAATGAGAAAGGATTTATTTCATAAATGAGATAGGAATGCTTTTATTGAATGTAGATATAATAACTAATTCAGAATGTAGATTTTGTTAGCTTGAGGACAAGTCTTTGTTACCAAGACTAATTTATGGGAGATAATTATAGTGTTTGTACTACCTGAACCATATGACTGAGCAGTCTTATTCGAAATGAAAGAAAAGAACAACGTTGAGCGAATTATTCGCTACGTAGAGTTGGATTGAAGAAGTGCATTGTATCAATTTATGACAACGCTATTAAATATGCTTTGTGAGGGTAAAACAATTGAAGCCTGCGGGACGTGTGTGTGCTTCCCCACATCTTCAACTAGTAAAAGTTTTGTTGACCACATTGCAACTTCGCCACTGTGTATAAGTGGAGAATATTTTGGGAACAGCTGCAATGTTTTTAATTGAATGATATATTCGATAATACGAATTCACAGCTTGTGTTTGTAGCATTGAACAAGCAGACTATCACATTTGAAATAAGATAATGCTAAACTGCATAAGACGCTCTATAGTATAAGAAACGAGCAACTAAAATTCTCTTACTGTTAAGCAATTCTGTACTTCAATAAAGACAACAGATATCTTTTGTTTGGTGTGTTGTGTTGTGGTGTCTTTTGGATAGCGCTTGTTCTCAGAGCAGGGCGTAAGACTGAAGTCACGCGCGTTTGTTTTCCTTTTTCTCTCTTACTGACGTGGCATTTGGCATCTTTCACCATAGCGCTCTCACAGCTTGAACTACTTAGTTCTGTTTCTACTGCATTACACTAATGACTGCAGAGCCCTATAAAGCTGTAACCAGAGAATGGAGTTTAAAGTGCAACATTAAGGCTGGAAACGGGAAAGAAATTTTCTGAAAATTTATATAAAAAGGTTCATAACATTGTTTATTCAACACTGCGGCAAATAACATAAAGTGACGAATATCTAGGAAGTAATCATGGCATTTAATGGATTTCATCCAACGTATTACACTGGATTACGCACGTATCGGATGTAAGTCGCTGCCGCTTTAGCTAAAGATATCCTTACAGAGAGAAACTCCGATCAACAGCCGATGGAGCATATTTTATAAACACATGGAAAGGGAATTGAACGGAAGTTGCAAAGGCTTCCACATTCGGATTGTTTCTCAGAATGAATTTAAGTTTGGCTTTGGCAAATCCGTCAAGATTGTCTCTTCTTCCACTGTTCCTTCTTTTCAATAACTTCTTCTAAACTCTGAATCACATCAGGCAAATATCTTAGCCATGCACTGCAAGAAACTCTAACTATAAGTCTTTATTGTTGATTAATTGTTGGAAAAATTTGATGACTTTTGCATCCGTTGAATCTAGAATCACGTATGAAGCTTTTGATTTTTTTTTTTTTTTTTTTGAAGATTTCGCAAAAGAAAACTGCGCGTATGATCTAAGAACACTTCCGGACCATAACAAAAAATTGTGACATGTACAGCCCAGTAACTGCTCAATACAAAAGTGGACGATTTGGGGCCTTTACAAGAATCTTTTTGAGAGCAGCAATGAAGTGCTTTGTATACCTTCTTGATTCTCACAAACCATGTCAATGCACTTCATATGGTAGAAATTGCAATACATGGCCTTCTGTTGCTGGAGGGGCAAAGGATTTACCATAATTTTTTCATATTGTAAGCCCTTCACCACAGCTTGATGCATAAATCATTGAATTACTACATTACTGTCTTCTCGAGTTGGGTTTCACTCTCATCAGATAATGGAAACACCAGCACATTCAATAGCAGTTTCATGTAACATGAATCCCATTTCATATTTGCCGACCACCTCTTTTATTTTTTGTAAACATTATCATATAATGGCTTTATGTAATTTTTTCTCAGGGTGTTCTTATCTGGTACTAATCTTTGCGTGTATTTCTCGAGGAATGATTTAAATGCAGGATTGTTGATCTTGTGACTTGCATTTACTGATTGAACTAATGCCATGGTAAGATGTGCAGAGAACTGACTCAATGACTGCTGCTTTTCAGATCATGAAGTAAAGTCATGTATTAAGGTAGTTTGCTTGTAGAGCTGAACATTCTTTGTATGCTTGCCGCTGGTTTATTCTGGCTCTTTGATGTTTCTCGTAATCGCAAGACGGCACGTCGAAAACCACAAGTTTCGATGAATTGTCCCCTGAATACAAATTTACCTTCTGAGTATCTGGTATGGTATTCGGACCGCACAGAGACCTGTGATTCTGGTGAATAGGTTTAATTGAAATGTATATTCCCTTGCTGATTTTGTTACATTAGCTTAGAAGCTATTCGGACTGTAAATTTATAAATAAACAATTTTATAACTCTCGTTCTGCTCTACAAAATGAGACTGTAGGATTTTAAAAGTTGCCTAAGAAGAGTGAAAATTATTTATTTTTCCGTCCAATTTTTTTAACAAAACATGATAGAAAAGATTTTAAAAAAGGTATTTAATCTTTAAAGAGGGAGTGGAAAGGCGATAAAATTCTAATTTCACGAAGTACTGCAAACTAAATTATTATATTTTGCTTTATTTTATGTTCTGTAATAAAAATCTCAAACGACAGGTATGAAATCAGCGATTTTTTAAAAGTGTTGCACCTTTAAATCCTCTCCATTGTTATAATCAAAGAACTTATTTTCTGATGATCTGCTTTTCTAACGGTAACTATAACATAATATTAGACCATGACAATAAGTTATACATTATGTCTATAAACATGTGTAACAATTGTTTTATAGGGCATATTACTAACTGGAATGAAAGCAGTATAAAAGTTCCAATACATAGTTCACCCCCTCTTTGCCGCTGGTATTTTCTTGCGTAGACTCGCGGCGCTCAAATTTATCGTAATTTTAAAACTCAGGTACAACATATTAGGTACTCATCCACCTTGCAACAGATGCTGAAAATGTTGCCTATATCCATTGACATTTTTTAGGAGATGTCACTGAAAGACATCAGTTTTTCATTACTAATGGATATAACGTCATTTCGAATGTTTTGTTTTAATTTCCTCCAGTGTGTGAGGGTTATTGAATATGCTTAATTTTTCAGTGTCTCCCAAAGATAAAAATCACAAACCTTAAGATCTGAGGATCGCAAAGACTAGGGCTAATAATTCTGGGACCTAAACACGACTCTACTCCGTATTGAATTCAGGAGCAGTATTCCATTTCCCCCCCTGCCAGTCACAAAACCTGTTTCATTTAACTTCTGTAGTAACTTTAATATTTTTTAAAGCCGTGGGTCCCGTGTCGTACATTTTCGGCACGAAAAAGAACCTCAAGCCTGAAAGAAGACACCTCTGAGCAAAATTTGCCGGCTGTTTCACTCCCGGAATTGAATGGGTGCTGATGACCTGAGATGTTAAAGAATGTCCTTAAAATAAAACGAATGAAACTTTTGGTGTTGCAACTGGGTTGTCAGAAAATTTACACTAGTAAATGAACTGAACAGTGATGGTCTTGTTCAGCCACATGGTTTTCTGTACCTGATGGAAGCATTGAAGATGAATAATCGCATATGACGGCGCAGTGAATATATCACGATTGCACAACACTACTGCGTTGTTTAATGAAATCTCACTCTCGACTGAACAACACAACTGCCCAACTCTGTTGAAATCCCGCTCCTAATTACTGGAAGAGAGAATGGCGCCGCGCGCGAAGCGTGGAGAATCTCAGCGACTGCAGAGAGGTAGAACCGCTGGTCGGCCGATCTGTACTGTAGAATTGAATATCACTGTTCAGGCTTCAGATGTAACATTGTCAAAGAATTATTACAACATATGAATTTGCCGTTTTATTGACCTAAGATGTCCTTTCCAAAGCATAAAAATAAAACCGTGGTTTAGTTCAATAGCAAACAATGAGACAAACTACGCAAGCAGCTCATTAAACTAAGTTTAAACAATATATCTTTTTTTGTAAATGAAGGTTGTGCTGATCTCCTTCTGTGCTGCAAAGTGACCATTCACAACTTCCATTAAATCTGGTAACGCCTATCAATAGATCACAAAGTTGTCCTTGTTTTATTGTTTTGCGAAAGTTTTAATTCTTTTTAGTATTTTTTCTTTTCCACTGTAGTCATGGCAATTGTCACTATAACTCGAAAAAAGTTTCCCAATTTCAAATAAAAAAATCAATAAATTGTTTTAAAAAAAGTAAGATTAAAGCAATTAATCATTTCCGGATTATATAGGACATTTAGCTTATTAGCAAGTCCTGAGGGTGGAACTTAAACAAAATGACTGCTGTTTTGATTTCACCTTTAGAGAAAACAGTGCGATGTTCTGAAAATAGTTAAAGTTGCAACGCAACCAACAGATGAACGTCGAAAAGAAAGCGATTGTTAATATGGTTATGATGTTACTTGCATCCTTGGCAAATGCCAATTGCGTATCAAGTGTTGGTAATGATCGAGGAAAAACTACATGTTTGAAATTCGGACATATTTTTGTGTTTTTATTGAAACGACCAACATTTACTGAAGTTAAATGAACAAATTATCCCACCGAGATAGAAATTTGTTGGAAAATAACGTGCAAAAAAGGAAATGTCATCTGCAATAATCTTTTCTGTCCCATAGCCTTGTACGCAGCGCTCTATTCATTGTTATTGACAGCTATAATTTTGTCCAGACACTCCATTATTTTCGCTACGTTTAAACAGCTATAACGATTAGGAATTGCTTTTTTACTAAAATAAACTCAACACTCTCCGTACGTCTCTCACAGTTTTTGGAACAGGTAACTGAGTGATGACTTTGCGCTTATCTTTGTCAGGCTCAATGCCTCTTTGCCCGTTTGGGTGTAGAGAAATTTGACAGTTTAAGGATACATGGCCCAGTTTGCCAATGTAAAACAAATAGGTCTTCTATCGTGGACCGATCGACAAAGAATTGGCCCCGGCCGCGTCCTCTAGTACCGCGGGTCCTATTAGCAAAATCTCCTCGACCACGCCCTATACCATAACCATTGGTGTAATTAGTCCCTTGGGATGGGTTAGAGCTTCTAAGAGGTGCGTTTGAAGAATTTTGTAATTTTTACATTTGTTTTTCACAGTTTCTATTTCGTGCGCCAAGGAATCGAGAATCTCTGACCGCGCACCGTGTGGACTAAAGATACTGGCAAAGGGTTGACCAGTTGGCCGGTCAACATGTTGGCTGTCCCTATACGGTGCACATTCCTTATTGGGTCTTCTGCCGTTTGAGGGTCAGCCGGTAGCACTTGCTCCAACAATGAAGGATTTAGTCCTCGCATAATATGACGGACGGATCGGGATTTACCTGATCACACTGTGCCAGTACGTTGGCTCAGAGATATCCTACACCCTCTGGCGAAGGCGGAACTCCAACCTGCTGTACCAACTGGGCAAATGCCTGCTCCAGACCCCGCCGTAGTATGTCCCAAGTGAAGTGGTGATGGCGCGGTACAAAAGTCTTTTACCAATAAGCTGCAGCACCCCGCAAATAACAAGGTAGCAATTTCTGTTTCTGTTCAGCATTTCGCCCATTGGCTGTAGCAATTGAAAATGTAGGCTCGTACATCCCGGTCGGGCTTTCCCTAAAAAATGCCAGGATCAATGTAAGGGCAGGCAAATGGTGCCGCGGATGCCAACGCAGGTTTAACATATGTCCACTGTACCTCGGTTACGATCTGTAATGCTGAATGAAAGGATATCTAGGTTCGTTAACTGAATCTATTGGAACAGAAACTGGGGAAAGAGATCGGAAAAATCTCTCTTCAGGAAATCCCGATGCTATATCTTTGACACTAAGGCTGCGTCGCCTAACTGGAAAATAAACTGGAGGCGACTGGCCCTTTAACCGACGACTACACCTCGTGCCAAGTTTAGACATAGATTGATAAACATCGGACAATTCTGACGAGATGGCCCGTACGTTATACCAAGTCTGTGCTATTGATATGGTGATTTTCACCCAAAGTTTGCAAATATGTTGGATACATTTTCCTGGTCTGGGTACTAGTGGGTCTGTCGCTATCAAACAGTTCCCGGAAATTCATGTAATTTAAGCAGGACCAACATATCTACATGTGCACCAACCTGGAAATACAGGAACACCTGCTATTTGCCAAACAAAATAAAGGAGGCACATAATTGGCATGCAACAAAGAAATAGTAACATTTATTGTAACAGTATCGCAGCTCATGATAAAAGCAGATTACTTAGATCTACACTGCAAACAAAACATGAGGAATAAAATCGAATACGAATACATAACACAGAGGATCGGAATCAAACCTCACCATTGTAAAAAGTTACTACAATGATTGGCGCCTCCACCAATAATGTCACGACCATTTACGTGACGTGGGGTGAATGATTGGGTAAGAGGTCTGATGGAAAAGGCTTTAACTAGCTCGGCTATTGTACGTTTGGAAATGCCCGTGGCCCTGCGGAGTTTTTCGGCAGTGCCCAGTCCCGCGTAATGATCGTAAATGTCCTGCAAATCCATAATTAGTACAGCGTCTCCCAATCTAGATCCTCTTCCTTGTGTGCGGTTGATTTACCGGAACGCGGTCTGAGTCCGTATCTGTTGGTGAAATGAGCAACGTTGCGAGCCCTTTTAAGCTTCTTCTTTTCTGCAGAGTCCTGAGGCAGCGTCACCTTTTTGGAGGAATGTTCCGTCTTTGGCTTCTTTTTTGGTTCAAACGTGTCTGTTAGCAGACTGTCGTTGAAATCATACTTTCCGTCCACCTCTCGTTCCCTATGTTTATTTTCGTGCGAAGCCCCTGTGTCGTAATAGTTGGCCAACTTGTACTTCATGAAGCTCCACTTTTGCTGCGGGGTCAGTTTGGAGCGCTGCAATTGAGCGATGTCTCTGGAAGTGGACGTTATGGCCTTGTCTATGACGTGTAGTCTCTTTGCACTCTCCGGTTGAGACTGCAGGAGCATTATTTGCTTCGCGTGCCTCATGACGATAGCTATCGAACCTAGCACGGGGAGAAGAAAAGCAGGTGGTAGGAATCCTCGCTTTTGCGTCAGAATATTCTTCTTCTTCAACGACACCTTCTTGTTGACTAATTTTCTCCACGTGGTTTTATGTCTTTTTAAGCGTTTCTTACACGCTGGAGAAATGCATACCCGCCCTTTGTTAACGTTGTACAGATTACCTTGATCAATTCGGGGTTTGCCTGTTTGAGTGTGATTTTGCGCGCGCCCGGTTTGGCCTTGCTCAAGGCGACCAGATTATTGCATTGTTTTGCGATGAGAGGGGAGGTTAGTATTTGTATTTTTGCCTTTATCGTCGAAACTGTAATAATACTAGAGGCGACGACCACGATATTTATAGTTAGACAAAACAAGATGGGTCCTCTCCCGGCAGCACTCCGGTTCTATACCTGTATCTGTCCGGAGTTTACTGCGTACAGTCCAATACCAAGTAACCGTGAGGATTTTCGGTAGCCTTCTGAAATGCCTCTAGCAAGAATTTGGAGTTACGCGGTTCCATCTGCTGAAACAGTCTGTCTATCTGCATCTTGTCTCTGTTGTTTTTGAGCACCACGATGTAATTGGCGTTTAGCGAGATTGTGCGAAATTTCCTGCCCTGAGGGAATATGTTTTGCAGAATGTATATGACCCCAAAGTTTCTGTGGTGCGAATCTTTGGTGAACAAATTGGACACTTCTGTGCTATCGCTCTCGTACATCATGTCGTCGATGACCACGAGATCACCCTCCCTGATGCTGCGCATGTTAGGAACGCCCGCGTGTGTCACTATGTTAAACGTGCAATGGTTGAATTCGGAGCCTAACTTGGGCGGATACTCGCGTGGATGACACCATATGACCCTTTTTGGTACCTTATCGAACACTCGGTCTGCGTTGGCAATGGCGCGCTTAACAAATGTGGACTTCCCGGAGCGTGACGGTCCCGCAACCTGTATGGTACTTGGAAACGTAAATTTCTCTGGTTCTGTCATTTCCATATCCCTACCCGGATGCGTCTTTTTGAACCTACCCTTGTTGGCAATTACCTCCCCCAAAGACACATCTGTCATTTCCACGTTTCTGCCGGAGTTCGCTCGCTTAAACCTACCCCTCTGGCACTACTTCTCTCAAGGAAACGTCCTTCATGTCCACGTTTCTTCCCGGATAGCATCGCTTAAATATTCCCTTGTTGGGGACCACGGGTGGAATCGTGTCAAACGAAAAAAACTCAGGAGGTTCCAGATTGAAATTGAACCCCCTGTAGATTCCGTAAAACGACGCTTGGAGCTCTCAACGAAACACAAATTATTTAACTTGCGTTTGCGCAGTAAAAGCGCGAGCCAATTCACGGGTTTCATCTTTTCGCAGGGTATTACGGCGTGTCAAGGAACGTACGGGTTTCTGACTTTCTTACGCCTTCTCTTGCGAACCGGAGACGGCAATACCTTAGGCTTCATCATGTACTCGGTTTCTCCCTGGTCATATCGGGCAAATTTAGGCTGAATTTCATCCTCGCTGTCATTTTCCTCCTCTTGTTCTTCTCTCCGTTTCTCTTGGTGCTTTCTTTTGGTTGCCATATTATGTGCAAGCGTCGTTCATCCTCCTTTTATAACCGTAAGGATACGTCTCGCCGGTTAGCGGGTCCTGCACGCGCTTTTCAACAACCGTGCGAAATGTTTTGATCGAAGGTTCCGTCACAACCGTCCATAGACGTTTTCTAGCGATTTTGCGGCCTGCTATATGTACAGATACGTCCATATGCGAATGGGCCATGCTCCGTATGACACCGCCGTTAACTTTGCTCAAGGTGCCAGAGTTTAGGGTGATCCCCTTTACCTTGCACACCGAATATTCTCTGTCGTTACATTTAACGTCAAACATATAGCTCTTGGGTCCCTTGGATGCCAATCTCCAAATGTATGCGTCCTGTTCGTATTTTGACAATTCATCCGTCATATTGCCAAAAATGGTCCTGTTTTTGGAAGCCATTCGTCGGGTTTATAGGTCGCTATTACGGAGTCTGTGTCGAAGTAGCACACGCGCTGCCCCAACTTACGCAAGTATGAGTACAGTTCTAGACGAGCGTGGGCTGTGGTGTAGGCGGCAATGACAACATTTGTAGTGAAATTCTGTTTGGCACTTCGCTCATCGTACCTCCAAACATCGCACATAATGTCGTCTGTGGCATGAAGGTACGTTTGTACTTCCACGCCTGCATCGTTCAAGAGCTGACTAAGGCGAGCGTGGGAGTTTACAAGTTCGCTGGTGGGAAGGTTGTCGTGCTGACCGTACTTTCCCCAAAAAGGGTTAATATCAGCTTTGCCAGCTCTCTCCTACCCGGATTGTGACACATGGCATTTGGATCCAAAGACACTCCCTCTTGTTCCAAAAACATTTTCACAAACGTGTCCTTCTTTTCCGGCGTGTCGCACTCTAAAGGCCAACCGGAACCTTCCGTCTTCATTTTCAAAAATTGGTTCACGTAATCCTCAAAGAGTTCCTTTTGGTGCGGTCCATATTTGACTATTTCGTACGTTTGCAAGAGCATGTAGCCTTCCTCGAGTACAACTTTAACCTCATCAATCACCCACGTGCCCTGCAAAGACCTTTCCTCGTCACTGTGGTTGCACTCCTCTTGGCATTTTGTTTCTGCGCAGGCCATGCACAGAGGAAAAAGCAATGTTCCATCAACCTGCACGGGTAATACAGGGTGATAAATTCCAGAGGGCGGTAGTATTTTACATTTTATTATACCACCCTGTACATTCTCCAAATTAGGAAATGTATCTACGTGTAGCTTTGGATGTCCAACCGGGTAGGCTTTGGTCTTATTAACAAACGGATACAGACTGCAAACGTCAAAATAAAACATTTTTTCCTCTCCAAGTGTCTCCTTATACACCTTCGTACAATTTGTCCTTCCGCCAAAGAATGCATCCCTAGGATTCAGAGGTTGGGGGCCCGATTTAGAGTACGACTTCACAAAATGGGCTAGCTCACAGTTGGACTTTGTCATGTCTTAAATTCACATTCCCACATTTCAATCAAATTGTAACCGGCAGTCTTCATTTTTCGCGACACTCGCTTCGTGTACTCATACCTAGAGACCATGGTTTCATTGCCGGTGCCGTACACGACAGAATGTCGATTGGGAAAACAGCGCGTGCAACCGTGGTAGAAGCAACCGTGAAAAAAGTACACGCACTTACCCTCCTCTCTGTATCCTTCTACTTTGTGACCCATCACTTTCACTTCCCTGCAGCGAAACGCGTGCCGAATGACCACGTTTTGCTGGTGCTCCACCCACGACAGCCAAATACATGCTATTCGCGATTGTCTATCTGCCAGACGGTATCCACCTACGGGTATTATGGGAATGGTATTTGGCGTCATAAAGCGCTTTCTCTACACGTTCATGCACGCATGTGCAGTTGTAACACATTCTCTGAAGGGATCTATATCGTTTTCGTCCATGGATTCCCTTCTAAATTTGGACACTCCCCCATATAGCAGAAACACTCTGTTTTGCAGTATGATACCATTTCCTTTTCCATGTTAAACACGTAACCGGAGGCCAGCTTTTCCGCGTACCAATCCTCAAACGCCTTACGCCCGTGAACAGACATGCCCTCGGGACAGTAATACTTTTGGTCGGGAATGGGACCCTGGTAGTTTTCATTTTCCTTGGTGTTAAATAAATAAGGAAAATACCCCTTGCTATCGGCGAGATTAAACGTTTTTGGAAATATGGCCAAAGGCATGGGAATAAAGTTCAGCGAATCTAAAAACGTTACCTTTTCGTGCTTCATTCTGTACATACGCGTACCGGTAATAATTAGTTCCGGTGTCCACCCGAGGTTTCCTATCATGTACTTGAGTATAAATTGACCATCGTAAGACCTGAGGTTGTGGGCAATGACGGTGACGTCCCAGAAATCGAACCTACTCTGGGTAATGTGATCAAATAGTTGCTTAACCGGATCTGTTCTAAATACCCACTCCTTTATACCGCATTGCGAACAATAGTTCATTTTATGTGTCACGTCCATGCATACAGAACATCCCTGCTACAAAACGCATAGATTTGGTACGTGCTCAAATGTGTCAACATTACTCATATACGGGGTGTTTTGCGTGCATTCAAAATCTATAAACATAAAGATAAATCTATTCTTCTTCTTACTAGCGATATCAGATTTATAAGGTTGAATGTAGCACAAGTGATTTGCATCCACATGGCACTTTCACGCGTTACAAAACTTTTCATTGCATTTATGCGACGTTTTCCTACGTCTGCTATTAACCAGTTTGTTGCAGGATAGACATACCTTTTCAACGTCGCAAACAGACACATTCTTAGGATAATATGACCCCTTCAATAAATGGTTATTATAACATTCTTCGCCCCTAAAGCTTCTGTGACACGAGTTACGCTCTGTAATTACAGTATCTGTCGATTTGCACTCCAGGTGTCATTTGGTGCATTTCAAATCGCAGCGGTGCCTCTCCTTTTTATTCACAGATACGTAATTACACTGACGGCAGTAAAACTTGCAAGAAAATGCTCTGTGCAAGTCCACTATGGTATTAAAGTGTTTGTCATATAACATTAAGTCGAAGTGTTTTTCAGACTTCGCATTCCACTTGTACAACACGTTCTTTCCCGAATGATCCGCAAACACGGTAATGTTATATTCCAGCAGTTTATGTGCAAAACTTTCAACGTCCTGCAGAGTATAAGCACCATCGCGCGATCCTACATGTTGGCACAATTCTAACGCCTTCTCCTTCTGAATGCGATGAAAACATCTAATCGCACGATAATTATCATCACCGTCAACTTTAGCCTTACACACGACAGTGGCTCCAGGTAAACACAATGTGTCATTATTTTTAATCTCAATAATTCCTTTATTCCTGCTACATATTTCGCAGTGTTTGAAGCACGAACCCTGCACCTCTTTGGTCCACACGCAGTTAATTTTCAAAGGTCCTCTTATCAAAAATTCCCTATTACTTTGCACAACTTTCTCTATAGATTTTATTACACCCTCCGGATTTATTTGATCAAACCTGCGAACGCTCATATTAAATGGAGCAGAGGGATGTCTAGAATCACTAATACATAAACCCATGTACCCGGGTTCATTGTTCAACAGGTTTTTATTTAAAAAGTTCAACAGACGATGGAACGTTTCAGAAATCCACAGTTCAGGATTTGCATTTTCAGGCATGGGTCGTACGGTTACAACGGTTTCCGAAAATCCTGAATAAAACTTATTCACCGAAGGCTTGCGATGCTGAGCAATGTCAAATAACGGTGGTGCACTTACCAACATCTCCTCCTCCATCCCACCATCGTTAGGCAGGTCTTCGTTGCCGTTGTTAGAAGATAGGGAAATATCACCTTCGAAATAAGACAGAAAGTCCTCGTCGTTGTCTGAAGGAATAGGAAAGTCCTCTTGAAAATAAGGCGACAGGTCTTCGTTTCCCATCATTCCACGTTAGCAAGTAAACCTTTAAAGTAAACGTGTAATATATCGTTTTAACGTTATATACAATTTGCGCAACGCTCCACGTCTATCTTTTCAGTTGTGTAATGCCTTTATAATAGTGTATTAATAATTTGAATACATGCATTAAATATGGACTTAATTATGCAATAATAAATAACACTTACGGTGGCATCACACACGGCGTACATGAAGTGTCGTTGTTTTCACCGTTAAGTTTACACTTGCAGTCACTATCATCACAGCAACAAATATACAGCATTAGCAATGTGGACAATATCGTTGTTATTAAAATTCCAACCAACATCACCTCCTAGTCCTGCATGGCTTTGTAAAGCGTACACAAGATTCACGCTAATGCACATATTAAACAATTCTTTTTCACCACTTCACAAACAATGTACCCGCTAGAACTCTCGAACCCATGCCTTCCTCAGTCATATACCGTGAGTGCTGCACTCTGCGAGAAAAAATATGCTACGTCATTAGTAATTGCTATTCCCCTACTGCAAGTTATAGTGACGCTAGGCAGTGTCGATCCCCTGCCCTGCGCAATGATATACCGCAAGTTCTCCACTATGCGCTGGGAAAGGAAAATGTGCTACGTCATTCCCGAGGCGACAGTACATGTGCACTTGCAGCGTGTGGGCTTTTCAATCTAGTAACGGCATCCGGTGTTCAACTGGCTGGTGCCAGTCTGGCGCTCACAACATCCGGTTTCGATCGCTGCGGTCTGTTGACAACTTCCATTGTTTTTTCCTACGATACCACTGCATCCGGTCTACATCCGGTTTCGATTGCTGTATACTGCTGATAATCTCCATTGTTTTTCCAACCATAACACTGCATCCGGTTGCAACAATCCATTATCTCTTTCCCAGACTATCGCTACGTCCGCTTTATGAAGCACGGGACTTCACCACATACGTCATACGTCTTCAATAAAACATTGCCGCTTTTTCCTCTATCACATTCAGTGCACGACTGCTGCACTGCTGCACCTGTTGCACGTACCACTTGTTTGTCCGAGCTGCTACACAGTGTACCGCGGTGGTAAACAAGTTGTCAAGTAACAATACTTACACATATACAATACTTACACATTTGTGTAAGTATTGTTACCGTTATTCATTGTAGTACTTATGTGTTATACTTAGAGTGGTGCATTAATTCATTTTTTAATACTGCACACCATATTTCATTGTTTATAATGCATTGTTTTATTATATGTGTTTTGTATACATTCATTTCAGTTGCTCAACGATTCATGCTGCAAGTGTCAACGCCGTTTTTACCATTAATCCTGCATTCATTCCTGTAAGTAGTATTTATTCATTTATTACATATATGTAGGTGTTTGTAGTATTACTCACATTATTATTATTATTATTATTATTATTATTATTATTATTATTATTATTATTATTATTATTATTATTATTATTGCTCCTTCACGTCCAGTCCTTGCATACAATGGTGTAAAGTACGCGCCGGTGCATATTCTGTTTTTTTCAATATGGATGTTTTGTTAACGCTGCACGTAACATCATTACTCTGTGTACTGTAATTACTTTTGTGTTGTGTCTTTCACATTAAAAACGTTCCGCTTTTTTCTTTTTACAGACGTCGTGCTGTTTCCCGATTCATTTCTTTTTTCGTGCTTCTACGTGGTGGTTGCTGTGGTACATGATAAAAGGACTGGTGGTTTGTCGCAGCATCGTTGTGTATCCATCGTAAGTGTTCATTTATAGTCATTGTTAATACTTTCACGTACACATTTATATTACTCTATTTCCTTTATTTTCGTTTCTTATGCACAGATGTCATTGTCAAGCTGCTTTGCAGAGGAGTGCCTACCCTGCTTTACTGTTACCTGTCCCTTGTGTTCTAGTAAAACCGGTGCTGGCAGTGCGTTCGGCTTATCTATCACTTTCATAGCTTCACAAGTAGCACCCCTTCCTACATCTCCATTTGCCATTAAATGCGCATACTGTAACTATCCCTTTGAATTTACACATAACGACGTGCGTCCCACGCGCGTAGATCTGCATTTACCTTTTGGAAACGCTCAGTAAAGTGCTGTAGAATTTTTTTGCATTTCCCCAGGTTTCACAAACGTTAACTGCAGTAACGATTGTTCATTTGCTGCTCTTCGAAATTCATATTTTGTACTTGCTGCTTTAACTTTTTACACTTCACACTCGACCCACCATTATGGTGGCATCACGCGCACACACAAATAAATCATGATCCGCGGTTACACTTTGCAAACACAGACACTATAACTTATTGGGGTATTTCTAGTTGGCACTCGCACTTTAACGATTCTCATTCCCCTTAATTGTAACACACACCTTACACGTTCTTTTATTTTGTTTTTTGCAGATTATGGCTTCTGCATCTTCCCTATCGTTTTCCCTCAATCCTGACATCGTTCCTCTCACCTAAAAATACCGCATTATTAAACACCTGTTCCCGTCTTACACCGTTTTGCAATACTTTGAACCTAACTACTTTCCATTTTCCTTCATCTTTGTTTGCACTATACTAGAATTCTTCATTTCCGAGGGTACTTGCTGTACCATTGTAGGATCATATATCGGGCATTTGCTCGACGGGTACAACTATGTAGACCAATTTCCCACTTTCTTTGTCGCGTTTTCCAAAGATGATGATGACACTTGGGATTCAAAATCATTTTTGTCAAATTTTCTGTTTACAAATCATGGCGAATTTTACGTTTACTTTGGACACTCGTTTGAGTTTAAAAATATTGTCTTCACTAACACGCGCTCGTATATGCACTGCGTGTTTCACTATGATGAGTGGCATGCCATTTTTAACGGAGAATCATATTTCTTTAGTACCATTTTTTTAATCGTGCAATTGGATGTACCGGTACATCACATAAACTGCTGGTACGACATCTTGTGTTTAGTATTTTCCAATCAACCGTTCTTGCATAACTTTGCTCTTACAGCTCTTTTTGATAACAAAAACAAATTTCGCTTAAAATTTATCAAACACCAGCTGTCGCTGTCTACAGGCTGGTATTCGTTACCATCCATAGACAGATTAGTTTTAATGAGAAAATGGCACAGCAACTACCCCGTTCACATCCTAACCGATTACCCCCCGCAAATAAATGCACCTGCATGGTTAGCCGCCCTTCACCCCCTTCCCTCAAAGCTTTGGCTTTTCACTCTCTTTCTTTCAATTACTCTTCCTTCTCATTAACCCCTCCTTCCTAATTTGTAGATGAGTCTACCCTCCTTCGCGGCGGCGATTGGCAACGATCCAGTGGGGACCGCGCTGTTGCAATGGCAGCAGTCCCCACCACCCCACAATCAACCACCATCACTCCAACAACTGCCACCATCACCACCTCCACAACAACAACAGCAACAACACCAACTGCAGCACCGTGATAACTATATCATATTAATCGAAGAAAGAATTGTGGCACTGGAAAGGCAGAATTTTGTTCTCAGTCAAAAACTTAAAGCGATGGAAGACGCTTTTCATGTTAATTCAAATACACTAATACATATGCCCACTCTAATTAACCACTTACCGAAAAAGAAAACAATTTTAACTAAAATGTGTGTACATTCATACATACCACCACCTCCACCAGTAATCCCCCTACAACCGGGGAGACATGTTTTTTAACAGTACCGACGTAAAAGAAAACTTTAAAATATTCTGTACATAATGTTGCACTTTTTTCATTTAATTTATTCATATTTTATATATATATTTCAATATTTCAATTTTGCAATAATTGTTTGTATCTATTTTTTCTATTTATATTAAATATTCCATAATAAAAAGTCGTATATAAATATATTTTATAACATGTACATATATATTTAATTATTATTCATACATATATATTTTTTCTATAATTGTTTGTATCTATTTTTTCTATTTATATTAAATATTCCATTGTAAAAAAAGAAGTATATAAATATATTTTATAACATGCATATATATATTTATATTTAATTATCATTCATACATATATATTTTTTCCATGATTGTTTGTATCTATTATTCTATTTATATTAAATATTCTATAGTAAAAGTTGTATATATTTTATAACGTAACTTATTTTGTATCATATTCAATTCCTTCCTCAAACCCTTCTTTCACTCCTCGTACACCTTCCCCTTCTTCTTCTTCTTCTTCTTCTTCATCTTCAGTATCATATAGATTTGCATAATTTTCAAATTCTACATCTTCATTAACATCACCTATACACGCCTTACCCAATTTACCTATTAAACCCTTCAACCCTTCAAACTCATCATAGTTTTTTTTCACGTTTACCTTTATTCGACTTACCAATTCCTGCTGCTTACTCACATTCTCCTTCTTTTCTTCCATTTCCCTCTTCATCCTCTCCATATTATCCATCATTTCTCTCACCCTCCCTTCCATTTCTTCCTTATCCTTTATCGCTACATCCAATTCTCTACTCATACCTCTCATCTTATCTTCACACTCCTTTCTCACCTGCTCTTCACCCCATTATTACTCTTCTTACGCCTATCCATTGCCGCCTTCCTTATACTATTCACCGATACTTTCCCCGCTTCACCTTCACATTGTGAACTTATTTTCAAATTACCTTCTGCACTCCAGTGCGAACCACGCTTCACCCTACCTTTTACTCTCCTACCCCCCACCTCCAAATTCCATTCTCCATCCCATCCAATATAAATACACATTATTATCCATAATTATCCATAAAATAACTATTCATTTCGTTAATTACACTATACGCCACTTCCAATTCACTCTCCTCTTCCGACAACCTCCACTTCAAATCCAACCCCTCCGGCAAATCTACCACTTTCATCATCATTTCGCAATCCAACATCTCCACCATCATAGTAACATAACCGCCCGCATACATCACTATAGGTTTACCGTAATATTCACACTTCTTACCCTTCTTCCTTCCCTTCACGCAGTCACACCCCTCGCGCAACACATACCCCTCTGGACATTCAACCTGACCCATCTCAAATTCACCGTAATACAAATAACCACACCGACCACCCTTCTCACATCTAGTTACAGGCCTCAAACAATTATATTCATTCTTCACTCTTTCCATATTCATTATACTCGCATTCAATCTACACCCCATCCCTCTTTGTACCTACACGTACAATTTAACAACAATTCATTATCCTTATCGCAATCAACCCCTTATTCAATGTTCCTGTCACATCATCCACCTTAAAACCGCATCTACCAAAACTTATGCAATTATCCTCCGCTTTCATCATCCGCTCCGCACTCGCAACCCATGCAAGTACCTTAAACGTCACCAACACGTTCATCTTTACAAATAACGCGGCCATGGAAAGGGGCAAGGAGCTTCAGAGTTAGAGGGTTAAAACCGTTTACATCATGCACAACTGTGTTTATTAGTTAAATAGAAAACAGCAGAGAACTTGCCAACCTGTCTGCAACTCACTTTAGTTCCATGTGACTGAGCTAAGCCGAGAAGTACAACGTCCGGCCCAGTCTGACAGCCGCCCTTATGTTTTATATCCGGTTAAATCTTCGAATATTCCAAACGGATTTGGTCATTTACGTCACAAAAGCTTCTAGAAGTTTCTACAAAATTTTCTAACGAAAATAAATTAACCAAAGAGGATGTTACTTGACATTAACAAGTAGCTCAAAAGGAATCTGGGGGCTTAACCAGAGGTTAGGCTGCAAAACTGCTGTGTACACAGGCGTGGTATAACTTACCCGAAATTATGCATTATCCCCAGAGAAATAAATTCTCTTAAGTCTTGCTTATAATTTGAAATGATGACAAATTTATTCAATGATATGAAGAATGGCGAGAGACTTTGAAAGACAACCCTCGCTTTGGTTGGCCTCGGGAAGTTGTGAACCAGAGAACAATTCACATATTTCTGTTGAAATGCTAAGTATGGAAGTGGGTATCAGTGTTGGCAGCATTGACAGTATACTCTATGAATATTTAAAGCTACGAAAACTGTGCACATTTCCAAACCAATGAAGAGAAGAATAGGAGAAAGGAAAATACAAGGAAACAGCTTAGTATGTTTTTATCAAATCCTCCTAAATGTTAAACGGACGTTAAACACTAATCAAAAATTTAAAAAAAGAAATCGTTCTAAACGTTTGATAGAAATATGCACAGGTGATGAAAGTTGGTTTTATTACTACACCACCCCATATAAAGCTCAGAACGCGCGTGTGTAAATGAGAATGACCGAAGATCAGTTGCTCTTCGACAAGATTTTCGTTTTCGGAAGCGAATATTCACCGTTTTATTCAGCTATGAAGGACCATAAGTGACTAACCGTATGTCAGAAGGAATGACAACCAATGGAAAGTACTTATATATTTGGGCCCTTACATTTTGAATCCTTTAGCTCAGTGGAGGCGGCGGCGGAGTTCAAAGACAGGAGCTTCAAGGCTGTTACTTTAGCACGACAATGCTTCGCCTCACCGAACAGCTACAAACTAAAGAAAACCGGAAGCCGCCAACGTCTAGCTGCGACCATCCCTATACAGCCCTGACCGTGCACCGTGTGCCTTTTGGTTGTTTCCTCGAGTGCAATCTTTTAAACGAGTGCAGGACCTTATTTAAGCTATAACTTCAGCTCTGTTGAATATCTCAGTCCGTGTCCGTAGTGCTTTTGACAAGTGGTTGCACCGTCTATAACTGTGTGTGGAGAGAGAGATAGAGTACTTTGAAGGAGTGTGAGGATCAATTTTCGAATTGAAAGTGTCCCTAGGGGATACTTGCAAGAATTATTGACTACTCCACGTAACACATATCTTCCCTACCCCATTCATGTCACTTCAAATGAATGTTATGAGGGTTATCGGTGAAGTGACAAGATGGTATCTCCTTAAAGATGACACAATTTGTTAATTATAATAACAATTTTCTTGTATATTTAATAGAACGAGATTTTACAATCACATTATCCACCAAATCGGTATTGCCTGAGGAGGAAATGAAATATCTGATACCTACCATTTACTTAAAATGACTTTCAAATATAAGTAAAACTATTAACACATTTAAAATGTTTTCGATATATTTAAACTAGATCAGTGATAAGTAAATTACAAGAATTGCATAAAGTATCCCTAAATGGAATGCTTTTAGCGCCACGAAGTCACAAAAGACACATTGAAGTATTAAAAACTTTGATGTGGTTTGAAAGATTACCTCTCTCTCTTCGGAGATCAATCTTTTTACCCGCATCATCAGTAAACCGTCTGCTACCGATATTTATAAGTTTTTTGTTTGCTCTATTGAAATCCAAAAGTATCTACTATTATAGTAATGGGCTAAGATGTTTAAGTTTGAATTATCTAGTTTTCGTAAAGGAATATTAGTATTCCGTTTCATTACTTCACAACTAAGATTTTGAGGGTATTTCTCCTTGTTCGCTCTTCGCTCGCTTGCGAGCTTTTAATTGGATGGTTGAAACCTATACGACTACCATGTTACTAAATAAACCGTCACTCCAGTACTGTGAATTTTATATAGGATACATTTATAGCGTTGTTTTTAATGAAAATAGATATATTTTCCATTAATAGCTACCCATGGAGAACAGATTTCAAGGTGCAAAATTATGGTTGGAAAGGGGAAAGAAAGTTGAGAAATGTTATATAAAAAGATTAAAAATAAAAATGGTCCAGATAAAATGCTTTGATTCAGATTTAAACCAGTTACATTAACATTATTTACTCAACACATTAGCAAATAACATAAAGTACCAATATTTAGAATTAACTGGGATTAACCAGTTTGTTACACTGGATTACGCACATTTCTATGCTTTGGAATGTAAGCCGCTGGCACTTTGAACTCTGCATATCCTTTTGTACGGAGAAACTCCGGCCATTATCTACTGAAATCAATGAAGAATAATTTGTAAACACACGGAAAGAGAGTTCAGTGGATGTTCAGGATTGTTCATCGAAATGAAATCAAGTTCTTCACAGTTGTCAACTTCTTCCTCTATTCCTCCTTCTCCTAAATTATGAATCACATCAGGCAAATATTAGCCATGCACTACAAAAAGTTCCAACTCTATTCTTTGTCGTTCAGCAATTGTTAAGCATGCTTGATGGTTGTTGCGTCCTTTGAATCTAGAGTACATACAAAGTTTTATAGTTTTTCTGAAGAAAACTAGTTATGATAGGGAATTGTGATAGGTGAAGTCCGGTAACTTATCGGAACAAACGTTGGCGATTTGGTGCCTTTACAAGAATTGTTTTCAAAGCAACAATGGAATCATCTACCTATTATATTCTCCCTGACTCTCATAAACACAAATGCAATGTATGTCACGTGGTTGAGGTTGTACCTTCAGTTGAAAAGCGGAAGGCATGTAGCATGATTGATCAGTCACCACACGCCTGAGTTTTTCGTATGGCATGCCCTCAGGCCACAACTTTATGCATGAATCGTTGAATGGTTCCATTACTATATAGGCTTTTGTCGTCTCGAGTTGGTACCTCAAAGATCATGGGGTTTTACTCTTTCATCAGACAATGGAAACACCAGAACATTCAACATATATCTTTGCAGCGCATCAGCAGTTTCTCTAACATGTATCTCATTTCATATTTGCCCACCGTCTTTCATAAAGTGGCTTTATGTAATTTTTTCTCTGAGTACTGAGCTTTCCCTGTACCTCTCGGGAAATGATTTGAATTCCGAATTGTGGTATGCAATTCCTGACTACACTAATGTCCTGGTAAGATCTGCAAAGAAGTGACTCCATGACTGCTACTTTTTAGATCCTAAAGTAAAGGCACGTATCTGAACTTCACAATGTTGCAGAATTCAATCTTCTTCACATGCTGCCATCGCGTATCTCCTGACTACGTGTGATACTCCTCATGAATCGCAACATTTACGTCGCAGACAGCAAATCCAACAATTAGACCATCAGTTTCGATGAAATTATCTCTTGAATTCATCTGAAAGTGCATACAGCTTTGCCTTCTAAACTCGAGCTGCATTAACACAAGAGCAACTAGCAACTAGAGAGCCTTATTCATTTAAATGTGCGCGGACCGCACAGAGATCTGTGGTTCTGGCGAAGAATAGCTTTAATTGAAATTTGTGTTTTCGATTGCAGGTTTTGCTACATTAATTTGTAAACTAATCGGGCTATAAATTTATAAATAAACCTTTTTATAGCTCTCGTTCTGCTCTACAAAATAAGTAAACTGTTCAGAAGAGTGAAAATCGTTTGTTTTTCCGCCATCCACCTTAACAAAAGTCGGTCCTGGTGGTATAGTGGTTACCATACTTGCTTCCTAAACCCAAGATCGCGGGTTCAAACCCGGCCAGGATCGATGGATTTTTTTCGGGCGTAAAAATCCTAAGTATGGCTTCCTTCGGAAGGGAAGTAAAGCCGTGGGTCCCGTGTCGTACATTTACGGCACGAAAAAGAACCTCAAGCCTGAAAGAGAGGCCTCTGAGGAAAATTAACCGGCCGTTTCACGCCCTGAGTTGAATGGGACGCTGATGACCTGAGATGTTAAAGAGCGTCCATAAACAAAAAAAAAATAAATAAATAAATAAATAAATAAAATAAAAAATACAAAAACAAAATAAAAAAAGCATTAAATAAAAGGGAAAAACGTTCAAAATAGGTGCTGAAACATGAAATAGGGGTGAAAGTGGGCAAAATAAGTTAATTTCACTAAAAGTTGCAAAAAGTGCAACAAAGTTTGCGCATTTCGCTTTATTTCATGTCATAAAATACAATTCTCAAACCCTAACAGCTATTATTTTTGTAAAGGTGCTGCACAAGTCGTTCCTGATAGTAAATCGCTTTGAAAGTACCTGCTTCTCGATGTCCTCTATTGACTGCATATCATTTCTTTGGAACAGTTATATATTAATGAAATGCACTTGATATTCATGCAGCTCTTTCCTGAAATGACTCCCCCCCTCTCTCTCTCTTTGAGCTTCAAACGCCCACAGAGACTCTTCATTCAAGATACATGATCTTCAGTTTGCTGATAAAATTAAACCGCAGAGAGCGATTATAGAAAGGTCAGCACGGTGCACTTCGATATCGCTGTTTTTACCGCAGATTAAAAGCTTTCTCCGCTATCGTTTCTGCCAGTGAATTGAAACTTTCCATCAGCTAACGACATTTCACGTTATCTGACGTCCTCTTAACTTAAGAAATAGCTTCCTTTCTGTATTTTCTGCAGTGTTATCATTTGCAACGATCAAATTACAACTTCCTGCTTCGTTCTAGGTTTTTATCTTGCTTTCATTTTGTTGATTTGTTTTATTTAGGGAAGCTATTTAACATCTCATGTCATCAGCGCCCCATTCAAATCAGGGCGTGAAACGGCCGATAAATTTTGCTCAGAGGCATCTTCTTTCAGGCTTGAGATTCTTTCACAACTACGACACGGTACCCTTAGCTTTACATCCCTTCCGAAGGAAGTCATACTTAGAATTTTTATACCCCCATAAATTCATCGATCCTGGCCGGAATTGAACACGCGATCTTGGGTCTACTACAATGCGTTTACTTCTAACAGAGGCTTTTAATGTTCAAAAGGACGAGTATAACGAAAAACTCGATTCTTAACCAACTAATTTTTCCTAGAGCAATGGCAACTGTTATGATAATCACATGTCAAGATGCTCAGTGTGAAGTGTTATTTATATATTTATTTATTTATTTACTGCCCCTTTGACTGCATTGTCATTCTCGCAACGTCTGTAAATTGGACGTGAATTCTGTAGATGTTAAGTCTGTAGAGATAAATGATTTGAAATGAATTAATGATGCCGCAAATAAGCTCGGAGTCCTTGGCTCCTTGAAGTTTTCTGGCATTCACCTTCTCAGGAAAGGAAAAATACCCGAAAAAAAAACCTTACCCAGACAGTTTGACCTGACTGGGATTCGAACCCAGGACCTCCCGATTAGTAGTTGTGAACGCTATCACTAAACCCCGGAGAGGAGACGGCCATGTGCAATTTTACCTTTATATTTTACCTTACCTAACCTGATATTCTAAAGGGAGTAATGCGCTATTCCCTTTCAGTGCTGAGCATGTAAAACCGTGTAGGAAATTTGCGTATATTTGGATCCGCTCCCTGCCAATATCTCTGCAACAAGATTAAAACGGAGACGCGGTTCATAAGTCTATGCCTAAGATCGAAATGATGAGTGTTTCAAACCTCGTGTTTTATTTGTGTTTATGTGAAAGTTGTTAGCTTTGAGATATTGCATAATTATTTTAGTATTCATAATAATGAAATCATGTAGTAATTGATCGTTTTACCTTGTATTTAATTTTGATGTATCACCTACGTACATAATGAGTTTACCATAAGTGATTTTGAGGTATCATTTAATTATAAAATGAACAATATAATACTGATTCTAGCCGGTCCTGGTGATAACATACTTGCCTCCTAAGCTCAAGATCGCGGGCTCAATTTTTGGAAAGATTGATCGATTTTTTGGGTGTAAAACTCCTAAGTATGGCTTCCTTCGGGAAGGAAGTAAAGCCGTGGGTCCCGTGTCGTACATTTACGGCACGATAAAGAACCTCAAGCCTGAAAGAAGAGGTCTCTGAGCAAAATTTGTCGGCCGTTTCACGTTCTGATTTGAATGGAACGCTGATGACCTGAGATGTTAAAGAGCGCCCGTAAAAATCTACAACAACAATACGTATTGTTGAATTATACCGCATTTTATATTGGAACCATGTTCCAATGTGTTCCATTTTCCTGTTTTTTCTTGTACACAAATTAATTTAACTTTCGAGATCTGTTGCTGAGGTTGGATTTTATAAGGTGAAAAGTATTGAACATTTATATCAGTTTGTAACAAATAACCTATGCTCGACACAAGACTTCTTTGGATAAATAAAAAATATTCATTTTCTAGTAGCATGTTTATCTAAATTCTCTATGATAAAATCAACCAGTTCTCCAATAGTATCATTAGAAGACAATTGTTTTATAAAACTATGTTGATATTTCTTCAGAATGTTGTGTTTTGATAGAAAAAAGATAAATTAAATTAAAGAACTTTAGACATTGAAGACATTTGATGTTTTGTTTACCTTGAAGCGATATAGTACGTCCATTTTAATTTATAATATCATCGTAAAAAAGTTGTGTTTTTTTTAATCTACAGTAAGAATTTATTGCGAGACGAGGAATATGATTAGAGGCATTCCCCTCCAATGCCTATACACCTTTGCTATCATTCCGGCATTTTCCGTATTTGCATATTAAACCATTCTTTGGAGAACTCAGCACCAAAACAACACATAACAAAATCCGAAAAACCTGCCCATCGGAAATCCTCTGGTTAATTAAACAACTCCCGAACAAGAAAGCTCCAGGACCTGACAGAATACCGAATTGTGCTCAAGCATCTCACCACTCGCTCCATTCAAGTCCTAACTGACACATACAACTTCGTTCTGACAACAGGCATCTTTCCCAGTTCCCTAAGAAAAATAAAACTACAAACAATCCCAACAACTACCGCCCGATAAGGCTCATAAACTCTCTTGCTAAATTTTTAGAAAAAATAATTCTCAAAAGGTTAACTGCTCATCTGCACAAAAAAACGACATATTAATTCCTGAACAATTTGGCTTCAGAGCGGCCACTCAACAACGCTACAATTTCTGCGCGCCACAGAACACATCACCGACGATTTTAATTTTCGAAAATCCACTGGTACGGCACTTTTAGATATTGAACGCGCCGATCTACTAGTAAAACTAGCACAGTATAGATTCACTCTCACCATGGTTAAGCTCATTGCCAACTACCTCACAAATCGACACTTCTACTCGGTAGTTAATATCAGACCAATCTGTGCAGGGGTCCCCCAGGGCAGCGTCTTGGGGCCTACATTGTTCAACATATACATCAATGATATACCAAAAATACCAGACACTGTAGGCGGAGGATACCGCGCTCATGGTACAGTCAGGCAACGCTCAATTTATACACAGACGACTACAGCTAGCACTCTCTACCCTGGAGCACTAGCTCACCAAATGGCGCGTTGCAGTTAATATAAAAAAAATGCCAAGCCATATTATTCACGAAACGAAATCTCCACCACACAGCACTCCAACTGCCGCAATTACTACTCACATCCAAGCCGGTTCAGTGGCTCATACTGTTACATACTTAGGCCTAAAAATGGATTCAGGCCTCACATCCCGAAAAGCACGCGCACAGTTGAGTAATCTGTACCCTCTTATGAACTATAGCAGCTCCCTACAACTACACACTGAACTTACACTATACATAACACACATCCGCCCAATACTCACCTATGCTTGGGGTTATGCAGCGCCCACGCACATCCGGAAACTGCAGTTCCTTCAAAACAAAGTTCTGCCCATTGCGCAATAGTCCCAAAAATCACTCCGTCAGATGTAGTACACAATGATCTTAAAATACACACCCTTGAAGAATTCTGCAAAAAAAAAAAAAAAAAAAAAAAAAACCACATGACCTTTACTCAACACTAAATAAAAGCCACAACCCCCTTATACCAGCCTTAGGTAACTATCAACCACCTACAACACACACAAACGACCACTGGCATTATTCCACCGCACACTAAATCATGACAACACAGCTGCTGAAGCACAAGCACACCTTGATGGCGTCTTATTTCCACATATGATCTAATACTGTCAGTCACAATAATCTCTTCCAACTGAACTTCCCAAAAGCACTAAGCAAAACTAATCAATAAATGTAACTTTCTTAGTTACAGGTCCAATAGGAGCACTGCTGATATAAATGATTACATTAATTGCACTGTACCAACAACACCACTATCTCTACCACATTGTAAGTCCCGCCAAGTTCCCCTATCGTTGCATTCTTCAAACTCATCCTCATATTTGTATCTAACAACATCAATCCAAACACCTAACCTGTCATTAAGCCCTCCCCATCATTCTATCATTTAACCAAACTCATCATCGTATACCCCACACAACACCTCATTACCCTCCCTCATTCTACCTGTAGCAAAGTAACAAATACTAACGCTTTACCTAACCCTCACCTACATCCAGTAGCTACTACCCCCAGGAGCGTCATGGTCACAACCAGGGAATCATGATGACGCGCTCGCATACAATGGTAAACTAATCATTACTAACCGGGGTGCTCAAGCGGAACCCGACCCATCACCTGCACTTAGCCATACAATTTCCTGCATGTGCCCTCATTAACAAGCACCCCTCTGCATGCTTAGTCACTAGCTACATGGGGAGGCGATGTAGCTTCTGCGGATGATCGCCACCGGGGGTGGCGGGTGTGGGGCCGCCCCTTTAAAAAGGGGGGGTATCCCAGCGCCATTGGTGGACAACTGTTTGAAACCTGTTCACGACAATACACTCAGAGATCCACGCTGTACAGTTCCACCAACCTTACGCTTGTTTCTGCGCAAAAGTGAAGGAATGCGGCACCCATTGCGCATACATCTTTCTCATCTTCATGTCCCCATGGATGATGGTGTGAAGGGTTCCCCGTTATAGACCTGCAGCATTCTGTAGTTCATTTAAAGTGATTCACCTTTCTCCATTATCAAATCAGACACTAGTTGGATGTTGATGCTGGACGCCCAAAGATTTTGCGTTCTGCAGTCTCTGAACTGCAATATCCAATGAAACACCGATCGTGACTTGGTGCTGCTCGTGTGAATGTTACTCCTTCCATCCACAAAAACCACACTTTTCACCGTTGCCCATGATTGTCTGCTTCTATGTCGTGTGTTCGTTGTCCACGAGCTCAATAGCACACCGCAGCAATTGACTCAGCGCTGGTCAACATAATTTTTGGCAATAGGCGGTCTATCTTGACGCATAAATCCGCGCACATTTCAAACTGCCACTTTTCCATAATTATGGGGGAGTGTCAAATACTTTTTGAACGCCCCAATTAGCTCGATTTCGCACCATGCAGCTATTGAGATTCATGAATCATCTATAAGAACACTATGTAATTACGATTATAATAAATAATTTTCATACATGTTTTCCAATGTTACGTCATCAAACACTAGGTATGGATATTTTTGCGGGTGTTGTTTCCTATTCACTTTGACTTGTAGTTTCTTTTTTTGCTGGAGATGACATTTCAGAACTGTTCATACTCAAGTCCAGTTTTCTCTACACTGTCACAATCGCAATTTTCTGCCAGCATTTCTATTAACTCCCCATAGTATTTCAGAGTTATTGTATCTGTAGTGGAAGGTAAAGTGCTTATTCTCCACTCCAATTGCATTTTCACATTCAGGTGTACAATCTCGATGTAGTTTATCCTTCAGCAGAATAACAAATGTTCATAAGTGAATTGATTTCAACCCAATCATGTCTCCCACCCTACCGGATACAACAAAAGTGCAGGGTTTCAACTTGATAGCAAGAAAGTATTTTAACCTGGGTTTAAAAACCCCTTAATCCTGTTGAAAGTTTCTAGATTCTATTGTATTGTTCACAAATGCTTGTACAATACCCCAATAATTATACTTATAGTAATGTTTATTTGTAGAATGTAGGCTTTCACGACCAGTGTCAATTATGTGAACTGAATCTTCCGTGCTGCTAAGGCCGTGGTTCAATGGGATTCTTCTTCTTCATCTTCCCAGAAGTTTTGTCCACGAATGCGTGGGTGTGCTTGACGTAATCTGTTTGGAGACGAGCAGTGAGTTTCCAAGAAGACCATGTCGAGCACTGATGATGTCCACCGCAGTCTGGGAAGATGAAAGAGAAGAATGCCTTTACTAGGTCCACATAATTTCGTTTATTGACGTGAATGTGTTCTGAGTTGACACAAAGATATAATACGTTAAAGGTTATTGGAAAACAGACTATATGAAAATTGTAATTAGCAATAACACTTGAGTGTAAATTCCCTACCTTAATATAATATGCCGAATCCCGTTGTTATAACTGGTTTGTGTTTAACTACAAAACTAACACACTTTTCCCAGTGCAAGTAATCTACCTTAGAAGTTAGTATTTTTAGATGATTTTAACTTGTGCACTTTATTTTGAACAGCAAGGTTAAAACAAGTATTAGATCTAGAAAATTGCCTATACCATATTTCAAAAGATTAGCTCTGAATCTATCATGAATCACTTACTTTTCCAATCCCTAGGACATTACACGGTTCGGTAGACTTATATTGAAATTGTTTATTAACAGTGCTTAAGCTAAATTAAAGTTTAAAAACAAAAGGTAAACTTTGTGGCGGGAGATCTAGATTCCACTCTTGCACATATAGTAAACTGCAATTATTAGATATTACAATTTAATCGTTTATTAATGTGTCTTGTAATGTATATAATTTTATGAAGTGCATAAGGTGCAAAGATATGATATGTACATATGGTTTGTGACAAAGACAAGAATGCCATATAAAACGCTGTATCTTAGTCGCGACTGTACGCAGCCATTCGTAAGGTCGACTTTGTATAGCACGGAACCTTCTCTATTCTAGCCTCTGTTAACCTTGAAGCATGTAGGTTCGCTTTCGCCCTTGAGAAAGCGACCCTTAAAAAGAGAAATCTCAAATGTAGCGTGTTAGAAACAAAGGGAAGAAAGGATTGTTGATTTGTTTTATTTACGGACGCTCCTTAACATTTCAGGTCGTCAGCGTCCCATTCAATTCAGGGCGTGAAACGGCCGTCAAATTTTTCAGTAACTAGGGAGACGAGTTTTCGATTCCCGTTTGAAAAATTTTCTAGCAGTCAAATGTTAAGCCAATCAGAGAATAGGATTTAGGACGCGTCTAGAATATTCTAATTCTAGCATAATGACGCGAAAGGAAAACATAAATAGCCCAATTTGGAAACTGTCGAGAGGAGTTTGGCCGTTGTAGTTGGTCAGGACAGTTTTAATAGACGCAATTGGTAGGGGCAGTTTGAACAGTCATCAAATAATTTGTTTGGTTATCAAGATTTTAGTGTGTGACCGATAAAAGAAAATAGCGGGAATACTTTTGATTCAACTCCTTGCCAGTGGTCCAGATGTGTCGTGAATTACAAGTGAACTTTAAAATAAACGCTATGAACTGTTCAACCAACTTTATTATTTGACAACGTCCCATCCATAGTCCTTTCCTTCTCTGTCGATTAAATCCAAGAAAGCTCGATATTCAACCCTGAGGAAAACGCCACCTCCGTCAGAGGCCAGATATGGTGTTCAGGTCATCAGCATAGCCGAGGCATCTACGGGAATTCATGACTCGTCAGCGGGAAATAATCGAAGCAACAGTCAGAGACAAACAAGGGGCTGACCTATCTGAAATCGGCCCGCTTAATTAACACATCTCCAAAAACCAATAGTAAATCAACTAATTCCCTCTTGATATAACTGATTAATTTCGCCTATTAATTAATCATATCTGATCAAAATAATTCCACAAAAATCCCAAAATTTCCGCAAATTGGCACCCAATGTGGGGCTCATACAATTTCACTTCCACCAGCTTATAACCGCCGCAACTTTATCGGCTGAATCGTTAAGCATCTAGTTTTATTCTGTTTCTGACATTATAAACATTTGTTGTTTTAATTATGTCCATTAATGAATCCAGTTAATATCGTGCTGTGAAACTTGCATAATTTCCAAAAAATTAATCGTTTTTGTCGTACCATGAAGTAATTTATAAGTGCGTGTCTTTTTGAAGTTCTGGCAAAACAAATATAAATTTCAGAAAGCATGAATTCTAAATGTCTAGGAAGGGTTTCTGCCATGGCATAAAATTATCCAATTGCGCCGAATGATAAATGCTTTTTAAAAAACGATGGGGTTTTCAACTTATAAAAAAACAGTTTGTTATAAGCCATTATTTATAGCAATCATAAAAATAATATTTTCGGTTCCTATTCCCCTACATTTTACTAATTCAAGGTTTTGTATCTAGTAGTAGCAGATTTCAGATGCTCGACATGACATTTAGTGCCTGCAGACAACTCAAATAAACCCATGAAGATGGAAGACATTTAATTCTAAATAATAATAATATTGAATTTAGATTTAAAAAATCACTAAATTAAAAATATATTTAATAACGTAAAGCTCCATTTTACTAACAAAAACCCTCCAGAATTCGCTCTTGATTTGTGAGCCTATATTTTCCCCCTCCAGAAAAACCTCCAGAGTCAGACGGAAATCTCTAATTTTGACAACTCTGCAAAGGTATCGATACTGCTCTAAAGCAGCAATGTGACTTTTCCTGTGAGTGCGTGGTACTCTTCGTTTATTACATTTATTTTATGCTTCTCAGTTAATTTTATTTACTTCTACATACTTGGCAAATGTTTATTTCTCTTCTGTTAATTTAAACTCCTTCATTTTATACAAAATGCGGGTGGTTCTTTAGGTGAAACTAGTGAAGTCATACTTCACATGTTTTCAACTAGATACAATGGAACATAATTTTGATTTATATTTTAACCTTTTTATTTTAAAATATTCTAATATTCATATAGAAACTTTTTATTATTATTATTATTATTATTATTATTATTATTATTATTGTTGTTGTTGTTGTTGTTGTTATTACTAGTGGAGAGCAAAAGTTGTTAGTCTGAAGAAGTTGTCGCGACAGAACAGAGAAAGATGAAACATTTCTTTGTCAAAGAAGCGAGCGTAAGGTTTCTTTTCTTTCTAGACGTAAAGTCGCTTGTCCAAGTGCAAGAATGGTGCAGTTCTGATGTTTACGCCTGGTTGCCGTGACAACCAAATAAATCTTGATCTGTATGCGTGTTGCTCCTTCCTTCGTAGCTATCATTCTGAATTTTTTAAAGGGAGAAAGGCCCCTTGTAGAGACTATTCACTAGTCCACTCACACTCTTAAAAACGTTTGCAAGCATTGCAAACCATTCCTCTCCTTGGGTACTGGGATATTTTTCGTCCTCTTAACATCATTTTTGTTCACTTCCGTTCAATGTATGAAAACAATTTGAATAGATTGGTTACTGGTGCGTTTATTAAAGCTAGCTGCTGTGAGTTATGTGAAATTAAAGTACCATAAATAACTTATTTTTTTAAAAAACGCATGGTTTGCAATGAATCCGCAAATTATGTAGTGTGTAATGTGCTAAATAGTGTACCGTAATATAAGAGTTAAAAGCACGTTTTACGCTTCCGAGGTTTACAGATGGTTGCATTTCACGCGAGAATCGTAATGAGCCTTTCATCAAGTATGTTACATGCAATATTTATACCACTATATCGTAATGTAACTTATATTTAATTTATTTTAATTTAGAAAGTTAAAAATAAGGAAAACTAGAAATATAGAATCGATTAATGTTTCTTCATATGTTTGTATAGTTACGCGTTAGTGTATTGTTACTTATTGTTGATATTATTGAAACTTTTAGTAGCTCGATGACATGAAGGTTAATTGAAAATTATAAGAATTTGACGAAAGTGATCAAGATTTTAAAGGAACTGCACCCGACGGCAGTAACTGGTATAAAGAATTATTTGCTGCCTGAGAAATCTAAAATACGGTATTAGAGAGAACGTGATTTATTCACAGTTTGGTGCAAAAAGAAAAACGTCAGGACAATTAGTGAGAATGTGAGGTTGGCGTATTTTCTGGAGAGATCGAAGGTAATTAAATCTTCAATATTGTGGTCTATTTAATCCATGTTATGTCTGAGTCTAGTGTTGATATATCAAAGTTTGGAAGTTCGGTCGCCTTCTTGAAAAGAGAATATGTTAAAATGCGTAGCAAAAAATACATTGGTGTAATGATGGGCTTTGCTGGCGCTTGTCGCGGGTATGAACTTGAGAAGATGGATCTTGGCGATAACTCACCGTATCAAAACACACCAGCTGAGATGATTCTGTTGTGGATGAAAAGGAAAAGTGGGTGAGCATTTGCAGAGAGTTTGTCTCTTTTTTTTGTTTTTTTTTTGTTTTATTTATTTATTTATGGACACTCTTTAACATCTCAGGTCATCAGCGTCCCATTCAATTCAGGGCGTGAAACGGCCGACAAATTTTGCTCAGAGGCCTCTCAAATGAGTTTGTCTCTCTGCATCAGAAACATGTTGGGCACAATTGTTTATTTTTGAATTACAGACAGGAAAGTGTACAACGCAGACAATTTGCTTTAATACGATAGGGTTGTTTGAAAAGAAAGTTGCGTATTTTTGAAACTAGGCAACTCCTCTAGCTATACAGGACATTGTATTCGGAGGATTTCACATTATTTGTGGATGCTGGAGGAAGGGTACTGAAATTAAAGAAACGCTGTGGTTGATGTTAATCGGCAGTTGCAGGGGAAGGAATATGTGGACAACTCCTTGAATAGTAAGGTCGAAATCTGCGCTAGAATCACTGGAAAGGATGAGTCACTTGATGAAGAAAGCAATAATAATGAAACTGTCGCAGTAGTGAGGGGGATGTCAGGAATTGTGCACATCCAGTTACGAAGAATGTCATTGTTGTATTGTTGTATTGTCATTGTTGTATTGTTAATAAAGTGCCTCGTATAATTCATATGAATAGTAAATAATTTGATTGCTTGATTAATATCGTAAATTTGTTCTATTAAAATATGTGATATAGCAAATCTGCTACTTTCAGTTGTAATTTATAAAATAGTAGTGCAAAGTTACTTCGCAGCGCTAATGTTCAATTGTTTTATTCCAGTACCGCTAGTCTGCTACTTTCAGTTCTAAAATTAGGTTGGCGTTGGTTATATTACGATACGGCAATATAAAACAGTATTTTTACGGTGAACTGAACTATAGTAAAACTGCTTTAAACTTTTACTAGAGAGGTATAGAGAGCTGTCTTCCGCACTATTTCAACTTCGCTGTACTCCAGTGCAATTTTTGCTGTTAGTAAAGGACAGTAACGTCACCACTCAAAACGCCTTACCTTCCATTCACCTTGCCATGTCATTGAGCGACTATGAATGTTTTATATTAATTCGTGCTATGTTTCAAATCACATTATGCAAAATCAATTTAAACATATCCCATTGCTTAATTCCAATGCAGTAAAAGTGGAAACAAGTTCCTGTTGTGATCTGGTGGTAGTGTTTGCAACTATAATCGGAGCTTCTGGGTTCCAATCCCGCTTAGGTGAAGATGCCTGGGTAGGGTTTCTTAGGAGTATTTTTTCCTTGCCCTGAGAAGATGAATGCCAGATAGTTTTAAGGCCCCAAGGACTCTGAGTTCATTTGGCCCATCATTATTTCATTTCATCCCTACAGACTTACACTACAAGCTAAAGTGCTTCATGTAGTTTTACGAGAACGGCAATGGCATTTCTGATACCACCTTGCCATGATTACGAGCCAATTCATGAAGGTGGAGTGGACAAAGTCGGGATGTTAGGGGTTATCTTGTCTTCCCAGTTTCCTTTCTTCAATAAGTTTATTTTTTCTCCCTTCCTCTTCACCTCACTCGTACAATTATTTATTTATTTTTTCAAAAATCTTATCGTTGGATTAGGTGGGTTTGCTAGGGATGGAGAAGCACATTTCCGTATTTCAGCCTTATCGACGGCTGGCCGTTTGTACCAATGTCTACAGTGAGTTTAGCTTCAGTAAGAAGGGATAGACCTGGACAGCATTGTATCATTCCGAAATCGATGAAGCTCCGCCCGAATTTTTTAATAGTGTTTAACGCCCGTTTTTATTACTGAGACATTACAGGCGGTGGACACTGATGATATATGAAATGAAATGATAAATTGGGAAAATATTTTTTTAAGGAAGGAAATGTTAAGGGTGCCTCCCTGGCATTTACCAGTTATGACTGAGGAAAACCTGGGAAAAAAACCCTATCGTGGAGCATATGGTCCTGGCGTGAATCGAACCCCAAACTGCTGGCTCACGAGTCAGCGTCTAAACGATCTCTGCCACCCGTGGAGGTGTCCCGCCGAAGGAGTTGCCACTTTCATACTAGATGTCGGGGCGGGAACCGCCTCCGATGCTTTTGACCCTGTAACAAAACGAATGGAATGAAATGATATGAAATCAAATGGGAGAACGGAAAATTCATGGAAACGAAAAATCTTTTCCAGCACTCGCCTAAGCTTTAAAAAAGAAGAAGAAGAAGAAGAAACAAAAAAAAAAAATAAAAATAAAATAAAAAGAAAGAAGCGGCCTGCAGGGATTTTAATCCGGCACCTCCCAAATGTAATTCCCAAGCGTTACCACCTGAGCCACTGCACTCGGAATTTTCTGGTTGGTGGCCATATGTGCATTCTTATGCTTGTCAAGGCTTCATGGATGAACGCTGTCACATCAGCAACATGAGGCCTGGAGAAGGAAGAACGTTGACCTGGACTCGCCAGGTTGCGGAATAAAGCTGCTGTTCGATTGTTCCGTAATATCCTCCATAGGGGTGTCAAATAGAGAAAAATGTCTAGGCGGTCCTGTTGGGAACATGTGACCTCTAAAGTTGTAACATTCATTTTCGCATCACTTCATTCCAAATACCGAACTGCGGTATTTTCATGTGCTTTGTCAAGGTCATCGACGCACAAGTTACAAATAGGATGCAATCCGTGTTTCATATACACAAAGATACTTTCTTGTAGCCTTTTCTGTAATATGTGCTGCCGCTTGGACTCGAAGTATTAGTATCTAGGTCAGACCTAGATGATGTATTTCCGCAAAGTTCACGATATACTGGGGTTTCCTTGTAAATCCTGTTGCACTCACGGTGCAAGGGAAAGTCTGGTATGCGCAGCGAACCGATTCCTGGCAGCCAGTCACGTCACATGTTAAATATATCGCACAGTACACACTGTTGCAACTTCTTTCAGGGTCCCAACTCAGCTACCTTCGAAATGCATGCTATCATTATAGGTCTGATTAATCAGATCGGACTGTCAGTGTTTCTCCTTTAGCACATGAGTCATGCTTAAATATTTTATTATTGCGAGAATTCCAGACCTACTGTTCATGTATGCTCTTATACTGTTCTTTCCCCTGATTTTTTTTATTTACTATTGAGGCACCACAGGCGGCGGACACTGGTGATACATGAGATGAAATGATATATTGGGAAAGGATTTATTTTATTTTTGGAGGGAAACGTTCCAGACCTACGTTTAGGTACCTCCCCTGCATTTGCCATTTATGAGGAAAATTTGGAAAAAGCTCAAGTCAGAGAAGATGGTCCTGGCGGCATTCGAACCCCAGACCTCCCGCTCACGAGTCCGCGCCTTAACGACCTCGACCACCCGTGGCGGTCCCCATTACCATGAGTCTGTGATCCATACATCCATCGAGGACCCAGCTATCGATGTAATTGTATGCAACAAACGTGATACACAAAGAATTGGTTTTAAGATAAATGTTATCCTTCCATACGCTCTTTATTAGAATTAAATGTATAAAATGTTATTTTTTGTGAAAATAATGGAAATTTCTTCTGCAACATGAAGTGTACTTCAAATTACAGATAGCTCGCTTACTGTTAATTTGGTGCCCTTTCGCGTTTGTGAGGATTTGAAACATTCAATACACAAGGATACTTGTAAATGTTGAATAATTTAATAGAAAGACCAATGTGAAAATGGACAGTTTTTAAACGACCTAGGTAAAGTTGCTAATACCTCCGAATTAGATAATTTTTACGTTAAATAGTAAATGCAATAAAAGTTAGGTAAACAATTTGATTCTGCACGGCAACAAATTAAAATTATCTAACCGAAATAACTCCTATTGGTTCATGAATTAAAATGTCAGTAAAATTCTGTTTGTTGCTTTGCTTTCATGTTCATTTTCTTGTTCACTTGTTTTGCTATCATGTTTGCCTATATTTGCTGCCTCCTAAATGCTCTGTTTATTTTCTCCCTTTACTTCTGTACTTCCTTGCTTGCCTTACTTATTTTGCTTACAGTTTACAAGCCTTGCTTTCTTTCTTTAGAAGTTAAACCTGCCAAAGTTCGCGAACTGCTACCTCAGCCATCAGTGGCGATGTTTTCATCGAGCAGGCTCGGAAATGTCAAACTCAGCACTGACGAATGTGCTGCTACTGATGAGGCACATTCAGTAAGTCAACTAATAAATTAATGCCAAAATCAAGAATTAACTGTTGCAGATGCAGTGGAACGTGGATAGCTTTATTCACCTGTTGACTATAAACAGCATTTGCCACATGTATAGTTAAAAGGAGAAAGCAGTCGCTGAACATCCTGCGTGCAAGGAGTTGAAACTAAACGAGAAGCAACATAAACATATGGAATAGTTCATGTTAGTAAACTTTGGCCACTCTGGGGTTATCAGGTATAAATAATCTCGAGAAAAATGTGCAAAATTTAAAGAGCTTATGTAAAAGAAGTACCAACTTATCAACACATATTCCAGCTGTTGCCTCTCGGAAACATAAGAAGTTGCCAGAAGAATGTTTACATCAACTTGAAATACTTTTTTTTTTTTTTTTTTTTTTCTAATTGGTTCTTTGTAAGGTCGGCTCAACTTAAAACGATTCAAGGAATTGCTTCAGATATACAACACCTTAAGTTGTAAGACCATACCAATGATGAATTGAATGAATATTATTTCTACATATTACAGTTGCAGTTTTACAATATTTCCTTACTCCTTAAGGAGCATATACAACTAACAGCCTGGTTATTGTGTACATCGCTCTAACTACACAAGTTATCAAGTGAATTCTAGAAATGTTTCCCTAAAGGTCATCATATTCCCTCATTGTTACCTTAATCACTTTCCTGCACCACATTCCTCTTTCTTTCCTTACATAATTTCCAAACCGATTCAAAAATTGTTTTCTTCTATTCCCAAAAACCTTAATATCAGAATTTTTGCCTGCAGATTATCCCATTTCTTATTCCACATTTCTTCTCTCTATCCTTGGTTTCTGTACATTCTGTATACAGTGCAAGTTCTTGTCTACCTTACCACATAATTCTTTGTCAACTTTTAGACCACCTGGCATCATTGTTCCTACTTTTGCCCATGCCCATAACCTTCCTGCCCATTTTGTGTCGGTCCTTGTGGTATAGTGGTAACTATACTTTCCTCCTAAACCCAAGATCGCGGTTCGATCCCGGCCAGGACCGATGTATTTTTAAATTGTAATTATATATAAATGTTACTATAAAATAAAAAATCTGTAATACTACATTCCCTGCACCTGAACGTATATTTCAGAACTTTAATTCTTTATTTGAAAAAAATACATGTTTACATTTATTACAGTATTTTTGTTCAGATTTGTGTAAATTTAATAATAACTAAAATTAAAAAGCGATTAAATAATAGTAATTATTATAATAAAAATAGATAAAAAATAGAAGGAGAACAAAAGAATATCTACTTTAACATATACAATAAAAGTGCTACTGTAAAAAAGAAGATGTGACTATTTCTTTAATTATTGCAAATAAGTGAAAACACACATAAATTTTAAACAAATATATTTATAGATGGCTGTATAAACATCTTTATAAAATAACGATTTTATGCTAAAATACACAAGACAATGAATGTTTAAAGTATGATACAAATAGCTAAGTCGTAAGTTTCTTTTTATTATTAATATACAAAGAAAATTAAGTCTTTACGCTAAGTAAATTACTAGGAAATTATGTGCAATTTACATAAAATAACAAGTGAGTAAATATACTTGCAGGCAGGCAGGCAGAGACTGGAGAGTAGTGCCCTAAAGTAGCGTTTGAAAAGTTACCTCTTTGTAATAAATACAAATTTTATCATAATTATCATCACACTACCGCATTGCTAATGATGTATTAATGTAGTGTCTTGTTAATATTATCTATCATTTAAAAACATTGTATTAACACTGTTCAAAAGATAACAAAGTTATAAAAACAATTCGCAACTTTCAAATTAAATTAAAACTGGAAGAGCTTGAACCATCAAGGCTAGAGCTCAAAAGTCATATACGTAACAGAGAAAAGAGAAAAGCAAAGCTTCAATGTAGTAACGTATGCGAGGTCAATCTAAAAATTTTCAGGCCTAACAGTGAAGGAACAAGTTATATCGTCTTTCCCAACATATTCTCCCATTAGGTGTGTACTTTTGTCCCAACGATTCTCCATTGCATTATCTCGTCTATAGAAGGTCTTCAAAATGTTCCTCTTGAATACTCTGCTGCGATTTTATGAGAAAGGCTGACCAACTAGGAAAAGGTTGAGCTTTGGGAACAGTCAAGAGAGAGCCAAATACTCCAACAATTCTTATTTCAAATCTCTTGGTTCTCTCATTGCTAGGGAGCAGGTATATTCTCTTCATGAAAAATTATTTTTCCTTCTGCAAATGCGCCTTTTCCCACTTTTTTTTATTCAATCTAGGAGGTTTAAAATACTTGAATACTCTTTGGAAAATAATCAATTAGTAACTTTTTTAAAGTACCAAAATGCTATACCTTAACGTTTTTTCTGCAGATGGACTGGACTTTTATCTTCTTTGCCGCTGAAAGTCCACTATTTGATTCCAACCCCACAGTCGTTGCTGTTAAAACACTCCAAACACTATTGAGACATTTCATACAACCTGCAAGTGCGTCACCAAATTGCACAAAGTTTTTTCATATGCAATTCTTTATGTAAAACAGCGATTCCCAACCTTTTTACATTCACGGCACACTTGGGTGGGAGATTAGAAATTAAGGGCGCCCCAATTAAAATTGTGTTAAATTACTTTAAATTTTAACTTTCTTTGTTACATATAAATATTTTTATTTATAATGTGTTAAATTACGTTCAAATAAACACTCCATAACAAACATAAGAATACAATTCCTTTTTAATAGTAATCAAACATACAATTTGTGCCCTGCCATTGGACAAAGTATACTATACAAATATTTAATATACACTGACTATGAATTATTAAACTAAACAAATACAATATCAAAAGTAGAGGATTATAATGTAATTGTAAATTATTATTAAAACAAGTTTTGTCTTATTAATGTAATATCTGTGCTTGATGACGAGAACGCAAATGTTTCATATCAGGCCTAGCAGTTGACAAGGCTAAGTAGTCAATTTATTGTTTTGGATTTGATTGTCTTTGTTGTGAATTCGCATGGTGTGAGTGATTTCATTGTTGCCGTGTTTTCAACGTATTGAAGTTCTTTGTATAATTGTACAATATAGTTTTAAATGTGATCAATATGCCAAGATGTTCTGTTCTAGTAACCCTAATCTTGATGTAAGATATTCCTATTTTGCCAAACAGGAAATTACATAAACTAAAACTGTTAAATACATGAGACCGTGTCTTCTTATTAATCCATGGGTTGGACACCTGAGATGAAACTTAATGCAATTAATGATTCGTCTTCCTTCTTCTTCATCAACAATAGCAGTAATTAATAAACCGTAAGTAATTCTTACTATATTTTTGTTTATTCCTAAAATATTTCGCGGCACCCCTGGCTGATCTCGGCTTAACTCCGGTTGGTGATTCCTAATGGAAAATATAACTTATGTCCCATACCCTTAACAATTTCACGTCCGTCATTAATACAATATCATGTATTTGTTCAATAACTTCTACTACTGTTGCACCTTTTGGATGTCCTCAAGTGAACCATGTTTAAATTTAGCACCCCCATTTTTAATCGGTGGAAATGAAAGAAATATGTCCCCATAAACGTCTATAAATTTGTTGTCGTTAAATTTCTATTTACAAAGAACTTGGTCACTGAAAGATTTGATTAATTTTATAAAACTTCCACAAGTATGCTTTAGAAAGTTGTATTAAATAAATTATTTGAAACAATTACTTAATATATCAAATTAATGCTTAAGACAGACGTGTAAAATGCATGGCCACCAATGTTCGAGGCCGAAAGCTTTTCAGACCGCCTTAGTACCGCCGAGGTCGTTAAGGCGCGGATTCGTGAGCGGGAGGTCTGGGGTTCGAATCCCACCAGGACCGTCCTCCCTGACTGGTTTTTTTTTTTTTTTGGGTATTCCTGTCTTCATAACTGGCAAATGCCGGGGAGGTACCCTAAACTTAGGCCTGGAACATTTCCTTCCTTAGAAAAAAATTAATCCTTTCCTAATTTATCATTTCATCTCATGTATCACCAGTGTTCACCGCCTGTGGGGCCTCAGTAGTAAAAACGGGCGTTTAACAACATTAAAAAAAAAAATCGTCCTAGTAATGCGCCTGGGTGGATGCTTAGCTGTAAAGTTAAATGTGATTTGTTTGTTTGTTTGTTTTTTCACTATTATAGGGATAAATGATCCCTCGTGGATCGTTAACCATAAATATTTTCGTGACAAAATGAAAAAGCACAAAATGTGGTAAACCGCTTATAAACAGCGGGATTGAATTTGCTGTGTTAGGAAAAGTGCTAGCCATTCTAAAATTTATTTAACTAACTGGGGGTGGGCTATGGACGTAGCTGCAACACTATTTATTTTTATTTTATTTATTTTATAATATTATGCCCGTTTTTACTACTGAGGCATCACAGGCGGTGAACGCCGGTGATACATGAAATGAAATGAAACAATGGGAAAGGATTTTTTTAAGGAAGGAAGCGTTCCAGGCCTAAGTTTAGGGTACCGTCCCGGCATTTGCCATTTATGACAGGAAAATCTGAAGGAAAAAAACCTTAGTCACAGTGGATGGCCCCCTAGGATTCGAACCCCAGATCTCCCGCTCATGAGTCTCCGCCTTAACGAGCTCGGCCGCCCGCGGCGGTTACAAAACTAATCTGATGAAAACTTACCCTTCATAGTTCAATACGGAATCAAATTAAGTAAATTTATTCATTGAAAACACAAACAATATTTTGAATTATATTTATAGCCAAAGGTTTATTTAAAGTCAAGATGGACGCCGATTAAAATGACCATCCTGAAATGAAGGCACTTCCTCTCTTCCGTTACAGAGTGCTAGTTGACGTTAGCCTCTGAACAAAACAGCAAACTGCTTTGCTGCTGCTAGCCGCTCTTATTCCAATTCACAACTTATTCATATACACACACTAACCTCGGGCAAATCCTAGAAGTGGCGAACTGCTGCAATTCCAATTCGCAAGTAATTCACTTGTAATTGTGGCAAATCTCCTTTAACTCCTGCAGGGGGGAAAAAAAAAGAAAAGAAAGAAAAAAAAAGAAAAAGATAAAGAAAAAAAAGAAAGAAAGAAAGAAAGAAGAAAAAGAAAAAGAAAAAAAAGAAAGAAAAAGAAAGAAAGAAAGAAAGAAGAAAAAGAAAAAGAAAAAAAAGCATCAGTTGGTACTACTTGAACCCGCTAAGAAACGTTACAAGTGAAGCACAGCATTTTAACCATTTACTCTACTGCGTCGGTGATAATAAAGCGCTATTATCTACCTAATCTGTATAGCTGTCCGTTGAACAGTTTGGCTCTCTCCGCTGTCGCTCGGGTCTGGCCAGCCGCTAGGAAAGATTCCTTATGCTCCAGCAGCAGCAAGGTCTTTCTTCCTAGCAGTGCAGCACAGCATTTGATCCACCTTGTAACGTCCAGTTCTGAAACCTATGTTGTGCATACGCAAACCCTAATTTTCTTTACGTAATCTTTCCAACTGTCACTTCTACTTCTTAACGAGCTTCGTGCTACACACATTTCCCCAGAACCCCCTTATGCTACAATACCAGGTCCCAATTAGTTAATTCTTACAAGTTGAAAAATAACTGAATTGAGTGAAAAATTTTATAAAGCAATAAATGAAAGAAAGAAAGAAAGAAAGTTAGTATAATATGTTCAGGGAAATTCGAGCTTGCATTGAGGGTTCTTGATTAAAATAAATTGCGGCATTTGGCGTAGGCGCGTATTTTATGAATCGTTTGTTTTGTGAATTTAGTGCCTGCTGGTTGCTCGTAGGTCATGTTCCAGGAAGCACATACCATAACCGCTGTGTACTTATTTTATTATATTAAGAAACATTGTTTGGATATGAGTAAAAGTTATCTTTTGCTGTACTATATTCAATTTTATTCTGAGAGAGAGTTTTTGGTGTATTATATACAAATATTATTTGTGTTTCTGTATACTGCATGTATTGGTACAGCTAGTAAACAAGACTGTTAATAGAGAGAGTTACATCATGGTACTTTACAATGTGCACAAGTTACATAATTAATGCTTTTTATCAGGTTCCTTAAATTTTTTTAAGAGTGTAATTATTTTTGGCGTATCTACGTGGTCACATACGAGGGAAATAAGAGATATATGCTTTATTGATTATAATAATGAACATATACTTTTGTTCTCCTCTGTAACCTTCAAACATTGACTTTGTACGGTCACTGTGTTATTGTTCTGGTTAGGGGTAGCATATGATTTAGGTTTTCTAGTATTGTATTTACTAGGAGGAGCGAATGTTATTGGTTTTACTCTACTTTGGTGTAAATATGGCGTGTTTTCTTGTAGATTGACATGTCCTCAATTGAGTGGTAATTTCACTACACTTTCACAAGCACGCGTACCACTCCTTTTGTTTATTCAGTTATTGCTCACTCGCAGCTAACTGCGGAGCACTCTTTTGGCAACACAATGCTTAGTGCTCCCAGAGGCTGTTATCTCTCGAATGCGACTATACGGAGCAGTCTTATCGTCCTCTATAAAATGAGCTCCATTGCATGCTACAACAGCAATTGAACGATTTTAATATGTCTTTTATATCCCTCGAATTTACTCAGGTTACCATCATTGTGTCTTCTAATTCCTTCTTTCTCTACTATATTTTTCTCTGCTTTCTCGTTCCCCAGCACTCTGTTTCCCTCTCTTCCTATTTCTTTTTTTCTCCTTTTTGTTCTTATTTTAAGCCTAATGTAATCTATATTGAAGAATTGTCCCTACGAGTGGAGCTGTAAGTGGTCATTTGTAAATTAGATTATTATTATTTCTTTTTTTTCTCTCTCTCTCTCTTATCTGTCCTTTTTCTCTCTGTTTCTCTATTATGATATTCTGGTTTATTGCTAAACAGTGCTCTATATTACCTTGTGCAGAAGGGTGCTATATCCATACTCCACTTCGTGCATGTTTCTACTGATTACGGGCTCTTGTGGCTGGTAGTCACCCACGTCCTCCTCGGGGGCCAAGTCCGGCCGGAATGCAGGAGTCCACAAAGGCGGCGGGTTTTGGCACAGCCGCCATGTCGTGTGGTCCTGCAATTTCAACAAAACAGTGTGACAAATGCATTAATTACAGACGATTTGCCTCCCCCCCAGCCCCCTCCCAAGTTTTACAGCGTTAAAGTTTCCTCAGTTACTGACTATTATATTAGTTCCGTATAGGTGCTTACTTCTTATCGGTGTACTTAATTATGGACATACTCTATTGTAATGCACAGATTGTTTACTCTCCCTCTCCCTTTTGTTGCTTTCGGGTATCACATTTATGTTTTAGCCACGGGTTCTAGTTAATTGTTTTTTGCACTGACACACCTATTGATTTTACTGATTTTTTTCCTCTCTTCCCCTTTCTCGTTTTTCCTCCTCTCTTTTTCATTTCCTTTTCCCAGAGGTGGCTGTGTCTTCGCTAAGCCATGCGTCACCTTCGCTTGTTCCCACCCTTAGACATGGTCAGTTATTTTCCCTATGTGATAAGTTAATTCTATTTCACACTTACCAGTCCAGAGTTGTATGCGATTTTGATCTCCGGCGCTCGGTTGTGGGTGTGGCCATCCTTTGGGAAGGGCCACAACGTAATTGGGAATCGCCAGTATGCTACAGCCTATTGTCATTATCTGGATCACACCCGACCTCCTGCAGGGTATCATGCAGACAATGAATGACCACTATCCAAGACTCCAGCCGCCGAGCCAGTTCATCTGCGGATATGCTTGGTTTCTGCTGTCGCTCCCTTTGCATGCTCGAAAATCTTACTCAGGATGCCATGCCGATGGTGACGTGCTTATATACTAAGGCTGGGATAGGGAATCCTGTTTGGCATTTCCATGCGTGGGCCGGATGCGTTTCGTATGTGTGGCTATTTTTTTTATATAGATATACAGGTACTTTTATGTCGCTATGCACGAGCCGGATGTACACGATGCAGTCATTTATTGCGGTTAGGTCATTTATACAAGTTCACTAATTAATTGATGGTTCCATGGTGGCGTTGAACGCTTACTTTTTTCTTCCTTCTCTTCTTTCGCGGAACCAGTGGTGTTCTCTTGTTAACGACGCCACCAGGCAGCGCGTCGGATTTCATCCGCACCCCTTGAAAGTGATACCATAAGTGACTACAGTCTAAATAAAACATTTAACATACATGCTGTAATATCGTATAGTATTTTCCCATCAGGAAGCAATGGTCTCCCATATGCTGTTATCTATAGCGAGAGACACAACTTGTCATAATTTTTTATTTTATCTTCTTGAGGCACATATTATAACATTTCTGTCAAATATATATGCATCCTGTTACTTTTGGAACCTAAGGAAGGTCAGGAATTTTTTTTTTGAGTATAAAGTAACGGCGTTACTCTTAGGGTTTGTCGTGAGGCCTCTGAGTTTGACGTTTGTTGTACAAAGTAGTATGCTATAATGTATAAGGAGATATTTTATTTCAGGAGTATATCGCGATGTCTCCTGAGGTAATATTCCGAAGAGAGGGTGGCGATTGTAAGCCGGCGGGGATATGTCACATACACCGTTGAGGAGTATCATAAATTGCCAAATTTATATATTCTTGGGCCTTCTTATTTCATTAGGATAAATATTTTTTAAGTTATGTAAACGTTGGTGGTTCAGTAAGCACAAAGATGTTGCAAGGAACAATTGGTTAACCACTTCCCATGACATCAGCGTCCGCCTAATAGCGTACAAAGTCATGCTGCACCCAAGACTGCCATGCGTCACTAGGAAGTATCTAGAACACCTACTCAATGATCTGTCATTGGGTGATATTTTTTTAAAACTAGGGCGGTGGCACACCATGATTGGTAATGCCGACATGACAATTTAGAGACCCCCCCCCCATGGCAAGCATCTTTTATATAGGGAGCTGTAAAGCTCTCGCCCGCTGGGCTCGCCGTAGCAGCCTGCTCCTGCCAACTCCGCCTGCTCGATGCCATTGACGATGACCTGATTCTGTTCTTCCTGCTACAACGGCCGACACATCCCCAAAGGTAAGAACTCCGTCATGGAGGAACTTGTATCGACAGCACAGAACCTTCAGTCATGTGTACCAAACACTCACGGGTGTAAAATGTAATCAAGTAAATCCAAATAACTAATAAACAAATCAGCCGAGCGAGTTCAAGTCTTTTCCATCAGATCTCTCACCCCACGTCACGAAATTACTCGTGACAGTATGTATCAATGAATTATCATTAATGTAACAATGTATGTATAATATAACAATAAATGTATAATCAATAAAATAATAATAAATTTATTATCAATAAAACACAAAAAAGAAAATAGGTCCGCGGCCGACTGCCAAAAATGACATCACAAAAATACAAAGCTCAAACCCCCCACTGACACACAAAAGAAAAAGAAAAAAATTCACCCATCCGTCCAGAATATATGACCTTGAACAATTCAACTTGTTACGTCATTTCCGGCGTCCGCAAAGGACCTATACTACTGAAGTGCAGACGCATCACATGTAGTAGTCAAATGCGAACGTTATTACCTATTAAATTTCCATTACGTTTTTATTATAATGCCATATTTTACCACTTGTATGAATGGCATGTTCTTGATTCTGTAGTTCAACATGCCCTCCCCATTGTTGTGAACCATAATGAAATTTTATAAGTACGCAGGTTACTTACTTTGCCTATAAGTTATCTGTTGTTTGCTGTGTGATTTACTGCCTTTTCACGGATAACTGCTGCACATTTTCTGGTGACACAATGAGAATTACTTCCGGATATTGTTATCTCTTCATCTTTCCGCGACTCTGCTGGGCAATTTTATCAACTACTATTCGCCTACCTTATCTATGCTGCGGCCTTGATTAAGCGATTTTTAACATTTCTCCTAGTATTCTAATGTTTATATTGCCCGCCATTTTTTTGAGTGTTGTACTAAGTTTTTCTTTACTCTTCCTTTTTTTTTCTTTCTTTTCCCGTTCTCCTCTTTCTCCTTTTCTTCTTACCTTTCCGCCCTGTCCTTCCTTTCAAAGCTTTTTTTTTTTTTTTTTTCAGATTACAGAAATTATAATCGAGAGTGTTGATATAAGTAGAAATTAAATTATTTACTTATCTTTTAATTTAATTTTTTCTGTAATATTATTTTGAAAAACAATACTTCAGATTACCCAGTTGGAGAAGAGAAATTTCCTTATTCCACATCGTGCATGTTGGCGTAGCGGGCAGTTCAGGTTTGCCCTCGGCCTCCTCGGAGGTTGCGGCTTCTGCCACGGGCAGCGACCCATTGCGGCGTAGGGCGGCAGGTTTTGTCTGAGCCGCCACGCCATCTGGCTCTGAAATGTCCAGTATGATGCGATGAATGCTTTGATTATAAGCAAACCCTCTCTCCCCCACCAGGTCCAGTGGTGTGGAAGTGTTATGACCATCAACTACCGTATTTTTACAAAATACGTGATGTTTTATCGCTGGTGAGCTTATTTGACTATGTGTTGCACTCAATTGTACATTGCAAGGCATTGAGTGCTCGGGGTTCCCCCCCCCTTTCTCTCTTTGTTTACATTTCTTTATCTACTCTCCCTGTTGAGTAACCCCTACAAATTCCTTATATGATCCTTAGGATGAACTCATGAGAAGTACAATAACATTATCTCCATTATCTTCCCCCCGATGATAATTGTCTCCCTCCTCGGGGAGGTATTAATGAAATACGTGCCTCGGTCCAGTAGTTGAGCAGCAACACAAGACATTATATTGATTTTTTCCCTTCTTTTTCGCACATACAATACATTCATATATTAGTGAATGACATTTTCATCAAATTGTTTCCCCTATGACAGTCACCTGTCCCCAAATGATGTAATGTACTTATACCTGACACTTATTGTAGGCCACCACCGCAGACACTCAGCCAGCTCCAGCATCAACGCCGGCCCGGGTTCCTGTTGCATCTTAAGGGGAAAAGTGAGCAGCAGAATACGCCGAAAAACAATTCTAACGTTCTCACTGCCAGATCACCTGCTCCAGCTCCATATTCATCACCTCCAGAACAGGAACAGACACACCACAGCTTACCAACAGTGCTGTGCTCGAGGTGTCCCGCGAAGTATAGCCTGCCGTACATACTGCATACTGTTCAGCGACAATGACCATCTGCATAACACGCTACTCGCATAGAGGCCCAACACCTTTGATCCGACTCAACTTCTTGGAGCTAGAAGAATGTGAGGCTGTCATCGCTGCCGGAATAATAAATTGAACCTCACTGCCTCACACTTGAGCCCAGCCTTCGCCGCCACACTGCCCCGTATCGACGCTGCTGCTCATACGGGCATTCCGATCAAGCCTGTACACAGCAACCACGCTGTCATTACTGTGGGGCTGCAGTTCTTACAGCTGAGTGTACTCAACATGACCTAGCCCGCCGCCGCAGATACTGCGCATCCTGCGGAAGCACTAGTCACTACACGGGCCAGGCCGCATGCCCTCTACGACGCAGCCCCACCAATAACAACCGTATCAACCACAGCTGTAACGCGTCAAATACAGCCGAACCGATTCCAACCACTACACAATGCACACCAATGACATCCATGGCCGACAAGAACGTAGCAACTATTCCCGCTGACCAGAGTACAGTTTTGGAAGCTATATCAGAACCAAGTGGACACATCAGCGCACTACAGCACACTATACTGCAACACATAGGCATATTTAACCAATTACTAAAACCACAGCTTCAGACAGCATCAACAGCCTGCAACATTCAACAGACTCTTCCCTAGCGGAGCAATTCCAGGAGCATGCTGCTATGATCCGCAGGGGCCGTCACACTATTGTCAAGCGCCTGGACGCTCCAGATGCCTTCCTCCGTCAGACCATCCCTGTAGCAATAGCCTATCTAACTCATCGCATACAACAACACCACGAAAATCTCCCTGAACCGCTTACCACATCCCTTGAAACTATCACAGTACTCCTCGACCGATTGGAAGAGGCGCTTGCTAAATTACAGATCAGCAGCTTCACATTCTACAACAACCTTTATCGACTCATAATGGACATCCAGGGTCGGTGTTCCTCACTCGGCGACAGCAGGCGAGGACTATCATATCCCAAAGGGTCGCCAACTCACCCACGACCTTAGGATGCATCAGCCATCTGTCTTACATCACACTCGTTTCCGAAACCAGCACGCTAAACTTGAAACAGGAAGACCTTTGACATCAGCATCAATGACGTTGTTTACCAATCGTTCGTAAGAATGACTCATTAATTAATGATTGAAAGTATGCAACCCATGCCATCCTTTAATCCTGCGGTAGCATTCAGGGCCTCGGCCATGTCTGACTTCCGGAAAAACTCTATCGGCCGGCAGCACGCAAAGTTTCCTAAACTAACGAGGGAGCACATTGCGGAACCTCTGTAACCTTCATCTGTTACTCCTTTCTCACGTGTACCAACTTTTAATTAGTATTAATATAAAAAAAGGCCACCTTGATCTCCGGAAGGAGGCTGACGATGAATCGCTCTGTGGCGGCCGTGGTCGTTCGCTGTCGGAATAGATTGACATGTCTATTATGACGTCATTTATGTACTAGGGCTGAGATATGAAATCCTGATGTGGTTATTTGGAACTTCCATGGTTGTTTTATAGCAAGGATGTGTTGCTTTTTATTGTTTTACTTATTTTTTTTTTCTTTTTTCTGTTTTTCCCGGCAACCATGTCCTAAATACTCCCAGTGCTTACGCACTTATTTTATTTAAATGCTTTATATTCATTTTTTCCTGGTGTATAGGCAATTTTATATATAATATATATGTGATATTGATTCTTATTATTATTAGTGTCCCCATGTCAACTAATGGTTTTTATTTCATTGCACAAACTTTTTGCAGGTGCGTTTTTCGCGCTTACGTTCTTGGCACTGCTACCTTCCGGCTGAAAATATCGAGAGACCTGCACGAGCAGTCACGGGTGCGGCTATGAGGATACTTCCCAAAACTGTTGCCTATCAAGCTTCTATTCCCATGACTTTCAAGGTACGACGTGAGAAAGTTGATCATCATCTGACCGCCAAAAGACCGGTAGGGAGGCGTTTTTCCTCCCCAAACATTAGTTAAGTTCGAGGACCATATTGATTATATTGGTTATATTGGTGGCATTCAGGATCAGGAGTTGTGTAAGTTATGATGCCGTTTTTAACTTCACTAACGTCGTTCTAGAACAGGCGTTGCACTCTTTGGTAACATTTTAAATTTGTGTTGTGTCTTAGCGACCTCCAGTCAAATTAATACTTTAGCTGCAACTGACAAAGACAATTATTTGACACTTGAGAAAGTTGTTGCACAGGTTCATTTCATCCAGAGACACGCTGAATGCTAACAGCGAAAGAGTTGCTAAAATTAACACACGATTAAGTGATGTAATGTCCAGCGCTAATCACTCACTCGCTTAGACCATCAATTCCTCATTTTATGTGAAATCCTTCAAAACGCCCAGAAATCGGTACACACAAATGAACGCAATGCTTCAATATCGCAACCACCTTTTTCCTTTGTCTATAATCCCATATGCCGTATTTGAGCACTCCATCGCTGTTTGGCCCACACTAACCTTGAACTAGATTTGGACACATCTGAAATACTAGATACTTTGATTTAAAAATTACATCATGCTGTTTCAGTAAAACATGTTTATTGGTCACTATTAAAATACCTGTCAAACAGAAAGGAGTTAGCATACCCTTTGCTTGGGAAAACTCGACTTGCCCTATATTACATGACACTACTTTCGTCGCAGTTAGTGGTAATCATACATGCCCAATTACAGGAATTGCATTACATCAGTATGACCCTTTTAAGACTGGACTATGCTATATACCACTTTTTAGCAATGACCTACTATTTAGTCCTACTATATGTTCACTGTCAATAAAAAACTGCATGTGTTAACTCTGGGGTTCAATGATAAATTATAAATTTGCTCTAATCCAATGATTATGATATAAACAGCATTCATAATAACTTCACCTGTGGAATATACCACCAGAACATACAGTATGTCTCAAACAAAGTTGATATTTTAGAAACAGTCCTAAATAATACAAATCCTCAGGTTGTAGTACTTTCAGAACATGGGTTAAGGCAGGAACAGCTACATTTTGTGAAACAAATCTATCATAAACTAATTTTTCAATATTATCATATGACAGAAGCGGAGGAGTTTTATAGTATGCCAGGAATGATATTATTGGCAATAGGGTAGAGCAGTTAGAAAACATCGGCTTACAGATGATCTTTAAGGTAACTGCAATAAAACTAAACAAAAAAAAAAAAAAAAAAAAAAAAACTCATTATAGGCATTTACAGGTTCCCCAACTCAAGTATATAAGAATTCCTACTTCACCTGGAAAACATGTTGCACAAAATTACAATTAACCATATCATAATCCTAGGTGACTTTAATGTTGATGCAGACAATATGGAACTCCATGACATCCTCGGGAACTTCAATTTAAAAATTGTTTCTCAAAGTCCCACAAGATCACTCATTAGCACAATAGATCACATAATAACAAATCTAAATGAGGACAGATTTTCCACAATAAATAATGAATTTCATTTATCAGATCATAGGGGACAAATTATAGATATTTACAACTGTTGTAGCCAAATAAAAGACTGTCCTTATAGGTATGTTAGGGACCCAGGAAAATGTAACCTAGATAAACTAAAACATATGCTTGCCAAAGAAGAATAGGCAGAAGTATACAATACATGCAATACACATGAAAAATGGAAGACTTTTTGCAAAAATTTTCTTCTCACTTTGATGAAACTTGTCCCCAATCGAAAAGACATTTTAACTTTGCCACCTGAACTAATAAATCTAAAGAGTAAAATGAAAAGTATGTGTGAATCCTTCCAAACCACTAAATTGATTACTTACAATAATACCTATATTATGTATAAAATACAATACAGGAAAGCATTGCTTAATTTAAAGGCAGAGCAAATAGGAAAGAAAATAACAACTTCCAGAAATACTACAAAAACAGTGTGGAATATTATAAAAAAAAAAGTAAACCCCAAATAAGTGAGCACACAAATATAAATTTGAGTCAAGATGGACAGACAGTACACAATCCTTCTGATATCTGTAAGCTATTTAACGCCTTCTTTCTGAATCCTAATGACAATGTTAAAATTAGGGACAAAGACACTTATAAAACTAAAAATGAAACTGTTATGAATAGCATGAGACAAATGCTGATGAAATTCACAAAATAATAAACAGTTTTACAAATCAACATTCTTCTGGGTGGGATGGAGTGTCACCTGTAGTACTAAAACACTACAAACAAATAGATTGGTGTACCTAATAAATTACTCAATATATGAGGGATCATTTCCAGAAGTTTTAAAATCAGTGTAGTACGACCAATTCACAAAAAAGAATCAAAGCAGATGTTAGCAGACCAATCGCTCTCACCTCTCTTTTCAGCAAATTAATTGCAAAAGTACTAATAAATAGAATAAAGAGTTTTTAGAACCCAATAACATCCATGATAATTTTCAACATGGTTTTAGGAATAAATTATCGACCATCACAGCTATAGCAGAATGTGTGCATGAATTGTTGCAATTGCAAGATATGCATAAAATGCATCAGGAATTTATTTATATCTCTCTAAAGCCTTTGTCTCTGTATCTCACAATCACCTAATTTCAAAATTAGAACCGTATGGTTTTAGAGGACAAATCAATAAATTACTAGCAACATATCTAAAAAATTGAGTGCAATATACAGAAATAAATTGGAAAAAAGGTGACCTTATATACCCCATTAAATCTGACTATAATACAGTGAAATCAGAAGTACCACAGGTGCTGAGACCCATGCTTTTCTTAATCTATATAAATAATTTACCCCAATCAAAAAACAGCAAGGTAATCTCTTATGCTGACAACTTATCTATAATATGTCGGAGTGATGGCAGGGAAAGCTTAGAAAAACAAATGAAGAATGCAACTGGTGAAATATCACAGTATTTAACTAAACAATGGACTAAAGTTAAACATAGGTAAAACAAAATTCATGACATTTCAAAATGATAAATGTAAACATTAACATTAGAACAGGTAACAAACTATAAATTCTTGGGGTATACAATGATGAAAATTTAACTTTCAACACAGGTATAGAATTAGTCTGTCGGTCCTGGTGGTGTAGTGGTTACCATACTTGCCTCCTAAACCCAATTTACAGCACGAAAAAGAACCTCAAGCCTGAAAGAGAGGCCTCTAAGCAAAATTTGTCGGCCGTTTCATGCTCTGAGTTGAATGGGACGCTGATGACCTGAGATGTTAAAGAGTGTCCATAAATAAATCAATCAAAAAAAAAAAAGGAATTAGTCTGTAAACAAAATGAACTCAGGACTATACCTATTGCAACAACTAACAAGATATGGAAACATAAATACTCTAAAAACAGCGTATTATGGCATTATTTATCCACATTTAGCATATGGAATTGAAATCTGGGGGGAGTTAAAGTAAAACAAATATCGACAGAATATTAAAAGTACAAAAAAGTGCATAAGAAGTATATATAACCTTGAGTATCAACAGTCCTGTAGGGAAACATTCAAGAGACAAAACATCCTAACTGTAGTTTCATTATATGTATTCAATGCTATTTTGCTAATCGAGGAAAAAAAGAACTTAACATGCTCAATAAAGACTGCCATGCACATGATACAAGAAGAGCAAACAATTACCATATGATGAGCATGAATAAACTCAAACCAATAAGGACCCATATAAAATAGGAGCAACATTATATAATAAATTACTGTTATCAATTGAGAATACCACATACCTGAAATTTAAATTTGTGCTAAAACTATTCCTAATAGAGAAATGCTTGTATAGTATTACTGAACTGTAATGGATAAGAGTGTATAATATTGCTAATTACAAATATAAGGATATGTACATTTGATTATAAAACGATGTATAGAATCATAACAATGTCAGATGCTCTTGTAAGAGTCTATTGGGTGTAATAAATTATTATTATTATTATTATTATTATTATTATTATTATTATTATTATTATTATTATTTAAATGAAATGACAGTCAAAATTCTTGCATTTAAGATCTCTTTCACTAATGTTTGTACTGTTGTCTGTATCAACTTTCAGTTAGAAAATGAATGGCAACAGCCAAATATAAATCATTGTTTTTTGAAGTCCTTGAATTTCTTGTGAGACAAATACAATACATAATTTTTGCTGCACATTTGTCGGACATTGCTTATATGTTGCTGGTAGAAAACTAGAAGGTATTACTTTTATATTTGATGAATTCAAATCATTAATAAACTTCTTAAATCCATAGTTCTCCATAATGTAGTAAGATTGAAAAACCAATACATTTGAGTTTGACTGATCTTTTCTTTAGAGGAAACTTGAAACTGCATTAGTTTGTTGAATGAATAAATACTATCAGTACTACTGTCTTACAATATTTCCATGATGCTTGAGTACTTGTTAATTCAGGATACTATACAACTGTTGTTGCATATATGGATCCTACATCATTCTAACTATACATATTATCAGGTGAACTTTATAAATACTTCCCTAAAGATGATCATCTTCCCTCATTGATTCTGTATTACCGTCTTCCTTTGCCATGATCACTTTCCTCTACCACTTTTCTTTTACTTTCCCTACATAATTTCCAAACTGATTCAAATATTCTTTTATGCTACAAAAAATTTTAATGCCACAATTTCTGTCTGTAATTATCTCTTCTTGTTCTCTATTTCCTCCCTCTATCCTTCAATTTCTGTGTATCTGTTAAACTGTCTAAGTTCTTGTCTACCTTACTACACAGTGGACACAATTCTTTGTCAACTTTTACCCCACTTAAAATCATTGTTCCTGCTCTTGCCCATTTTGTCAAAATCTCACTATATTTTTCCCTGCCCCACTCTTTCTTAAAAACTTCTGTAATACATCAGAGTCCTCTTATCTCTTAGACTACCAAATATTTCCTGTTTTTCTATATCATTAATCCTTGCTTTCACTTTTTTCCATGTGCCTTGCCCATTTGGTGGCTAAACAAACCAGCTCTCCCAAACCAATTTCTCTTACAATTTCCTTTCATCTACCTACTCAACTTCCACCTTTTTCTTGCCCTCCCAAGCAGACTTTGATATTTCCATCCTCTAATGGTTGTATCCTCTGCCAGTATTTCATATTGCATTTTATTACTAGACTTTTTCAGCCTACCCTTCCTAGTTCAATCAGGCTACTCCATTAGGTGCTGCTCTAGGTAATCTCAATATCATTTTACGAAATGTTCTATGAATCTATCTATACATTCCCTCCCTTTTTTTGTCCCTCATATTTCTATCCCATTCATCATTTTCGATTCAACTGTGGCTGAATATTCTCTCTTTAACCAACTTACACTTATATTTGGTATATTCTTCAAACATGATTTTACTGTTGGTAGCTAATTTTCCTTTCTCTAGTGCATTTAGCTTTCTTCTGTCCATTTTCTGTTACTGTTCAGCCTTACTCCCAAATAATCAAATTTTCTTACCACTTCAATTTCTCTCTCCTCTAGCTACCATTTATCACTTCTGCTAAGCTTGTTACCTTTTGTACATGCCAAAATATTTTATTTACTTTTATTTATCTTTAAACTACTTAGTTTGGGCTCTGTCATAGTGCATGTACCTGCATAGATATTAAAGTTAAACGCTTATTTGGGCCATGATTATGAGATAGGAAGAAAAAGAGGAATGGGCATATTTTAATAATAATAATAATAATAATAATAATAATAATAATAATAATAATAATAATAACAATAATAACAATAATAATAACAACAACAACAATACTAATTTATTTGCAGTCAATATACTAGTAATACAAGTTTCTGGCATTGTCAAATGTTGGGTTACAATACTGCATACAAAATATAACCTATAATTTGTCCATTAAATATAAACGTCTATTTTCAAGGTATTTCTTCAATTGATATTTAAATTTTCATTTTTCTACTGGTTTGATCTCTGCTGGTAATTTATAAAAAGGGTACACATTATCATTGACATATATTAAAAACATTAATGGACCCAAGACCTTGTGGGTTACTAATCCATATTGAAAACTTACTTTAGATAAGAGATCATCTTTTTAGTATAAATTTCAGTTATTTGTTTTCTATGCGTAAGATAAGATTTACATGCTCTTAATTTTCTAGTGAGTCGATTTGATAATCTTATGCTCCACTTACTGTTGAATTATGCAAAACTAGTTTTGCAGGCTTTTGCCTCATCCTCAGTTACGAGTCGACTGTCGGCTTCGTAGTTGGTTGGCTGGACTTGGTGTAAATGGTCTACCAAAAATACACAAACCAGGAAATCCCAAGAGACCAATAATCAATTATAGAAACACATCTTCCTACCAACTAGCAAGATGTCGTCTCCAGAGATTTAAAAAATGTCCAAAATTTGATAGCCTAAGTGTAAAGAATTCCGAAGAGCTGGTGGAGAAAATCAAAGGTTTGTCTCTCCAAAAGAATGATCTTTTAGTGTCTTTTGATGTAAAGTCACTTTTTCCCAGCATACCAAAATGCAAACTTCCATTCTTCGAAAATGGTTATAGTCTGTGAAATTGAGCAACAAGGAGATTGAGGAATTCATCCAACTAACCGAAGTATGTATTAGTCAAGATTTCTTCAAGTACAATGGTGAATTTTACAAACAAGAAGCAGGTTTAGCTATGGGGAATCCATTATCGCCTTTTCTGGCTGATTTGTATATGAGTAGTTTAGAAATGCACATCACCAAATCATTTCCATACATTTTCAAAGTATGGCACAGATATGTGAATGATATCTTTGCAGTAGTCAACAAGAAACTCTTTGATGATTCTTTGAAATTGCTAAACCAACAAGATAAAGAAATTAAATTTACTTCCGAAACAGAACAAAGCAACATGATTCTCTTTCTTGACTTAAAGATTATAAGAACAGCCAACAATTTGGAATTTAGAATATACAGAAAGGACATGCAGACTTAGAATTACATAAAGGCAAGTGGATTCAATCCCACAGCACACAAACATGCAGTTATCAATAGCTTGCACATAGACTCATCAACATACCTATGAATGAGTTTGAATACAACAAAGAATACTATCATATTATGTAAACACCAAAATTCAATGGGTATGACCAAGAAATTGTAGATAAGAAAATCAAGAAATTCAAACAAAAGAAGAGGTTAAAGCAGGTTACAACATTGACAGTAATAAAAAAATCTACCATCCATATGAAATTCACTTATCATCCTTGGGCCACCAAAAAATTCCAAAAAATACTCAGAGAGTTTGGGATTACTTTATCCCCAGTGAACAAGTTTAGCCTAAAAAATCTGATCAATTCTGGTAATAATGATAGAATACTGGAGAAGAAGCCAGGAATATACAAAACCAACTGTTCAGAATGTTACAAAGTATATATTGGAAAAACAAAAAGAAGCATTGGAATCAGGCTGAAGGAACACTGGAGAAACATCAGGTACAATCAGATAGAGAAATCAGCGGTTGCACATCACTTTTGGAGAGATAAACGTGGTATAGAAATGGGAGTGAAATTATTGAAATTCGTAGATTGACCCATTGAACTGGGAATCTGGGAAAAAAAATTATATAAAAAAATATGAGGATAAGGTTATGAACTTTGAGATCCCAACAGAAGAAAAATTAATCCAGAAGTTCATAAAATGTCCACGAGAGCTACACCAAGTCCAGCCAACCAATAACAAAGCCAATAGTCGACTCGCAACTGAGGATGTAGGCAAAAGCCTGAGAAACTAGTTTTGCATAATTCAACAGTAAGTGCAGATAAGATTATCAAATCGACTCACTAGATAATGAAGAACATAATAGTCGCTTCACTGTATTGGTTCCGACACGAAATTAAATGTTATATTTAAGATTTACATATTTTGTAGGAAATTGCTCTAATCTCATAAGATTGATCATGTTTCACATTATAAAAAACTTTCGATAAAAAAATTATAAGGTACCCATCTTTTTATTCTGTTCTAATGACCTTAAAACTTGATGAACATAATCACTAACAGCAGTTAAGTTTGAGAAGTATTTTCTAAAGCCATGTTGAAAGTTACAGGGAACTTTTCTACCATTAAAAAAATTCTATGAACCTAGTTAGAATTCTTTCATAAATTATTCCAATCTCATATGTTAGTGTAATTGGTCTGTAATTACTAATATTAAATGTATCACCCTTCTTAAATACAGGTCTTATTCATGTTTAAACAGTTTGGAAATGATCCTTTTTCAATTCAGGAATTTATGAGATATTCTAAGGATTTTGCTAATTCATTCTTATAGAATTTTAATAGTCTAGGACTAATTTCATCCCAACCTGATGTATTTTTACTCAGTAGATGACTTATTATTTTAATAATTTCATCCACGTTTGTGGGTATTACATACACAGTTTTATTTGCATTATTCATAATAACATAATTTTGATTATTTTCTGATAGTTGAGGTATAACATTTAGATAATGGTTTTTAATATATTTACAAATTTTAATGTTTCTTTTTCAAATTTTCCATTATTATTTATTTGTAAGTCTTTTGATTCAGTTGTACTACCCCTTTTTTTGATTTAAAAATTTCCATATAGCTTTAAAACAATAGATTTTCTGCATAAATGCTTTTTGTGTTTGCTCTTTTAATTGTTCTAAATATTCCTTCTTAAGTTGTTTATATCTAGTTTTATAAAATTCCATTCCATTGAATTTATACAATTCATATTAATCCTTTGCCTTTTCTTTTGATGGTGTCGTTTGGGAGATTTACTTTAGAGCAGTTAATCATGGAGGCATCAAGTATCTGTTCTGAACCCTCCTCTTTTTCTGATGTATATAAATGATCTCTCCTTATCTATCCAAGATGTAGGTAATACAGTATTACCTACAGATGACACAAGCATATTGATAAATGGAAATAGTCTTAATGATTGTACCATTAAGTTAAATCTAATTCTGAGCTCCTTGTGTGCATGGTTCAAAACAACAAAATGTTTCTAAATTTAAATAAAACAAATGTTATGAAATTCACTGACAGATCTCCAAATCCCCTATTGCAGTTAGAATATTATAGCAGTGCACTTCTACAAACCAAATACGAATAATCGGTGGTACACATGCCAGCTGGTTCATGCACAAACCTCTTTAGGCAATTTGAAATTTTAACTCTTCCATGTTAATATACATTATCCCTCATGAACTTTTATATAAAAAAAATAAAGAAAAATGTGTACAAAATCAAAACAAATATGGCAAGGCTACTGGACAAAAATTCACATAAACTGGTTTCAACACTTTCCCGCCATCATTTTCATTCTTGTGACAAGAGAAAACTAATGACTGCTTTTTACCATTTAAAGCTCGCGCTCGCCGCAGTGTTGTTCAACCGTCTTCATTAGTTCAGAGGCAACCGCTAGGCGCAGTGGTGCTTGCCCTCAGATAGCGCCACGGTACAGCTATATGGCGAAACAGTTTCGATCACAATTTCAAAATAACTGCTTCGCTTTTGTCATCGCCATTAAGCAATCGTAGCCATTCGGCTTTCTTCGCTACGAGTCGCGACCTTCCGTTCGGGAGATGTGACGGACCGTAACTTTTTTTTCACTCCTTAAATGGTGTTTAACGCCCGTTTTTACTACGGAGACATGAGATGAATGATATATTGGGAAAGAATTTTTTAAGGAAAGAAAACGTTCCAGGCCTAAGTTTAGGGTACCTAGACCATAACGATAAGTTAAAAAACTCATTTGGATGTGCGCGCATCTTCATGAAATTTGCTCTTTGTTGAATAGGCCGTATTAGAGGGTTATCTATGATAGGCCGTAGGAAGTGTCTGGCACAAAATAGCCAAGGGGTACTTAAGTTTCACTCGCTCGTCATTCTACCTACAAGCATGCTGTCTGTAAAATGTCTTTGAGGCCTATATCAATAAGATCATAAAAGCCCCATCCTGTTCATTCTTTCGTTTTACTTGATTTGTTAAGTTGTTAGTGTTTTTCTGAAAGCTGTCGTGAATCTTGTATTGTGAAAAAATGAATTCCGTAGTTGCTTTATTACAAACTTCATTTTCAACTTTAAGAGTGAATTGGATTAAAAGCTGAATTGGAAGTGTATTACGCAGGGCCTGAACTAAAGACAGTTTCTGAGGCGGTACCACTTTTGCACTTAATTCGGGACAATCAATTATGTGTTGTTTTTTTTTCCATAAACATCAAAACTTTTGAAAATGTTAAAAGTAATGTCAACGTCGGAAGCAAAGCGGTGTTTCCGCATGTTGAAAAGGAACATATGAAAGAAGAAAGGTTAACTGCTTTGAGAATACGATCTTGTGAAAAACTTTTGATTGCAAAATTGACAATTTCAACGGAAAAGTGATGGATTTGTTTTCAAGCCACAAGAATTGGCGAACGAACTTTATCTATCGCTCATATTAGCCTATTCATACTCACTTCTTTCAGTCACATACTTTTGACGAGTGATTGATTGCTATTATTAATTTATTATTGTTAAGAGTAGTAATAGTAGTATGATAGTAACAATAATTATATAGTACTTATGTTGTAATAAATAGTTATACTTGTATTAAAAGCAGTATTACACCTAGTTGTAGTAGTTCTAATTAATGGTAATAGTATTGCAATATCTAGTTCAGGGTGGCACTACCTCTGAATTGAATTCGGGGCGCTACTGCTGTCCTTACTTATTTCCAAGCTTGCTCTATGCCTACGACGTATGTATTTCATTTTAGAGCCTAGTTTTACTTTCGTAAGCACAATTAGTCTGTCGAACAGCCTTGTCGTTAACAAAGACAAAGGACAGCTTGGGCGCTTTTTCGGGTTGTGTTATAGAGACATGGTTTCCTAGCTGTTTATTGTACTCAAATTCCCTACCAAATTCCAGTCATACGAACTGTTTTGATGCACTCATTATCATTATTACACAAATGTTACAATGAAGTCAAAGAAAATGCGGTGGCAACTCAGGGAATCAAGCTCTTAGACGGAGGGGCTTTATATTGTTTTAAAATAAATTGAGAAATTAATTCAACATATAAACTATATTTCTAACGTTGCATATGTTTTATATTTAACAAAAGTATCATCTTGAAGATAGTAAATGTGAAACATTTATCTAATATGTGTGTGAGAATTATATTTGTATGTAAGAGCGCTCTGTAATAACCTTTAGAAAACGTTCGCGTTGTTGTATTGTTTTAATACAAAGCACGCTAATGAAATGGAAAGTCGTGATTGTAAGCTTTATGCTTTTTGTGATTCCAGCATACTTTTTTGTTATTATTTTGCACAGATAATTACCTCACAGTCTCTTGTCCCGAAACTTTTTACGTGAATACTTATAGGTATATCCTAGCACCTTTATACTTCTGTGTCATATTTTCGGTACTGCAATGCTGTAATGCTTTCCTATGTTTGAATTTATAAAAGTTTATTTTAAATAATACGGAGATGATCTCTAATTGGTTATCAGATTTTCTTCAAAATTTATCCTTGGTCTCTAATGAAACCTACGAACTTACAAAATACGAGTAAAACTTATTTGTTCATGTTACTGCTTATGTTTTTTTTTTTTTTTTTTTTTTTTTAAATTCCTGCTCTAAGTGTGAATATTACTTACATTCAATTTTTAGTACAAATATTTTTGATATATCATTCAGTAGTTTCAATTTGTTTTATTGTTTCATTTATTTCTAGTTGCAGGCAATCTACTTATTTTGAATATTTTATTTCATTAACACATTTCACTCTCTGCTTTATGATTTTGCTTCTTAACTTAAACGGGTGTCAATGGTAAAAATACCATTAATTTCCAAATTATGTTAATATTTAATAACAGATTCCTTAAATCGGTGTTTTATTGCATTTATAATTTATAATTTAATTTGCATACTCCCACATTACGATGTGTTTAATTATTACATGCATCGGCATTTCAGTTAAATTCATTGCTCTATCGCAATGTGTTAGGAAGGCGTTATTTATTATTGCTTTTGAGCAATTGTTCTTCATTGATGCTCTTTTTTCCCCCAAAATTTGAGTTAATTCGGTATGATAGCTTCTTTTGAATTTTTAGCTACTTGAATAATTTGGATTCTCTTTTTCATGCCAAGGCGCAAGTGCTGACTTTAGTCAAATGGGTTTTGCTTTCATTTATTAATTTGTATCGAGTGGTTTCGTTCAAAAACTTAAAATTAATTTTACCTCAGTAGCCTTAAGCATTTCCTGTACCACAGTTATTATTTATTACATATAAAGTAATACTATCATTACTTTATTCATGAGCTTCACACCGTTTACTATCTTTCGTTTGAAATTTTGAATGCAATATTGGCATTATTTTGATAGATTGCTAATTGTCAGTAAACAATTTATTTTATTGTGATCGAAATCATCTATGTACTGTACAGTCGAGTGCTAACCTCGAATGGTTTATCATTTGTTTCACCACTATTTTCCAAATTGCGAACATTTAAGAACTTACCTTGTTTTCGGCATGATTTATTTTGATATGCATTTCGGTCGCTGATTTTGAGATGGTTTATCCCCAACTCTCCTGTTTTACGTACTTTATTGGGACACTCGTTTACTCCAGCACTTCTGACTTCCACTGTTCTTTGCATTTCATGTGGCTCTAAGCGATTACATTCCCGGATGTGGTTCGCGATAGTGACTTGTTTTGCTGTGAGATAAAACATTTTATATTTTCCCTTTTCAACCTTATTACTGTAGTTTCCTATATTTCCGAGCAAGGTTTCAATGTTTTTTCTCTTGTGTTTGTCTGCTTGTGAATGAATGTATCTGTTATTTTGTCCAGATTTCCTCCTTTTTGAATTCTTTTGACTTGTTTTTCATTTACTGCGGCCTTCGCCGAATTGCTTCCTAACGTGATTGGTTTGCGTTATTTTCAATATCTCCAGTTCTCTTGCACTTGAGCTAGTTTATGTTTATTTCATTATTAAGGCATTCCCTTATCCCTTTGTCGTTTTATATGGACATAAGGATGATGTTGATTTGTTCGTGCGATTATTAAATATAATTAGACCTTGACTCACATGATCTGGTATTTTATTTGCAAACGTTTTTGGCTATTTATATTTGATTTTAGATCATGTTTCGTTGTTGAATTTGCATGTGTATCACATTTTAGGAACATATTTTAGTACGATCAGGTGGTTTAGCGCGAGATTATCCGTTTATGGAGTTCATATTGCTTTTATATTATCATCGATAATGTTGTGTTTAAGCGACTGCGGAAGTCGCCGTTGAGTTTCTTTGTTCGCAGGTAAGCTACGAGGTCCTGGATCCCTGTTATGATGTTTGGATATTGCAGTCTTAGGACATGTCGCGATGACACATCCTGAAAGTTTAATGATCCCTGTGATATAGATGTAACATATTCAGTTATGCATAATGTAAATGGTTTTAGTGCTCTACCTGTGAAGACCCTTGCTCCTTCCATGTCTGTTCTGGACAATGTACTCCTACATGGCCTACTCAGGCGAGCAGTTGTTGTTTTATGCTGTTGTTAAATGCACACACTCAGTTGTTGGGATATGTATGTACTGCCGTTTTTGCACTTGCATTTGTTATGCGTCGGAGGAGCGCAGAGATGAGTAGGTCTACAGAATTACCTACGCCGACGTTGATAATATAGATATAAGATCTGCGGAGTTGCCTACCTTAATGTTAATAGTAGTCTGATCGATTTTCCAGATATCCGTTATCACCTGGACTATTTAATATTGTTTATGAATTTACCTCTTGTTTTTAAACTATTCGGTTTGTGTGGTGTACCGAAAGTACAACAAAACGGCTGAGTTAAATGGATAATGTCACTACCCTAGTGTGTTCTATGCTGTTTCCAAGTTTCAGACATTTACCAAGGCTATGTTGGTAAGCTTCTCTGACTTGATCAACAGTTTGTTCTTAACAAACTGCGCATACTATCTGAGAATTAAATTGTCGCAGGAAGGAATTCTTCCAAATTACATGCTGAAGTGGCGATGGGCAAGGGTGACGGAACAAAATTGACAATTTTTCTTCCAATGTCAAACCATTGTCTGATGGACTTCTGGACACAGGCATATCGATATTGTATCGGACTTCTGAGGTCGAGACGCCCATGAAGGTTATGTGGTTATGGTGCACAAGGGAGTACTTAAAACCAATTAATGAAATGAGTTAATGATGGTGGAAATGAGCTCCGGAGTCTTTGGCGCCTTAAAGCAAGTTATATTTTTAGGTTTATTAAAACCTCCGAAAAAAACCTAATCCAGACAGCTTGACCTGATTGAAAATTTAATGCAGGAATTCCCGTTTAGCAATCGCAAATGTTTCCACTAAACCACGGAATTAATAATACTAATACTAATAATAATAATAATAATAATAATAATAATAATGGAGAGTATAAAACGCCTCGACTTTTGCCAATAACGACTATAATTACTAAATGATGTATAGCAAATAACAAAAAATTGAGAGTTGCTCTGTCCAAGACTCAGCTACTCAGACCACAATGTAGGAAAATAAATAAAATGAAAAACTATAGCCAATAGCAAACAACAAAAGTTGCGCAGTGTTATGTTTACAAGATGACATGAATTACATTCTACGGTTTTTAAGAATCTGATATTGTTTACAAACAATAGTTCTCATAATTAAACGAAATATAAAATAATATGAAATCGGCCTAAATATAATCATTGATGTACAAAAATGGATAATCAACTATTTACTGCAGTGTAATAAGTAATGAAATAAGTATAATAATAACAATAATTATAGTACCTACAACATGCAGAAATAAAATGTTAATATTGTATTTTTATTAGTGTAAAATGCATACAAATTATTTTAAGTGAATTTACTGCGGTGCAAAATTAACGGATAATTTAAAAACACATGCATCTACATGGTGTATCAGAATAACTATTCCTAATTTTCTGATGTGATAGAAGACATGAAAATAATATTTTTTTCGCAGTAAAGCAGTGTTCGAAAATGCTTCATTTTCAATATAAAAGGCAGAGCTCATTACTCACCTTAAAGCTGGATTTATGTTTCAACTATTCTTGTTACCATAAACAATTGAAGTTCACCTTTTCTTGTTACCATGGAAATAATAAATGAAGTTAGTTTGTTGTTATATGTCATAAAATATCTTCTTTGAGATCTGTTTATTTAATTTCATGGTATTAAAATGCATTGGTATACAAATATTGAATTGCAGACACGCATAAGGCATTTGGAGCAGCTTACGGCAATGCTAATTTGGTAAAGCTAATTCTATGAGGAGCAACACCTTCAGCGCCATACAACATTTTCAAGACTGGATCAACGTTTTCAAGACAGTGACAAGTACCAGGTAAAGAAAATAAATTTAGGATGAATCTCTTTTTTTTTATTTTTATTTATTTTTTTTTTTTTTGGATGATTTATTTATGGACGCTCTTTAACAGCTCAGGTCATCAGCGTTCCATTCAACTCAGAGCGTGAAATGGCCGACAAATTTTGCTCAGAGGGCTCTCTTTCAGGCTTGAGGTTCTTTTTCCTGCCGTAAATGTACGACACGGGACCCACGGCTTTACTTCCCTTCCGATAGAAGCCATACTTAGGATTTTTACGCCCCGAAAAAAATCCATCGGTCTTGGCCGGGTTCGAACCCGCGATCTTGGGTTTAGAGGCAAGTATGGTAACCACTACACCACCAGGACCGACAGGAGCGAATCGAACCATGCTAACATTATACTTTGAAGATGAGATTTTGCAGAGATTTGAAAATAATCCATGAACTAGCACTCGAACTGTTGGTCATTCGACAAATACCAGTCACATATCTATATGGAGAGCCTTAGGTGAGTATGAAAAGCATCCATTTCACATCCAAAAAGTACAAATATTAATCCCAGATGATTATCCCAACAGATAAAAATTTTACTGAATGGTATTTATAAATGCGTCTCATTTTGCTAGACATATATTATGAACAGATGAAGTATATTTCGAGAAATGGCTGTTTTAGTATACACAACAGTCACATTTGAAGTGACATTAATCCTAAAGTTGTAGAGAATCTTCGCAACTAATGGAAGTTTTCTGTAGACGTTTGCGTTGATTTGTTGATAACTTTCTAGCGGGGCCATATGTTATGCCTACACAATTGAATGAACGTGTTTATGGCATTTTTCTTGAGGAAATGCTTCTGGAGTTATTTGAAGATGTCTCGATTAATATTGGAAGGAACATGATCTTCCAACACAACGGCATAGCGCACATTTTGGCTTAATTATCGAAATTATTTGAATATACATTTTCCGAACAGTTAGATAGGGAGAGCGGGTTCAGTCACTTGGCCGGAAGAACGAGTTGCTAGAATTATTCTTGCTTTTGGCGATCTTCATAGCCGAACCACGGGTATTTGGAAGGCTTTGTCATTCAATCATACAGCGTAGTGCTTTGTATGTCAACAATGGTGGTCGCAATTTTGAGCAGTTACTAATGTTGGTCAATAACATTTTCTTAATATCTGGTATTAGATAAAAAAAAATAGTTAATAATGTAACTTTCCAAGTTAAGATTTATTCATTTTTTCCTTGATGCCACATTATAACTTGAAAACGAAGCATTTTTTGACATTACTTATAAAGAAAAATGCTCATTTTTGTATCCTCTATAACACCAGAAAATTAGGAATAATTATTCTTATACACATATATAAACAAATTTGATTTTTAACTTTTTGTAAAGCAATACAAATATAAAATGGCTACCTCTTTATTTCTAATGACAATGTTCTCTATAAATAATTTTAACCAGACTACTGGAAAAGAAAATGTAATGCAAAATACAATTTACCTAATATATGAAAAAGTTACAACTCATAGCAAGAGCTCTGCTGGATGTGTAATTTGATTTGCATAAGAAAGCTTTAATTGTTTTAACGCAAACTTTATTTTACCAACTTTCTTAATATGCAAATCATGACCTACTGGTAAACATTCCTTGATAACGTTATTAATGAAATTACTCTTTCAATGAGCGAGGTGTTTATTATTATTATTATTATTATTATTATTATTATTATTATTATCATCATCATCATCATCATCATCATCATCATTAGCAAGACACTTCGCTAAATCAGCCATCACCTTGGTGAAGTGGTTAACGTTGCTGACTGATGGTTGGGAGGCCTTGGTTCGATTCCTGGTACCTGCTTTGGAATTTTTCTAAGTTGGGAGGTCTGGAACAGGGTCTACCCAGCCTGAGTTCTTCTATCTAGAAAGCCGCGTGAAGGGCGACCAGAGGGATGACTGCTTGCTGATCAAATGCCCCCTCGCAATACTTTCCCCTATCAATGAAGTCATAAAGACCGAGCGAGGTACGCCTGTAGTGCCTCAGTATTACGGGTATTACTAAAGAGAGAGAAAAAAACGAGGTAGAGGAAGCAGAGGGCATTACGGTAGGCCAAGGCTCATCCCAGGCTGTAGCGCCAACGAGGAGAATAAGAACTAAATAAATTATCCAATTTTCTCCATGTTATATTTAACTCTTTACTTCCACTGCATTTCAAGACCGAACTGAACTTCCCCGAAGGCAAGCACATCTCTTTAAAGTCGGTCCTGATAGTCTTAGTGGTAACCATGCTTGCCTCCTAGACCCAAGTTCGATTCCTGCCAGGGTCGACGGATTTTTAGGGCGTAAAAATCCTAAAATACGGCTTACTTCGGAAGGGGAGTAAAGACATGGATCCCGTGTCTTAGATTTGAGACACAAAAACGAACCTAAAGCCTGAAAGAAGAGGCCTCTGAGAAAATTGATCGACCGTTTCACACCCTTAATTGAGTGAGAAGCTGATGACCTGCGATGTTAACGATCGTGCATAAATAAACCAAATCAAAAACGTCTCTTTAAAAAATACACCAACTTTTAAACTGCTGGACACCTTAAACCTAATCGATATAGATTTATCATATTTATCATAATTTATTTTAATGAAAGGACATACTATTCCTTTGCAGTTCCTGTCCTTTCTTAACCTCACTTGAAGAGGAATTCGAAAAACATCCTGCTCACACCGTTCATTAAAATTCTTTTCATTTCGCTCCAAACCCACCTCGGATATTTCTTTTCATTGCTAAGCTTCACTTTCACATATGATGGCAGATTAGCGAAAATTGCGCAGGGAAAATGTCCTCCCTAATCACAAAAGTTGATACGAAATACACAAAACACATTGCAGTTTTATTATTTAATTAAAAATGTTCACGATGTATACTCTTTATGCCCTTCTCCTTCAATGACTGCTCTTTAGGACATTTAAATATGGTATTATGTGGTGCACTGTCATAATTAAGACATACAACAAGAACAAACCATGTTGTACTAAACACTTTCTATTACAAAAATTTCTGGTTCAATTTCACTAAGTTCAATTTCATAAAAAACAAAAGAATTAACACGCTATTGTTGATTTACTTCTAACCGTAAACCTTGTAATTGTAACGAACCAAATAAACAAACTCATGTACTTAATAACCGGAACCCCAATTTCCGTCATTGTGTGTACTATCGATATCCGCATTGGAATCTTGGTAGTACAGTAGGTATTGCTTTTCCATTCGTGCAACGATAATAGTCTCATTCTCAATTCATTGCTCAAATAAGATATTCACAGAACCACCTCGACAATAATTTTGAAAAGCCCTTAGCTCGACGTGCATAGATTTGTTTCAGATGAATCTTTTCCGGAACAATAGTACGGACTTGACTTGATAATATTTTTTACATGGCACCTGAGATTATAGATATCCAGGTTTTTATATATGTTGCATTGACATGTTACCCATGAGGAATATAGTGTATTATTAGTTCGTTCAGGAAAACATTCTGCCATCTCTTTCATTACTGTTTAGTGCTAACAGAAATTAGATGCGGAAAAGAGAGCAAATTATTATTTACTAATTAATTTTTATTAACTAAGATACCCACAAGAACAAGAAATATTCATAGATTCTGCTCGATCTTCAATGTGTGAAAATAACAGTGACGACTATGTATCTCTGGTAATGTGTTTAGGAATGGGACGAGTTATTAAGATTTGTCCCGTACTTTATTTATCTCTTCGCAGCTCAATTGTTTCTATGGACCCGTTTCCTTTTTCTAAATGTTCATCAGCTACTTGATAGAAAGTACTAACCTCGATCCAACTTTTATTACTTTAGAAGTAAAAGTCTTTGTTTACAAAATTTGTTTTCAAACCACCGAGAAATAAATTACAGGGGAAAAAAAAAAAAGCTGGAACGTTTGCCTTTGTTCTTTGTACAGGCGAGTGAAAGATTGTTTATTCGTGTATAAAGCAGAAGTAAGCCTCTGAGAATGGTTTTCAAAGAATGAATGAATTATTTATTCAAATTAACATGTATACCAATAGCTACACAACCTTCGCACGGATTCACCTATTATATACGTGTCTTTCATAACACACAAAAGTACATAATTGAAATAAATAAGTAAATACTCATACCTCCATTGTTTAACGCAGTTAAAATAACAATAATAATAATAATAATAATAATAATAATAATAATCTCAATATTAGTCTCATATACACATACAGACTATAGAACCCCTTCCCCTTATCAGGGAATAAGTAAACACCACACACATACATACATACATACATACATACATACATACATACATACATACATACATACATACATACATACATACATACATACATACATACATACAAACATACATAAATTTTTTTTTAATTCAGTTTAGTTCCCCCGCCCCCTCTCTATTTTCAGCCTTTTCAGACCTGAGCTGTCTCACCTTCGACATGAATTTGCGTATCTGCTCCTCATCCTTGCCTGCCAGCTTGCCCCTTGCCCTCTGACAAGAGTCAGTAAAGGAAGGCGGCGGTTTTCAAAGAAATTGATGTGTGCATTAATAATACCATTTAAGGGGCAAAACACACCCAGTAGCAAGAATTGTCTTGTTTTCTGTACTTAAGTTTCACCTTACCCTGAAAAGGTGAATGCCAGATAGTTTTAAAGCGTCAATGACTCCGAGATCATTCGCGCCTCCCTACTGACTTACACCTGCAGTACTCAGTCCACAATATACACACGTAGCGAGATCAGTGCAATAAGGCGAAAACAAATAACACATAAAAACGAAACACATCTATGTAAACAAACTGTTGAAAAGTAATAAAATAAATAGTGCATTGTGAACTGGATGCTGTAGAAGTAAAATCAAACAATGAAAGAAATGTTGTATCATTCTGGGAATATGCAGATCATCATTAGAGAATAAAATTGTTTTCTTAGAAAATATGGATATAAACTTCTTGATGGTAAATCAGAAAATAAGAGAATATTAATTGCAGGGAAGTTTAAAAACAACATACTAGAAAAAATATAAATGCAGGCTAATACAGTATTAAATAGATATTATACCAAAATGTGTGTAAACAGACAAACCAGGAAACAAAAATACCAAAACATGTATTGATAATGAATATATAAGTAAGAATTAAAAACAAATTCAAATATCAATTATAAAGACTGAACTAAGTGATCAATATGGCGAACTTTGACAAATTAACTTTAAAAGATTAGGTAGGAAAAGACTGTCTGAATATAAGAGAAAAATAAACAAAGTGTACCATGACTGTGCATAGTTATTGATAAGGAAGATTGGAGTATATTAAAAAATGTAAATGACAAATGTAAAAATTTATATGATGACTGCAAGGGATTTTGGAAAGTACTATTTAATATATGTGTGTGTGTGTGTGTGTGTGTGTGTAAAATAAGTAGTAAAATGTACGTCTAGCATTTATTTGATATTCTTAAACCAAATCTGCACTCATTTTTTACTTGAAAACGTTTAACAAAGGTGTTTTTGAAAAACTTGCTTTGAACTTTTTTTACTGTGGATGCCACCTATGCGTGATTTATCTATTATCTGTACATGGAATACTACCAGGTAATTTACTTGCCCAGTTGCCCATGCGGGCAGTTTCCTCTTCTTTATACAAGAGTTTAGTCTCCCACCATCCCATATTCGCGAAGAGAATGCAATGAACAATTGTTTGATGCCGGAAATGAGCCCGCAATCCATCATGCTTATACCAACCGTCTATGATGCCTCAGTAGTGAACACGGGCGTTAAACCCGATCTTGGCCATTCCAAGAGGTAAGGGTAACGTGAGTCATACAGGATGCTGATTTGACTACCGTATTTTTTTAAAGTAGCAACACCTTTAAGGTGACGACATGCAGAATGATCTTCGTGTCCTTAAAACGTTTAGTCTTTCATATAAAATTCGTCTTATCTAAATTTTTTCATTATTTAGAACATAGATTTGCTGCCAAAGATCGATAAGTGCACAGTTTTGTCTTGAAGAACACTGAACATATGTTTATACTAGACTTGCCAACTATACACTTTCTCCTGGACATTTTCAGGAAAAGGATATTTTATCCAAACTACATTTGAACCCTGCACTGGATTAAAAAACATGCAGGAATTGAGATTTCAGTATTTAACGAATGAAATAAAATACTCGTACCGAGCAATAACTGAATGGAATTCACATTCGGGAAGTTTCACGTTCAAATTCCTTGGGACAGGCAATTGGGTTATTTCGTAGTTTATTTTAATTTTAGTTTTACTTATTTTTATTTATTATTATTATTATTATTATTATTGTTGTTGTTGTTGTTGTTTTATTTTTTCGCTTAGGTGAATGTTGAGATGAATCTTTCCTTTCCACGATTTTCCGCTATTACATTTCAACTCATTTCATTCCGTTAGTTCTGTTACAGGGTCGAAAGTATCAATATAAGATGGACTGGTGCGGTGTGACAGTGACTTGCGTTTTGGGAAGGTTTCTGCCCCGGTGTCAGGTATGGAGGTGATCCATGAGAGATTGGAACTCTTTGGAAGGTGGGGCTCCACCGGCGTTCGGGGTTTCAATCTAAAATCAATGATAGGGACCCGGTTAATCCGTGCCTCATAGGCTATTATGCATTATCAGACACGCGAAACGACTTGGAACAGGTCTATTAATATAACTTTGAAAAATCTCAGTTGCCTATTCAAATATTTCATTGAATTTATTAGTCTCAATAGCAGGTGAGGACTGTTGTAACAAGAAGGAGAATTTGTACTGCATTAAAAGGGGCAATTCCTAAAGATAATAATTATTATATTTATACACATGAATATTATATTTACTACAAATAAATTATTACCAACAAAAACTTCAGCTGCACACATTTGTTAGTAAACAGCTACATATTTATAAGTTGTTAGAATGAAAAATATGCGCAAACAAATAAAATAATACATTTTACAAAGTAAAGTGCTGAAAAAGTCCATAGTAAATTATTATACATATTACTGGCAAAACTGTATTTAAAATATTTCCTCGAGGAATCTCTTGATTCAAGATGATATATCATAATAAAAATATCGGCCGGCATAGGTGCTTTAATTTATTACATTTTCTTAAATTTTGTTAACTCTATGTAAACATTCTGGCGATATAAAGAGAGAAACAATGGACCATTAAGCAGATAAAGATAGCCAAAAGATAGCGAAAGAACAACATGGGTCATGAAGTGCTAAAATAACGTTTACTGAACGTTCAGTGTTGTCTGTTATACCGAAGTTTAGCTGGTGTACGGCTGATGCAACATTCACTTATGTTCTGGAAACTTCGCCTCTGTTCTGGACGTCGATTCTGGATACATCACCACAGGCACACCTCATAATGTGACGTCACTAGTGGAACTCCTATCACATTCATCTTTGATGTTCGGTCTAGCCAGTCACAGAACAGTTGCAGGGAACAACAAGAACTCTGATTGGCTGACGGTGCAGAGAGCATGGTAGTCTGGTAAGTTCGAGTAGGGTCTTTTGGATTCGATAAGCGGCTGATGCAACTACGTTTAACTTTGAAGTTGGTAAGTTTTCGTTTATATATAAGAGTGTCACGAAATGAAACGTCATTCTGCTTCGTACATTGGAGGAATAAGTTCGTGAACGACGCTAAGATATTGTGAATCATTCATTGTGAGTAGAGGTTAGGATACACAAAAAGCAAGGGAACAATGTTACAATACTGCAATCGGGTGTTTCCCTTTGCGCGACCAGTGCTGAAACGCGCATTCAATTGTCAACAATGTGGACAGATGCAAGCATCACGCAATTTGTGGGATATGACACGTTCATCAGATTTTCGAAACATGGTTAAGGAAATGGATCGCACCATGGAAAATCTCGAACGCGATTTCTTCAACCGCCTTCCCTTTTGGCGAGCTTCGCCCCGTTTAATTCCTATCCAAGGTTTGGTGCAGAGGCAAGGCGAGACATACAGGGTCAACATAGACGTTGAAGGATTCAAGCCGGAAGAGCTAAACGTTGCTCTTAAGGACCACATGCTCATCATCAAGGGGAAAATGGAGCGGAAGACAGAGGATGGAAGTAAGCACTACGAGGAGTTTACTCGCGAGCTGAGCATTCCCGAAAATGTGGATCCAGCTAGCCTTAAATCTTTCCTAACAAACGATGGACTGCTAAGCATTGAGGCACCGTACACATCTGGAGAAAAACCCAAGGAAATACCGGTTTCGCGGGAATAAGTTGCGAATGTGTAGTGCAAAATCTTTGGGAAGTTGTAGAGCTTCATTTAATGTTCAATGGTGTAATAATAATCCAGTGCAAAATTTGTGGAAAGTGGTAGAACTTAAAATATGTTCTGTGGTGTGATTGCTAATCTAACTATAAGTTGCCAGTTTTGAGTTTCAAAGCAAGACAATACTTTTAAATTCAAACTGTACTTAAAGCAAAATTCAGTTAAAAGTATTATCATTTTTCAAGCATCTGCATTAATGTAACATTGCATATATTTATGCTGTTTCTTTGCAGTGCACATAGGCACTCGAAATAACATTTACTTTGCAAGATTTATAAATAAAATTTGTAAGACTGAGCTTAACATCAAGTGTATTGAGATATGAATTATCTGTTAATAGCATAGAATGATCAAATAAATTTTTGTATTACAGTAATGTAAAATTTATCATTTATTCCTTATACTGTCAATTTTATGAAATAGGTTATTGTGCCTTCAGTGATATCGGCACTAGATGTATTAGTATAGTTTAGTTCTCGGAGCATTCAGTGAGTTCGTGAAGCAGCCACAGAGACCTACGAACATTGAACTTGTCATATACAAATACCACAGTAGTTTTCAATCAGTATTTACAAAAATTTGTTTACATCTACATAAGTAATTACAATAAAAATAAAAAAGAACACTTAAAACAACTCGACCAACACCAAAAACAGACAAATCAATCATACAACTTTTATTAATACATATTTACATATATATTGATATGTTGTGCAGTATACTATTGTCACTCATATATTCCTTTACAGAATAATAGGCCTTTTTACATAGGTATTTTCTAAGAGCAGATTTAAAGGAATTGTCATTGTTTATTAAGGCTTTTAGGCTAGAGGGCAGAACATTGTATACTAAAATGCACTTATAATAAAAACGCCTTTTTGATGGCATGAAAGTGCTGAAAAAATGGTGATGTAGATTTGCTTTTTGTCTAGTATTCTTGTCATGTATATTTTGATTTTGAACAAATTTTTGTTTATTTCTTATATAAAAGTTCATGAGGGATAAAATATATTCACAAGGAAGAGTTAAAATTTCAAATTTCCTAAAGAGGTTTCTGCATGAATGTCTACTGTGTGTACCAGCAATGACTTTTTTCTTTTTTCTGTAACAGGAAGACACGTTCACTTTTAACTGAATTTCCCCAAAATATTAGACAGTACTTCATTATTGAGTTGAAATAAGCATAATAAACTAGTTTTAAAGTCTTAATTGACTCCAACATTACTAATGCATGTATTGCATAGCATGCACTGCTTAGTTTAGGTGTAATAAGATCAATGTGATCTTTCCAATTCAGATGGTTATCAATTATTAAACCAAGGAATTTAATATATTTGGTTTGCGAAAGTACACTGTTATAATATCCTATCTGTAATTGTGGATCTGGAAATCTGTGAGTAATGAATTTCATAACATTTGTTTTATCTAGATTTAGAGACAATTTGTTTGCTTTGAACCATACACACAATGAACTGAGAACCAGATTTAATTTAATGGCACAATCATTAAGGCTCTATCCATTTATCAATATGCTTGTGTCATCTGCAAATAGAACAGCATTTCCTACATCTTGGATAGATAAGGAGAGGTCATTTATATATATATTAGAAAAAGAAGAGGACCCAGAACAGATCGTTGAGGCACTGCATGGTTAATCATTCCCCACTCCGATGCATTGTTTTTATTTTTGAAGGGACAATTTATCACTACTTTTTGTTTCCTTTTGTCAAGGTAGGATATAAACCATTTTAAATATTGGTTTTTTATTCCATAGAAAGCTAATTTATCTATCAGAATTTCATGATTGACACAGTCAAAAGCCTTAGCTAAGTCACAAAATATTCCTCTTTCATTAAATGCAGTTAAAATTTCATTAGTGAGGTTATAGATTGCATTTACTGTTGAAATTCCTTTTCTAAAGCCAAACTGATCACTAACTAGAATATTGTTACTTTCAAGGTAATGGTAAAGCCTATTGTACATTACTTTCTCAAACACCTTAGAAAATGTAGGTGAAATAGCTATAGGTCTATAATTAGAGACATTCATCTTTTCTCCCTTTTTGTACAGAGGCCTCACTATTGAATATTTTAGACTCTCAGGAAATGCACCCAATGCTAAAGATTCATTACACAAGTGACTAAGGGGGGTACTAATTTCCTTTGCACAGGCCTTTATGACTTTGTTGTTGATCTCATCATAGCCAGAAGAGTTTTTTGATTTTAGTTTCCTAATGATATTACTAATTTCTAGTGGGGTAGTGATGCCTGGTTTGAATTCATTAATATGAGGGGGAGTTGATGATTGTAAAATTTTTAAAGCATATCTTTTATCACCAGAATATAAATTTGAATTTTTTGTTACATTAAGAAAGTAATCATTAAACTCATTTGCTACGTCTGCAGGGTATTGTATCTCTTGATTGTTAATATTTAAGATTATTGCATCGTCTTGTTGCAGATTTTTTGCCTGTTTCTGTTTTATTATATTCCAAGTAGTTTTTATTTTGTTTTTTGACTGATTGATAAGTGTTTTGTAATGGAGGCCTTTCGCTGCTTTTATGACTTTCCTAAGTATTTTACAATACTTTCTAAAATGTATTTTTAATTTAGGGTCTTTACTGCGCTTTTGCTCATAATACAATTGTCTTTTATGTTGACAAGATTTTTTAATTCCTTGGGTTAACCATTCCCTGCTCATATTATAACTTCTTATTTTTATTTTTAGTGGGAAATATGCTTCAAAATGCAATTTAAAAATATGAAAAAAATTGTTGAATTTACTATTAAAATCATTTGCACTGTAAACACTATTCCATGATTCTTGTTGAAGTGTCTCTGCCATTTTATTGAGGTTAGCATCATTAATATCTCTATATTTCATATATCTATAACATTCTTTGAGTTTTACTGTAGAATTTTTTTTCATTATTACTTGAGCATCATGGTCAGAGAGACCATTGATCAATGAAGACACAGAATATAATGACAGTTTGTCTAAATTTATAAATATATTATCTATTGCTGTGCTAGAGTTTTTATCAGTCCTGGTGGGAAAGTTAATTGTATGAACCATATTATATGCAGTTAGAAGGGAATTCAGTCGATTCATTCTTACACTTGGCATTAAGTAATCAATATTTATGTCTCCACATATAATTATTTCATGTTTAGGCTTAAATAAAAAGTTTAAGGTATCTTCAAGCTTCATCAAGAAAGTTTCAAAGTTTCCTAATGGCGAGCGATAAATAGCAATTAATATTATTTTTGTATTGTTGCTATCTAATTGGATTGTGCATAATTCAATGTCCTATTCTGAATTAAATTTTGATATGTCTAATGTTTTATATGGTACCTCCTGCCTGACATAAATGCAAACTCCTCTGTTATTTAGTTTTTTTCTTGAAGCTCCTGCTCCCAAACAATAACCACGTAATGACAAAGTGGGATCTAATAATGATGGTATGGTATGTTATAGCTTAAATTAATATAATTTCTATGCCTACAGTATAAAAGTAAAAACTGTTTAGGATAAAATAGCTTGAATGGGATGAATATTTAGAAATGTGCCAACAAATTATTGCTGCATTAAAATAGTGCATTTTTCTTCCATTCAGGGATTTCTCTCAGTTAATGACCAGATTTTGAAATTTACTAGGGGTAGCACTGGAACAAGGTATTGCTATATTCAGTTGCCTGTGAGGAAACATCACAACGGCAGACACAGCACATAATGTGCATAAATCAGGTACATTATAAAATGTTAACACATATATACTCTTATAACCTATAAATGTATTAACTGTCGCAGCACAGTTGTATGATATGATTAATTTTATTTGTTATAATTTTTTAAAAGTGCATGCATATTTAAAAAGTATTTCTGAGAGATGCAGGTAGTAGGAACATAAGGTACAAACTTCTAGTGGTTATTTAAAATATTTGATATGATTAAAAAGAAAATTTGTAGAAAAGTTAATTATGGGTGTGCAAAGAAAAATTTAAGTGTATGCATAATTAGAAATTGCCTCGAGATGCAGACAGCAGGATCATAACAGATTAAGTAACACTGAGAAGGGAAAAAAGCAAGCATTGTACAGACTGAAATGAAATTGAAGACTATAGAAATTAATAACTTAACACGAGTTCCATACAAGTCTGTTTGCCATGCAATCAGTGGCCAGCCAGCAAACAACTGAACAAACAAATCTCGGCGTTACTGATGTGCAGCAAGTGGTTCAATGGGATGCATAATTAGGTATATCCCATACCGCTTCATGGATAGCATTAACAATATAATGATAACAGTATCTTTTTAGAGGCTTTTATGATGTACAATATTACAATTTCTGTATGTTTAGTTCAGTTCCTGGAGCATTCAGTGAGTTTGCAAAGCAATCATAGAAATCTAAGAACATAGAATTTGTCATATACAATTACCACAGTAGCACACACAATCTACTTTTACAAAACATACTGTGTACATCTACATAAATATAATAATGAAAAAAAAAAAAACACTCGGAACAACTCAACCAAACAACAAAAACAGAGAAGCAGAAACAAGACAATTGCTTAATCACACAAATTTTACTATATATTAACATAAGCATTGTAATAAAATTAATGCATTATTTTTAAGTCAGTATAATATATTGTCACTCACATATTACTTTCTATTGGCCTTTTTATGTAGGTATTTTCTAAGAGCAGATTTAAAGGAATTATAGTTTATTAAGGCTGTTAAACTACTGGGAAAAAAAATGTACTAAAATGCATTCATAATAAACTCCTTTTTGAAGGCAGGAAAGTGTTAAAACTGGTCTATGTAAGATTTGCATTTTGTCTAGTCTATATTTTGATTTAGAACAAATTTTTCTTTAATTGATATCATTGTACGATTCAGTTGAACTACACATTCTTTAAGCTTCACTTACTTTTCATAAATGAATGGAACCGGTTTCGAGAACATTTAGTTCCCATCTTCAGCAGGCTAAAGTTGAACAGTTGGATAATTCGTTAAGGTGTGGGAATGTGTAATCTGCTCTGTGGCAGTATGATAAACATGTATTTTATGTTTTCATCTCCAGTAATGTAGAAGCTCACTGGACTGTCTTTGTATTTATAGATGTAGATTTTCTCCCAGATTGTTAGTTATAGGTCCTTGTATTGATTTTAATAATTTTGCTTTATTTATTATGTCGTGATTTTGTGTCCAAAAATGATATGCTATTGCTGATTTCTCTATTTGCTTGTACTTTATGTTCCAGAAATGTACCTTTAACCGTGTGTCTATGTTTCTCTTTGTTTTTCCAGTGTAGATTTTGCCACATTCTGCACAATTTATTTTGTAACTACCTGCTTTTTCCTCTTGTAGAATACTATCATTAACATTATCTATCAGTAGGTTTTTAACATTAAATCTATTAATCAGTGCCAACCTGATATTAAAATCTTTAAGAATATTCTGAAATTTTAAAAAAAAAAAAATTGTTTAGTTAAACGAAAGGGAAAAATCGTTCGTCAAAAATAAATGCAAAAACGTTTTAGAGAACATAAAAAACTGAAAGAAATCAATAAAATACAGAATGGCATTAAAACAATTAAAAGAAAAACCAGTGATATACATAAAAGCAGGCAAAGATTAATAACATAGCCATTTTAGATGAAAATGAATACATAAATAGAGTTGAAACTATGTTAAAAAAAGACTACAAACCAATTGAGAAGAATCTGCTCAATAAATGCAATAAAATGTTAAACAAAACATTAAATGAAGTCAAAACACTATCCACTGCTGAAAAACAGAATATCACACAGAGTAATCCAGTACTACCCAGGCTTTATGCACTACCGAAAATACATAAAAATGATAACAACATGAGACCAATAATAAACAATATCAATTCACCCACATACCAGGTAGTAAAAAAAAATTGATCAAAGTCTTCAATTCTTTTAAGAGATTCCAAAGTTTGAGCATTAAAAATTCGGTTGACATAGTCAAAAAAATAGCAGAATTACGGCTGGACTGGACATATAATGGTTTCATTTGATGTAAAAGCCTTATTCCCGAGCTTACCTATAGAGAAACTTATGCTAAAGAAATGGTTAACATCAATTAATTTAAAAACAGAAGAAATAGAGGATTTATTGAAACTTACTAATATTTGCATTAAACATAATTACTTCAGCTTCAACAAAAAATATTACCAAGTTTCACGCCTAACAATGGGAAACCCTTTGTCATCTTTTTTAACAGAGTTATTCATGAGCTCATTTGAAATACATATTACAAAAGCCTTCCCTTTAATTCTCGTCATGGTATAGGTATGTGGATGACATTTTTGCAATAATGCCGAAGAAACACTGAATAGATGCCTTGACACTTCTTAATTTGCAACCTTCGGACGAGTTTCCCTAGCTGGGTGTATGCACTGAAATGGGAGCTGCCACAGTTCTAAGTAGCGAGATGATTCTCGTTCCGATTCGCGCTTTAAGGACCGCGTCGACGTCCCGTCAGTGGCGGGTATTATGCTGAGCTGAGGTCTTAGTTGCACTTCGAATTGCGCCGACACGTGCTCACAGCATTGCCTGCTTAAGGGACGTAAAGGGATGCGAGTTTCGAAGGGAGCCGCGGTCTCTGGTCTTAGTCGCGCTTCTAGTGCGCCGACGAGTGCTGAATCTATACAATTTACTATAGAAAAAGAAAGAAATGGGTGACTACCATTTCTAGATTTAAAAATTATAATAAATGAAGATTGTTTGAATTTGGGAATTCACAGAAAAGAAACACACAGAAAACTACATAAAAATGAGAGTTATAACCCCAATCCACATAAGTATGCAGTATTTCACAGTTTGGCACACAGATTGATGAATATTCCACTCACAGAAGCAGAGTACAAAATAGAATACAAAGAAATAATAAAGATAGCTATAATCAATGGTTTCAACAAAGACACAGTGATAAAAATTATCAATAAATCTGAAAGACAAAAAGGGATAAGGGAAGTTTCCACACTGAAAAACACAAAAGAAGAAAACAAATTCAAAAGTTTCACCATCCATCCAATTTACCCCAAGTTCAGGAAAATTTTCAAAGCTCAGGGGATAATGTTAGCCCCAAAGAACAGATACAACATCAAGAATTTATTAGGTTGCACAGTAAAAGACTACATGCCAACAGAACAGAAATCAGGAATTTACGAAGTAAAATGTGCTGATTGTGAACAGAGCTACTACATAGGCAAAACAAAGAGAAATTTGGAAATTCGGAGGAAAGAACATTTTAGGAATATTCGGTTTAAGCAGGTGGATAATTCAGCTGTAGCAGCTCACTTTTGGACCAAAAATCATGAAATAAAACTGGGAATTAAACTGCTGAAACATCTTCACAACCCATTGGAGTTATCCACTTGGGAAAAAATGTTTATATTAAAAAATAGAGAAAACCTAATGAATTTCAAGTTTCCTCCTATGGATGAACTCAGCAACTTACTGCTTCAACCAACAGGGGCACCACAGTAACATCTGGGTGTCTAGCCATCGTTTCGAGTAATGGCAGTTCAGTGAGCAACTGAAGATGGGAGAGATTGTCCCGAAATGCTCTTACTTTTATGTAAGTAAGTGGAGTTTAGTGTAAAAAATGAATACTTAAGTTTAGGATATGTTACCACTCCATTGTCAACAGCTTCGTAAGTACAATATTTATTAATAACATTGTTTGAGCTTCATGGGTAATTTTACAAAATTTGGAATTATTTTCATTTTAGTACATTGTTTCAGCTTCAAAATTTTGAACTTTCATTAAAAAAAGTTAAATATATATATAGGATAATTTTGTTCATAGAATTTCACATACAATTTACAGAATAATATAATAATAGCTTTATTGTTCGTAGACTTGTTAAAATACAAGTAGGTATTAAGCATGGCCAACTGCGTAGTTCATAATAAAATTATAATAGGATTTTTCTTTTGGAGATCAGTGAACTTAAACACACTGCTGCTGACCAAATATCAAGTATTTAGATGCATCAGTCCATAGGATGTGCATCCAGTCTTCAATGAACCAATTCCTGTGGTCTTTTGCCCATTTTAGTCTCTTTTGTTGAGTAATGGTTTCTTTGCTGCAACTCATCCCCAGAGATCTGCTACTCTAAAGTGTAAGGTGATGCTGGACAAGTTATGGCTATGGCTGATGTTGAATTCAGCCTGGATTTCAGGGACTGTAAGCTTCCTGTTTCTTTTACTAGTTACATAGTATTGTTGACTGGTCTTTTGCTGTAGAGGTGCTTCATGGTCTTCCACTTCCATTTTTTACTAAGGTTTGATCCAGATTTCAGGAATCTCTGGATTGTTTAACTAACAGAAGACTGTGCAATTTTAAGTTTTTATGAAACTTCTTGAATGTTGTAGCCTTTTGCATGCAGCATGTTGATTGCTGTATGTTGTTCTAGGCTCAAAGATGATCTTAGAGCCATTTCCTATAACAATTTACAAAAATAGCGTTAAAAACTATAAAATATGCAAATTTAATAAACATTTAGAAAACCAAAAAAGAATTGTGTAAATTAATAAAAATTATAATCAAATACCATCATTCATAAATTATGTGCCAAGAATCTTGCCAGCTCTGCACTTGCTATGACTTTGCACTGAACTTCTCAAGAAACTGTACTGCAAAAGCAATATGCCTCACTAATAGCCAGCAATCAATTGAGTCATTTCAGCATCATGCTTACCTTATCAAACACATTGGTGTACTTGATACCATAGTGTTTCATTTTTTCCTCGTGCCATATACATAGTCTATCAGCAAATGTAATAAAATATAGTAGGTGTCTAAACATTTTTGACTGGCATCTATAACAGTAACTAGAAAAGCAGAAAAGGATAAAACACTTTGAAAAAGTCACAGATTAGTGTTTTATCCTTTTCTGCTTTTCTAGTTATTGTTATTTTAGTTATATTGTTAATAGTTTTACATTATTTTTCATTTATATATATATAATTTTTTTTTTTAGCAAACTGGAAACTGTCTCCCACGCTATATCTTAAAGATTTTTGTTGCTAAAGTAATAGTTTCATAATTTTCTTATTTATGGGGATTTGCTGTAATATTTCAACATGTAACTATACCATAAATATTATTACCTTACTCATGCTCATAATATTTTGAGGTGAAAATTAATAGTTCAGTGAATAATATATTTAATATTTATAACATCTATTTTAGGATATACTGAAGCAACAAGTAAGCTATACTCTAAAATAGAAAAAGTTCACACAATCAGTTCTTTAAAAAAAAACAAAAAAATAAAAACCCCAACTCTTGTTCAAAGAACAGCAGCAGAATTTTTTATCCATGTACAGGCAACTCGTAAATTGAAAGGCTTGGAAATTTAATCCTCGGGTCACACTTTCAAATTTTATAGGGACATGGAAACAGTTTTCAATAGTGAGTGAACAGGTTTAGTTTTATAATTATGATTAATGGTTTGCATATATTTTGTAAAATATACATCATCAAATTGTATTTTTAAAATTCTTTTGACACCTATATTACATACCTATATGTTTGCAAGTTTTTTCTTTTGCTATGTTGATTTTGTACCATCATCAGTTGTTCATTAATTTTGTTCCCATCCTTAAATGCTATAGAAGAATTGCGTTGATAGGAAAAATGATAGAATTGCATCAAATAGGTGGTAAGTTGATATGTAAAAGAACACCTATAATTTTGTGTGAAGAATATGCTAAGGCCTTAGAGCAGGGATTCTTTTGGTTTGTGTCACTGTCACATCCCTAGTGGAAGCAGTTCCTGAAAGATTCAGACCCTAATGGAGAGTATCTGGACAATTGAAATGGTTGAGAAGCATGTTGATCACACACAAACCCTAGCGGAGTATATATAAATATTTGCTAATCAAGTGATATTGCCAGAAACTTTTGCAAAGAAAGTAATTTTCTGGTGCTGTGTACAGGAAATATTAAGATAATTAACGTTTTGTTTTACATATGTGGATATCATGAACTTCCTAAGTATGTTGCATGAAGAGTCACTTGAAAACAAAATGCTTTAATTTGGTATATAAGGATAAAGCCTATTTCAGGCTATAAGGTAGCAGAAAAATTGTTAGGAGAATGCAGCCACATACAGCAATAGAAACTTTGACTTTACCTGCATGTAAAGAAATAGTTAAATCCATGTTAGTATAGGCTGCCAAGATGGAGATATCAAAAGTACCTATATCAAATGATAGTGTTGCTTGCTGCATAACGTACATTTAAGTTGACATTTAAAAGCAAATAAACAAGTAGCAGAAAAATTACACAGTGAAAAATTTACACTTCAGATTAACAAGTCAACAGACATAATTAAAAAATGCTAATCTCTTCTGAGTTGAAACTCCATGGACATTAAAATTGAAGACCAAAAATTATCATCGAACGACACACTGTTTTTTTTTTGATGCCAAGATCCTGTTTCCTGTTCTGTTTGCCAGAATAAATTATTAGTATTTTTAAGAAAATGGTTTCAATCAGCCTATAATTAAGTTCACTGTCGAAATGGAAACTGCAGTTGAATGCAGTTTGAGGGTTCTTTTTCCTTATGGCTATCAGTACTAAGCCTTGACTACCAAAAAAAAAGATGTTTCAAATGGATCTTGAGGTAATCGTGTTTTTTTTGACTTCTTTGTGATATAGAATCTTTTCTGCTGCAATTTAATATGGAAATCAGAAATACTGTATTCAATCCACTTAAAATGTGAATACTATTCGCTTCTATGTCTTCTTTCTTGAGTCTTTGAGAATTGTGTCTGATAAGGCTGTGGAATTGTCCATCTTTAAAATATTCAAAGGCAGCATCTTTGCCACAAAGAGGGTCTTGTCTGTGGAGGTTAGACCAAGACTTATCTAAATTCATGTACAGTAAAACTTCAGTAGTTTTGCTAACCTAGCTTTCACTGTTACAAAAATAGCCAGATAAACAGTCAGGTTTGTCAATATTGTTGGAAAAACTAGATATAAAAGTAGTTTCTAAATTAGTGACAGCTTTTACAAATTCATTGCTCTCTTTGATTTCTGTTTACAAAAATCAAGATATGTTTTTCTGCCAATTAATTTTTCTACCTTACAATGTACAGAAATATAGAGCAGTACAAAACTCTTTCACATTCACAAGTACATTAATAAATAAACCGTTCTTAAATTTTTGTAGCTGGCTTTTCAAGCAGTTACCAGCAATACGTCCATCAGGAAGATAGGAAGAGAAATTTGAACTTTCCAAACCAGCCCTATATTTATGTTTTTTTTTTTTTTTGACTAATGTTTAACGCTTGTTTTTTACTGCTGAGGCACCACAGGCAGTGGTCACTGGTGATACATGAGATGAAATGATATATTGGGAAAGGATATTTTTATTTTAGGAAGGAAACGTTCCAGGCCTAAGTTTAGGGTACGTTCCCGGCATTTGCCATTTATAAGGACTGAGGAAAACCTGGATAAAACCTCAGTTAGGGAGGACAGTCCTGGTGGGATTCGAACCCCAGACCTCCCACACATGAGTCTGTGCCTTAACGATCTTGACCACCCATGGCAGTATTTATGTAATGAAATACACAGGAACTTCAGATGGGACTCTTTAAAATGTTGAAGGAAGGTGGTCAGATTTGTCTCTCTGAAGGTTTAGAAAATGAATTTGCTGATTGTCTTGTGAAGTACACTGAATAGAGATATCCTATAAGCACTTTTGACATGCACAGTTTTGTAAAATACCATTTAAGCAGAGAGAGTAAGCATATAAACATATTTGTGGAAAACATGATATGCTATTGGTATTCGCTTAGCTTCCTGACAAGGCACAAAGCAAAATTGTCAAAATATTAAAAGGAGCCAAGCAAAAGTGTCTCCAGAGATAATTAACAGTTGCTTTGATCAGCTGGAAACAACAGTGGAATGTGTATTACCATGCTTAGTGATCAATGATGAGTCTGCACTCTCTGATGACACTGGTCAGTTCAAACTTAATTTTAAAAGAGGTTGCAATAACCATAGAGAATAATGAAAGAAAGCAAAGAAAGTGTTATAGTCATGTTTGCATCAACTACCTTAAAAAAATGGGCTGCTAAATTTAAGCATGGTTATACATCCATTCAAGATGATGAACAGCGGGTGTCCCTAAACTGCTACAACCAACGAAATTGTGACAAAAATTTACAATGCCTGTTCTCCATGATTGCTGATTGAAGGTACGGGAGTTGGCTGACATTACAAAGAACTTAATAGGTCGTGTCCACTACACTGTATGCAAAGTTTTGGGTATGCGCAAGGTTTTCGCTCAATAGGTTCCATGTTTGTTAACATGGACCAAAAAGCATTTGAATGAATATTTTGTAACAATATGTAGACTTTTTTAAACAGAATTCCATTGAGTTTCTCTAATGTTTCATAAAGATGAAATAGGGATTCATCACGAATGCCAGAGATGGAGCAGTGCAAACAATGGGGGTAGTAAACAGGTGAAAGGGCACCAAAGAAAGCAAAAACTGTTCCATTTGCAGGGAAAGTCATGGCTATGGTTTTCTGGAATTCTCATGGTCTGGTGATCGTAGACTATCTCCAGAAGGGCAGAACCATCACTGGGGAGTATTATGCTTCATTACTGGACCAACTGAAGGATGCTATTCAGGCTAAATGTCCACACCTTGTGTAAAGGAAAGCTCTCTTTTATCTCATAATGCATCTTCACACATGTCTGGGATTGTTGCTGCAAAACTGCATAACTTTCGCTTCCAAGTCCTTCCACATCCACCAAACTCACTGGATTTGGCTCCCAGTGATTACTTTTTGTTCCCAAATCTGAAGAAATGACTGGATGGATGAAGATTCATATCAAATGATGAGCTTGAAGCTGAGACAGATGCATATTTCTCACATATGGACAAATTTTATTTTACTAAGGGAACCTATTAAAAAGTTGGACAGTCATTAGACTAAAAGAGGACTCTGTTGGGAGAAAAAAAAAATCTCTTAAATCTTGGTTTTCTTGATCAGGCTCAGAACTTTTAGCTGAGTTGGGGTGATGATACAGAAGTACTGTGATTATAGTTGGTATACTGGTGGTAATTCATACTTTGAGCTGAGTATTATTTGTGCTGTAAAGAAGGTGAATAACCTCTAGGTATTATGATTACAAAGACCAACAATGACTTGGATAGTATTTGTTGGCCTGTGGACATGATATGGCAGTATAATACAGCTGTTGCATTAAATTAAATACATCATAATTCTTCAATACCTTCTGCCCCTAATAAAATCTTGAAAAAATATACTTATGCTGAGCAAATTTTCTTTTGGTGCATTCCTCTATGTTCTCCCTCCATGAAAATGAAGTTTGAAAGTTCCTAGATCTGGCATTGACATCTTACCTTTCCATTAACTTTAATTGACAACATCTTCAACAACTCCGGCAATAATAATACCGCCAAATAAGGCTTAAATACCAATTATACTTACTGAAATGATATGGTATATTTTTGAATCATTAACATATAAAAGCATTAAGGCAGTGTAATGCCAATTGCATTGGTATTTTTAGCAGGTGTGACAACTAAACACTGTCACTGGCAGAATATCAGCCAGTTAAATAACATAATGTTAGATATAATATAGTGTGTGTATGTATATATGCACACACACAGTTGCCCTAACAATGAAATATATCACAAAATAATTTAAACACTTTTAAAAAATTGAGTTGAAATTGTAACATACACACTACTAAAATTCAATAAAATGGAAGACTAGTTTCGGGAGCCATCGCTCCTATCATCAGTTCCGGCAATTAGGAGCGATGGCTCCCGAAACTAGTCTTCCATTTTATTGAATTTTAGTAGTGTGTATGTTACAATTTCGACTCAATTTTTTAAAAATGTTAATATTTGACACTACTGTTACAAAAGTTCACTATATTTTATACAAAATAATTTGTTGTAGTTTCCAAGATGTTTGATTGCTATTGACAAAATTAAGCATCATGTTCTACACTTCTTTTGAGAAATAGATGCTATCTCACAATGGAATTTATTTTCAGTTCTTCTATGTTGCAAGCACTTACTTTTCATCTTTTATATCACCATTTCAAGATGCATAATATAGTGACTAAATTCCAGGAGATAAATGTGAGCAAAACAAAAAGCATTCACTCAAGTAGAAACTGGTTAACATTAAATATTGATTAGAAAATTCTGCTAACAGTTTATTTGGTCATTGGTCCCTTGCTATAGTGCAAGCACCTTGCATCAAACCACAGTTCTTTTGTCACTGTAGTCCTACATTATATTAACTCAGGATGATGAAATTAGTCATTGCTAAGACCATATAATGTGTTTACTGCTGCTAAGGTGCAAATGAAAGATTTCTTGGTCGATTAATGCATTGTGAGCAAAGTGGGATAGCTCAGTTTAACTACTCCATTCCATAAAGGATTATACATGTATTAGCAATCTCCATAAGTGAATACAATTTCAATATTTTTTGGCATTTAGACAGTATTTACTTTGTTGATCTCATTGCCAATTTCATAAGTGAAATTCAGAGTCCATCAGGTTGTTCAAAGGCATTCTAAAAGTCCTTGGCTGACCAAGAAAACATAAGATTTAAGAGAAATGTTTTTTTTATTATTCAACCAAGTCATCATGTAAATAAATACATTTAGTTTAATAACCTTTCAACTTTTTAATACTCCAGTAAAATAAGATTTGTTCAACTATGAAAAATATGCATCTGTCTCAGTTTCAATCTCATCATTATGTGAATCTTTGTTCACCCAACCATTTCTTCACATTTGGGAATAAAAAGTACTTGCTAGTAAATGCGGCACCGTTGAGGAGAAAGCTTTCTCATATCCAAAACTTCATGTAAAATGAAGACTTAACATATCATGGTCTTTGTAATGTCAGCCAACTCGCATACCTTCAACCGGCTATCATTCAGTATGGCATTGTGAATTTTTATCACAGTTTGGTTGGTTGTAGCAATTTTGGGATGCCCTGAATGCTCATCATCTTAAATGGGTGTATCACAATGCTCAGGAGTTGAATTAAAAATCCAAAATTTTGATCATCACTAATCTGTAATTTACATCTAGCAGCAACAAAAGGTTGTTTTAAAATCACATAATTTGAAGATTTCTTTTTCATAGAACAGGCTGGGCAGTATCTAAAAATGGATCCTTGATATGTGTTAAATATATGTAATTATAATGTTCTATGATTTTCTAAAAAATATTACCAAAACTGAAGTAAATTCTGTTTGGTTGTAGTGGGGCAGTGGGATAATGGCTATCCTTTAAGAAATTTATTATATATATATATATACCATCAACTTTGGTGATTTTGGATATTGTATAGATTAGAAAGCAGGAAATTAGACACTGACTCTTAGGGTCCAAAGTGGCTTGGGCACTCCCCAAAGTTTTTCAAAGTGGACTAACCCTCCCCAGTATTTCCAATTTTAGTTTGGTAATGTTCATATTAAAAGACAGAGAGAGAAACAGTGACATTGAATAATGTTAGCAACAATAATTCCATTCATCTTACAGTTTTCTGTGCTCACATAAACATATTAAGTGACTCATTAAATATCCAATCTCTAAGTTTACAAGAACCACAGCTACTGTGCAAAGCTGTTATCTAAAATGATTAGCTTCTGGAAGTGCTTCTCACAGCTGTGCCACTCCTAATGTTTGTTTTTTTTTTTTTGTTTTTTTTAAATAACTTATGTTTCAGTTTATTGCCTAGTTTCTGTTCCTTTTCATTTGGTGATTAAAATTGAACAATTCACCATGAATACAAGTGATGATATTACAGATGAGCAAATATTTTAAAAATGATATGATCCTGACTGGTTGACATTGTACAGCTACATAATGATAGACATTGTAAAATCAAACAAAGGTGATCAAGAACTCCCTAGATAGTTATTCCTTAGTTATACAGTTTCTGAAAAGTGATAGTTGATGGCTGAAATTTTTTTGGACTGAACCAAATTAGTATGACTTATTTAAACTGTTCTGGTGTCAACTCATACAGCTGAAAGATCATTTTAGAAGGCTGAAGAACTACTTAAGATCATAAATGGGACAGCTGTCTAATGCAATTGCCATTTTAAGCTACCACCAAACTTTTTGGACCTCAATAATATATATCTTAATAATATAGCTGACCATTTCATTGGATGAACTGAGTTGCAGTGGTAGGCATTTACCAAATTTTGTTTAAAATAGTTCATTCTTAAGTTTTATAATTTTTAAAAATCATATATTGATTTGCATGTTTTAATTTTTTAGATTTTTAAACAAAATCAAACAGAGTTACTGGAAAAGTACATACATTTTATTTCTATTAACTACACATCATAAACTTGATAACTTAATTTTAATTTATCCATACCTTTAATAAATATTAAATTTTTATTTACATCAGGGTGAACATTTACTTTGTGTTTTGGTTGATGTGTATCATAGAGTTAGGTTGGCCCCCCTTCCTCCAATATATTACAAAAGTCGCTGCCTATGAGGAGGAATTATGCTCAGAAAAATTAAAACTGAATGGTCATTTTTAAATGTTAAATATTAAGTTTTTTTTTTAAGTCTTCCAAACATCGTGATACATTTGCAAAGTTTTATTAATTCTGTGAAGCTCTGGAATATATCACATAATTACAAAATATTTTTAAGTTTGAATACTTTAACACATAAAATCAAAACATACTCATTTTTAGCTGTTTATTGACTAACACCTATTTTTTGAATTGGTCTTCTGGGTGATAATGTAGTAATTAGCACTCGTAGATTCCCTTGTTGTTTGTGAAATTATGTATGATGAACGTACGACCATGCTTAAATTCAGCAGCTCACTTTTTAATCATAATGAATTAAAGATTAAGAGGAAGAATGCTTTAATATAAAATCTAACTCCTTTTGTATTTCTATTGGGATCAAACCCTTCAAAACAAAGTACTTTATCACAATATAGCCAATTTTATTCCACTTACCTGGACATGTTGCCTTCATCATCAGCGTAGTATTAAGATGTTGCTCTGTGGATTTTATGAACTTTGTGATGAGGTTACTGTTATTTGGAAGATCAAAATGAACTAAATTTTTCTTCATTTAAGAACTTTCGAAAAATAAGACATTTTTAAAAAATTCTGTTGGAACTCACACAGTGAAGCTTGTTAAATGTAAATCATAATTAATCTGTCATCTAACACACTCTTATGCTTCACTTACTTTTAAATACGGTGGGACCGGTTGCGAAGAGACATCCTCTCCATCTTCAACCATCTTCTTGTTTTCCTTTATGAATATATTTTCCTACACAGGTAATTCTATGGGATTTTAAGAGTTAAGTTCTTTTTCTTTTCTTTTTTTTCCCCCCATTTCCCCCCTTTTTTTTCCTTTTCCTTTTTTGGGGGGGGGGGCAGAAATGATATCCTACTGCTGATTTTTTTTCCACATGTTAATATTTTACTTTCTCTTGTGTTCCTTAAACCGTAGTGTAATGAATGATTCTTTTGGTTTTACCAATATATTTTATATAGCAGTCTTTGCAACTGATTTCGTAAATGCCTGATTGTTTTCCTGGTGGAATTTTGTCTTTTGTGTTGATTTTTAGGAGATTTTTAAAACTATATTTGTTCCTTTGAGCCAAAATGATGTTGGCATCTTTAAAAATCTTCTGGAATTTTTGGTGTGCCCATGGATGGAATGTAAATTGTTTATATACATGATCTTCCTTGTTGCCTTTTATTTGTTTTTGTTATTTGAATTGTTCTATTTTCTTCTTGACCAGATCTGTTGTATAACCATTTTTCTGTGCTATATCTATAAATTTTCAGTTCTCCAATTCATATTTTGTCTTGTTTATTGGTAGGTTTGTTAATATGAATATGAAACTGTTATTATTGTGAGTTTGTGTTGTTTTGGATTGTGGCTGTTATTTTTTATATAATTATCTGTATGGGTATCTTTTCTGAATATTCCATGTTCTAGTATATCGTCAGTTTTTATAGTTTTTATATCCAGAAAGGGAAGAGCCTTGAGTTCTATTTCCATTATAAATTTAATGGTGCTGTCTTGTAGGGTGAGTATTTTAATTGCTCCTCTTTCCATTTTTCATTTACTATTGCAAAGACATCATCAACATGATATCAACATTTGTATATATATATATAATTTTGTTTCCAAGAAACTCATGTATACATATGCTAAGAATGGTTAGTCTATTTCCCATTGCTAAATGCATCTTTTGTGTATATATGCAGGGATTTGTGTGTAATCGCACACACACAAATCCCTGTTTTCCAGTTTCACATGTCTGATTTTTTATATTAATTCTGATGGGTTTTTTATGCTTTAGTATTTGTATTTCAGTAAACTATTGAATTTTTTTAAAATGTAATTGGTTAAATTACATATGAGTGAATTAATTGTATTTACTATAGGTCTCATTTTAATACCAGGTTTACATATTTTTGATAGGCCATAGATTCTGGGCTTGGTAGGGCTGTCTGATATATTTATATTTTTTTTTTGTTCCTCATTTAGAATGATTACATTTTTAGTAATTTGCTTGCTGAACTAACATGTTTCTGGGTAGGATCAGTTTTTATTTTTTCATAATCCTGGCTATCTAGTAAATTATACATGCTGTTTACATAGTTTGTCTCATTTAATATGACGATTTTGTTTCCTTTGTCAGCCCTACTATGAATTACGCCTTTTTCTTTTAGGGATCTGAGTACTCTATGACATGGTCTTTTTTGATTATTTTCTTTATGCAATATATAGGTAAATATGAAATATATAGGTAAAACAAAAAGGAACATTGCACTACAGTTTAAGGAACACATGAAAAATGTAAGATATAGCCACATGGTAAAATCAGGAGTAGCATACCATTTCTGGTAAAAACTCATAATTTCCAAAATGGACCTAAACTCTTAAAAACCCATAGAATTATCATGTGAGTGGGAAAATATATTCATAAACGAAAACAAAGAAAATTGTCAACTGAATCATACAATGATTTCAATTAATATTATTGGCTTCACTGTGCAAGTTCCAATTTACATTTAAAAAGAAAATTTAGTTAATTTTGATATTCCAAACAACAATAACCTCATCATAAAGTTCATAAAATCCACAGAAAAACATCTTAATACCACGCTGGGAAGCTGACAGTGGAACCTTGCTGATTTTTTTTTTTGAGTAGTGTTTAACGCCCGTTTTTACTACTGAGGCACCACAGGCGGTGGACACTGGTGATACATGAGATGAAATCATAAATTGGGAAAGGATATTTTTTTTTTTTTTTAAGGAAGGAAGCGTTCCAGGCCTAAGTTTAGGTACCTCCCCGGCATTTGCCAGTTATGAAGACTGAGGAAAACCTGGAAAAAACCCCAGTCAGGGAGGATGGTCCTGGCGGGATTCGAACCGCAGACCTCCCGCTCACGAGTCCGTGCCTTAACGACCTCGGCCACCCGTGGCGGTAACCTTGCTGATGATGAGGGTAACAGTCTTGGAAACATGCCCAAGTAAATGGAACAAAACTAGTGAAATTTGAGTAAATTCCTCATAAATAATTTGTTATATTATACTTTATTTCATTGGGAAAATCCCCTCCATTTAAATCTACACTTTATCACAGTTCATATCTCAGTTTTATTATTTTTAGAAAATGTTAACATGATATTACAAACTAGTGACTGCACTTACACATTTGAAACTTTACAGATTGCCACCTAAAGGATTATAATTAACAACTATCAATGTAATTTGGCCAACTCTACAACATCTCGGAGTCAGGCTGAGAACTTTTAGAAAACACATTGTATAAATTTGTGAATAAATTTCAAGAGACAGGAAGTATAAGTAATAAAAAAAAGACTAAGCTGAAAAAGAATACTCAGTAAGGAGACTGGGTATCAATGGTGTTTGCTAGGAAAACCGCAATGAAATTCTTACATGTTTTGCATGATTCAGTACAAAGAAGTCCAAAATAAGAACTTAAAAATTATTTAAAATAACTTTGATGCAAGAACTATGACTTGGCAATCGTGAAAGCAGAAACAGGTTTGTAAATAGGTTCTAGATAATGTGCATGATGGTGAAACCTTATTCCTCTTCTTGGATAAGAATTCATTCCATCTTCAGGCATAATTAAATTCACATAAATATGTGACCTGATTTGGGAGTTGAAAAATCCCAGTCTTATTTATGAAGTACATAAGTATTTTTAGAAACCAAACATTTAAATCTGAATGTAATATGCTTTACTGAACACCATCCGAAAAAAACATGAATTGCGTGTGTCTTTCTGGAAGGTTATAAACAAGAATTATGGCATTCATCCTCAGAGTGGGACCGCCACGGGTGGCCGAGGTCGTTAAGGCACGGACTCGTGAGCGGAAGGTCTGCGGTTCGAATCCCGCCAGGACCGTCCTCCCTGACTGGGGTTTTTTCCAGGTTTTCCTCAATCTTCATAACTGGCAAATGCTGGGGAGGTACCTAAACTTAGGCCTGGAACGCTTCCTTCCTTAAAAAAAAAATCCTTTCCCAATTTATCATTTCATCTCATGTATCATCAGTGTCCACCGCCTGTGGTGCCTCAGTAGTAAAAACGGGCGTTAAACACTACTCAAAAAAAAAAAAAAAAAAAAAAAAATCCTCAGAGTGGAGGTATGGGCATCTTCATCAGTTTATCTTAGTTAAAATTATGGTATTTTAATTTTTGTAATGAACACTAGAAATTTGTGCAGTTGAACTAGAGTCTGAATCAGTGAATTTCATAATAATATACCTATGTAGAGCATCTTATTTAAACTTAAAATTTTTTTATTGCCCTGAAAATTGATAATATGTATAATACTTATATATACTTAATAAGCTTAAAGTTTAACATTGTCTATCTAACCAATAACAGTAGGAAGTACATCCTAATTTGCCAGCATCCATCATTTTTATATACAATCTTTCCTGCTAGAGCATAAGAGAAATTAGTATCTGGTGCAGGCAGTACAGGACGAACTTAGAGATAAGTAATATGAGTATAGCATAAAGTGGGGCACAAAATATATATATAACAAACCCTCATACTGCAAAGGAATTGAAAATTAATTGTAGTAATGAAATAAACAGCAGCTATCCTTTGTGTATAAAAATAGCTTCAATCTGCAAACCAGTTGGATGAACAAACATGCTTTTCTCCCTCACACCTTTTCCTCTTTGAATAACACTCATCTACCATAGTATTTCCTATTGAATATAGCTTAAACATGTGAAGGTATAAAATTGAATAGTTTGGGATTTTCACAATGAAATATAGTATCATACAACAAATTATTTATGAGGAAGTCACTTAAATTTCACTAGTTTTATTCCACTTACTTGGAATGTGAAGGTATGCTTGTATTTTTAATATGTAATATATTTTAGAGTAATGGAATGAAAAAATAAGCACAAAATAAAACAAAGTAAAATATTAAAATATACATTGTAAAAAATGTAAAGTGGCACTTTAATAGCCTCACCTGGAAATCTCAAGAGAACAGATAATTTGATATAACTATATAGAAGGTTATTCTAAATAGTGATAAAATTTGTTACATGCTTACGTATATGAACCTAGCTAACTATAAGCTTCAACTAGGTAGCTCAACATATGAAATTCAGAATGTTGAGTTAAGAAGTCAATTTTCTGGACTATTGCCTAAATTTCATTCATGTTTGCAAATCAGGTTCTTGCTATTCTACCAAAATAAATAAATGTATGATATGAACAAACAGGAACTCTTTCGACTATCTTTTTATAAATTAGGATTGTTTCATAATTTTATAATGAAAGGTTCACATTTTGGGTGATAGGGTCAGGATTTATGCTGCTTCAGTCTATCAGATGAAAAGTAGCTTTTCTTAAGAGGATTTACCATATGTTCACACAGGTGAGGATGGGTGGATACAGTTAATAGCATGATTTTGTTTGATTACTTCAGCAGTTTATGTATAAATATTAACCATGCATCACTTGATTCCAGTCAGTGATGAAAGAAATGGCTTGCATTAAGAGTCATTATGACTCAGATTTCATATTTTGATGAGATGGGAAGAAATGGCCAATTTTTAGTGAGTAACTTCAATGTCTAAATCAATAACATATTGGATTAGTCCATCACATCTTGAATTTTGTTTTGAGTAGAGTGGGAATATATCTCTGAACTGATACCTTGTGCTACCTATTACATAAAATCTGATTTTTTATAAGTGCTCTTTCTCCCTGCCAAACTTTTTTTCAAATTTAAAGTGACATTCTTTAAAAATCTGATCTTTCACTGTGTCTTCTTATGCTCCACAGCCATATGTAAATATATGGTTAAAGGTGACATAATTGCATTGTTAAAGAAAAAAAAAGTAAAATAAAAAAATATCATAAGCTGACACAGATTATTATTTTATAAATTCCAAATATTTAAACTGCAAAAAGATTATTTGCTACAGTGCAATTTTTTTCTTTTTTCTCCAGAATTTAAAAAGTACTTGATGTTTGTTTTTGGTTCCCTAATGTTTATCACTGTTTTGTTTGAGGTCATTTATATGAATATTTTATATGCTTTTTCTGTTGCATAATGAGCCCCAGACTAATTGATTTCAAACCAAAAGGAACAATAGGACATCTTAAAGCAGCAAAATGCATTTTTCTATCAAGACAATTATTCTTATGCATGAACAGTTATATTGGACTCCAGAAGGATGTCTGCCGGATCCTGAAAAATATTTTCAAGTAAATGTGTTTCATATGATATCAGATACCATTGTTTATCAATCAAATTTAGGTTCAATTCTATAAAATGTTTAAGTGATCTGCCAATGCACACACCCCATAGTTTCTGTCTTCTGTAAAAGACAAAGGGTTGCTTAGTAAAGCATAACATTTATCAATGCATTAGGTTGAACACTTAATAAAAGATTTCTCATTTCAGTTAGAGTGCTTCAATAATGCATTAAAAAGGAGATAAAAGACAAAATGTGAATTCACACCTCTTGATAATCAAAAATTACCCATTAGTGTCAAGTATACCAGACGTTTGCATTGCTTTCACTTTATTTCTCTCTCTACAGTGTCAGCTGAGTAATATTTTTCAAAATTAAAACTAATAAAAACATTTATGTAGCACATTGCAACTGCCATTAAGTATCGAGTGTTTGAGAACATGAAGAATTGACATGCGGAAACTTTTATCTCAAAGAATAATAGACATCTTCGCAGCTTCCAATGACCCATAGATTCTACTTTTTACAGTGTACCTGTGCCAGATTTTGGAGATAAAGCAGTGTAACCTGTATCTAGCATCTAGGAAAAATACTACCTTGTTTTCTAATTTCCTACAACACTACTACCATCACATGCAAATTTTAATGCCTCTGACTCCTCTGAGATCCTGTCAGCCTATCAAATTTAATTCTATGGTCGAGGACATGTTACTGAACCCCATATACTTAACATTAATCGTTTTGTTAGGGGGGCCCAACCTTTCTCTGTTATGCCACCTTAGATGATGATATTTGTTCCATCCAGGAAAGTGACCTGGTCAGCAGGGAAACCAACATTTGTTGAGGTGAATGTATTTTTATATTTTTCATGCTTTCAATTAAACTATATCCATTACAAGTGCATTGATTTATTTCGTTCATTTACTATACAAGTATCGATGTGAAAATATTATATTTGTTGTATAATGTGTACTTTCCTCTGCTACTGGTATTTAATTATTATTTGTTTGTTTTGTCTCCATCTAATGTACATTAATGGTGACATGCTGGACAAAATGAACAACATAAAATGAATGAATTCTTTGTTCAGTTTATGTGCATAGTACACAAATACTTAGAAGATTGCACCTATGCAACTTTGCTAATTTAGTGCTAGTTTTAGAAGTTCAAGGAATGGGGGTGTGATCCCACCCAAGTATTTGTTTGGTTTGTTTAAGGATGCTTTTCAACATCTTTGTTTATTAATGTCAAATTCATTTCAGGGTGTGAAATAGTTGATAAATTTTGCTCAGAGACCTCTTCTTTCAGGCTTGATGTTCTTTTACATACCATAAATCTATGACATGGATCAACAGCTCTACTTTCCTTCTGAAGAAAGTCATACTTAGGATTTTCACAGGCTCAAAAGTTCATCAACCCTGGCCGGGTTTGACCCTCGACTTTGGGTCTACAAGACAAGTATGGTTACCACTAGATCAACAGAACTGACTTCACCCAAGTAGACTACATATGTTCATAAATACATCAATATTATGACTATAGCTTTGGCAGGTGCAATTCCTGTAGGAATAATTTCAGACAGTTAAAGATTCGAACTCTGCCAGGTTTATACATCAACAAAACCATTCTTTACTTAATAAAATATAACTTACTTATGCAAACAAACTCTGATGGACATGAATACAACACAAGGAATCAAGTCATAGACTCTGTCTTTATGAAAAGATACAATGATAAAATTCTACAATGTTGTTCCTAAAGAAATCAAATCCTGTAATGACCATACTCAATTCAAGTTTTGGAACATTATTTAATAGATAAAGTTTACTGTAGCAACAGGAAATATTTATTGTAATTTAGATCTCAATTTTATTGCACATATCTTATAAATGAATATTCATTGTTAACCTAGAACTTATGAGATGGGATGGATGAAATGGTATAGTGGAAGTATATAGAAGAAGATTAAGTGAGCTTGAAGATGTAAACTATGGGACCGGGAAGGAGATAGAAGAAGAAAGCTTACAGAAGAAGATTAAATAAGATAGAAGATATAAGTTATGAGACTGGGAAAAAAGACAGAAGAAGATTAAGGGGTGTTGAAGATGTAAGGCTATGGGACTGGGAAAGAAACTGAAGAGGGAATATTACAGAAGAAGACTAAGTGAGCTGGAAGATATAAGTGATGGAACCAGGAAGAAGACAGAAGAAAGTAGAGTAAACAAAAAGATTAGTTAGCTGGGAGTAAGTTATAGGACTGGGAAGAAGGAAAATTATAGAAGTAGATTTAGTGAGCTAGAAGATGTAAGCAAGCATAATTTCTTTAAATAGTTAGAGTGAGGAAGGTGCTGGTTTACAGTACCTCAACCTTTTGGCTTCCAACGGAATTTTTTAGTCTAGGTTGATAGTTGACTAGCAGCTATTGGTTTTATTTATGTTTATTGGTTTCCAGAAGCTTTACAATTTTTTTTAATTTAGTTTTTTTCAGTAGTGAAATGTTTAATTTTTATTTAAGTTATATTTTATTTTGTTTATATAATTATAGATTTAATCTGAAAAATTATTATGTATTATGGGAAAAAGAAAATCTAATCAATGATAAAATTTGAAAATGCACATCTCAGTATAGGTAATAAGGTGCTGGGATGGAATATTGCAGATTTTATACATATTGCACTCTTCTTATCCATTTTTTATATATCTGATTTATTGCAATCTGTATTTATATTTTTATTCTGCAATTCTAATGTAATGCATTTATTATATATATATATATATATATATTGTACTTACGAAGCTGTTGACAATGGAGTGGCAATATAACCTGAACTTAGGTATTCATTTTTTACACTATCTCCATTCACTTACACAAAAGTAAGATGCGTTTCGGGAGAATCTCTCCCATCTTCAGTTGCTCACTGAACCGCCGTACCTTGAAACTATGGTCTGACAAACGGATGTTCCTGTGGTGGCCTCTGTTGGTTGAAGTAGGAAGTTGCTGAGCTCATCCATAGGAGGAAACTTGAAATTCATTATGTTTTCTCTATTTTTTAATATGAAAATTTTTTCCCATTTTTTTTTGCATATGTATATTTACTGATGAACATCTATTAGGGTCTATTTTTACTGTATATAATTATTCTTAACTGTAGCTTCATACTGAGATGTTTAATCATATATTACACTATATTGAAGTACAATAAATTGAAATTGAAAATTGAAATTCTCACAGTATAAAATGTAAAATGCTGGAGTCTCCATAAGTTAAACAACTTCATTTATAAATACTATACTTACGAAGCTGTTGACAATGGAGTAGTAATATATCCTAAACTTAGGCATTCATTTTTTACACTAAACTCCACTTACTTACATAAAAGTAAGACGCGTTTCGGGAGAATCTCTCCCATCTTCAGTTGCTAACTGAACCGCTGTTACTTGAAACAATAGCTAGACAACCAGATGTTCCTGTGGTGGCCTCTATTGGTTGAAGTAGGAAGTTACTGAGTTCATCCATAGGAGGAAAATGGAAATTCATTAGGTTTTCCCTATTTTTTAATATGAAAATTTTTTCCCAAGTGGATAATAGCTCCAATGGGTTGTGAAGATGTTTCAGCAGTTTGATTCCCAGTTTTATTTCATGGTTTTTGGTCCAAAAGTGAGCTGCTACTGGTGATTTATTCTCCTGCTTAAACGGAATATTCCTCAAATGTTCTTTCCTGTGAATTTCCAAATTTCTCTCTGTTTTTCCTATGTAGCTCTGTTCAAAATCTACATGTTTTATTTCATAAATTTCTAATTTCTGTTCTGTTGGTATGGAGTCTTTTACTGTGCATTCTAATAAATTCTTGATGTTGAAACCTGTTTCTAGGGGCTAACATTATCCCATGTTCTTTGATAATTTTCTTGAACTTGTGGTAAATTGGATGGCAGGTGAAACTTCCCTTATCCCTTTTTGTCTTTTAGATTTATTGATAATTATTATCACTGTGTCAATGGTTTCAACAAAGACACAGGGATAAAAATTATCAATAAATCTAAAAGACAAAAAGGGATAAGGGAACTTTCCACATTGAAAAACACAAAAGAAGAATACAAATTCAAAAGTTTCACCTATAGATATAATAGAATATAGAAAGGACACACATGCAGATAATTATATCAAAGAACATGGTTTTAATCCTATAGCTCACAAACATGCAATTTTTAATAGTTTGATATGCAGATTGATCAATTTGCCAATCAGTAAAGAAGAATGTAACATGAAATATAAAAAAATAAAAGAAATAGCAGTTTTAAATGGTTTTAATGAAGATTTAATACATAATAAGATTAAAAAATTCCAGAGAAAGAAAAGAATTGAAAATTTCACTACATTATCAACAATTAAAGAAAAAATGTCCTTTAAAAATTTACATATAATCCAACAGTGGTGTATAAATTTCAAAAAATATTTAAAGATGTTAATATAAAATTGACTCCCATAATAGATTTAGTTTAAACAACGTTTTGAAAGATAATATTACAGATAATACTCCAAAGAAGAAAAAAGCTGGGATTTACAAGATTTCATGTGCTGAATGTGATAAGATCTACGTAAGAAAAACTAAGAGGAATGTGGGGATACGTCTAAAAGAACATATGAGAAATTTAAAATACAAACAAATAGAAAAAACAGCAGTGGCATATCACTTTTGGACCGAAAATCATGATATAAAGGAAAAAGTTGATTATTGAGAGCTCTACAGGAACCGGTAGAATTGGATATTTGGAAAAAGATTTACATCTACAAGCAAAAGGATCATTTGATGAATTCTGACATTCTGAAGGAAGAGGATATACATTTTAAGTTCATAAAAGTTTCACCAGAGTGAACGGCAGCCTTTTACACCAGTCATCAACGGCCAAAGATGGAGATAGCATATATTTGAAACTGGTACCGAATATTTTTAAGATTAGTGAAGCATGAACAGTGTTAGACAACAGATTTAATTCATGTGAGCTTCACTGTGTTAGTTCCATATGAAATTTTTTTTAAAGTTTTTACAATTTTTAAAAAATTTTAATAAGTTCCTCTTAATGTTGTTCTGAAGTAATCATCATTATTTCTCAAACCATAAGAATGTACATTACTTTTTTTTGGTGTCTTTTATGTACAGTAGTGTTTATACTTTCATATATAAATATGATGGAGCAGTTAAACTTTTTAAATTCTTAAACAAGCTTCTACACTTTTGTTTATTATTTATCTTGCCTATTATTCTGATGGCTTTTTTCTGCAATTTTAAAACTTTCTTCATTTCTCTTTGTGTAATATTCCCCCATAGTGTAATGCCATAGCTAATGTGTGAGTATATAAGTGCATAATAAACCTGGTTTTAGTTTTACTATCCATTGTCGTACTGATTTGTTTCATTACATATATGCCTTTATTTATTTTTTTGGTAATGTGTGCCACATGGGCTTTCCAGTTTAAGTTTTTTCAATGATCATTCCGAGAAAGTTTGTACTATTTATTTTACCTATATTTTCCATTTCTATTGCTAATTTTATGTTGTTGGAATTGTGATTTGATAATTGAAAATTTATTCATGATGTCTTTTTGCATTTATTACCATATATAGGTTGGAGTAGTATTCCTTTATGATTTTTAAAATTGAGTTTGCCCTATAAGTAAGTGGAGTTAGTGTGAGCATGTTTCTACAAAACATTATGTAGAAATCTCACTGTATCTCATCCACCATCCATGACTTTTTGAACAACTTAAACAAATCATTCAGACTGCCTTGCTGGTAGTTCAGGTAGATCCTATATGATATTCATCCCCCTTCAACAGTTGGCCCAACTGTGAGAAGCAAAAGGAAGAAGAAATACCAACAAACTGAAGTTTTGACTAGTACACCTGTAAGAAAACAGCAGACAGAAATTTGTGAAAGCAATGTGAGGAAAGCATTTACTGAAAATCTAAAGGAAATCTGAAAAGCTGTAAACCATTTTTCTTAACATCCACAAAAACGTAAATATTTCTGTCAGGTGTATGATGAGCTCTATGCAGACTCACCTCCACTGAAGGAAGATTTTATCTAATGTTCGCAATGCTCATTATGGGGTCGTGAATTGCATACACATATGGCAATATGATGCATATTTTTGTGATGAATGCTTTTATCAACATATTTCACTTTGCCCAGATCAAAAAACTGGTCTGCTGCTATATTTTTCTTGTTTTAGGAATCAGCATTCTTCAGCGTGGTCTACAGAAACAATTATTCTCCCCAGATGTTTTGTCTGCAATTATGACAACATCTTAAATGGATCCAAGTTCTTCTGATACAATGCAGTGACTAAGATAGAAGCAAACTTTAAAAAAAAAAAACCTTTAAATATTTTGCTTTTCTGTTGGACACTGCATCAGTCATTGCCAATATTGTATCAGAAGGTCTCAGCTCCATTGAAGATGTGTAACATAGATGAGATGAAATGTCTGGGGAGAATAATAATTCTCTTGGACCACAGCTTAAATGCCTAAAGACTTCTACTAATACATACTATGGAAGTCTACACACATTAATTTGCTTTAATTGAAATTATAAATATATTTTTTATGTTAGTAAATAAAGGATATTTCTTCAAATAAACAACAATAAGTTAAAATGTAAATTGGAACTTGCACAGTGAAGCTAATCATATAATTGATATCATTGTATGATTCAGTTGAACCAACAACTCTTAATGCTTCACTTGTCATAATGTATGGAACTGGTTTTGAGAAGATTTAGTTGGACTTAACCCTGGTTGAAGATGAGAACTAAATGTTCTAGAAACTGGTTCCATACATTATGACAAATGAAGCATAAAGAGTGTATAGTCCAACTGAATCATACAATAATATCAAAAATAAGTTGTTTTTGTTAAGCCATCTCTTGGTAAACAAATCCTGAAGTTAAGCTGTTCACTCTGCTTGGACTTCCCCAAAAGTAGCATAAATAATTTGGATTTAATACATAATGAGGTACTAATGGTCTATTCTTTATTTGGCAGACAGAATGGGACTGGCAGTGGAAAGCAATTTGGCATCATTTTAGTAAAAATGAAATAGGTGCAGAAACACTTTTGTCAAAGTATTTTACTAAAATAGTATAACATTTAAAATTAATGTTCTGACAGTACATTTTATCCCTGTATTTGGCTTTAAATATTCCCCCCAAAATTAATTAAATGTTTTAATTTATTATTGCTTTTTGCATCAATTTTTATTACATATGAGGAATTAACTAATTTTCAGCTATACATTTAATGTAAATAATTCATAATACATGACTGTTTCAAATTGAAAAATGTCTTTATTGTGTATGTTAACAACCAGTGCTGTCAAAGAGTCCATATGGTATGTACCCAATCTTTCCTATATGCTGCATTATCAAAATAAATTATCCACCAAAGGCAATCTGCTGTAAATGGGCATCTTATTTCTAAGGATCAAAATAACGACAAAGAACATTTATCATGGCAAACTGCTTACAACAGAAAGATTTTGTTTGCATTGTGCTCTAAAAATGAAACAATATGTACATCAGCACAATAGCAAATGTTTATACGTATCGGATTCTGGAGACAAAATCCACAACTTCATTCATACTGTGTGCTATACTGGCAGTTTCATGGCTAATACACACATGAATAGAATATTTACATTTCATAGTTTTTAATTTATTTATTCATATATGATGCAGATGCAACTAAATTGCTGCAGGAGGCACGAAAAGTAATAATGATTCTGAACTAATTTTACATTTTTATAACTTCATTTATTCTTGAATATTTGAACATATGAAGCCCACCAAACAGAGGCACTAGGAGAGCTGAACATGTTTTCAAATCTGCAGAGGTGTTATGCAGAGTTTTCCCAATATCACACCAGTAAATATTGAATGTTGTACACCGTATGTTCATGTAGAAATGTAAGATTCTGGCATCATATAAAGAAATTATTATTATTATTATTATTATTATTATTATTATTATTATTATTATTATTATTATTATTATTGCTGTTTGTTCTTGTTTTGCCACTATCTCTTGTAACACTGTCTTTATGTATTTTTATTGTCTACAAAAATTCAGTGTCTGGCATTAGTGTTTGCCTTTGACTTTCATACGTATATAAAATATCCAAATACAACTCTTGAACAGGTAGACTGAGGTAAGAACTACAATGTGTAATGGCATTTTCAATCTATAAGCACTTTCAGACACCAAAGGCTCTATTTGACAATTTAAGCACTGGCTCTTGGAATTCTGATGACACTTCTATCATTAGGCATGTTTTAAGACATTAACATGCTTTCATAAACTGATCAATGTTGAAGAGCACAAATATTTTATGGCACCATTGAATTTACTTGTATATACTATTGTGGTACTAAAATAAAATAACTTTTCAGGTGCAGTTAAAAAAAAAGACAGAAATTTGCTTTTAGGTAGCTTGTACTATTTTGATATACACAAACTTTATCTGATTCACATTTGGTTTATGTGTATGAGCATATAGGCCGACACATGTACACTATGAGCAATGTTCCTGTGCAAAAATTGTGCTCTAAACTGGCAAAGAAAGGTCCTGAAGAAACGTTTACAAGCCTTGCACAAAATGTTTGTTACAATAGCACTAGTTAACAACACACTGAAACACTCAGAGCATCACCTTTATAACATTAAAACAACTTGCTTGTGCACAGCTCTTCTTCACCTTCTCATCATTGGATAGCTTTATTTTTAATTTATTGCATGTAATTATATCGTCAAACACTTTACTAAGGAAAACACTGTTGCTTCTCTTCCTCAGTAATTGTTTTTAATGTAGTAGCACTAAATAAGAAATAGCTTATACTTTCACTGGTATTTCTTTCTGTCTGTTCCATTGGGTATGCTTTGGCTAATGGCATTTGAATACCCATTACAACTTGTTATGTGACTGGAAATCTTTTCTGCAGGATCCTCACCATATATTGCTTTCTTTCCCTAAAATAGAAGTTCTGAGTTAGTAATGACATTGAGAGTATTGCTTAAGTGTATGTAAATAAGGGAAACGTTTCAAACAGAATTGAAAAACTACTTGATAGATGTATGTATAGCATAAATGAATCGTAAATATGTATATAAAATGTAGATGAATGTTTTAAAGTATAAATGGAAATACACCATTATTATATGAGGTAAATTTACCTCTTGTTTTAGATTGTTTGGTACATAACCATTATTAGCCACCATGAATGGCCGAGGTCGTTAAGGCACGACTCATGAGTGGGATATCTGGGGTTTGACTCTCACCAGGACCATCCTCTCTGACTTAGGTTTTTTTCCAGGTTTTCCTCAGTTCTCATAAATGGCAAATGCCGGGGAGGTACCCTAAACATAGTCCTGGAACACTTCCTTCCTTAAAAAAATACTCCTTTCTCAATTTATCATTTCATTTCACCTACATCAGTGTCGCTGCCTGTGGTGCCTCAGTAGTAAAAACGGGCATTAAACTCTACTAAAAAAATTCAATGTATTTTGTGTTTAATTAATTTTCTGATAATGACTGAAACTCAAGAGTAGAGTCTATGGTCTGCAATAAAATATTAGAATTTATAGTATTTATTAATACAAGTTCTGAGGTTAGTCCAGCAGGATTTTTTTTTTTTTAATTGTTAGTTTTTAATGCTTGTTTTTACTACTGAGCCATCATAGGCCATGGACACTGACAACACTTATGGTGAAATAAAAAATTGGAGAGATTCTTTTAAGGGATTCTGGGATAGGAAGCATTTCAGGCTTTTAAGTTTGGGGTACATCCCCAGGATTGAGGAAAATCTGGAAAGAACCTTGAATCAGGCAGAATGATCTTGACAGGAATTGAACCACAGATTTCTGGTTCACAATTCCATGCCTTACCACCTCAGGCACCCACGTTAATCAATTAGCTTGATGAACAGAAGAATTAAAGTTGCTGTCACCTCTTCTCTAAACCATTTTATTTCCTTATATTATTTATCAATATAATAAATAACATCTCATTTTCTTTGGTAGGTTCATATGACCTAATAATAAAGAAGGCTTATAAATCCATTGTTTAAGCCTAAATTTAAGCTTATCAGAATAAAATGAAAGAAAACTATGAGTATATATTGTGTATCATAAAATATTTTTGATGTTCTGCTATGCAAGGGGCAATGATGAATCCTTGCAGAGTGATAATTGATAAACATTTTTTAACTTGCTGTCCCATTTTATTTCCAAATAATGACTACGTATTTATGAATAATATTTTCAAAAACCTGATCAGTGCTTTGAAAGTTGTAAGAAATAATAGTAATGCTTTTGAACCTAAAGTTAGGATTTACTTGCTAATGTCTTACTTGTCCTCTCTCCCACAGCCTTATACCTGGTATTGCCTCTGTTGTACACTCAGAGGAAATATATACAGAATAAGTATACACGTTTAACTGCGGAGAAGTTACCTTACTTTTGCTGTAAAACTGTTCATCCATAATGCTAATTACCTAAAACGAAACTGTAGTTTAATAAGTACAACATACCTTTTCAATGTAGGCTTTAGCATAGAAATTACCAAAGAGAACAATGAATGAAATCATATAGATAACAAGTGTGTATTGCATCCATAGAGGAAAGTTGCACCCTGACTTGATTCCATTGATTCCCATTATCATGGCAGTGGTAAACTGGATCTGCAAATGAACATACAAAACATAAAATATAATGTTGTAAATAAATGCATGTAAATTAGAATGCAAAAAGGCATTACCTAATACTTGATGATATTTTTATAATTATTAAATATCACTATGCAGGTCCATCTTAAGCTATGGAAACTTTGGCATGAGCTAAAATATTATTGTGTCCTTTTATATTTAGTTTTGGTGTATGAACATTTTCATTGGTAATAAAATTTAATGCATCTTACTGCAAAATACAGCAAGCATTCATGCTTCTATTGTTTAATCACTAAGATTTATGAACATAATGCAGGCAGCTAATGAGGCATTAGGAGTAAAAATGAGGTGAAGACCTAAATTCAACCTAAATGGTTGAAATTATGGAATGATACATTGAAAGATGCCATTACTAGGAAGAAAGAGCTCTATCTTAAATGATTAATGATAAGAGAAGAGGAAGAGAAGAACATATATAATACAAAAAACAAAGGCAGTAGTCCGTAATTTAATAAGACAAACAATTAAAGAAAGATGGGGACAATTTGTTAAGAGATTAAATGTGACATAACAGGTACATAAAGATTTGGTTTCATACAATGAGGGAAGATGTGAATGATAAAGCAAAAATTGATGTAATAACTAAATAAAAATGGGGAAAACAATTTAAAATCTATAACACAAAAGTAAAAGAAATACAAGATGGACACAGATATAATAAAAGAATATAATAGAATGAATATGACAGATTTAGAAAAAGCTTTGAAAAAAGAAAAAAATAGACAATATAAATATTGAATTATGAATTACATCTGGAGTAATGGTAACATACCAAAAAATAAAAGAGTGCAAATATAATAATAATAATAATAATAATAATAATAATAATAATAATAATAATAATAATAATAATAATAATAATAATAATAACAATAAAGCAACAATACATAAAAAGGAAATAGATGTCCTCTAATTATAAAGGTATATGCTATTAAGCTCAATTTACTAAATCTAAGCAATAATAAATCCAAGCTAGAACCAATAGCAGGATAATTCCTATAAGAGGGACAATGTGGGTTTAGGGTTTAAGAAAGACAGATCATGTATTCATGCAATCTTTGTTATAAAACAACTAACAGGAAAAAAAGGGAATTTAACATACCATTGTTTATCACATTTTTAGATTATGAAAAGGCATATCACCAAGTAAATAGAAACTATGGGAAATATTAAACTACAATAACGTTCCCCATAATAAGATGCAATTAAATCACTATATATTATACAACAAGCTACCTGATAATATTAGATATACCTATATTTAAACACAAAGTGAAAGAATTGTTATTACAATGCTGTTTTTATTCAATTGAAGAATTTGTAAATACTTTCAAGCAATTATGATTATATTTATTTAATGTTGTTTTGTTTTTTATCTAAATCTGTACTTTATATATACACATATGTTTAAAAATCAGAATTAAAAAACTACCCAATTAATAAATGTCTATAAGATTTAGCTTAAAACAAAATATTGTATTATGCTCATTTTAGTAGCCATGTATTTCCATCTATTTCGCTTAATTTTTAAGTAACTGCTAAATATGATCTGTATTGACAATGATTCTAACTCATGTATTGTGTTTATAGTTATATTATCCTTCTGTCTTTTAATTTTTAATTAATATATATATGTACATTTATGTAAGACTGGTTGAGTGGAAGAAAAGGCCTTAAGACTTTAACTCTGCCAGTATAAATAAATAAATTATATGATAATACCAGATAATACTAAGAAACGGCTCCTTTTAAAGTTAATGTGTTAAACAGGTATGTCCCCATTATTATTTGATATGTATAAAGCTATTCAGAAATGGCAAACATTAAATCTTGAAAATATTAGAATGGTTCAAATAAGTCAATGAATACCCTACTATTTGCTATAACCAAGTATTGCTGGCTGAATCTGAGAATTATCTACAAGAGAATGTAACAAAATTAAATAAATTTTTAGAAATCTTCATTGTCAATAAGAAAATCTTTAATAAAACTAAATAAAAAGTGATGGCTGTGGAAGGAAATTACACTAGAAGAGCTAAAATCATAATAAAGGAACAGATAATAGAGCAAATTTTAAATATCTAGAATGCAACCTATCAATCTATAATTCGAACCAAGATCTAGACAACAATGTAATAAAGTATAGCTCAATAAATAGATGTATCAATAGATATTTGGGAAATTCAATGAGGAAGGAGGTCAAACTCAGATTACATAATATTACATCAAAACCAATGCTACTCTATAGTAGTGAAATTTGAGTAATGAGGATAAAAGACAAAAATAAAATTGAAAGCTCAGAAATGATATTTATGAGCAGGTGTATCTCTAAGAGATAAATTGAGAAGTAGAGACATAAGAATGGACTGGATGTAAGAAATAGTATAATACAAGAGGTAATTCACCACCAAAAGAATTGGCAAGAGCATGTTGATTTGATGTCCCCTGACAGATTACCATAATAAGCTTTTCTCTATAATCCAAATGGAAGATGAGATTTAGGATGACCAAGAAGTAAGTGGAAAGATCAATTTAAAGATTAAAATACCTTTAGCATGGAATGGGATAAACCGAATCCTTGGAAAGGAAGAAGAAGAAGAAGTTTTTGAATGGCAACATAAAAATGCATGCTTTGAATTGGTTGGATGTTAAGGGTGGAACAAGATACTTTGGTACTTCAACCTTGCTCAATGGCTGGCTGTTTGTGCCTTTGCTCCCATTGGGGGCATCTCTGGGAGGAAAGAATGTAGTAGGTAGAGGCAAGATGACCAGGAACCACAGGCAGGAAAATGTAGATGGGGCCCCTAGCATGTTTTCAGGTGGAACATTTCACTGTCAATGAATCCTTACTATAAGGAGTTCAAGTTCCTCAGAAAGGTCGCTTTCATACTAGACACCAGGGAAAAACCTTTCTAAAACACAAGCCATGGTAACATGACACCAGACCACCTTGCTCTGTAACTTTCAAGCTTGTAATGGTTGGTCTAGTGGCCTAGTGGTAACTACACTTATAGACCCAAGATCGTGGCTTAATCCCAACCAGGGTCAATAGATTTTTCTGGCATAAAATCCTAAGTATGACTTCCTTCAGAAAGGAAGTAAAGCCATGGGTCTCATGTCATAGATTTACCACACGTAAAAGAACCTCAAGCCTGAAAGAAGAGGCTTCTGAGCAAAATTCATGCCCCAAATTGAATGAGATGCTGATAACCTGAGATGTTAAGGAGCATCTGTAAAATTAATCAAATTAAAAACTTTTAAAAATAGCATGAAATAAAACTAATGAAATGAAATGATATGAAATGGGAGAGCGGAAAATTTGTCGAAAGCAAAGACCCATCCCCCAGCTCTTGCCTAAGCATCCAGGGGAAACCATGAAAAAAACTCAAGGTCAGAATGGCCAGCCCCAAGGAATTGAATCCAGAACCTCCTGAATGCAAGTCCCATGCATTATCGCCTGAGCCACTCCACTTCATAGGATGCATGTTTGAAGAAGCATGCAATTTACAAGAAACTGAAAAATTAGCTCACTGATATTGGAATATTTCTCTCTTTTTGAGTAATCTAAACTCTTCAAAAGGGCATATTATTGTTATTGTTTTCTTTTATATAAACTAGGTTTCAGTGTTTATATTTATAATGTGAAATCTCCTACATTTGGCATCTAACCATATATGTGTAAAGTATCTGGTGTTTGCTTTTTCAGAATGAGGAAAAAGTTAGAGAAATTTTATACATGCAAGTTGTCGCAGCTATAGAATGGTCTCAAGTCTCTCAAGATGAAGATACTTGAACAATTTTAAATCAGGTAAATTGTCACAACTATGACTGGATCTCTTTTTAAAAACTTAAAGAATTATCATCTAGGGAAACTTTCATATCAGCTACGCAGTTGGTCTACTTTTTGCCTTTCAGAATAAGGAAAAACTTAGAGAAAAAAAAATCTCTCTAAGGCAAGTTAATTAAACTAGTAGTTGAAGCTGGGTTTGCTGTTTTATAACATAATACTCTGGTACCTGAGTTAAAACAGTTTGAATACAGTACGTCTTCATTTAATGTTTCTTTGAATCAAAGTAATGAAATACTAAAATTGATATCAAATTCTAATTGCTATTTCAGTGAGAAAAATTACACAACTTGGAGCACTAGGAAGGAATGAATAAAACTGTAGCTAGTTAGAGAAGACACTTAATGCTCTCTTTCTTCTTACTGTAACAACTAATGATCTGCAGGCTGTAGGTGATTTTTTCCTACTCTAAAGGAAGTAATGAAATTTGTTATAATAATATGATAATAAGGTTTATTTAAGGTTAAGATTTATTTTCTATATGGACACTCTTTAAAAGATTTGATCATATGCAACCCATACAATTCAAAGCATGAAACAATCAATAAATTTTTCTCCGAGACATCATTTCATGTTTGAAACAATATGATATGGATCATGAAGTACCTAAGATATATAATACTAAACATTGTACTTACAAGTTGGAGGATAGTGAGGTATTTCTTCCACCAGAGGTATCTGGCAATGTGTGGACCTAGTGCAGAAAGTCCATAGTATGTGTACATGAGCACATGGATGAAACTATTGGCCATTGCTGGCAGGAATGCTGCAAAGAAATAACAGTACATTAAAAGATAATATATTTTGTGAAGTACTTGATTGAGTACACAGCAAGTAGCTATATTTTGTATAAAGTTTGAGCTTACTCTTTACCTATGTACAGTGCTTATTGAATTGCTTCCATGCACAAGCTCACCACTGTAATTGTATAAATTATTATTTATCCACTTCTAGTAACAATCTAGGATCTTAAGATGCAAATGGAAAATGAAACTTTATGAGAAATACTCTGGGGTTCTTTTCATCAAAGCAGCTATTGTTTTCTCTCTCAAGATGAATAAGTTAATGTATTCTTTGTTTGTTTTAATTACACTGCACTCTGCAGAACCACATTTATTGCAACCACAGTTGCTTGCCTTTAAGTGCATTTTGGCTCATAATAAGCAATACATTATGTAATGAATATGATTAATTTTAATTGATTTAAATGCTCAGGAGCTGAATTAAAAATTCAAAATTTTTATCATCACTAATCTGTATTTTACATTTAGTGGTGACAAAAGGTTTTTTAAGATCACATTATGTTTGAAGATTTCTTTTTCCAGAACAGGCTAAGCAGAATTAAAAAATGGATACCTACACATGTAAAATATCTGTGATCAAAAACACATTCTATGATTTTTTAAAAAAACATTATCAAAACTGAACTAAATTCTGGTTAGCTCAGTGGGGTAATGTCTATCCTTATTGAAATGTATCTATTTTTTATTTTTACTTTATATATACCGTTAATTTCGGTGATTTTGGGCATTGATATACATTAGAAAACAGAAATACTGACTCTTGGGCACCCCCAAAGGTTTTCAGAGGGGACTAGGCCTACGCACTATTTCCAAATGGTGATGATGAAATTTTTAGTTTGGGAATATTCATATTAAAATACTGAAAGAAAAACACCGCCAGTGACATTGAATAATGCTGGCAACAATTATTCCATTCATCTTACAGTTTTCTGTGCTCACAAAAGTATATTAAGTGACTCATTAAATATTCAGTCTCTTAACTTACTCCAAAAAGATTAGATTCTGAAAGTGCTTCTCACAGCTTTGCCACCCCTAATGTTTTTTTTTTTTAAATAACTGATGTTTCAGTTTAATGTCTAGTATCTGTTGCTACTCATTTGGTGGTTAAAATTTAACAATTCATCATAAATAGATATGATGATATTACAGACTTGCAAATGTTTTAACAATGATATTGATCCTGACAGGACAACATAGTTATCCCTTAGTTGTTTCAATTTTTAAAAAGTGATAGTTGTACGTCTGAAATGTTTTTGGAACGAGCCAAATTAGTACTACTAATTTAAAATGTTCTGGTGTCATCTCTCATACAGCTGAAAGATCATTCTCTAGTTTAAGAAGGCTGAAGAACTACGTGAGATCATAAATGGAACAGAACTGTTATAATGCAATTGCTATTAAAACTGCCACTAAAACTTTTGATCTCAATAATATAGCTGACCAGTTCATTGGATAACTGAGTTGCAGTGGCAGACATTTACCAGATTTTGGTTAAAATAGTTCATTCTTAAGTTTTATAATTTTTAAATTTTTTTTTATTGATTTGTATGTTTTAATTTTTTAGATTTTTTAAACAAAATCAAACAGTAGAGTTATATTCTTAATTATCTAGTGAGTTGATTTAATAATCTTATTCAATAGAGTTACTGAAAAGGTACATACATTTTATTTCAGTTAACTACACATATCATAAACTTGTTACTTTATTTTAATTTATCCATAGCTTAATAAATATTAACTTTTTATTTACATTGGAGTGAACATTTACAAAGTTTGTGTTTAGATTGACGTGTATATTTACAAATATCACACAGAGAGGTTGCATCTCCCTTCCCCCCAAATATTAAGGAAGTCAGTGGCTATGAGCAGGAATTATGTTCACGAACAATTAAAATTGAATGGCCATTTTTAAATGTCAAATGTGAAAGTTATTTTTTATGTTTTCCAAACATTTATTGATACATTTGTAGAGTTTTATTAATTGTATAAAGCTCTGAAATATACCCCGTAAATACAAAATATTGTTAAGCTTGAGTATTTCCATACATAGGATCAAAACAAATTAATTTGTAGTCCTTCATTGATGGTGTCTAATTGTTGAATTAGTTTGCTGGGTGACAAAGTATCAATTAGCACACATTGATTGTGCTAATTGTTGAGTGTGAATGCAACCGTCATTCAAGGGCTGACTTTGGAGAATTATGGGGTCATTATAGGAGGAAACTTGGAGCTCCATTATGCTGTAATTACAATGCAGAAAGTTTATAAAAAATGATCAGAGCCATAAAATCAGGCATGTTTTATAGAAAAGCATCAAAATATTATGGCATATCAAGATCAATGCTTTGAAAAAAGATAAATAAGAAGCATAAAAAAGTAATTGGGGGCCAGTGAGTAATGAAGGGAATGCAAGTGTTAAGGGAATAAAGGGGATTTCCCTTTACATGAACAGACCTAAGAATGATGGTAAAGGGGTAGTTGGACAGGTCTATTAGGAGAGAAAAGTGTTTCAAGAATAATTTTCTAGATTGAGCAGCGGTGATTATTTTTAAAAGAAACTTTCTAAAGCTCTCCATCAGGCTGAGCAAGAACATCAAACGGGCTCATGCTGAAGTGAACAAAAAATTGGTTCAAGAGTTTTTCCACAGTCTGTCAGGAAATAACTAAATTGTTTGATCAACTATCATCTACTGTAATTTTGAAGTTCATCAAGCAATATTCATACATTTTTATGTAGGCTTTTTCCCCATAAGGTTAATTCCAATGGTCTGATGATTCTCTTCACAGAAATGGTTGGCCAAAGCTGATTTATCAGTTTATTTGTACCTTATGTTCCTATGGACTTCCTTGAGTGTAATGTCTTTATATTTCTTTTGACTTTACCAGTGTATCAGAGAAATTCATTTTTTTTCTGGAGGAATTTTGGGAACATATCTTGATAATATGAGGTTCTTTATGCTATAGTTGTTTTGGGGTACCAAGATTATATTAAATGCCTTATACTTTATTTGAAATTTGTGAAAAGCCAAAGTATGGTATGTAATCTTTTAAATATTACATTTTCTCTTTCTGCAAAGAGAGCATAGTAATTTTCTCTATCTGCTCCTAAAAGTGTGAAGATCGCTTGATGAATTTAGAAATTCCAATGGGTGATAGCTTGATCAAATGATTTTGTAGTTTCCCACCAGAGTTCATCAGTAAGCACCCAGAATGCAGTTTCAATCACCATTCGGTTGACTAGCAGCCAACGATGTGGGCAAAGGTCCATGAAACATGTTCTGCCAATAAATGTTGATAAGTGCAAATTTAACAGTATGTTGTGAATTCATTAACCCAAGAATGTAAGTTTCTCTACAGTAAACGTTCTGTTGAACATTTATTGAAAAGATTTTAACAACATGAAGCTTCTGCAAGAAGAAGAGAATAAATTCATGATGACATCATGAAGTAACTACCATAGTTGTGCTTAAAAGGTATTGCGTTTGATTTCACATAGCTTGTTGTATAATTAGCACATTTACTAGAAGAATATTAAATTACTAAAGAATGTGGATTTAAAAAAAATAGTTTCATTTCAATTTGTATATACCATAATTACAAATTAATCAAAACCATTCATTCTGCAGGATCTTTACTGATATTGCTAGAGGTGTATGTCTGTTCTCAGATTTTATTATTGTTATTAGTCCTTAATAAAATCTGACTGGATTATAATGAACAAAGAATACAGGGTTCAATGACTGAGTATTTCTGCTTCACATGGTCTCATTGTTTGAAAATGTTAAAAGTAATGGCAGCAGGTGCAAAGGTTTTTATCCCATTTTTGGAATAATCTTATGGGTTATGAAGTTTCATTGTATCAGTATTGTGTATTTTCTGAATGCCATGTGCCTTCTATAAGGAAACTCTGGGAACATTTTGGAACACAAGATTCTCCTTTTGGCAGAAATGAATTGACAAAGGAACCTAAAGAGATTTTATTTATATTATTATGAAAGTTTGAAGAGCTTGATAGCATGGTGAATAAGAGCATAAATAGCACCAAATTAATACTGGCTTCAAGTCAGAATGCTTCCAAAACTGAACAACACACCCACTTTAAATGGAAAGTTTTATGTTTTTTTTTTTATTTTACATTTTTAAAAATTGATACTCCTTTACTTTTTCATTCAGATTAAATATATTTTGTGTTATTTCTGTATTGATAAAGCATTTTAAAATACTGTTTCTCTGCATTTTTTCAAAATATTGCCCTCCTAATTTATGTTCAATTCTAAAATGGAATGTACAGCAGACATGGATGCAAAGCAACAATAAAATTTTGGAATTACCTTGATATTCTGTCAACATAACCAGAAGTCTGTATGGTATATGCTATGGTGTACAGAAGGGAATTTATACTTGAGATCAACAAGATTGAAGCCGAGTTCAAAACTATTTCATTGGAAGCTACGAAAATTGACTATTTTCAAACGGCATTACCTTTAAACTATCCATTATCTGAGGTGATAGGAAGGCTACTAAGTTAATGGATTTTTAGAGGAACTTTGCCTGCATCACAGACCATTGGCATTCAAGATAAGCTTTTTTACCTGAAAATAGCCTTCCTGAAAACTTCTACTAGATTGAGAAATTTAGTGCAATACCCAAAGTTATTGTTTTCTTCCCTGCCTATAAAGAAAGAGTTGATAGAATGTAAGGATCACACTTTATTATGTATTGAGTTTTGGAGTTCATTTGTATTAGAAACAAATTCAAATATGACAGGCATAAGAACAACTTTAATATCAAAGAAAAGTAAGAGAGAGTATGGTTTGTTTTAATATAAAAATGTTAATTAAAATAATTTCAATATGGCACCTCCTTTTTTATAATATAATTCTTGGTAAGGCATAAAATGAAGAAAGGTGATGTGATAAAATGGAAGTAACTACAGCATCCATCCTGTTAGTAAGACTGTGACGTAATGTTTAGTAAAGCAGCTATGTTAAATGTTCCCCCCTTCTCCATAGTGGTTGTATTGGGATGACTTCATTGATCATGTGTCTTGCAGAGATAAAAGTTCATTAAGTAAATGAAAGGAAGCTACTTACTAGAGCCGCTGGGTACCCATTTGATGCCAATCCACCAAAGGGAGAACATGGTAGAATGGTGGTATACGTGCAGGAACGTCAATTGGTTTTCCTTTTTCCGCAGGATGAAGAAGAATGTGTCACAAAACTCGACCAGTTTGGACACATAATACCACCATACTGCATTTGCTATCTGCAACAAATTTAAATAGAAATCAGCTAGTGGTAACTTTCACAGGCATACATGACCTGTTATTGAATTCTGACAAATTATCATTTTATTTTGCACACAAATATGCACTGTGAAAATGATTTGAGTTCACTATCTGTAGATTATTTATTTAAATAATGTGCCACTTTTGTGAAAACATTAATTCTACTGTTAGATTTTGTTTAAAAAAACTTCATGAACTGAAAACATGCAAATCAATAAAAACAGTTTAAGAGATAAAAAAGAAGAATTATAAATTGAAAACATGCAAATCAACATAAATGGTTTAAGAAACAAAAATATTAATGTTCACGAATTGGCCAACGTCTGTAGTCGCAATTCGTCTACTGTACCGTCAGGCCTAAAGAGCTGGTTATGTTTCGGTGACAGTTTAAAAACCCATTGCATTAAAACAGCTCTATCCCTTTAAGTAGTTCTTTAACCTTCTAAGACTCAAGAGATGGGAAGAAGCGTCCATTAAGATAACGGTGAGCCTATTCAAAATTAGTGTGTGGCCTTATTGAATTGAAATATTTTCTAATTTGATCCAGTCATACATAGCCGATCACCGATAGTACGATCGAAGGTTGGACGTGCCTTGCGCAAGCGCAGTAGTGGTTTTCTATGTAATTGTCAAGGAATTCCATGAAGTTTTCATTACTCTAGCCGAGGCCGTAGCTCATGTGATTATTCTGCCCCTTCTGGGATTTTATACAATCTGAATTTTAACAGGACCAGGATGCAAACGATATAACTTCGCTATTTTTAGTTGAATTCAGGCAATATGGAATGATCCTTTTCCCTCCCTCCATCTAAATATTTTAAATTGTCAATTGTAGCAGAACGCGTCATATGTTGCAAGGATTATAGAGAAAGAGGCGATAAAACGTTTAGTGAAACATTAATTTGTTGAATAATAGTGTTACAGGCGGTGGCACCGACGACACGTGAGATGAAATGATAAATTGTGAAAGAAAAAAAAAATTTAAGGAACGAAACGTTCCAGGTCATGTTTACAGTACTTCTCCGGCATTTGCCATTTATGAGGATGAGGAAAGCCTGGGTGTTCTGACGGGATTCGAACCGCAGACTTTCCGCTCACCAGTCCGCGCCTTAACGACCTCGGTCACCTGCGGCGGTGTGAAACATTAAGAATTCGTTTCAGAGGGATCGTTGCATAGGCAGAAAAAAAGACTGTACGATTGAGGATTTAACAAATTTAACGAGTAAAACTGTTTTAAATATTGCATGTATTTAATTTATCACTTGCATTATTAATGATCATAATGCCATAATTTTGAACGCGAAAGAATTTTATATTAGTGTTACAGAAGTATTTTCGTGCTATATTGAACATAAATTACATTTTCCATTAATTTCGACTTCTCACATCTCGATCTATCTTTTACAAAAAACCACGCTTCGCCACTAGTCAATCATTACCTTTCAGTTGTACAAATTGACACCGGAAAAGTATAAAACAATAATTTACTTTGATTAACGCCAGAAGAATGTTGGGAGCACAACTATCACTTTTCAGAAACTGTACAGCAGAGGAAACGTTATCTCTTGTTCACGTTAATTCCAAAATGTCCACCATGTTGCAATGCAATGTGGTCTTTATCGTGTTTAAAAACTTGACAGTGACTGTAACATAATTACTTTTATTTGTAATAAATTGTTCAGTTATAATTAACACGAGCAGCAATACTTTAAAATTTTGACAGAAGATATTGAGCTTAAATATCAATTATTTAAAAATGCATTTGGTGATGCATAACTTTAGGGTTGGCAAAGCTGTGAGAATCATTTCCAAAATCTTATCTTTTAGGGGTGCACCTTTGGCCTGCTAACTATAGTTCTAGTAAGTTAAGGATAGATCACTTTTTACGATGTGTTCCAAGTGATTCTGATATGTGACAGGGTATCTTCCATGCAAATTCACTGTTTTTTTTTCAGCAGCAAAGTGTTTATTGCAACAATGGGACAAAATAACTTGCTTGCAAACACCACACAGTTAGAAATAGAAATTAAATGAGTGCATTTTTTTAGTCTATTTGTGAGAATTTTTCAAGGAACTGGATCAATTGCTCACAATTGGAATGAAATGATGAAAATGAAAAGAAGCGAACCACCCAACTAGTTGATAGAATGACCTTCAATCATCTTGTAACTTCTTGAAGGACGAACGTCTTTTAGGTTAATTCCTTAGAAAAAAAAAATGTATACATTTTATCAAATTTTGCACATTCAAACTAAAAATTAAATATATGTTGACTATTATCCCCTCCTTGGAATATTAGGAGGAGTGAGTGAGTTCCATCTGCGAAAACTTTGGGGACCAGACCCTTAGGTCTGGGTGCTTATGCTCTAACTTGTTTTTCGTTCTCCTTTAACCTAAACAATGAAATATGTTGTAGCGGTGAAATTAAGGTGACCAGATTTCCTCAGTAGCCGGGACAATTGCTTTTTTTTAGTCTCTGACTGGTCTTTTTTTTACAGGTAAAACGGAATGCAAAATGTCTTTTTTTATTTATTTTTTAATGATTGGCAAAGACATGTCCTTAACAATAATTCTTATAATGTACTGCTTAGTATCATTTTTTCGAAAAAAATGAAAGTTTACTGACAACTGACGAAGCAAAGCGCTGTTTATATTATCGGTGTGGGGAACGATTCATGTAGCCGACAATTGAACTGCGCTCTCTATGGTAAGATGATTCGGACCATAATCACTCAGTTTCATATGAATGCCGCCAACAACTGCAAACCCATAGCTTCAGTCGAAAGAAATCCATTACAATCGTGGCTCTGGTTCTGAGTTTGTGAAGTAGTAAAATACAATTTACTTGCACTTGTAAACTGCAAGTGGTAAAACATAAACATTTGAAAAGGAAAGTGTTTTTTTAATGGTGACCTATAGAAGGAATGTCTATACACTAAAAACCAATTTCTGACTCAGATGTTCGGTGCAATAAATGTTCATACTTTCAGTATAAGCCATGGGGGGCGATCATATGTATCACAGCAGCGAAAAACAAAAGAATAGAGCGCTCTAGTGGATTTCATAAAAAGAACTCACTAAAGAAGATCCAAAAAGATCGTTGAATGCTGCACTAACAAGTCTGAAGGCTGGAGTGAATTCAATATTACTACATTATATAAGCTACATAGTAATTAGTATTTATTTTTCATTGAGACAATGTTTAATTTGTCCCGTTTTCTTGGTTTAAAAATATGGTTTCCTTGGTCCTTGAAATAAATATGTTTAATTCATAGGTAAAGGTTTTAATTCACTTCTAAAGGTATAGTACAATGAGAATTGCGCAATATTGTTTTGTGAACAATACACGGTATGTAGAAATGCTACAATTAATACGTTTGGAATGTAGGGCAGACATTGACAAAGTCGGCTGCAATAAGTGATTCGGTAACTAGCACAATATTTGATCGATCGTGACAACTGTTTTGTTTCAAAGTATTGCTGATTCAGCAACTTTAATGAAGCACGTTTGCTCATCCTGCATTACGTATTCTTCGCATTGTTTTTCAGACATTTTTCTAAACAATCAAATATGTGGTTTGACTTCGTCCTTCCGAATTTGTTTCATTGCATCACAATGCCTATACATTCATTTTTTATACGTTAACCCAAATATGACCACAGTGTTCGAAACTTTAATAGAACATGGTTCTTATTTTATGAGCCAGGGACACATAATTCAAGCCCTATTTTCGCCTTTTTTTTATATACATTTAACGCACAGTAGCTAAATGCATAGATATATATATATAAAAAAAAACAAATAATTTAAGAGAACAAAGGGGTCTTGACAGAGTGGGAACGAATGATCTCAGATGTTACAGGCATACATATACGAGAGTAGGTCCATAAGTTTCCGGCTAAACATTTTCTAGGTATGATAAAGACAAAAACTATATTTCACTTTTCAATATAGTTACTCTTTATTGCAATACATTTCTCACATCTTTGAACTAACATTTCAACCTCCCCCCCCCCAAAAAAAAATAGCCAGAAGTCTTGTCTGCAAAATGGGCATAAACAGCATCCATCACTTCTTCGTCACACTTAAATTTCCTTCCTCGAAGGTCCTTCTTTAGTTTTGAGAAGAGTAAATAGTGGGAGCTAGATATGGGCTGTAGGGTAGATGGTCGATCTGCTTGAAAGCACATTTCTTCACAGCTTCCTTTGCAACAAGAGCTGTGAGCACAGACCTTTGTCGTGAAGAAGGCGCACACCACCACTTAGCTTTCCTCGCCTTTTCTCTTTTAGTCTGTGCAGTGGGTCAGTATAGTACTCCCCATTTACTGTGGTGTTCCTCTCCTTGAAGTCAATGAAGAGTATTCCTTCACAGTCCCAAAAGATTGTGGCCATGATGTTCTTGGTTGACTGAGTGACCTTGGCCTTTAGAGGTGGCGTTTCACCAAAAGAAAATGCATTGATTTTCTTTCGGACAAGGGATCAGTAGAGGATCACAGTTTCATCTCCTGTAACAATAGTTAGCAGAACTTCTCTCTCGTTGCCTGGGCACAGCTCCAAAAGTGACTGACAACAGATGACTCGTTGTTGCTTTTGGACTGAGGAAAGAAGTCTAGGCGCCCATTTTGATTAACATTATTCATGTTTAAATGTTCATGAATAATTCAAAGGGCTGTTGTTTTAGAAAGGCCCATACTTGCTGCTATTTCTATAACTTTGAGCCGCCGGTCTTTCATAATTTCTTCTTCTACAAGAGCGATGTTTTCAGGAGTGAGCACTTCCAAGGGCCGCTCTTCGCCTTCAATGCTTTCTCGGCCCATTCGAAAAAGTTTATCCCGTTCTTTTACGGTAGAAAATGAGGGGGATGCTTCCCCATACACACCGTCCAATCGCTGTTTCATTTCATTTGGAGTAAGTCCTTCTTTTGTGAAGAACTTAATAACGCTCGTAAGTCCATTTTGAACATGTCACAATCTTCTACACATGGCTTTCTTTATGCAACTACAACTATATACAGCGGAGCGGAAGTTACTTAACATATAAGGTTTGACACCAGATATGAGTTTTGTGAAGGCAATAATTCTTATCGGCAAGGCTGGAAACTTATGGATCCACCCTCGTAGTTCAAAGGCATGGCAATTTTGCGATGGTATGTTTTTATAGCCAGTGGCGGAGGCGCAGCCGTCTCAATCTAACTTAACACAAGTCCCTCACTTTCGCTCAATAAAGTCTTCGTGGAAGTGGTACTGCGTTCAGAGAACTACAATAGGCACATTTTATGAATTTCAATTAAATAATGGTATTGCGGCATGTTTTAAACAGAATAAATTACTTGTTTACAGTAAGTGTTGTGTTTTCAGTCCTCTTGACCATTTGTGGTTTTGGAGTTGATGCCTGCAGCACTAGCACTAAGGTTCAACCACAATTTTCTTTCCCTAAATATAAGCACATACTTCCTTTTTGTAAATCAATTAAACAGACACCGCTCTGCAATACAATAAACAATCAAGACAATATCTTCCGTACTTTAAGAGATTTTAAAATTTACACACCCCAATAATGCTGACAAATAAGACACAATTTTATGCATCGTTCTTCGTCTTGCTTCTATGGTAAGTATCATTTCTTTCTTTGTTGTTCTTTTTTGTATATACGCTGTAAGTTGAACTCTCTGAGTAGTACACGTTTCCTCTTAACAGTTTATTTGTGTGGTCTGCTTGTCATAATAATATTTTTCAGGTTTCCTTAGGCTCCAATCACGATGAAAATTAAACGTAATGCAAACTGAAACGTAAAAGCTAAATGCTATGTATTGTAATGGAACCATTCACAATGAATCACGTTAACATAAAAATAAACGTACAATTAAATGTAAACTTAGAAGCTTGCAAGGTCCAAGGTTTTGCGTCCACGTCTAACTTAAACTTAAGAAATCAGAACATAACTGCTCTGTTTGTAGAACTCTATGATACAATTGTGCTAACACGGAGCATGGAAATCAAATGCAACTCTTGCTGCTTGCTGCTGCAAGTCCCGAGCGATGGCGGAGAGAGCCGAAGATAGCGACTTCTACAGATACAGCAGATTAGGCAATAAATTGATGTTTATGAATATTTTTTCTGCTGCAATCAAAGGAGATTCGCCTCCATTACGGTGATTTACCCGCACCTATCAATTTATATTTACGAAAAACCACTGGGTCCACCGGTTTCTAGGATTTACCCGAGGTTAGCGTTAGGTACAGATTTGCCACCGTTACAATATTATACCCGCCTAACAATCCCCTATCAGTTTATATTTAAAAGTTACGGAGGACAACGCATAGGTTACATTACGTGTAACAAAATAATAATAATAATAATAATAATAATAATAATACATTTATACTGTCACAGTAGTTCGGCTCTCTCCGCTGTCGCTCGGAATTTGCAGCAGCTGGCAGCAAGAGTTGCACTTAATTTCAGTGCTCCATGTAAGGGCAATTTATAGTAGAGAGAGCTGAAGATCAGTGACTTTGCAGACAGAATGGCGCAATGGACAAAGAATGCTCATATTACTCCAAGCAAATTAGTTGATGCACTTTGCATATGCATAAACGTTACCGCTCAGTGGCAGCCACTTTCAATCAGCTGTTAGTTGATCTTCTCTAGTTCTTATTTTTGATGGACAAATACGTGCGTTTGCGTGTTTCATCGTGAATGCCTACATACTACTAAGTTAACGTGTTACGTCTTACTTTATTATGTTTACATTTAATTTTCATTGTGAATGAGGCCGTACTCTGCAGAAAGCAGTTCTGGAGAACTTCATTGGAGAATTGGACATGGAGAAATAGAAGCGATTCGGAAATAATTTTCACAGACTTTTCTCCCTTTGCATTAAAGGAGAAAGAAGCGTCTGAAAAGAACTCCGTTGTATTCCTTCTGTGATCGGTCTGTAGGAATATGCTGCTTAACCCTTTCTCACAGTTTAATTGTGTCCGTGTTTTTGAATTGTTGGTCCTTTTTCTTTTACTCTTCTATTTATGGTCTGTGGATGGTCTTAGAAGTGTCTGCAGCATTTTCTTCTTGAGCAATGGTCCCCAAATTGCGTCTTCTGCTACTAAGTTACAGTCCTGAAATATTCCTGGATCGAAAGGAGCATGCTCAGACCTTACGTGGTATATTCACACAAATGGCAGGTAAAGCGCCTTTCTGATTCATCCTGTATTTAGCAGTGCATGCAGCACTGATGCACCAACAACTGTATTTAGCTTCTTCTTTTTCTTCATTGCTTGCCTTTTCCTTTTGACACTAATGATGTACGAACATTGTTTATTCTAGATTCGTCAATGTTAACTACTTTTTCAGCAGGAAAATTTAGCTGCTGTAAGAAATTTGTCGATCCTGGTGATGTAGTAGGAACTATACTTGCCTTCTAAACCCAAGATCGCGGATTCGATGCCGGTCAGGACCGATGGATTTTTTCGGGCGTAAAAATCCTAAGTATGACTTCCTTCGGAAGGGAAGTAAAGCTATGGATCCCGTGTCGTACATTTACGGCACGAAAAATAACCTCAAGCCTGAAAGAAGAGGCCTCTGAGCAAAATTTGTCGGCCGTTACACACCCTGAATTGAATGGGACGCTAATGACCTGAGATGTTAAAGGGCATCTGTAAATAAACCAAATCATTTTTGAAACATTGTGTCTAGACAAATTACGTGTTAAATTTTTAAGTTTATGTTAGCATTTATCTATTGCCAGACGCAATTATAATTAATTTAATTAAAACCAAAGACTTCAGTAATGAAATGTGCATTTTATGACAGCTGGGCATAATACAACGGGAAGAATGTGCATGAAACCTTAACTACTGGACCGCAACAACGAATCGGGTTTATTTTCCCCTCTCCTTTGTCACTTCCATGTACATTACTTTTTTGCTCCTTTAGTATCCTTGCTATAGGTTGAAACAAAATACAATATATATCCAAACAATGGAGCTATTTCTCTTGAGACCATCATTTTGTCTTTCTCCTTCGTCGTATGGACATTGCAACGCTCCGAGTGCTATCAGATAGGACAAACACTTTGGGATGAGAGCGCGTATGGTCAACCTTTCCTGGTGGAGAAAGAGAACGCCAACTAATGGATAATGTTTCTTTGGCGGTATCGCTCCAGGCTTAATGTCCTGTCACTTGGTTTAAGCGGATTGGGAGTCATAGAGTCACATAATTTATTACTAACACTTAAAAGGTACATTTACGCCCACATTATGCAAGAGGGTGCTGGAACTGCCTCACTTCATTTTCCATACATTTCTGACATCAGCTTATGAAATAAACCATTTCCCCATGCATTTCCCTCTCAGAAATAAAAGAACTTTCTTCATGGATGTTATTTTTAAATTTATCTAATGTGTAAGGATTTGTCCTGTACACCTTTTGCTTTAATGCCCCCAGAAACAAAAATCGGGTACTAAAGAGGGCATATGTTGTTAGTGATGGTTCTATCCTCGTCGAATATTTCATGAATTGCATGCAAGGAGACATGGTTACAGAGTCTTGATGGAAAGTCCCTCACAATTAATTTATCAAAAAATGGGTTGCATTCCTGTCATTATTATTTGTTTGTTAAAAAAAAAGGCCTGTTATTATCTCGCCCCTAATGGCGCACTATATTCTTTTGATCATGCCAGGAGTTTCTCGTGAAGAGGTTAGGTTTTTTTCTGAACATTAGTGTAGCTTGTTTTGTGAAGTAACTTGGGTGAAACGAAAATTCGTCCGTAAAAAATGATTAGGGTCATTTCTCCAACATGCAAATTATTCAAAATCCATGCACAAAATTTATTCCTTGATAAAACGTCACCCGATTTAAGTTTTTGCTCTTGAAACAAACTCCATAGAGTCAATTCTGTCCGCAAGTACGAATAGAATTCCTGGATTGAGCCATATTAACGTAGTTAACACACTGCCTAATGAATACTGCATACATTATAACACAACACACAAGAACACATCCATACGTTCCGAGAGTTAAACTCGCACTGAGCTTCCTTCCGGCTCTCCGGCCAGTTTTCTAGCGTGGGAACGAGACGTGATCTCAAAACTCGCCCATATAGTCCAATTTACTACAATTTCCCCAGATACTAAAACTATGACAATTGGGAGCTGTACCGGACAAACGAACTGCTTCTTTCGCAGAACTGAACCATTATTTTCCCCCGGTGCTTCAGAAACAGTGAACGACGGATGTACAGTAACCCGCTTATGATATCGTAAAGCAACAGCCCCACGCGACAGCAGTACCAGGGCAATTTGGGTTTTATTGTAAACACTTTATACACCTGTATCCTGCAAATGAAAGGGTTTCCCTAACTGAATACTTCATTGGTGTGCTTAGTTGCTAAAGAGCAATTAAAAGCAGCGACCGCGTCTTGTTCAGTCGTTTAAAGTACAAACATGTGATTATATCTAAACCTTGGTTATTATGTGAGGAATTATTTATGTTTTCTTCTATTGATAGTTAAAACTTTACCAAGAATTCCGTTTCAATTTTGCTACAAATCAGGCACAGTCGGCACACAGATTGCATAAAAAGTAACGTCAATAACTTTATAGCTAATATTAAGAAAATATTAGCTCCTTCCCGAATACAAAAAAATCAATGAAATAGCTCCGGGGTTCCCCCAAACCGTATAATTACAAAGTGGGGTAGTTGGTTGGAAACTGCGTTGTTGTGTTAAACTTTGAACGTGATCAAGTGTTTAGATTCCACAGAGACACGTGCAATTAAAATAGCAAAATCTCTCAATTCAGTTGGAACTTTCGAGCAGTTTAGATTTTATAAAGAATACTTTCTGTCATTTACCGAATGGCACAATGTCGTTAGAAGCATCTGATTTAGACATGCCGAAGACTATAAACATAGTGAAAGAAGTGTCTGTAAAACTTAAGGAAACCAACACCGGAGAAGTTACTAAAAAAGCGAAGAGAAACTTCAGAAAAAAATGCTGGTTTTTCAATCATGTGTGTGCGAGATGTCTTGCTGCAAAAAGAAGCAGATTCTTTCAGATCAAAAAGTGTTAGAATTATATCAGACAGTGATGTAATTAATTATTAGTATGCACCTATCACGTCTTGCGATATCGAAAGGAGTTTCTCACGATAAGCTTTTGTTTAAGTGAGAGACGCAGAACTTGCACTTTCCGTATGAACTGCAATGCATAGTATTCACTTTACACATAAGCACAATGTAGTGTTCTATTACGGAGAACAGGTTAACAGTAATCATGTACTGCACAGTGTACGGGTCACCGTCTCTGGTTCAACATAAACCTACTATTGTAAAGAGCCAGTAAACATAGATAACAATCACTCTGATCCGCCCTCTACTGGTGATATTTGTATTTACACTGAAACTCTAGTAGCGAGACGTACTGAAAGCTTTGATGTCCTATAAAGACGATTGAAGTGATTGGCTCAGGCATGTTGAGGCTGTCAGGAAACGGTGCGCGGTACCGAGAGGGAATGACAGAGAGACTCAAAGGAACTTGGCGTTATACACAGGGCTGAAAGCATCGCGATTTCTTACTGCTAGCGCCCGAACGGCTAGCCAAACCCGAGGTGAGAACGCACTAACACACTCGCCACCTTTTCGCGAATATAAATGGATAGGGATGGGCAAATCACTGTACTAAGGACATTATTATGCGAGTGAAATGTGTTCTTATTCCAATTCGCAACTCATTCATATATACACACACTGACCTAGACTCAATGGTTTAGCGAGTAAATCATTGCAAGTGTAGCATGACGCTCTAACTTTCTGAGCTACTGCGCCGTTGAGCGTGAAGCTAATAGCTGTGTCAGTCACTACCTTCAGCTCTCTCCACTATCGAGGAGGACCGCCAGCAGCCCTGCGAGTAACGAAAACTCTCAAGGGAGAGCCAATATTGGGGGTTTGCTAACTCGGTTTATTTCTGATAATTTGAAATTATCAGACATATGTCCACTCAAGCTTTTAAATTTGTTAAACGTTCGTTCTAATGCATTTTCAATGAGTTAAATTCAATGCTGGGCTTGTAAAGTTTTAAATGAATATCAGAGCTTTGTTAACATTGTGCAGTTTATCGTAAAGTTGTCTTGATATATAGCTGCGGCTCTGATGAGATATCGTTTTTATTTCGTTGCCTAGTAAGTCAGCTTGCAAGATATTCCTCAGCATACCTTATTGTAACATTTTAAAGCTCATTGCTAATGAAATGTAACACGTGTTAGAGAAATAATTTATATAATTATTGTTATTCTACAAACCTTTTCCTTTCACTAATCACATTTTCACGCATCTTCTGAGTGCTTGGTTTTTATTTAAGTTGTTAGCAGGTTTTCAGTCATTTAAAGTTTGTGTGTAATAATACAAAGTTACCAATGGGATAACACGAGCATGGTTAAATAATTCTCGGAATATAAAAGCGTCTGCAGAGTACAAGGCAAGATGAATGGGAGTACAGGAATAAACGATATTTCGAACGTTTTAGCTAATGGTTGTTCATCAAGGGGCTCGAAATGTACCTCAGTAAATCTCCCGTAAGCTCCTATATCAGACACGAATCTAACGCCAGAACCCTATAGGTTTACTATAACTAAGGCTATGAAATATAGAAGTAAATCAACATAGTCCGTTCATGTGAAAACGATTTCGTTCAAATGTGAAAATGCACTGCATGCACTAATGGACATGGGTTGGGAATGAAAGCCTTGTTTATGGATTAAGCAATGTTTTGGTTCGACATAGTCTAACTGCCGAAGCATTCAGACCATTTATAGCTTTAATCCGCTCAACCCCAACAAATGCTCTACTTTGAAGCTAAATTCATAAATTTTAATGTAAAATTCTTAGTCAAATATGAGCAGTTTAGTCATGACATTCAACTTCTTCTCTCTTTTCTACATTAATAAGGCACCCGAGTTTATTGAACACTTTCCAGCACATGATCGCACGGTTTTCACATTGGGTATTTTGTCCCAAACATCTCCCTCTGCACAATGTTAGTTGCGTGCTTGTGAATGCTCGGTAGACGTTCTTACTGTTAAATTCAATCGTTTGTTCTTTGTTCGAGTCTAAGAAAGACTAACATTATTATTTATCTTTACACGGAGCACGGAAATCAAGTACAACTCAGATTCTCTTGCTGCTGCAAGTCCAGGACGACGAAGAGAGCATAAGGTAGTGACTTTCACAGATATAGCTAGAAGATAAGGCTCCCAAGTTAATGGCATGATAGCTGAAACGGTTAGAACGTCATACTATAGATGTGGAGATAGTGACTTCGAATCCTCACATCTGGATGCTTTTCCATCTTTTTTTTTTTTTTCTGCCGGAGTTAAAGCAGATTTGCCGCATTTCAATGATTTACTCGCTAACGTAACCACGCACAAAATGCGCTATAAATTGGTGTTTACGATTTTATATACCATTTTTAAATAATTTATTATCAAAATCAAATTTTGAAATGAAAAATCTCTCTCAAACAAGTGGAATTACACTGAAATAAATAGAACGAAAAAATAAATAAATAAACCGACAAACTTTAAAATCTTATACCGACACCAAAACTAGCATTTTTGTCTAATGTCACATTTTTCTATAAGGCATTGCTTTTCAAAGACATCAATATTTAGTAACGTAAACCATTTATTGTCTTGACAGATTGACAATCATTTCATTTTACACGAGAGGTTCGGAATATACGTTTGACTGTTCCAAACACCATTGCCAGTGAAATGATTCAGATAAATCGCACATTATAATTCACTGTACACACAAACTGTGTTCTTTAGCTCATTCCTCCATGTTAATAAACAAGTGCTAGGTGTAGACACAACAAAATGCGTACTTGAGCATTCATTACTCTGAAGAACACATTCGTCATCTACAAGGGTAAGGGGGGGGGGTTGTTGGTTAGTTTAATCCCCCCTCCCTATTCTATATGCTAATTTTATATGACCGTTTGAGCTAATTATATTTGTATTCATTCTAATTCAGCACATTGACCATTATGTAAGTATTTTAAATACTTTATACATAGAAATAGCAAGAGTATCTTCTAAATTCGAGTGTTGATCGTTTTGTGGCCGTTTAATGAACTTAACCAGTGCTTGTCACGATAATTATTTCGAGACCAAAGGCTCAAAAGCGGAATTAAATTATCTCGGTAAAACTGTAAGCGTTTATGAATTGTATTCGGCAAGACAATTATACAAGAATAATTTTGACCTTAATTATATTAAAAAAATTAAACATTTGAGGTTATATTAATAAATTCTAGGAAAATAATCGAATCGAAGCAGAGAATATACGAATAAAACAACTGAATGTAGCGGAAAATAAACAGTACTACAGACATACACTAGAGACGACTTTGGGGTATTTCGCGGGATCGAATTCTGAGTGCGCATGTCACGAAATTGGCTGTACTACCTGAGTTCCGCTTCAGATGGCTCTGAATAAATAAAGGGATACCTTAACTGAATACAAACCAAGAAAATTTATTGCTACTTTTTTTTAATAAGTTATACAGTTATCAGGCATGAGTATGTCATCGAAATCCCAATAATAAAATTTTCCGAATGTTAGCATTTCGAAATATTTATTATTGACGCTAAAGTTTAAGTCAGAGGTAGGCGATTATGTTGGCATATCAGCTCTTACGAATTGAAGCCTGCTATAGTTTTATGGTTGCACACTTTCACAGGTTATGATAATACAAAGTTTGATGTGGTCGAATTCCTCTGAATAATTTTGACCAAATGATCCAAGTTCATATCTTTTCACTACTGAAAACTTCTAACATAATTAGAATAATTCTGATACTAAAACTAATCGCTCAATCATTTCTTCTTCTTTTTATTCATCATCATCATCATCGTCGTCGTCGTTAACATCATCATCATAATTTCGGATTATGTTGGCTGTTCTTATGTGAGAAAATTAATACAGAAAAATTGACAAATCGAGATAGTATTTGTGCAGTGAAATTTGCTGTTGTTCTTTTTCTTTTTCTTTTTTTCTTTCTTTTTCTTTTCTTTTCTTTTCTTTTCTTTTTTTTTTTTTTTATGGACGCTCTTTAACATCTCAGGTCATCAGCGTCCCATTCAACTCAGGGCGTGAAACGGCCGACAAATTTTTGCTCAGAGGCCTCTCTTTCAGGCAATTTGCTGTTGGATAATGGCTTACTTTATATAGTAGTAATTTTGAGAGCACCGCCCACATTTCTTTACGATAATCTTCTTTCCCCTTCCCACTTGAACTATTGAGTATGGGTATCAAGCAATAAAACTGCTGCAAAGTGCGGTAAAAACAATATACGCTTTTCAGAGACCTGTCACTTAAGATCAAGTATAAAACTACGCTACACTCGCCAGTTCCTCAGCCTAATTTTTTTTTATATCAGAAACGTTGTTCTACTTTCTCAGTTAAACGCAAAGTATGGGTTTAGAAGCAAAAATACCGCCTGTGGTGCCTCAGTAGTGAAAACGGGCGTTAAACACTACTCAAAAAAAAAAAAAAAAAAAAAAAAAAAAGCAAAAATAAGGTAATAATAGCAATGCTTAAAATGCTCGGCCGTCATTCAGAAACCACCAATAGACAACCAAAACCGAAAACAAAAGAGTAAAAAACATCTTAATTAATGAGCTGTTCTACATAATTACCTTTTATTTCAGTGACAACACTGGAACTTTAAGTTTATTTTTGAAAAGAGTAGGCACATTTTCATTAAATTTCACGTTGTAATTATTGGATATGTAACTTTTACATTTAAGAGCTGTTCGTTAAACAATGACTGAAAGACTTTCGCATGGAATTATGTTAAATTATTTTTATTTTTTCAAATAAGTAATTTTTCTTTCTTTATTTTGTAAAAAAGTGACGCAATTCATATAATAAGAAGCTACTAGACTATCGATTTTGATTTGCATTGTAACTGATCTAGTTATTATTGAAATAATATCATCGGCATAAGCTTAAATTGACGAAATAACGTTAGAAACAGTAGTAGCAGTAATAATAATAATAATAATAATAATAATAATAATAATAATAAATAGTAATGCCAGTTGTGTAAGTTCGAGACAAATAATGGAACATTTGAGGTTATGTTAATAAGTTAAAGGAAAATAATACAATCGAAGATGACGGGAATAAAACAACTGAATAAAATAGAAAAAAGAACTACCCCTGATTAGTTTTTGAGCTCATGCCACTTATTACCGGTGTAATTCGATTGTTGGTCAATCGAGTATCAACATCGTTCATTGACTGAATGACTATGACATGGAATTATCTCAAAAATAGATTTTCCTTTTACAGATAAGTAATGTTTATTTATTTTCTGGCAGAAAATAATGCAATTCATATAATAAGGGGCTAATAGCCTATCGCTTTCGATTTAGCATCGTAACTGAGCTAGTGGCTGTCAAAGTTAACTTAAATAACAACAGTAGTAATAACAATGAAACCCATTAAATATCACCTTTAATCGTAATAATGAAAACAATAACACATATTACTGCCAGAAATGCTTAAGCATTTTCTTAAAGAGGGAGCAGATGTGTGAAAGTGGATTTTTAGAGATTTCGAGTTTGTATTCATCATTTGTGTAATATTTAGCCGGAACTGGCCGGAAGACGCAAGTGGGATGGCTAATCTTGATATATTTTGAAATATAGATGATTTCACCGGAGCCTTAAGGCAGCTATCTGGTACAGGTTTCCTGCTACAAGAAGGAAACTTTCGTTACGGAAGCTACTGGTATTTCAAGATCGGCTCCAGTTTCAGATAGGAAACAGAAAGTGAATTTGGGAATATTAACATAAAGGTGACCAGAAATCCACTTTCTTACTTTCCTTCCAGCTACATAAACAATAATGATATGTTGAATTGATTTCACTTTCTCATGTGGTTAGTAAAATGCTGTGTTTTCACATTCCACTTTTTTTTCGAAGTTTAATTAAAAACTGGTTCTTGCCGAAAACAGGTAGTCCTAACACTTACCCTGAGCTCCTCGGGATGCGATAGACGAGTGATGGGTTGGCACACATAGCTGTACTTGAGCTTAGACGATGCTTGCAGCAACTGCAAACAAAAACATTCAATTCTATCACCAATCTGAATCACTGAAACGAGTATTTTGGGCAAGAAAACACCATTTTAGTCATGAATTATCTGTTCTGATCATGAGTTTTACTGTTGCTGGGGCCAATGCCTTCTGGGACCAGTCAACCAGTAATTTCCAAAAGAAATAATATGTATCATCTTAATTAATTATTAACTTAATCAATGTCTACGTCTTTCTGAATGTTAACGCAATCAAAAGTTCAGTTTCAACGAATGTCTGTTGTTACCTCAGGTAATATGTGAGGCACATAACCCTAAGAACAGACTACACATTTACCACTCCTACGTTCCTTCTAGACAGCAAATCACTTTTCGGAGTTTTCCGTACCATTTCCTTACCTAGGCTAAAGGATATTCTGATATTCACTAAACTAGCAGAAACATTTTATAATGAAACAAAAAATATCCAAATAAATCTTATGTTGAGTATTTTCCTCACTTCAGCTATTTGATTGAAACATTTCGTATAAATAATAATGAAATGTTCTCACAACACCATTGCAGTATTCGAGCTTCCTACGCGGCGGACCCGGGTTCGCTTCCCGATTGGATTAGTTTCCTGACAGGTTTTTTTTCAGGGAAACTTAGGCCACAAATAGCCCAGAGTTCATTCCGCCGAATTATTCATCTACCCTATCCACGTCTTTCAGACATCCCAACCTCAGAAATCGTGTACACTCTAGTCAGGTTGGAGGTGGCATGCAAAAAATAATGTTTTCATAACAATATCTCTAAACTCCAACGAGTGATTAAGCAACAACATGTGTCAATTTGAAATATAACGCGCGTTCAGTTGCAACAGATGTTATGTTAATAAGGGAAAGTGTGATATAATTGTGGTAATTATAATGCAACTTTTAATACGTGTATCATACACTGTTTCTAGACAATCCTTAAATAACTAAAAAGTAATTATAAATTAAATTAAACGTTTATCGTTGCATAGCAATAGGTAGTTCCCACATTTCTCACTAGCAATAGCATGGAAGACACGTCACTTAAATCTCTGGCTAATGTTACCAATATCGCAAAGGTTCACTACAGAGACGGCGGCAGTTTATAATGGAACAATAAGCCTAGTAGAGGTTTGCACGATAATGAAACCGCCCGCATTATTATTATTATTATTATTATTATTATTATTATTATTATTATTATTATTATTGCAATGCATCCGGCCTCTATATTAATTGCTCCAACCGTCCTCTTCCCCATTGCCATCTCTCACAACGTAACTTATGAAGCTACCAAAACAAATAATTGAACCCCGGATAAACACATTATTTAAACCTTTGAGGACAATTCAGAAACAGTGTGCACTAAAATTAGACAGAGTTGCAGTATCAGCGGTTCATTCATATACAGGATGTCCCTAAATTGACTACTCCAACTTTCTAGGGATAAAAACAAACGTTTTTGTTAAATAATTATAGGTTTGAAACTAATATTAAGTGCGTGATTAAATTTAGAATAAAAATTTAAATAAACAGAAATAGAAATTATTTTGAGGATAAATTACTTGCATTTCATTGATTAATTATATGACAGTCATTGTTCAAAACCATTAATATGTTAAACAGGCCTTGACCTCTTGACGGCAAAATTCACCAAAACAACTCGAAATCGGGTCCGCGTGTCATATCAACACGATAGTGCACCCTTGGCAGCATTTGATCAGCGTATTCGATAAGCATTGGGTGGACCCCATTGCCTTATCTTTTGTTTTCCCGGTCTCATCTCACTTCCCTTTTTATGTATTGGGTTTGATCAGCCTGGTGTACAAGACGCAAATCAATCACAGCAGCTGTCGCTCGACTGCTTTCATCTATTCGCATAATGTCTGAAGTGTTTGAACACGTGCATTGAGGCGCACATTTGTTTTGTTTCTGCAAAAGATTAGAATTAAACTTAATACGTAATCGTTTCTTTCTAATAACAGACTATTTTACATATTATTATTCAAAGATTGATTACTAACTCTAATTTAGACCCATGGTTAACAAAAATGTTTTTTTTTTTCTCTTCTACTGTTCCTAGAAGTGTAAGTGTTGATTTTGGAACACCCGGTATGTTTCAGCAATCCTAACTGAAGTTTGTTACTTTTAAGAGCTGGTTTAGTCGTCACAGAGATCATTTTTACAAGGTAACGTGCTTAGATAGCTTAAGAATATATTTTTCGCACTTATTAAAGTAAAATGTACTTATTCCAATACAAATATCTTAAATTCTGTGAGTTTTATTTTTATTTTTATGCACCACTGAACAGCTGAACTAAAAATGTGAAGTCTATCACATTTTTAAAATAAAATATGCACGAGTAGATGTTTAAATGTTTGGCAGAACCTGCGGGTAATTAAAATGGAGAAGCCTTTGTTTACACTTGTCACTAATCGACAAATAAAAATAAAAGATTTGTATTTTTAATAAAGTGATTTAGAACGTTAGCAATAAACGCCACTTGAAGCTGTGTGAGCAATAGCTTACCTCACTAGCGATATACAAGTTGAGAGCGGCCATGGCCAAATTGTACGGAATAAGGGCCCATGTGAGTTTGAATGGTTTTCTGTTCTTCATAAGCCGCGGACCGGTCCATACGATGATCAAGTAGAGGGCGGTGTACAAGAGAGTTGGAATCGGCGAATCCACCAGAGGCCAGCCTCGCGTTCGGTGATCTGTTAAAAGTACAACAAATACAGATATACTCTTTAAAAAGAAACTTAAACTATGTTAGTACTTATTTGGATATACGAGGGTAGGTCCATAAGTTTCCGGCCTAACCATTTTCTAGGTGTGATAAAGACAAACCTTTTATTGCAATACACTTCTCACATCTTTGAATTAGCATTTCAATAACCCCCCTCCCCAAATAGTCAAAAGTCTTGTCTGCAAAATGGGCATAAACAGCATCCACCATTTCTTCGTCACACTTAAATTTCCTTCCTCGAAGGTCCTTCTTGAGTTTTGAGAAGAGGAAATAGTCACTAGGAGCTAGATCTGGGCTGTAGAGTGGATGGTCGATCTTGAAGCAACATTTTTTCACGGCTTCCTTTGCAACAAGAGCTATGTGAACAGGCGCGTTGTCGTGAAGAAGGCGCACACCACCACTCAGCTTTCCTCGCCTTTTCTCTTTAATGAAAGCACGTAGTCTGTACAGTAGGCCAGCATAGTACTCCCCGTTTACTGTGATGTTCCTCTCCTTGAAGTCAATGAAGAGTATTCCTTCACAGTCCCAAAAGATTGTGGTCATGATCTTCTTGGTTGACTGAGTGACCTTGGCCTTTAGAGGTACTGCTTCGCCAGGTTTACGTCACTTCATTGATTCTCTTTTGGACAAGGGATCGTGGTAGAAGACCATCCTGTAACAATTGTTTGCAGAACTTCTCTCTCGTTGCCACGATACAGCTCCAAAAATGTCTGACAACAGATGACTCGTCGCTGCTTTTGGACTGAGGAAAGAAGTCTAGGCACCCATCTTGCCCTAACCTTATTCATGTTTAAATATTCATGAATAATTCAAAGGACTGTTGTTTTAGAAATACCCAACCTTGCTGCTATTTCTGTAACTTTGAGTCGCCGGTCTTCCATAATTTCTCCTTCCACAAGAGCGATCGATGTTTTCAGGAGTGAGCACCTCCAAGGGCCGACCTGCACGTTCTTCATCTTCAATGTCTTCTCGTCCCATTCGAAAAAGTTTGGCCCATTCTTTTACGGTAGAATATGAGGGGATGCTTCTCCATATACACCGTCCAATCGCAGTTTAATTTCATTTGGAGTAAATCCTTCTTTTGTGAAGAACTTAATACAGCTCGATACTCCATTTTGAACTTGTCACAATCTTCTACACATAGCCTTCTTTGCAACTGTATCTGAACAGCTGAACACAGAGGAGCGGAAGTTACAGCTGCAATTGTTTACTTAACAGATAAGATGTGACACCAGATAAGGATTTTGTGAGGGCGATAATCCTTATCGGCGAAGCTGGAAACTTATGGACCTGCCCTCGTACGTAACAGATTTCTCAGCCATTTTCGGATCGTCTTCTTATCTAGATCCATATTATTATATAATGAATATGTGGCTTTTTACATGTATTTAGCCAAGTTATGTAGTTTTTAACCGTTCAAAATTTTCCAGGCAGCGAGCTAGAACTTTACTTCAATTAATGCACATCTGCGTATTCTATTGTTAGGAGAATGCAAGATGCTGAGTTGGAAGTCATCTTCTGATTTATACACAATTAGAGCATTGTTCAAAGTGTGGAAAGCTCTAACAAAGGTTCTGTAAGCAAATGATAAAAATGTAAGGAATCAAAATGCTGTGCCCGATCAACCATGTTGATAAAACGAAAGTTTGAACTTTATCGAAGCTGCGAAAAGTTTTTCAGGAATCACTTGTTGGTGACGCGAGCAAGATAATACACGGTCAGCATTTGTAAGAATGATTATATCTTGATTATAACACTGAAAAACGGCTAAACTTATTGCACCGGCTGTAAATGCTAACATGTCTTTGATATTAAATGACAGAATTAACAGCGGCAATAATATTTATTTGTTTTATAACTTAAATGTTTTAGCTGGTGAGTCAATTACATAATATTTCTCCACATAAAAATGGAAGAAAATTACCAAACGATGGCGCTATTCGTGTAAACATGACAAGTACAACCAATCTGTTTGTGGAGGTTGTTAAAGTATTAGGGCTGTAAATTATTACAAAATGACTATGCGAAATGTTTTTTTTAATGGGATAGCTATTATGGTACTAAAATATATCCTCCTCGAAAGATGGTTAAAAGAATATAACATCTAAACCATGGCTTCTTCTAATAACTTGTTAAGACATTAGGTAACTGTAGGAAGTTCAAGAATAGTGTTGCTATGTTGAAAAATAAACAACAATTTTATTGGACCCCAGATAAAAGAACTAAAATAATTGGATCATGTGCAACCACGGGCATGGATACTAGTCAAGAGCATTTGCCAACAGTTCTCAGGTAATATTGGAGTAGAAAACCACGAACAAATGAACAAATTATTAGAAGTTACAGCTGTTTAAATTCCCTTCCTGTACTTTTACCTGCCAATCTTAGACAAGTCAGAGATGAAGATGGAGAAAGATTGCACGGAGATTCTTCTGAGATGGAGATAAGGTGTTAAGAAAGAAGGAAACCCAAAACACTTGCAGAATACATACTATGTTGCTCTTGATAAAACAAATATATGATGTAATTTATCTTGTAAAAAAATTGAAGGCCAATTTTGTGTGTTCAGTGTAGTCATTCAACGATTAGTAATGGTGTAAACTGCAATTGACTAATAAACATCTCACCAACATTTCATATCCAACTGGTACTCTGAGAATAAGAGTTCCAATCCCCACTCTATACCGTTCATTCCAGTCAATGCTACTGATTTCCGTCAAAGGGAACTGATACAAAATACCACCTGATAAACCTGATATCATAAAACCACGTTCGTTTGACATGAATAATGCCAGAAACAACCCAAATTACATAAAACATTACTCACATAGGTAACTCTTAGAAAATTTAAACATTTTAATTTTACTTATGACTATTAACTGGATCTACAGTCAGATTTGAATAACCAAGTGAAAGGAAACTTTATTTATTTTGTGCAGTGTGATTCTATGTGATGAAATGACTACACTGAACTACAATGAAAAATTGATCTTACAATTTTACGACAGGTTAAAGAGCCTCAAGCCTGAAAGAAGAGGTCTTTGAGCAAAATTTATCGGCCGTTTTACGCACTGAAGAGAATGCGACGCTAACGTCAAACATGTTAAAAGAGCTTATTAAGAAAACAATTCTATTGGTTAACATTTTAAAATTCATTTTATGGGAATCAATTACATTTTATAATTCTCTCATATTTCAAGGGGAGATAGTCCCATTTTCAACATATTAAAATCCCATGGATTATACTTATCGAAAAAAAAGTTTTCACAATTTTCCCGTAGCTTTTAGACATTCTGTTTTCCAAGAAATGGCTTACAAATGCGTCCCAAGCAGCAATGCGTTTATTTTTTAAGTTAGTATCTTGAAATAGCAGTTTTATCCACGAAGATGTGGCTTCACGATGCGAGATGTCTTGAGAAATTTATTGTCATCCGAAATGTTAAATAAATAATCAATTTATATATATATACATATATACATACATACATATACATATATATATATATATATATATATATATATATATATATATATATATATATATATACATATATATACCCAACCGAATGGAATTTTATAGCGTTAACAAATGGAGTACTTTTTAAGCAGTAACCCGGCATGAGGCACATATTAACTACTGTTACATATGTGTATTAAAATTAAATAAATTTCAACTTCATTAAATTCCGTCCTCTCGGTTCCTTCCGCGACATTTTACCGCGTTTGAATCTGAGAGCAGAATTTCCAATAAATTTAGTTTTGCCTTACTTCATAACAACATAACACATATCAGCCCTGCGTACATTAGAATGGGGTACAACAGCGGGTGCAAGGGGGTGCGCAGACACTTGAATACTTGACAGTTATTTGCATCATTACCGTACATTTGTATAGATTGATATGCCAAAAATATATGATCAGACTGAAATTAAAAAATAAAAAATATTAAGACAAAATATTAAAACATGACATTAGAAATTGGTCAGCATTTTGCAGCAAAGTCGAACTATTATGTCTTAACGTGTTTGGTAAGAAACTGAACAACTTATAAGAGAGAAATATACAAAAGTTTTTATTGTAGTTTATATTCAATCTGGTATTAGTTCAATAATAATGTAGAGGAGAAGAACACGCAGTAATACTGTGTAGCTTACCTTTTACGTGCAAAAGACAGTCAAGAATAAACATTAAAGGCAAAGTGAGTATTTTTAGACCTAAAAAAAAAGAAGTCTATAGTGAGTTCGTGATGCAACATCGCAAATAACTCGCACGGTTCATTTTTGTTAAATTAATAATCTAGAAACAAAAGCATGGTTGCCCCACAGAAGAGTTCCATAACTTAATTTTTTTTTATTCGTTTTATTTACGAACGCTCTTTAACATCTCAGGTCAACAGCGACCCCCGGTTTTACTTCCCTTCCGAAGGAAGCCATACTTAGGATTTTTACGCCCGAAAAAATCCATCGGTCCTGGCCGGGTTCGAACCCGCGACCTTGGGTTTAGAACGCAAGTATGGTTACCACTGTATCACCAGGACCGACTATATAATTACTTAATGTGCATATTATACCACGATTAAGAATTCAATTGTTAGGGGTTGTTTAAGAATACACAACATGAATATCCCTCTACTTATGTTATTTATAAGATAATTTACATAAACATTGTAGACTGAGTGAATGTCAAGGAACTTTACAAAAGAACGCAAGTCACAAATATTTAGATATAAGTAAAATTTATATCAACGGCTTTACTTAAATGTATTCTACATTTGTTTGCATTTTGCTACTATGAGATACACCAATAGCAAGATCTTAGTCCTCGACGCAGGCTGGAAAATTGTTTATATAAAAAATAAAAAACGATAGGGCCAAGGTCGAAGCTCGGGATGACACCACGCTTTGAACTGAGTTATTACAGTATACTGTTTTGTATCTCCCTGCTAAATAACGCAATTGTTTGTAAAATTGCAGAGCTCGTATCGAAAGCTTTAGTAAAGTCTATTTTGGTTATTTCTCCAATCATATTTTAAGATCTAAGTCACATTGCTTTAATTTTTGGTTGCTTTCAAAACGGTAATAATTTGGTTATTTAATAACCGTTCAAATATCTTGGAAACTGTTGGAATAACACTAATGGGTCTATAGTTTGAATAGTCAAGTTGTCAACCTTGCGGTTAAAATTAAAATAAAATAGAATAACAGCTGAAAAATAATTATGGATTATTCAATAGATTAACTAAATAATTAATTAATAAACAAATTATTTTAAGAAGTTAGGTTTAAATATCAAGTCGTGCCAAATAAGACACATCAATTATTGACACCGAATATACCTGACTTGTTTTTACGAATACTGACTTGCATTTTAAGATTCTTGATCTGTTTCTTTCTCCCCCCCCATTTTTTAATGCAGAGGGTGAAATCCCTTCATTGTTTTGAAAGCTCCGATTCATTGAGTGCTACACCAATGGCGTTTTCTATTTTTATATTGAACCACCGAAAAGTCCATTACTGTATCGCTACTACAAAATATTCAGCTCTATTTGCAACGGATGACAGTGCTCAAAGCTCTCTGGTTAGCAGATCTTCGTGTTCCTAGCAACAAAATATTATACATGGGCCTGAAAATCCTTTGTTACAGAGTTATATAATAAGGAGTACAAGTAATAAACTAAATAACGTAATTTATAAAAATCCCTCTCTCAGTGCGTCAATATCAGATACAAGTGTTTTATAAACCATAAATAAAAAATTAATTGAATTCAAATCTGGCGATCAAGTAGGCAATTCGATGAATCCCATCGACCAATCCAAATTTGCGAAACGTGGTCGTTCAAATGATGACAAACTTTTGTCTAAAGTGAGCTGTGCAAAACCACATTCATCGTACGACGTCCAAAATTACAACCCATTGCTGAGAAACTGCAGACAAATGTCCCCTGTCAGACGCGGAGGGAAGACATAATTATCATGTGCAATTTAAGCCCAAAAATTTGCACTGAATTTCTTTTTACGTTTGTCCCGTCTACTTCATTACACTTTTCATTGATCATTATGACAGTTGAAGATGCTGTTAACTTCATCAGTGAACAAGGTAAATGCCAGGAAATTCATGAACATGACGCATTGCTGTGGAATGCATTGGGAAAATAATCTTTGTGGCCGAAAGTCCATGCATTAAGTTCTTGCATCCGTTGAAGATTTTTATGCAAGATATTCCAAATAGTGCACTTTTTCTTGTACTATCTGATGAGGTTTTGGGTCCACATTACGAAGAAATCCTTCCTCAAACACTTTTTGTCTCTCAGCCCAAATTCTCATCTTAAAAATGATGGTTTAAAATCAACACAGATTTGTTTCCTGGACGACAACCCTCACGTAAGAATAGTTTTGAAGTGAACATCGTTTAATATAAAATAGATCGATAAAAACTAAAACATTACATCAAATACTGGCTTAACTGTAGACACATGAAAAACGTATGCACTACTACTTTGATAGACAGAATCCACTCACCTGCCAAGGAGAGCGTCCACAAGTAATACTCGTACGCATCTTGTATGATGTTTTGTGTGGAGTTGAATAAGGCGGACATTGCTGTAGTGATGGTCAATCAGCACCTGTAACATTTGTTGATGATTAATGTTCTGCTGTAGTCACAGCCACAATTAATCATAGCAGGCTAACAAGATATCATGTGAATAGCGTACTGTTTCAAATTGTCTCACTAGGAGTGCTATACCGAGATTACAAATGAAAGAATTAGCATTTTCAACCTACACAACTCTGTTGAAAGTATAGTATGGACAGAGGGTGCAAAAAACGTATACACACTTCAAGCAAAGAAAAAACTGTGTTAACATAACAAAACTGAATTCACATAAACATAAAATGATGAGAAATAATCATCTTACACTTTTACAATTACAACAGTTGCTCAAAATGCACACCATCGGCGTCGATACACTTCTGAGTACGTTGAACTACTGATTGAGCAACGTTTGCGAAAGTATCCTCAGCGATTGCAGCACATGGCGTTTCAATTTCTTCCCGAAGTGCTGTCAGTGTAGCTGGTTTTCTACGGTATATAACATCCTTAAGAGTTCCCCATAGGTAGAAGTCCAACGGAGTTAGATCCGGAGAACGCGGTATACATGTCTCCATTGCCTTTGAACTTCAACAACATTCTCGGTTTTCCAATACCACTTCAAAATTACTTTCTGCTGTTCAAACGATAATCTTGGCTCCATTTTGTTGTAGCAACGCTAGCATAATGTAATATGAGTTACATCTGTTTACAGAACATCATACAACACATTACTGTTGTTTATCGGTTCAACTTTGAAATACATTAAATAGATATCTACTGTAAACATACATTTACATATTTGGTATACATTTTTGGCACCCTCGGTATATATTAAAACCAGCGAAGTTAATACACGATGATACAAAATTGTATTCTTCTCATTATTGCCATTACCAACCTCACATTTTGAGCCCTAGTCTCTTGTTGTTTCGCCGGATCTTTAATATATTTCTACGTTTCAATTGTCAAATGCCAAAATTACTGAGTTTTCCTCTTTTGCATGAAGACAACCGTCAATGTTATTCATTGGGGGAGAACATTTTAATACTTCGATCGATCATTTGACGGGGAAACCCTGAAAAACCAGAGTCTTAAGATATCCGAGGATTCAAATACGCTCCAAACAGAGAAATCGATGCCCAATATTGTGGTACAATGGCATGACTTCTTACCTATTATAATTGACTTATAGGTGTCATGTCGTAGATGTATGGCATTTGAAAGAACCTCAAGTCTGGAAGAAGAGGCATCTAAGCAAAATGTATCGGCCGTTTCACGCCTTGATTTGAATGGGAATTTGTTAAAGAGGGTCCGTAAATAAACAAAATCGCTAACAACAGTTAAAGACACTGACCAAACGGGTTGACTCAGAAGGTAACACTTTTTTTTAATGGTGTTTAACGTCCGTTTTTACTATTGAGGCACCACAGGCGGTGGACACTGATGATACATGAGATGAAATTATATATTGGGAAAGAATTTTTTTAATGAAGGAAGCGTTCCAGGCCTAAATTTGGGGTACCTCCCCGGCATTTACCATTTATGAGAACTGAGGAAAACCTGGAAAAAACTTCAGTCAGGGAAGACGGTCCTGGTGGGATTCGAACCCCAGAACTCTCGCTCACGAGTCCGCGCCTTAACGACCTCGGCCACCCGTGGCGGTAGGTAACACATTGGGAATTTTTTTATTTGTTTTATTTACGGACGCTCTTTAACAGCCCAGGTTATCAGCGTCCCATTCTATTCAGGGCGTGAAACGACCGACAAATTTTACTCAGAGGCTTCTTCTTTCAGGCTCGAGGTTTTTTTATCGTGCCGTAAATGTACGACACGGGACCCACGGCTTTACTTCCCTTCCCTTAAGCCCGAAAAAATTCATCTATCCTGGCCGGAATAGAACCCGCGATCTTGAGTTTAGGAGGCAAGTATGGTTACCACTACACCACCACGACCGACATATTTGGGATGTCCTGTTTCCAATCCTAAGGCCGCCTAACCGGACTTAATGGAGCGGGGTGTTTCAATGGACAACGTTTGGAACTCGCATTCGGGATATATCGGGTTCAAATCCCTTGAAATTGTCCATCCTGACCTTGAGTATTTTCGTGGTTTACCCATGTCACTTAGGCAAATGCTGCGGATGGTTATTTACTGTACCTGATTCCCTCTCATTTGATCTCCTTATTCATCAATATTAAGGTTGGCAAGGCCAGGCGACCTGGGTTAGCGGCAGGCGGTGTGCAATGGTGGAATTTACTCAATGTCTGGTGTGACAGCCGCTCTTTAAAGGTGCTCGAAAACTCCTTGAGGGGGTCTCAGTCTGCGTCGTTATAGATCAATAAAAGAAAAGGATTCTGGGAACTTGGACATTCGTACTTTCTGCACCCCATGGCCCTCACCTCAACCCTTCCTCCCGAAGGATAGGAGGTTGTGTTTCTGTTTCTCAAATCCCCCTCTGTATCACCTAATCCAGGCCAAGCATAATTATAAGTTTTCCATGGTTTTCCTCAGGCACAAAGCTTTCCATTTTATTATTCGTATTCATTCCATCTTTATGTGTTTATCTACATCTCTCTGTGTTTTCACGTCTTTTAGACGACCCTGACATTAGCCTGACAGTCCATTCAGGAAGTTCCTCAGTTTGTGAGCCTGTAAATAATAGCTCCCGGCAGATAACCGAACAGGGTATTGCTTTTAAGTCTAATTCCAGAGGGGGGTAAACAGTTAAAGAGGAAAAACAAGATAAGATACTGATAGATCTCCAAAGTAAATAACTTTTTCATTCATAGTGTTGTTCTTGTCGAGTATTCTAGTCGCCTGCATCCCCAAGTCGCTTCTTCTGCGGCAGGTTTTCGCCTCATCATCAATTGATGGGAGATTTCTGACCAGATGGGTATATTTAAAGGCGACACTGGCTTACAGATCCGGAACTTAATCATACAACATCGAGAAGACTGGCACTTTCATGAACAAAGTGAGAAATTCAAAGCAAAGAAAAAAGTTAATCGTACTTAAGCCGCCACTTAGGAGTCATGTCGTCCATACCGATCTGGGTTAAAACTCTGCTGAATAATTTCGAGCTGAAATATGAATTACAAGTTGAGCTCGTTTGCCTTTAAAAATTGAACGCTTGTCTCATAGTGAACCTTAACATTATCCTTGGGGTTATTCGGGTTACATCAGTTGGGAAAAGACATGCCATTGGTAATGTGATTATAGTTTTTTTGGTATAGTTATTAAAGAGAGAGAATAAAAAAGAAGAGAGAGAGAAGAGCTTATCATTTATTACACTTTACATAGCAGTAAAGTTAATGCAGTAATTTCCTATAAAGATGCCTGCAATGTATTGTCACTGAGGGGCATCGTTTCCAACATATCTTATAGCACAGGTTAGCGCTTATCATAAATTTTAAATACCATTTTAGGCTTTCAGTACATTAAAATACCAGCTTTATGCATAGCAATTTTTAGCAGTCCGCAACTCAAAAAACCGCATTGTACACTGGAATCCCAAATACTCGCTACTGCAACACTACCAATTTTAAAGCAGCTTTTGCTTGGACGGCTGGTCTAAATTTCTCTTTCTCATTCCAGTTCATAGAAGAAGAAATATTCAACCGAGCTGTCTAATTCGGAGAGCACTTTTATCATCTATCATGTCCCTGTTCAAAATATAAGAGCCTCTCGCATTGTTATTAATGGAACTGCAAGATAAGATCACATTTATTAAACGTGTGCTTCACAGACAGAACGATACCTTTACCATTCGTCAGTGTACTGCAGGTAACCAGTTCCATCGCACAGCTATAACATTGCACCGAAGAATAGTCTATTGCTTTGATGATAGTCATTTTAGAATCTCTATACCAACATGCAATGCGCCTTTGAAAGTCCTCGGTCAGAAATTGCTTACTTAATTTCATTGTACATCTACTAATTACTTTATTTCTTAGGAACGCCCGCCTCCTGTAACCACACTCTTCTAACTCATAAAGTAGTAGTAGTAGTAATAGAAGTAGTAGTAGTAGTAATAGTAGTAGTAATAGTAGTAGTAGTAGTAATAGTAGTAGTAATAGTAGTAGTAGTAGTAGTAATAGTAGTAGTAGTAGTAGTAATAGTAGTAGTAATAGTATTAGTAGTAGTAATAGTAGTAGTAATAGTAGTAGTAGTAGTAGTAGTAGTAGTAACAGTAGTAGTAGTAATAGTAGTAGTAGTAATAGTAGTAGTAGTAGTAATAGTAGTAGTAATAGTAGTAGTAGTAGTAGTAGTAGTAATAGTAGTAGTAGTAATAGTAGTAGTAGTAGTAGTAATAGTAGTAGTAATAGTAGTAGTAGTAATAGTAGTAGTAGTAATAGTAGTAGTAATAGTAGTAGTAGTAATTGTAATAATAGTAATAGTAGTAGTAATAGTAGTAATAATAGTAGTAGTAATAGCAGTAGCAGTAGTAGTAATAGTAGTAGTAATAGTAGTAGTAGTAGTAGTAGTAGTAGTAATAGTAGTAGTAATAGTAGTAGTAGTAATAGTAGTAGTAGTAGTAATAGTAGTAGTAATAGTAGTAGTAATAGTAGTAGTAATAGTAGTAATAATAGTAGTAGTAATAGCAGTAGCAGTAGTAGTAATAGTAGTAGTAATAGTAGTAGTAATAGTAGTAATAATAGTAATAGTAGTAATAGTAGTAATAGTAGTAGTAGTAGTAGTAGTAGTAGTAATAATAGTAATAGTAGTAGTAGTAATAGTAGTAATAATAGTAGTAGTAATAGCAGTAGCAGTAGTAGTAATAGTAGTAGTAATAGTAGTAGTAATAGTAGTAATAATAGTAATAGTAGTAATAGTAGTAATAGTAGTAGTAGTAGTAGTAATAATAGTAGTAGTAGTAGTAGTAGTAATAGTAATAGTAGTAGTAGTAATAGTAGTAATAATAGTAGTAGTAGTAGTAATAATAGTAATAGTAATAGTAATAATAGTAATAGTAGTAATAGTAGTAGTAGTAGTAGTAATAATAGTAATAGTAGTAGTAGTAATAGTAGTAATAATAGTAGTAGTAGTAGCAATAAACAAATTGCCTAAGAGAAGGCTTTCTCTACAACCTATATAACTGATCACAAATTCGCAGTAGTGAAGCAAATATTGAGGTAATTTACAGGAAGATCACGCTGCATCTCTTCTCAGTGATAATTGCTGTGAGACGTATTGTTTCGGAAATATATCAAGATATTTAAAATCAACTATAACTCTAGTATGGATTTTTACTCACTATGCAACACATTTTATTTCAGACACAGATCGAGTGTGTAACTTGTAGTGGAATGAATGATTAATAAGCCCCCATTATGTTAATATTCTTCTAGTACATGAAATCCAGCTCAGCATTTGTCAATCTGTCACGAATTAACTGTATTTAGCAACCAACAGAATGTACGACAGCTGACTAGATAACTGACGTATTTATAAAAAAAGATAGTTATCAATTCTTTTGCTGTGTGGTTGTTTGACAGTAGCGATCAGCGTAAAGAGGGGAAAAGCTTGTCCTATATGCTGAAGATGACATTCCGGACTAAATGAAGGATAGATGGGTACAGATTAAAGAGTGAGAAAGTGTTTGCAAAAGGTGCTCGTCACGAAAGAGACCACGTTGTAGGGAAAGAAAATCGCTCTCTTTTCTTAACATGGTCACTCGGACATTTCGAGGAATTCTATCGTCAGCGGTTAATGAATCATGCAACAATTTCTTGCTCAGCAGTTGTCAACTCTCCGTGCAAATTGCATGCAGTTTAAGAGTTCCATTTAATTCAGAAATACCGCTTAGAGCTTTGGTCTACATCTAGGAGGTGTGGTAAGGTCTTACTAGTCCATAACATTTCAAAAAATTGAATGTGTTAATCAGATATCGATTTTTTTTTTATTGATTTATTTATGGACCCTCTTTAACATCTCAGGTCATCAGCGTCCCATTCAACTCAGGGCGTGAAACGGCCGACAAATTTTGCTCAGAGGCCTCTCTTTCAGGCTTGAGGTTCTTTTTCGTGCCGTAAATGTACGACACGGGACCCACGGCTTTACTTCCCTTCCGAAGGAAGCCACACTTAGGATTTTTATGCCCGAAAAAATCAGTTATAGATGAAGAGGGCATGTTAATACTACTCAACCCACGTCATGTTAGGTTTTCTAGCAAAGTACTTCTACGGACCTTACAAATCAATGACTACACTGATTATTTTGTCTATTTATTTTTAACATTTACTCTACAAACACACATTTAAAATCTCAAAGTCTAGCAGGCTAATCAGGCAGGCATCTAAGTTAAAAAGAGAGGATAATTAACAATCAGCTTTAAGTAATAAGAATGAAAAAACAATAAATATAACAATACCAAAGCTAAATCTAACAATGTCAAAGGATACTTGGAATTTCCAGCTTTATAATTATATGGCGATTCTTAAACTATCATTCGGAACTGCAAATAGCCCTCTAGAATTAAGATCGAACTTATATCTGGTAAAAGCGAGAAATAAGCTCATGTGAATTGCGTAATGAAACTCACAAAAGTAGCAAACGTTTTATTTCATAAAAATTGAGCTCTATTTATGGAATTTGGACGTTTTTGAAGCATTAATCACTTTCCCCCCTAGTACTGGCCGTATTCTCACGGACAAAGAAACAGAATTGCTGTTGCAAATATTTTCATACATATAAACATGTGTTGGGCACAGTTCAAAATGTTTATTTTCATTGTTTCGTCTATCCTCGAATTGACCAACCTCAATTTATGGAATTCCTTCTTTTGTGGTAAATGCTAGTCATGTTAAATAATGCACACTACACAAAACGGAAACCGCCACGGGTGGCCGAGGTCGTTAAGGCACGGACTCGTGAGCGGGAGGTCTGCGGTTCGAATCCCGCCAGGACCGTCCTCCCTGACTGGGGTTTTTTCCAGGTTTTCCTCAGTCTTCATAACTGGCAAATGCCGGGGAGGTACCTAAACTTAGGCCTGGAACGCTTCCTTCCTTAAAAAAAAATATCCTTTCCCAATTTATCATTTCATCTCATGTATCACCAGTGTCCACCGCCTGTGGTGCCTCAGTAGTAAAAACGGGCGTTAAACACTACTCAAAAAAAAAAAAAAAAAAAAAAAAAAAACGGAAAACTAGTTCGAAACGCAGCAATGTAAACATTGATGGTCTTATGTGGACATTGCTAAAGCCTAGTAGAGAAACCGTTTGGTTTCTCTATGTCAGTGACGTGAACCATTGTAGAAATAACTAGCGAGCTATAAAGTCAGGTGTTGTACATTACGAAATGCTTTCCAATGATGGTGTGAAATCTGCGAAATTGAAAAGAAAATCTATCGATTTTTTCAACAATATGCAGGAAAAAAAAAACAATAAAATAATTAGTCTATTTTCTAATTTAGGTTCACAAAATTTGAAAATGGTTTCCCAGGTAGTCTATAGAATGAGGTCGACACACTTTCTGACACGTAAATGTACAAACACATGTTCGAAAATGTAATTAAAGCAACTGGGTAAGAACACCTGAAAGCCATCGTGTATGCTGAATCGATCAATCTGCACACACTTGAGAGAACACTGAAAAGTGTGCGGTAAATTCATGTATGATGCGACGTGTGAGTGCTTGCGTTATTGCCAGAATTTTCATACCAGAGACACGAATTCTGATGTCTTGTGACATTGATATCTGAACTTACTTCCACACCATACACTCCGAATTCATGTTAATGTGCACCTTTTCGTTCTTTCCCTGTCAGGATTAGCCCTCATGTTTGTCCCTGCCCCATAAATGGAATAACCGAACTCTTGATAAACAATGACAAAATAAAATCAAAGCAAAAGTATGATCAATTTCTGGACTTCTTCATCAATGAAAAGAGGCAATAAAATTAAAATTTGATATGCTTCTATAGACTTCTGTGAGAAAGAGTTTTTATCAACAATTGAAATAAAAACAAAGTACACTTCATGTAGGTGCCGATCTCCAAGCACGTGGAACGTTTGCAAATTCGTCCTCCGTTTAATTTAAGTGCCATTCATTTTTTCAATTAAAAAGGCTAGCGAGATGATAAAAATTTTATTTTGAAAAATAAATTACTTATAGAGTGCTTTGTTATAAAATAATATTAATATCTTTCAGTTATTTAAAATACTAATATATATTTTCTTCTATTTATCGTGTTATAAGATTAGCGAAACGTTAATTAATGCACTTTTAATATACGTTTAAGTTAACTGTGTAATGTAAAACATGCGAGAACATTTCCTTAGAACAGGACAAAATAAGGTGATCCCCAGAACCTAAAATGTAGGGTCTCCATTTGAATATAGCTGACATTAAAAATGTGCAAAAACACCGAAGGGTAAGACTGGAAAGTAACTTTTTTAAATAGCGAGCGTGGTGGCTCAAACGGTAAAACCTGGGACTGACATTCGGGAGTTGTCGGGTTCAAGTCCCCTAGTACTGGTCTTGGGTTTTTCATGGTTTCCTCCAAGGCGAATGCTGAGACGAATCGTTGCTTTCCACAAATTTTTCGCCCTCCAATTCATGTCATTTCATTCCATTGATTCTGTTAAGGGTTGAGAATGCCAAGGCTGGTACGGCGTGCCGGTGACTTGCGCTTGGAAAAGGTTTCTGTCTCAAGGTCTGGCATGAAAGCGGCCCTTCTGCGAGAGGCTCCCCAACTGGGAATATAGGCACAAACGGCTAGCCCTTGAGCAAGGCCGAAGTACGGAAATATCCTCCTTCGATCCTAACTATCCAATCCAAAAGAACGCAATATTTTTAACCGAATTCGATTGATTAGTCAATCTTAATTTCAGTTTATCTTGCTATATTTACTTTTTAACCATCGACATAACCATTATTTAGATCTTAAACTTGGTGATTGGTGGCTATGAAGAAGGGATGTCTTTAATGGTGAATTATTAATTTCTCGTTTTGGCAGAAGAAAAAACTCCAAATGAAAATCTCTATCAAGCGCGATTCACACCCACCTGAATGAGTTTAGCAGTCATAAAGGCGTTTCTTATACTCTTATTCACAGATGCCGATATACGTATGTAATTATTCTGTAGAAACTCACATTTAGAACATGGAAGATTTATCTGATCATCAGCCTTGTGTATGAGCCCATGAAAGGTGCAATCGAAGTATTAAACAGAGAAAGTGACTGGAAACTTGGTAGAAAATTGCGTTAACCCACCCCCCACCCCAAAGCAACATGTGATTTTAACTGGAACAATAGACACCGATGAGATTGAGAAGATAAGGAAAAGTTGGAACGGCATTTGAAAGAGATCAGCAAGCACCTTTGATAGTCCCCAACACTTCAAGTTAAAACATTTTCTCAAATTAAGATTCTTAATACTTAAATAACTGCAAAGGTATTTACAAGTATACTTCTAAATTCATGGGGATTTTTTGGCTTTCAGGAAAGCGAAAATGTTTATATTTGCTGCATGCTATTAATAAAAATATCAGCGTAATAATTATTATCACTCTTGAATTATGAAAACTAAAGTTTCACTATATATTTTTTTTTTTTTTGAATTGGTTTATTTATGGACGCTCTTTAACATCTCAGGTAATCAGCGTCCCATTCAAATCAGAGCGTGAAACGGCCGACAAATTTTGCTCAGAGGCCTCTCTTTCAGGCTTGAAGTTCTTTTTCGTGTCGTAAATGTACGACACGGGACCTACGGCTTTATTTCCTTTCTGAAGGAAGCCATTACTTAGGATTTTTACGCCCGAAAAATCCATCGGTCCTGGCCGGTTCGAACCCGCGATCTTGGGTTTAGGAGGCAAGTATAGTAACCACTACACCACCAGGACCGACTTGGCTATACCGAACTTATACAGGAACACGAAGTTTGGCAGCCCTGACATCATAATTAAATGTTAGTAATTTAATCCCTTACCTTATCCAGCTGTGACGGGCTCAGTGAGCGCGTTGTGATCGCGACAAATTATTCTGAAAAAATATTATTTTATACTCCGATTTCACAGGAAAGCTCCCAAGAAACTCATACTTTGTGTAACTGTTTATATTGGACATTTTGATGGCATTGAAACTGAAGATTACAGCCATACAATGCGAGTGTATCATATTTCAAGCTATAAATCTATTTGGCATTAACTCAGCGTGTCACGTAACTGCCTTATGAGCTTTTATTGCGTCTACCGTTGGCCATGAAAATGCGTTGACCAATTATCTACATCTTAGGATTTGCATTTACAACAACGCTAGCTACATACCAAACAGTTCTGACAGCTGAGTATAACCGCAGTTATTTCGATAGTATTAAGCTGCTAATTCGATACGATTCCCAAGGTAGTTGTTTGTTTTTTACAGTTTAACGACCCTCATAACGTTCCACAGAGACGATGAATGAATGAACCTTTGATTAAATAAACCCGAAGGTTAAAACGTTTAAAGTTACCGGACATTCACCATTCAGGGCAAAAACTTACCAAAGAAACTTTAAGGAATTCGAACCCGGGATCTCTGGATTGGCACATTGGTCACAGGACCACGAAGGCGGTGTTAGATTTCATAGCGACATTTTTCTGGGGTACATATTCGTGATTAGAAGCATTCAACCCCGCCCGTCTAGCTAATGGAAAACTTTGCATGCAAACTTATAAAATTCTAACCACTTATTCAGCATATTTCATAGCGTAACGTAAACGAAACCCTTAAAACACAATTACCGGAAATGCAATTAGCAGTCTCTTACGCAAGGCAGTTAGTTATTTAATAGATCGCTGCTGAGAAAAGCTTACATGCTCAGTTTACGAGGCTGTGCCATTTCTTAAAATTCTCTCCTGGGAGAACATAACTTCTTCTACATGTATGTTTTATGCCTTACTTTGTTTTTGTGAAGTAAAGTTAAGGCATGTTAAGATTAATGCTTTACATGTTGCCGCTAATGATTTTGAAAGAACAGGAAAGCTAGGTGCCATCAGCTTAAGCGGGCTCGCTGTTGTGCGGAACAATTATACGGTCACACACAGCGCGTACGCCCATTAACGGGTAGCTATATTTTTGGTTTGCAAGTACAGGAAGAAGAGAAACATCTTTACAATTTGTTCCACTTTAACGACAAGATCGGTATTGGAATGGAAATCATATCCAAGACTTCACGTTATAACATAGTTTCATATCAGTGCAAGCAGGAATCAGCTATGGGTCAGCACACAAAGTGACAAAATTGCTGAAATTTCTGTCTTTCAAAAGAACAGAAATGCAAACTTTATAGAAAAGGAACGCACCCAATACAGTTGCCATACCTGGCAGCAACATAAGCCCGGAATTTGTGTTACTTAGTAATGGGCCATGGTTGCAGTGCACGAAATATAATCGCTGCTGGGTAACACAAAATCCGAGAATGTGTACACTTACCGCGCGGAGGCGAGCGGCGTGTAACCGCTGCAACAGTGTTGCTCAGAGCGAGGCCGTTTAAACTGATAATCGTGAATACGTTACTGGCGAAGGGGTTCATTAACGACTGAATTTCAAAAATAGGAGGACTGGAGTGTGTCAGAATAAACGCTATTATATTTTAAATGCTAAACAGATCTTTTGCTCTTTTTATGCTACTTATGGTCCCTAATTCTATATAGAATAATAAACACGGAATTACGACGTTTCCTAAAATATCTGTTGCAAAGATCGAAAATGTAAGCAATAGTAAATAATACGAGCTGAATAGATAATAGAAGGCAGATTAATTTTTCTTTTGTTTTTAATGACTGACAATAAAACCGTGTGTGTGACCTATTGCAAAACTAGTAAATTTTTTATTGATTAAATAACGAATTCGAGTTTTCAAAAGCTTATTGTTAAAATAAGGAACTCAAACCATTTGATGAGTAACCTTCTTGTATACCGTTAAGCGAGTTCCAAAGTTGGTGCTCTTGAAAACTATTCTTTTTACTACTTTCGAGAATTTTGTACGCTCTGTCTTTTGTGTTAAAACACACGTTTAACAGCCGAGAAAGCACATAAACATAACGACATGGCTGAGAATGGAAGGTAAAAACAAATAGAATATAATAATAAGAAAAGAGCAAAACAGAAGGAGAATAGCTTGCCTGTGAAATGCTTCCATACGGTAACAGATAAAATCAAGAAAATTTGCTGAAGATGACAAAAGTTCGAAGAATGAGAGCACAAGTTCAATTAATAGACTTGTAGTAAATCTTTCTGCTTCACTTATTTTATCGTTAATACCTCGCTCGGCAACCCAGGTCTGCAGGACTAAATACGTGACCGTGAATAATGGTTTTTTTTTTTCTGGAGAAACCAAACGCAGCGGTAGGCACTAGCCTATCAGATCATAAATATCTCATTCAGCTTGACCAACCTGTTTCGATCAGGTATGTTTATAACATTTTGTATTAAAATGCGTTTTGTTAAATTTACATTTTCTAGTGAATGTTTCTGAAACACAGCCTATTTCTTTGGGCTAACGATAGTGTTGTTAAAATAATTGTTTAAGTATTGTGCAAGTAATTTATCGTACTTTTAAAATCTCGATATTAATTAAATGAGCTACTTAAAATGATAAAGTTAGTGCTTGCGGTACATCTACGATAATGAACTGGGAGGGCTTACAGCGCTAGTGGTTCATCCATTGCCTGGAGTTAGCACATTGTGGGAAATATCAGCATCAGCTTAAAGCAGTGTGGCAATTTGGCGAGGATGTACAATTTAAAATTCTATACATACCTTCTGACTCGTCCGCTCCTATTAAATGACATTGAGTGAAGCAAAAGAAAACGAAGATAACTTGTAAATGTCCTCAGCGGTTCCTTATCTGCACATGGCTCGACCGTGCTTGATGAACACCGGGCATGCAATGAAACAGAAGGTGTTGGCGATGTGGGGACGCCCGCCCGTAGCTCGCCTCCCCGACCAATGAATGCCATGTGTCCTACATACCCTCACCACCGCCGAGAAAGCGTCTTCACTCACCTGGCTGTGCTTGTCGTGCAGCGGCGTCGTCCCTGTGTACGTCTGGGCTGACCCGCTTCTGCAAGGAGACACGGCAACGTGACAATTCGTCTTCAGGAAACGAACAGTGAACGCTGCGGAATGCCAAACAACAGTTTTCAATGTTCAAGTGACACGTTCGGAGCAAGTGTCCTAGACATGAGGGGGAAGGGGGAGCGGCACGGTGCCTCTTTGCTTATAGCGAGTTTGAGCAGCAAATTAACGTATTGTTGTAATATGAAGACGTTCTTGGGTTTTCCAACAGGTTCGTGTTAACTGTTAGAATATAATTCACTCCCATGCATGCCGTCCATAGCCTAAGAGTTCGAAATGCAAGCATAATTCGTTTACTGGCATTTCTACACTTTACTACACTGCAAACTGAACACTGTCCGAGACTGTGAAGGCAAGGACTTATGCAAAGAAGTCTGCGGTTCGAATCCCGCCAGTCCATCCTCCATAAGGTTTTTTTCAGACCTCGTCAATGAAAATGCAGGAAGTAACTTAAACCCGGAACGCTTCCTTTCCCAAATTATAATTTCATGTCATTTAGTAATAGTAAAGCTTAACAGAAATAAAATAAAATATAGTAAATATAAAGATAAAAAATAGGATTGTCATATACACACAGCTGGATTGTTTCCCATACGACTCTCCTGTTAACAGTTTTTCAGATCTGAGCTGTTTCACTATCATCTGTTCTATTCTCTTCTCCTCCTATTCCTATGTTCGTCTCCCTCTGTTCAATGTGGTAAATACTTTTCTTTTCGTTCTTCTGTACCAGTACATTCCGCCAGTATCACAAATGGGGCAAATTCTCAAACCATTTTCTTCGGCAACCTTAATTATTCGCCATGTATCATCAATAGAGATGGAGAAATTCCTTCAGAAACAAGATATTTTTTTAATATTATTTAATTTCCTGTGTTATTACTGTGTTATCATAGGCGGTGGGCACTAGTGATGCACGAAGTAGAACTCTGGAAAATAAGGAAGGAAATTTTACAGGTCGGGAATTGAATTCGTGTCTTAACGACCTCTGCCACAATAAGATATCCGTATAAGCCTCTAACGACAGAGGGAAGGGGGATTAGAGTTTGTTTCAAAATCTGCTGTTGTTTACATCGGAACGATAGGCAGAGTTTAGGGTATGGCTGATGCTAAGGCAGTTTCACGTCCTTAGTAGCAAATGGTCCATCAGTAATCATCAGCGTTTACCGTATGTGATTACACAGTAGCAAAAACGGCGTTAAATACTACGAAATTGGTGTGAGGGTGTTTGCAACCTTTGCAGCATCAGTTAACTTGGAAATTACCGACACGAGAGTCAAGGTCGTTAAGGCATGGACTTGTAAGCGGGAGGCTTGGGGTTCGATTCCCGTCCTCCCTAACTGAGGTTTTTTTCTGGTTTCTCCCAGTCCTCATAAATGGAAAATGCCGCAGAGGTACCCTAAACTTAGGCCTTGAATGCTCCTTTCTTTAAAAAAAAATATTTTCCCAAATTCCCATTTCATCTCATTATCTCCAGAGCGGAGTTCACCACCTTTGAGTTAAACACTATACAAGATCTTGGAAATTAAACTCATTGTGTTTCAGGCATCTTGGAACAATTTAAATGCATTGTCGTCACATTTGTGTACAAGACATTTTGGTTCTCAAAAGTATGCATAATAAATAAATAAATAAATAAATAAATAATATATTTAGAGCTAACTCCTCCGAAATATATATATATATATATATACATATACATATATATATATAAATTAACACTAATAATAAAAGTAGATAAAGATAATACACAGAGAAAGAGTCACACTTGAAACTGCTATATTTCGAACTACTGCGAGTTCTTCGCAGTAGTTCGAAATATAGCAATTTCAAGTGTGACTTTATCTAAGTGTTTTATCCTTATCTACTTTTATTAATACTGTTAATTTGTTACATTGTTAATAGTGTTATTTTATTTTTATTTTTCATTAATATTTTATATATATAATATATAAATTTGAACACAAAAATATATATGTGTGTATCTTGTGTTCAAATTTAAATTCGATTTCATGACGTCATAGTTGTATGTCGAGCCTAACGGAAGTCAGTAATCTTAATTATTCCTTTCTGGGTGTATTTTCTTCTGTTTAAAAAATTATTCAAAATTTTTGTGCTTTCTATGCTTATATGACGTGCTAAAAATAGCGAATTTAAACCATATAACGGTTTAAAGAAAAGAATCATTCAACTTTGAATTAAAATCAACGTATCTGATAAGCGTTTTGTAAGAATGTCTGAAAAATTTAAAGAAATAAATGGTTATAAATCGTTGAAGTTCTGGCCAATTGGCCAGGAATTCTTGTACACACTGAAGCATATCATGACAACATTCCTTCCCAATGAAAATTCCTGTTCGGAAGCAACTTACAAGAGTTAGGTTATAATATTCTTTTGTAACAGTCATAGCATCCTTAAAGCAGTTTGCGATTTATTTATTTTTGTTACAATAAAACATGAATGAGATTTATTTGTATCCGGTATTGGCCTACGTCGTTTAACTATTCTAGATTTCTAGAGAGTTAAACTTGGCTACGTGATAAATTAAAAAGGAAATATATATTGAAATTGAACACAGGGAGGGGCTTCAATAATGTTGTTGCAGGACTTCTGCTAGTGTTTCAGTATTAATACTACAGGTGGAACAAATTCTAAACTTTTTCTCGAATCCTAACAGATTCCCTAATACCTAAGCCTTCCGAATCCCGAAAAAAAAATAAACAAATAAAATAAAATATACAGTCTGGGTTACACCGAGCGTAGACTGGGAGTGTTGAGCAGAACTACAAACTCTCAGCTGGAGACTTTGAATAGTTCAGTTGGTAATATGCGCGACGTAGCGTTTATACTTTTTAGGTTAGGATTTGAAATATTAGAATGGCAGGGGAAAAAAGCGCGCAAATATTCCAGTTTGGGTATCTTTTCTAAGCTTGGGGGTATTCGGGGAATTGAAACTATATCCATCCCTAATTAATACAGTATAGTTTCCTAGTACTGGTAAATAGACTGAGTTTAGTCGCTTTAAGTTCTGCTTTGTACTGCATATAAATATCAGCACTGACTCATCTCTACAATGTGTGGTACTGTTAATATGCAAATGTAGCAAGAACAACAGAGACAGCCATTCTCACACTGCATTGCAGCTCAAAGGGCCTTCAGAATTCTTTCCAAGAGTACAGGCCGAGCAAAGGAATGTCGCCATGGGTGACCGAGGTCATTAAGGCCGGAAGTGGAGAGCGAGAGGTGGTTTCGATTCCCGCCAGGACCGTCCTCTCATCAGGCTTTTTGCAGGTTTACCTCAGTCATAGATGGCAAATGCGGGGAGCTGCCCAAAATTAACCTGGAATGTTTCCTTCCTTAAACCCCCCCCCCCCATTTTTAATTTCATTTCATGCATGATCAATCATCAGTGCCCACTGTCTGCGATGTCTCAGTGTTAAATACTATTATTTAATAGTATTACAGTGTTAATACTATTATAAAATAAGCAAATGGCCCTCTCATACTTAAAACCGCCTCAATAGTAAAAACAGGCGTTAAACACTATCCCCCTCCCCCAAAAATCTTTAACATTGCAACAGTATAAAAACTAACAGACATCTATTTGTGAAAAGGGAATTGCCATCAAACCATCACTGTTGAGACAAGTAGTGTGCAATAATAATATTTGATCATTTACTCTGATTTTTAAATAGTTGGTTAATTTAGAGTAGGGATCAAACAATGGCAGAATATTTGTTTGAGGCACATCGTAGATTTCCAATTGTCTATTTTCGGGTCACCCATTTATTTGATGACTGACGCGGAGGTGGAGAGAAAAACGGTTGATAAGCCAACGCTCACGGTCAACCGGACTACATGGATGTCGGTATTAGAAAAACTAGAGTGACAGTCTATTAAATTATAATAACTTAAAAAATTCTGTACTCATCCACGTCACAAAATATGCATTATATTAAACTTGATAAGATTTATAAAATGTTTATTTATTAATAAAAAGTAACTAGTATTAAAAGGTTAATAATAATAATAATAAAGTATACTTAAACTTAAGGGAAGAAAAATTACAGAACAAGTTGGGTATTAGGGTAGAAATTGCACAGTATATCCTTAAACATGTCTTATATATAATTAACAAGAACGAATTACATTTACGTAATTTATAGAAGAAAGAAATTTACGGTAAATTATGATTGTACTGGTTACTACTACACATTTCAGTCGGACCAGTTTTTGTTTTAATGCTACTTCGTAATTCCTAATTTTTGTTTTAACAGCCGGTTACCAGTTGTAGGTCAGTACTGGCTTCCAGCATGCATGGGGATTTATAATTTAATTTTACGTATATATTTTATTGTATATGTTAAAGTAGTACTTCTAGTACTTTTTTGTTCCCTCTATCCATTTTATTATAATTATTATTATTTTATTATTATATTGTAGACAACAGGTAGGGATACAAGCCACACTCTCCCTTATGCCTCTCACTCATCAATTCTTGTTTACCGACCGGGCGGTGGCTCATAACTTGTATTTGAGTGTACCTAAGTTGATGTTAAGTGCTTAAGAATTCCGATGCCCGGTTATCAGATAACTGAACGACCCAATAGTACATCATTGTACTTATTGCAATTATTAACTATATTCTCTTTATTATGATTTCTACTTTATTCATATGGTTCGCAAAATAGTAAAGTTGGTAGTATAATATTCGAATCCATCTGCAATGGCAACATTATTTTTCGTTACATAAATACAATTAATTCCTAGGAAGAATATACACTGAGATTATTGGGTTACGGGCCAATAGAACGCGGCTGCGTACTGGGAGAAACCAGTCAAGGTCGTATAATGCATGTGCAGATAGTCGCTTGTAGCTAATTTGAGGGAGGATTGACCAGCAACTGGTTGTGCGTTCATGTGTTACTCGGTACTTTCACTGATTGTTCTTTGTTATTAATAGCACTGCTGAAGAAAGTACATCACATATGTGAAGTTCAGAGAAGTGATCGTAAGAGAATTTCCTGACATTCGTGTTCCATATAGAGAAACTGTTCGCCAACTTGTTAAAAACTTTTAAGAAATAGGAACTCTCAATGACAAGAAATATATTCCGAACCGCCGTATTCTTACGAAAGAAAAGTTCAATGTAATACAGAAGTGTGAGCAATGTATTGCCGCCGAGAGGCATCATTTTCATCACTAACACAGGCTAGTGCTTGTTATATATACAGTATCGTTATATGCTTTCAGTAAAAATATAAACACAAACATTACGCTCTGCGACTAATTTTTTTCCGCTTACGGTTACTGTAGTAAGTAGCCGCGCTCGAGCGCCCGTAACTCACATAACCTCACTGTAGAAACTCATAAGTCAATAACAAATACAAGTTTGAAGTCTCTCATCCTCTTGATCATTTGCTCGTAGACTCAATCCCGGCCAGAGTTGATAGTTTTTTTTTGGGGGGGAGGGGACGTAAAATTAAGTATGGCTTCCTTGGGAAGGGAAATAAAGCCGTAGGTCCCGTGTCGTAGACGCACGTAACCTCCGAGCAAAATTTATCGGCCTTTTCACTCGCTTTATTGAATGGGACGCTGATGACCTGAGATAAAACAGAGTGTTGAAATGAAAACGAATTGGGTCCTTTATTACTTTTTTTCTTTCCTTGTAGTAACTTAAACTCATAATGAAGTTAATTGCTATGTTAAAGAGCGTCCATAAATAAGCCAAATGAGCAAAACTTAATTCAAATGCAATGGTGAGTGAACTGCAAATATTTGAGAGGTGTGCCATCAATGTTGTTTCACTTTTAATACGTAAATACTCTTTTTATAAGCTTTGCCGTGCTGTTTGGATGAAATTTTCCCAAAGATCTCTCTGAAAAAGTGAACGCCAGGTAATTTAAGGCACTGAATGAATCCGAACTCATTTGTATCATTGTCTGGTAATTGGCATGGAACAAACAATTAAAAATACATCATGAAATTGCTGAAGGGACAGTAACAAAGCATTTTAATAACAGGCACTGATTGATACCAAATCTTAGAACAGAAAGTTGAACGCGTGTAAATTGTAACATTGCATACGTTCTGAGAATTCTAAAGGAAAATCTTCACTGCACTCAAACGGCGCTTTTTATTTTTGTTATTTGAATTGTTTATAAACCCTTCACTCTTAATATACCATTAAATGTATAAGTGACGCATAAATTGTAGGTAAAAATTGTAAAAACCACAAAATAACACGTAAACATAAAATATGCATTCTTTTTATGATCGATACATTATAAAATAAAAAAAAAAAGTAATAAATGGGCATCGACACGTTGCAGCTGTCGAGGCACATGGTATTAAATATTTTATACGAAAACTACAAACGCTTTTTTCCATTTTTATATTGAATTATAAAAACGCCTTACTTTAAGAGTTAAAGGTAGTTTAATTTTTCTTTAAGTTTACTTTGGAAAATGAACACCAAAGGTCACTGTGGCTTAAACATGTCGAGAGTTTAAAATAAAACGCGTGACTTGGCCATTAGCACCCATAAGCGTGTTAGATATAAAAATAAATTCATAGGTCTGGCTTTTGAACTATTTTGGAACTGTCCTTAAAATTCTGATTTTTTAGTTCTCTATAACATGACTAAGCGAAATAACGCCAGATAAACAGTTCTTGAAAGCGATAGCAGGATGCAGTAACGCATACAGGATTCAGTAATCACATGTCATCTAGTGATGAAATGAGTTAATGGGATTCCGGAATATTTACTGTTGAAACGTTATTTTCACCAGTCGCTTGTATGTCGATATTGAAAGGATGTTACTGTAACGAAGTAAAAGAAACGATTTTACTTTGTGGTTCCAGCTAAGAATGTCAATATGCTAATGAACATAACAATTTGGATAAAGATCATTCGTGACCCTATGGCGCTAAAGGTCTGCATATAAGTAGACAAGCATGACAATGGGTTAGAGATTATTTGTTTAACAACACGCCTAATTTTTGATTATTTATTTTATGTACAGAAAATGTCAAAAACATTTATCTTAAAAAACTTAAAACACGGTGAATGTGGAATTTTCAGACCCAAATAAACAATGAAATTGAGTGAATATATAATTTTTAATAGAAAATAAAAATCAGTTCAATATTTTGAATATCTACTGCTGCATTATTATAAAAGTTTGTGTTATTTATAATATAAACAGAAATATATAAAAAATATTTTTCTAATGTTCCCAAGTAAAGATGGGCAAACAGTGACATCACAGTAATGTACATCCGAAAAAGATAACGTGTATAAATTTAATATATATATATATATATATATATATATATATATATACACACAAAGTATATGCATTATTTACATAAGTAACAAAGGGCATTTTATTTTAGATGTAAAAATGATTTCCTACATCAGTAGCATAATCTTAATTTAAATAAAATACATTAATGAATTTAAAACAAACCCGCCCGCAGCAGAACAACACAAAAATATACTAAAATTAAAATTCACCCAAGCCGAAAGCAGAGCTCAGTCAATTGCCATGTACTGGTCTTTAAGGAGTAAGTTTAGAAATACGATACGTTCTCTCTCTCTGTCTCCAATAACTTTCTTCTCGCTATATATGGCAAAGTGCGTTTCGCTGGAACTTGACCCGGTCACATGCTAATTGCGTACTCAAGTTTCAGTTTGCCAAAAGCAAAACCACCTTTCAGCACGGAAACAGTAGAAAAATAGCAAACTGACTCTTGAGAGCCAACTCTCAGCAAAAGGAGTTAACTCAGAGATTTTATTTATAACAATTGCACATCGCTAGATGTTTCAGAAACATAACTGCCACTTCCTAGCCATTCACCGTGTTAATTATCATTCGCTCCTCCATACTCCACGGGCACTTGTTATGTAAGAATGTTTAGGCCATTTGGCAGTGCAAGAGAAATAGGTCAGGACACACCCTCTTTCTTTGGCAAACGGACACGCACAGACCTTACGGCGCCTTGGGCACACAAGTTATGTCTCCCCCCGACCACGAACCCACTCCTAACAGAGCAATACAAACCTTGGTCCGGGCGTCTTGGATCCTCTTTATAAACGTGGTTTTGGCCAGACACCGAATTCTATCCCGCACTCCGACTGCGCCATGATGGCGACCCAAATCAATAGGGATGCCACCCCCACTCACAGAGCGGCGTGCGCCTGTGTGCAGATCTTTCTTTATGGGAAAACCTTCCGATTAATTATCTGCCGTTCCTGGCTATATGCACACGATAAATGTACAGTACCTTTTGAAGACACGTGCAAACCGTTTCTTATTGTTCAACAAAATCAACCTTCCTTAACACATTCTTTAACATTATAGGTATAATGACTTTGAAAATATGATTAAATTATTATCGCCCAAAAAATTGAACGATTTGAAACACTCAGCGGCGTCTAAGCGGCATAAAAGAAACTTGATTGAGAAGCAACATTATAAAAAGAGAGAGAGAGAAATAAAAAAAAAAAACATCAAGTTGTTGCTGAAAGAATGACAAGATTCAACAAAAAGTGCTGACTGTCTGATATTCGTGTCGCCTGCCAGATTGAAGCGAAATACTAGACATTCGGTCATCACCGGTCGAGTTTAACATTTCGAGGCGAGGAGCCAAAAAATAAATAAAATAAATAAAATAAATAAATAAATAAAATACCTCTTCTACAAACAGAATTTGTTGTTGATTTAGTTTATTTATGGACGCTCTTGAACATCTCAGGTCACCAACGTCTCATTCAACGGTCGACAAATTTTGCTCAGAGGCCTCTTCTTTCAGTTTTGAGGTTCTTTTTCGTGCCGTAAATCTACTTTACTTCCCATCCGAAGAATGCAATACTTAGAATTTTTACGCCCGAAAAAATCCATCGACCCTGGCCGGGTTTACTAACAGAATGAATACCGTCAAGCTTTCCTTAATCCCAACTTTTACCACCCCAACACTTTTGGCAAAGAAGATGAGGTGTTGTTGTTGTTGTTAATAATAATAATAATACTTTTCCTCTTTCCAGGCCACATTAAAGTATCATTATAATTAAAAAAGCAATTCATTAAATAAGAATATAACTTTGCGGTTTAGATCTTTGGGTAAATTGTGAATTCTGAGTTAATCTATTAATTAATCCAGTATTAATAATCAGGAAATGGAACAATTCCTTCGCAAACAAGGGAAAATGTTAAATTTTGTGACTGTATGCCAGAAACCTGTTGTGGTTTACATTGAAACGCTAAGCAGAGTTCAGGGTCAGCTACACTGTATGGTTGATGCTAAGGCAACTTCGCGTCTATGATACTAATATATTTTTATCATTAGTAATAATGCTGTGTTATATTTTCAATTTATCAGAATGCGCATCTTTCAGGAGTCAAAAGATGGCCAGTGTATGGAACCAGTGTATATATTTTCCTGTAAGATCTGATTGCTTATCTAAGCATTTTCCTGCTGTAGGTCCGATTCTAGAGAGATTTTTCTGGAATTGTTGGCCTCAGTTCCTACTTCAGAAGGCCTCTGAAGGTCTTCATTGCTCCAAAGTTGAAGTAACACTCATGATCTCAGAAAACCGTAAAATATTAATAGCGGATGCTTGGCTGTTTAAGCGGAAGCCCTTGCCACCATATTTACTGAACGCTCTTCGCAAAGGAAGCTTTGGTATTAATTTAATGATGCTCCTTGAAATTCAGGACTTTTGAAAATTGTCACTATAGAGATAACTTTCTAAGATATATCAAACCACACTATATGGTCTTTTAAATAAAATCATGCTTCGTTCGTGACAAATATAAAGCATGGATGAAGTATGCTATTTTCAACATCCAGGCATACAAACAGAAAACTAACCGGCGCTTAACACGTAGGTGCAACAGGGACATTTTATGGTTTCAATGTTAACGGTTTTGTAGCTTTCCAAACTGTAGTTTGCGAAGGACAAACTGTTGATATCCTTTTAACACTACTTTCTAGTCTTTCTCCATTTTCCTTTAATTTTACCTAGCTGTTCTACCCTTCGCTTCTTATCGAAAATAGATTCCGTTTGTCTAAATTTGTCTATAAGCAGGTATCGGAATTCTTAAGCGCTTAAAATCATGTTAGACATACTACAACTACAAGATCAATACAAACAAAGCACGAACAGTTGCTAATGAGCCACCTCCTGTCAGATAAACTGATTTGCGACAGGCGTAAGGGGAGCGGATGATTTGTAGCTGTATCCCCACCTATTGTCTACCAACATTCATTCTGGTTTTAGTGTTTAGATATTCTTATGTGTGTTTATGAGTAACCATAAAACTTTCCTAGAGAGAGGAATTTGATTGAAAACTGTTTTTAACCTCCCTAACATTTATACCTTATATAAATATTTTAATGAATTTTGTGCCTCTATTGTGGCATTGTGAAAGCACTGGCAACGCAATTTAGAATATTTTGATACAAAAATTTTATAAATAACAAAAATACGACACGAGCTCTGAGAGAAAGAAGGCAGAAGCAGTGAAAGGCATGTGCCTTGGCCATATGTCGCACAGAACCACGAGCGGCCAAGCTGTCGCGCGAAGGCTCTGTATTTTAATGTTGAGCCTTTGCCCAGCTCGTGTTTCAACTATTAAAGATTGTTCAGTTGCCATGGGAAAGCTAGAAAACAGGACGTTTGCTAATCTGCGTTTTTTGGGGGATACTATTAGGAAATATGTCTCTGGTATTTTATTTTATATATGCAACTTCATTTAATAGTATTTGAATCTAATTTTCATTAAATCTGTGCAAAATGCGAAATTTCTATTTTCACTTAAACTAGGGAGGAAAAGGTTTACTATTTTAAAAATGCTGTCTATTCAAATGCATAATACAATTCAATATACTATACTAGAATTATCAATATCTATACAGCTTAAAACTTACTTTGTTTCAGGTAGAACCCCTGCTTTCGGATTTTAGACCCCCCTTCTCTGAAAATTATAAATGTATTCTTTTCACTTCTCTGTTTTGGGAATTCCCTCTGTTGTGTGTGATTTTAAACATTCACTTCCTTGCATTTCATATCAATCGTTTATGTAAGTTTAATATGATCTTAGGGGCACAACTTTAAAAACCACCCAAACGAAGAATATTCAAGCATTTATTAATGGATTTGAAGCACGATATTCGTTTGTCACAAACTTGTTTAAACCCAAGTTCACCCTGCTGTTCGATTTAGCAACCGAACTAATTCTTGAGTAGCTGCAAAGCAACCAAACATTTTATACGTGCACACATGTCAGAAGATAAGTATAACACGATTTTAATGTCTACGCCCAAAAATTTGTGTATGATATGTAATGACAAAAATTTCTATATTTTTTAAATATGAAATCATCGTTATGTAAGTACTTAAATGTTCTTGAGGGTAGTTCCGCATGTTTTCAGTTTACTATTGAACTTCTGAGTGTAGAGCTCTTGTTTTATAAGTCGTACGATTATACACATAGTTTCCCGCTCAGCAATAACAGCAGAGCATCAACATAGCCAGCAAACCTCTGCTAAATGCGTATATTACATTCATTTTATGTTTACAGGTTCTAAACACACAAATATTTTACAACATAACTATTCTAATGCTTATAAACAATCGCTTTGTTGTAGTCTGATGGATATTTAATGTGCAGTCTACCGTAAGAAAGTGCTAAGTGAGCTGGAAATTTGAGTGCCACGAAATAAAACCTGTTTAAAGTTACGCTGGCGAGAGAATGTAATTAGAAACTGTAACGCAGGATTTTCTGCTGTAATATGTGTTGTCAACACAAGCGATCATAACGTGATTCCTGATCCGTAAAGCTAAAGCATGTTCCAACTGTTTTTTGTTAGCGATTTCCCGCAACTTTCGAACTTCCGGGGAAGAGACGAGACTCGTTCTTGAAAGGCCCCTGAGTGATATATAGTGAGAAACCTGTTACTTGTCCACGTCTCTATCCTAATTGAACTTTAATATCACTTTCTCTAGCTCTGAATACACTTCGGTTCAAACTTCAGTAGTTATTCAATGTGCACCGGGGGAGGAACTCACTTGAACTCTTCTACTTACAGCTTCATTACCATTTCCGAATGGTGGTATTTTGTCTTACAGTTTTTTTCAGGCATGCAATTAGCATTTAAGGACCCGTAAACACGTACCTTCCGTGTCATAGTTTTATGGCAAGTAAACGAACCTTAAACCTGAAAGAAGAAATCGAGCAAAGTTTATCGGCTGTTTTAGGTTTGAATTGAATGGAACGCTAATAACACTGGGCAACAAAAAAATAATTTTTGAATGTTTCGAGCACTTCATGAGGCAATTCCTACTAATTTTGGGTTGAGAAAAATAAATATGACAATGAAAATTTTTTATTAGCTCTAGTTTCTATGATATACACAAGGTGGAAGTATTACATATTAACGGATTGAGAGAAAAGGATACATTTTAATTACATACATGCTAACAACAATGAAAGTGCATTTGATTTTTTAACGGGTAATTATATGCTAAGAGTTCTAAATTGCTGGAAAAATACTTCGCATATAGTCGTGTCTGAAGAGACTCATGTGGTGGCCTATTGACTTCATCGTCTTTTAGCTTGCCTCTTGTGATGGAGTTCCGCAGAATCCCTATACAAAGACCAACAGTAATCCGCATTCCCACGGCCCTGATATCTTTGTTCCATAACAGAAATGTCCTGATGGAATCTCTCCCCATGTTCATTACTAACAGCTCCACAACTAGGAGGGAAAAAGCCTAGGTGGGAGTGGAGAAAATGGATCTTAAGGGACATGTTGCATCCAAGGTTACGGTATTTTTGCAGGAGTACTGTCACCAAATGCTTGTAGTTGTCATCTCTTTTGTTGCCTAAAAATCCATGAACAACACCCTTGAAGGCTTCCCAAGCTTCCTTTTCTTTCCCCTCCAAAACTTGGTCAAATGCAGGATCCTTTACAAGTTCTCTTATTTGTGGTCCGACAAAAATGCCTTCCTTAACTTTTGCATCACTTAATTTCGAAAATTTCTCTCTGATGTACTTAAAGGCCCGTCCTTCTCGGTTCATAGCTTTGACAAAGCTTTTCATCAAACCCAGCTTGATGTGCAGGGGTGGAAGAAGAACGCCTTTTGGGTCCACAAGAGGCTTGGCAGTCTTTACAAGAGGCGTCAGATTGCGTTTCTGTGAGGAAAATGTTATTTCACCACAAATATAACAAAAGTAATTCACCATATTTACACATTTTCGTGGCATTTTTACAAATTTTATACTAAAAAAGCACTCGCGAACCAGAAATTTTGCATTAATTTGAGTAGAAACTATATGTAATTCACAGTCACAGCAGCAGTATCTATGTTTATGACTTACAAACAGCTGAAGAGCATTTGTGTGTTGTTATTTGACAGGTGTGCCAACTCCCCAAAAAAATTCCTCCCAAATTTAAAATCTTCACTCTAAAAAACGAAATGTCACTTTATCTTCAAAACAAGAGCTAATCTATCATTTTTATGGTGATTTTTGAATTCAGCAGATGGAAATACATGTAAATACACTATTTTTAAGCCCGAAACATTTTCATTGTTGCCCAGTGTAATTAGAGACATTAAAGAGCGTCCTTAACTAAACTAATAATAACTTACAACAATTGATGAGCTGAAGGACTCGTTAGCACACTGTGGTAGGTACTCAAGAACACGAACTCAGAATTGTTGTATGCAACATTGAAGAGAGGCTGTTACAAGAACAAAATGTTGGTGCATACATATACAGGACTGAGCAATGCAATGGACGATGATGCAAATATTTCTTCGGTATCTACTAATACAATGTTTAAGATTCTATTAAAAATGAACAAAACATGAGCACTTAAAGTTGCTTCTTATTTTTGAAAACGACAAAAGCACGCCTTTCCTTATACCGACCCGAGCTCTGAGAGAAGAGGCGAAAGACCTGTGTCTCCGCCGTATGTAGTACAGAACCACGAGCGGCCAAGCTGTCGCGCCAAGGCTCTGTATTTTATCTTATTTTTGAAAACCCCTGTACATATACATTAGTTTGACGCATTTCTTCCCATAATTCCCATGTCATGATTAAGAAACCTTAAAACACCAGTAACCAAATTTCTAATTCGTTTCCCCAGCTATTCTCTCCACTTTTCTTATCCATTTCTTCTTCGCTCTTCCCAAAAATTCACCCATAAAATTACTTCTCTCAGACCCTCTAACTACCAACATTTAAATCGCACAGTACCATCTTTCATTACAAAACATTTTTAATTCGGAATAGACTCTCTCCAGATTTGTATTTCCTTACATTGCACCAGACAGTGAAATATTTCTTCTGCTTTCCCTATACATGACACATATTCCTGAAACACTGTGATTAAGCCTGTTTTATTAGTGGTGCTATTCTCTATCTATTAGATTCCCAGCACACATAACAAAACTTGTCCAGAACATTAATATACATATGTGTCATATTTAACACTGTGTGCTAGTATTTTAGTTAATATATTATTATTTAGGTACATTACACATGACCATATAAACCATGCAGCAGCAACATCTATAAGTGACTTATTCTTCAGAAATATGCAATAAGAAGTAATGATAGATGTGTAGACACTTAAAACACAATTACTTCAAATCTGTTTATTCCAGTATACTTCAAAACATATATGAATATCCGATAATACCATTAACATTTTAGATCCTTTTAATATAAGCGAAATACATGAAAATAAGTTAAAATTGCAATAAAACTTGAAATTAAAAGATATACCGGGCCAGATAGAATGCCGATTTACTTTTTAAAGGACGTGGTCATTTATTAATATATCCTCTAACATTAATTTATAACCAAATCCTACAGCAAGAACCTTTTCCTAAAGTATGGAAACATATTTATTTCTAAACCTGGAAATTCCAAGATGATAAACAACTACAGGCCTATTGCTATTCTGTCTACGCTTGCAAAAATTATGTGAAGTATTATTTATATGCCCATATTTAATCATATTAAGTTAGCGATTTCACTCTTGCAGCGTGGATTTATACCCAAAAGATCAATTGTAACAAATCTTTTTAACTTCACAGAGTTTGTATCTTCAGTTTAAGCAAGTAGATGAAATATATTGATTTTCAAAAAGCATTTGATAAAGTTAATCATGACTGTTTACTCACTAAATGATCAAAATTGTTTTTTTTCCTTCTATTAATGAAAATATTTCGATCATATTTAAAGAATAGATCACACATAGTATAATATAAAAATTGCGTGTCATATCAATTCATTGTTAATTCAGGCATCCCACGGTCCTAATTTAGGACCATTATTGATGATGTTAAATTACATAAAAGTATTAATAGTGTTAAAGAGTGCTTAGAACTATAGTATGATCGACTTCTTATATACATGGAGCAAAGCAAACAAATTTCCATTCTCTATTTATAAATGTGTAAAAATGTCTTTTACAAGAAGTAAAAATAATTTCAAATATATTTATAACATCAACAGAACAGCACTTGTTGAAGTGGTTGAAAATAAAGATTTAGGAGTAGTTTTTGAAACAAATTTTAAATTTAACAGAGATTTGAAATAATCGTAACAAAATCCCTAAAACGTCTAGGTTTTATTATTCGAAATTCATATTCATTTAAAGAAAAAAAAAACATTAATGCCCCTTTACAATTCCTTTGGTAGACAAAATCTTCAGTATGCATCTATTTGCAATTCTAAGACCATGAAGTATGTTAACTTAATAGAAATGTACAATCAACATTTCTAAAATATGTACTATTTAAAAGAATTATTATCCTATGCTTATAAATTACGAAACTCTCTTAAGAATATTTAAATTTAAAACTTCAAAATTTAGAAGAGATATTATGGGATTAATATTTCTGTATAAAATATTACACTTTACAATTGATGATAACAATATTATTGAAAATATGCACCAAATAGTATAAGTATAATTAACAATTTTTTTTTCACCACCAGAGTAAATACGGAGATCCATAAAACTCACCATTAAATATAATTATATATCTATATAATAAATTTTATCATTTTGGTGCAAATATTTTAATATGTCTGAAACTGGGTTTATAATGAATAATTATTTTTGTAGATTAAGATAATTGTTGAAATTAAGAATAACTGCATGATTAATTGCCATGCCACTTTTTTGTTCCTTTTGTTTTCTTTTTATAGGTCTTTTTTCTTCTGTGTGTATGTTAGATTTATAAAATATTGTATTTTGTAACGAATATTGTCATAGGCTTAAGCCTGTAATGTTCAGAACAATAAATAAATAAACATTTCAGATATTTGATTGGTAAGTAACTAAATAAGACATTTATATTTGTATCAATCGATATAAAAAAAAGTTAATATTTATAGTCAGCCTAAAAACTGAGAATGCCAGAGAAAAACGGATTGTCTTTACATTCAACGTTAAAACACTTATCTCATGCAAAACTGCACTTGGGAGTACCAGAACTGATTTCTGTATACAAACGTTGCCCATAAAATTATCTTTAATGTTTATACCTTTCCTTAAAGAAGCAAAAACCACATACCAGGAGATTGCGATGTTGCAAGTAAACTTAAAGACACCACTGTAAATTCACCTGAAACGTGAAATATACTCACACAACATTCTGATGGAAGAGATGAAACTATTTTTCGCGCATTTCACATTCATTTTTCTTTCTTCAGAGAACTTTGCAAGGGCGAGGCAGCTAACAATGCGATAGAAATTCTTCACACCGGAGTGTAACTCTTGCAACAAGGTCATGGCTTGAAGGCCACTATTTTTATACAGTTTCATTCAAGTCAATGTTAAGTAAGGGTCATCATCCTACATTAGCTCTTTGCAAGCTTTCAGATATTACATCATTTAAGTGTCAACTATTTGTTTGTTTTCTTTTTCCCTGTTTTTTATTGGCGGTACCTTTGAATAGGAAACAAGAAACTATGCATGTGAAAATCATTTTAATTATATACCAACATTTCAGTTAAAAATAAGGAAATACCTTTACTTTTTCCCTTTGAGCGACTTCTCTCATTAGGTGGGACGTTTGACATTAAGGGAGGGGTAGTAAATAATATCAAAATAAACTTCTGTTAGCGAGATATACACAAATTACAAGCGGCGCGCAATTATCTAAATGATTGATTTGCTAATTTAAAGACATCGCTACATGTTTCAGAAGCACCATATGTGATTCAGAGTCATTTAAAAGTAATGTAAATTAAATCATATAGTGTTTAATTATCTTTCGCTCAGGTTCTAACAAGCAAAACCGTACCAAAATCAGTTTATATACCAGTATGCGAATTCATTGGTGATATAGGATAAAAACAATTCTTTCACTGTGTTGGAAAACAAGAATCAGACATGAAAAATTCGGGTCAAGGCCGGGATTCGAACCACGTATGTTCGTCTTTCCGTGTGAACGCCACGGGTGGCCGAGGTCATTAAGGCGCGGACTCGTGAGCGGGAAGTCTGGGGTTCGATTCTCACCAGGACTGTCCTCCCTGACTGGGGTTTTTCCAGGTTTTCCTCAGCCCTCATAAAAGGCAAATGCCGAGGATGTACCCTGAATTTAGACCTGAAACGTTCCCTTCCTTAAAAAATATCCTTTCCCAATTTATCATTTCATCTTAAGTATCATCCGTGTCCATCGTGGTGCCTCAGTAGTAAAAACAGGTGTTAAACACTGTTAAAAAATCTTTCCGTGTCGGTGCTCTAACCATCTGAGCTACCGTGTTTTCCTCCAAACTCAGAACCACGAACCTCTCTTATTAGAGGGTTATTACATATCATTGAAGCGGTTTCTCAAATTTACTGTAGCTATATTATTGCACACATCACAAAACATGACAGGCATATATAATAACTAATAAGGTTTTGTTTTCTTTCAGCTACGTTTCGGATCTCTGCTGTGGGAGCAGAGATCAGAACATGTGCTTTGATTGAATTTCATCAATCAGTCATAACAGCGCAACGACACTTCAGAACGAGGTTTAAAAAAGATGCACTCACCGCAAACTCCGTTCGGCGAAGCTATGCGTAAGTTACAACTTCTGGATGCCTCTGTAAGGAGAAATCAGCGGGTCGGCCTACAGTGACTGAAGAAACTGCTGGGCGCGTGCGGACGAATTTTACGTGTAGCCCACAGAAGTGGACGAACAGAACAAGCAGAGAGTTGAACATCCCACAACCGACCGTTAGGAAGATCTTACGGAAACGGTTGCGACAGAAGCCTTACCGCTGCAATTGCTCCAGCTGCTGACGCCCGATGACAAAGTGCGACGTCTGCACGGTTGCAACAACTCATGGAAGAGGATGAGGTTGGTGAGGGACTTGTCTTCAGCGGAACAGCAATGCAAAGTAAACAGACACAATGTGCGAATCTGGGGACAGAAAACCCCCGCGCTACCGTGCAACACGTTCGAGCCTCGCCAAAAGTTATGCGTTCTTTCTGAGCGTCTCGCATTTCAAAGTTTGTGGTCCCTTTTTCTTCTGCGAAGAGACCATTACAGGACACGTTTATCCGGACATGTAGCAAAATTGGCACTAGTATGGGTTTTCTCTCCAACAGGATGGTGCTCCACCCCACTTCCATGTTTGCGAATGTTTAAACAGGGGATAGAGAAATCGATGGATCGGTCGTGGTAGGGGCAAAGACCAATTCCTATCCGGCCTCCACGCTTCCCCGAACTAATCCCATGCGATTTTTCGTGTGGAGTTAAGTAAAAAATTTGGTGTTTGTGCCTCCCTTAGCAGCAAACCTACCAGAAGTACGAACTCTTATCAACAATGCCTTTTTAACACATTGATAGAAAGAGGTTGCATCGAGTGTGGGAAGACTTCATACCTGCAGCCAGGGGCACACGTGGAGCACTCGTAAAAATTAAAAAAAAAGTTGTCTATGTGCCTATGAAGTTTTGTAATAATATGCCAAATAATGAGGCTACAGTAAATTTGTGAAACCTCCTCAATATTTATAATAACCCTGTAGGTATATACCCCGGAGACCTCCCTAAGGTTTTCGCTACTGTGAGAGATTTATTCCTTTAAGACTACGAGTATTTTTGACCCAGGCTTCTAGTTTAGCTCCTTTTAGTCATTCTTCCTCAGGTTCTAACCTACACAACCGCACCAAAAATCATTTGCCTCTGAACTATGTAAATGACACAATTGGTAGTACTGGTCTCTAAAAACAAATGACACTTCAAAGCATGGGATACAAACACCTGCACACTCTCTAGTGCACAGCAGAAGGCGAATGTAGGGTGAATAAATGGAATTCTATAGAGAGCAAATTCGGCATTTTATAGAAAAACGAACACAACCATAAAATTCGAAGATAAATGTTTTATTCGAACGTGAAGGTTTTCCTTGTTAGATGAACTTTCAGTTCATATTGTAGAAACTGAACCATAATATCCGTTCCATGCTTATTGCACAATGCTGTAACCAAACGATTTTCTGGTAAATTTAATAGCCATAAGCAATGCTGGGGCAAAAGCAGTAAATATTTGATTAGGGTTCCGTTCATGCAAGATTGATTCTAACACGAACATATTCCTTGAGATGCGCAATGAGGCACATATATGAACCATTCATTATTTTTGGCCGATATTTTTTAAATCATTATTAATAATCTATAAGATAGTTTAGCAAAGAAGAGTATTCAAAGCATGTGTGCAACAAAGTTAACAATATTGGAGTATTTTCTGTCGCAACCCGGCTTTTCTTGTACTTTTTTTTATATAATTTAAACTTATTTAATTGGTGAAACAACACATTTTAAGAGAAAAATATATCATTACATGTGCATTTTGGTTTTATAATAAGAAAATAAATTACTGAAGATAATAGAAATGTACAGATGACGTTTATACATGCCTATTTTAATCAGTTCAAATATTAGGCGTAAACTATTTCTTCTTTGCACTACGGCATTCGATACATTGAGGTATTACTGACCAACATCGACGACATACCAGTTTTCACGTTTAGTATTGAACAGAGGAGAGTATTTCGCATATGATTCAGAACTTCTGATTATATGAAATGTCTTTACAAACTATTCTTGAAGGACATTTGGGCATTTTTTCACGAAATAAGTGGCCTACTAGTTTAATAGTTACTACTTACCAGTTATAATTCCATAATCTCTAATAAAACCTGTGTCACGAACATTTGTCCCACAATCGTAAAAAAAATGTCATAGTCGCTTGTCAAAGTTACTAGTTTAGCGACTGCATCCTAAGTATGGCTTCCTTCGGAAGTGAAATAAAACCAGGGACCCGTGTCGTACATTTACGGCACGAAAAAGAACCTCAAGCCTAAAAGAGAGGCCTCTGAGCAAAATTTGTCGGCCGTTTCACGTCCTGAGTTGAATGGGACGCTGATGACCTGAGCTGTTAAAGAGCGTCTATAAATAAATCATTAAAAAAAAAAAAAAAAAAAAAAGCGACTGTATCCGAGCGCCGAGAAGGTTATTTCAGGGATATTTATTACCCCGTGGACTGATGCGATTTTGTTTAACTGTTTGTTGATGCGATTTTATTTAAGTGACATGTATTTTAAATCGTATATGCAAACCAAGAAACAGCATTTTGTATAATAAACTGGAAAGAATCGATAATATTCAAAACAAAGTAACAGTGCTGCATTATTAATGAGTATAAAGAAACATTATTTGGGCAAATCTCCGACGAAATTACGAAGAAAGACAAAGTCGAAACGTGGAAAATAATAACGCAAACTATGAAAGTGTTGGGTTTAATTGTATAAAAGAGGGATTGCGCATATGTAAGGGACACACCAAGAAAGCTATAATGGTAAGTTCTTTCACTTTAATTCATAATATTCCCCATTCCTATTATTGTAAGAAGCTCAGTTTCTATAGTATTTTTCAGGCGAAAATAGATAATTCAAAAAGTACGGGAATGGGTGGTGGATTTGAGACCACATATTGCATAAACAATCCTTAATGAGCTTTATAATTAAAATTTGTCGAGCTTAATTGATAGAATCAATACCTAACCTAAAATGTGTGCACTAGTTCATGGTTCATGCGTATAATTCAACTAGTTAGCAATATGCAATATTACAATGTATCGTGAAACAGAATTCTGATGACACAAAATTGCACACTGATAATAACAGTCCGCCACACTAGCAACTAATAGTATACGCTCGTATAAACCACATCTGTGAAATAAACAAGTAATACTGGAATGGAGACAGTTTTACTAGATCACCAGCTTCGTGAAACACGGCACTTGTTTCCACTTAGCTATTTCTGCCAAAATAAGAGAGAGAGGGGAGGGGAAGCGAATGTCAAGGACAAAAACGTCTTCTCATATTTTCAGTTAGAAGGATAATATTTATGGAATTCATTAGTGGCTATAAATTTAGCAAGTAGTCATAATTGTCTGATTTATTACTGAAACAAATACCACATTTCTTGCTACCACTTTCTCGCCTTAGAAGCCAGTGGTCAAACACTTTCTCCTCTCCCAAGTTTGACACTACCGGCCGGAAGCGAGAACAGATTTTAAAATTACTCGTAGCCTATAAACATTCCTACCTTAGAGTTCAGACAGAACTCGATTGCCTGTTCGTATTTTCGTTATACTTAAAATGTGAAAAAACTAGAAGTGGCTTATTCCAGCATATTTTATCACATTTGTCACTTTCCACTTTCTCAAGAATCTTGTTGCGCTCAGCGTTTCGACCACATCCTAATAAACGAAATATATTTTCCCATCCAGTTAGGATTTATTATCCCTTTCTAATAGCATTGAAACCCGTTTATGCTTTTCACTCGGAAATTTATATTTTATTTCTGACTTTTGCCATTTTAAATTATGTTCACCTATTCCTTCCTATTATTAATAATATTTTTTTTTCGTTAAAGTAAAAAAAAAAAAAAAAAAGCTCTAACATTCTTTGTAAGGTTTGGTTGTTTTCTTTGACTTTTAAGATTTAATTTAATGTTAGTTATAGGCATAAAAAGTGAAAAAAAGATTCAAGCTGTTATTGTAAAGCTATTTTACTGAGTAACGGATTTTACTGATGACATTTTAAAAGAATCACTTATATTGAAACATCGAACTCAAAAACCTCTTAATGGATTATGGGTTTATTGTCAAATATACTATTAGATGAATTGGTCGTTAGCTAATATTTAGCAATGAATAAAACTGTGCACCAGCTTAGAATTTTGGTGGATGTAAATAAAGCTGTATTTCAGATACAAATGTACGTGATTTTGACTTTTTTGCTCTCGCTTCCATTGGATGGGGGGGGGGGGGATCCAGTTGTAGCTGTAGCAGTGAGGTTGATGTTCGACTATTTATATTGCATTTTTCTTTCCTCCCTTTTTGACAATAGGCTAACCTTTGAACTTCCTCTAACATATCTTATAAATGCCAAGTATTTTTGGTTACTTTTTCTTTTTCAAAAAAATAAATTTCTCTGTGAGGCAACAAACAAAGACCCTGCCGAAGTGGAAAATATTTTAAACATGAAAATCTGTTCCAAGGTAAATAAGTATCTCTGTTGTTTGTTCACTCATTGACCTAATTACAGATGTAGTAAAATGTTGCAACGTTTTTGATGTGAATTTACTTCATTATTGGAGAGACATCTCAGTAATTTAATAGCCTGGGGGATGGGAATTGGGCTGTATGGTGGCTGTATTGATTAATTTAAGCCCGCTGATCGCAGATTTCGCCACGGCTGCTGCAGATCACAAACTCTGCTTACACGAGACACTCTCTCTGGGGCTTTCCGCTGATTTCTCGCAGCTGTAAGCTAGTCAAGGCTGAGTGAATGGAAATTTGATATCGAATTAGCCGATAAATAACCCCTCGTGATTTAGTGCCTGAGGTTGTTTATTCTCCAGAACATGAATATTTAGGCCAACTCACTTCTCACGTCGACTTTTAGTTTTTATTTTAGTTTATTTACGGACTCTCTTTAACATCTGAGGTCATCAGCGTCCCATTCAACTCAGGGGGTGAAACGGCCGACAAATTTTGCTCAGAGGTCTCTCTTTCAGGTTTAAGGTTCTTTTTAGTGCCGTAAATGTACGACACGGCTTTACTTACCTTCCGAAGGGAGCCATACTTACGATTTTTACGTCCGAAAAAAATCCATCGGTCCTGGCCGGTTTCGAACCCGTGATCTTGGGTTTAGAAGGCCAGTATGGTAACCACTGCACCACCAGGACCGACATGTTTTAATATGAGAATAAAAGAGAATATTTTATTGCATGTATGGGTTATCTGTCTGTGACATTCTAGATCCGAGCCTGTATAAACACCTAGATGTTTTGCTGTGCTGGTATAATTAATTAAATTTTTATTTATCAAGACGGTTGAGTTTATTTTACGTGTACGTTTATGTCCCAGACTATAGCCTGAGGTTTAAGTAGATTCGCTTTTAGTTCAAGTTTTTGTGTGCAAAGGGAGGTGGAGATTAGTTCTTAATATAATACAGTCACGGATAGAACGAGAGTATGAAAGTGAAAGTGAAATTGCAAGTCGTCAGCGTATAGATGGCAATTGTTTTACCTCTTTGATGTACAGCTTAAAAAGTAGTTGTATGCGTACTTAACCCTTTGGAACACTGCTAAACAGAAACCTGCTGTTGTTTACATCAGAACACTAGGCAGAGTTCAGGGTCAGTTACGCTGAAACCCAACATCGTATCCATGGTAGCAAATATTTCATCATTACTGTAATGGCACAAACGAATTCTTTCAAATTCTTCAAATTCTTTCGGTAAAGTTAGCTCATGTTTACTATTTTGTCTATCATTTCCAATAGACCTCATAATTTTCTATACATAATATATTAAAAAATAAAGTTACTCTAGAAACAATGTAGCTAAAATAAAAACTAGAGAAACAGAAATGGGTAAAACATAAATATCGTTATATTTCAAACCACTGTATTCTTCTTCAAAGGCAGAAGACAAGTGAAAATGGTAAAAGTAAAACCGAATTTCGAAGGTAACGTAATGCGTGGAAACAAACGAAACAAACAAGTGGAAAAGGCATGGGTGAACGAGAAAGAGAAAGAAAAATACAACAATAAAAAGTAGAAAGGGGAATATTAACACTTAAGATTTAAACTCTGGGATATATGCGCAGTATGAAAAAATATGCCTGCTATCTTTCTAGCTCTGAGGTAACTTTCAGGGACATGAGTTGGTAACGCACAATATACAGAAAGTAGCGGGTTGACAACCTCGTGTAATCAAATGTAAGAGACTAAGGAAAGCGACTTTACACCCACCCTGTACATGTGTACATACAACAAATGTGAAAAATAAAGTGATTCTTGGAATAATGTAACTAATATAACAAGAAATAGATTAAAACACTTAAATAGTAAGCATATTTGGAATCGCTCAAGAAGAAGAAGAAGAAAAACAAACGATTAGATATTTATACTACTATTTAAGTGTTTTTATACTTCGGTCCTGGTGGTGTAGTGGCTACCATACTTGCCTTCTAAACCCAAGATCGCGGGTTCAAATCCGACCAGAATCGATGAATTTTTTCGGGCGTAAAAGTCCTAAGTATGGCTTCCTTCGGAAGGGAAGTAAGCCGTGGGTCCCGTGTCGTACATTTACGGCACGAAAAAGAACCTCAAGCCTGAAAGAGAGGCCTCTGAGCAAAATTTGTCGGCCGTTTCACGCCCTGAATTGAATGGGACGCTGACGACCTGAGATGTTAAAGAGCGTCCATAAATAAAACAAATCAAGAAAGTGTGTTTGTCCACTTTTTCTTTTGTGTAGTTATTGATATGTTATATTGAAAATTCTAATCTCTATTTAGAATGTGTTAATATCCTTAAAATTACGATAGGGTTGAAGAATATGTAAATTTTATCTATAACATGTGCACTTATAGCTTAAACGATCGTGCTAGATTGTTTTTAAGTACACATATTATTTCGCGTGTAAACTGCGTGCGTGAGGAAAACAAGATCTCATGAATGAATTATTCTCTCTATAGAGCATTTCATTTGAATGCACTGGGAAACCACACATCGTCAGGTTTGTTCAGATGTTGATTGTGGTCAGTGATGAAGCTACTACGGTTGATTATGTAACAGCATCGCACATTAATGATCAATTATTGCATTACAAAAATTACGTTGTCGTGCGGGTCGGTTTTATAATCTGGCATCGGTTCAAACGATGAAGATAAGCTTTCACATTTTTTTTTTTCCACATTGTCATACGTTTCAATTTAAACACGGAGATTTCATTTCAAAACTTCGCAGTCTTTGTTGTTGATTTGGTTTATTTGTGGACGCTCTTTAACATCTCAGGTCAATTCAGGGCGTGAAACGGCCGACAAATTTTGCTCAGAGGCCTCTCTTTCAGGCTTGAAATTCTTTATCGTGTCGTAAATGTACGACATGGGACCCACGGCTTACTTCCCTTCCGAAGGAAGCCGAAAAAATCTATTGATGCTGGCGGGGTTTGAACCCACGAACGTGGGTTTAGGAAGCAAGTATGGTTACCACTACACCACCAGGACCGACAAAATTTTCCAGTCTGAATATCTATGTAGCATAAGTTTAATTAAAAAACACTTTAAATTAGACATTCGGGAGGAGGTTTAAAATGAACGTTCATTAAATTTTATTTTTCCTCCTTCTTTGAAATTTTGGAGCTTGGATTTTAAACAGGATACAATTTTATCACCTTTTTATCGTTGCTCGGTAGTTTAACTTGGAACAGTTGAATTAAAACCGTTTTGTTCTCAATCACATCCATCACAAATTGACTTCTCTTCAAATATTACACCGATAAGCAGTTGTGTTTTGGTGATAAATTATTTTAAAATGGTGTCTATTCTATAAGAAATGTCAGAATGTTAAGCGTTAGTCAGAGTTCCGAAATAAGTTGTGTTACTGTAATATTATTAATTTTAATTTTAATCCAAATACTTTTTCATCCTAAACCAGAGTTTATTTTTTATTCTGTCAATTCAAACTACTGTCAAATAACGGTCTGAAGTTTAAATACGATATTGATTAAATTTTACTTTTCACCTCGTCACACCAGCCTCTGAGGCATCCCATACATTATGATATTGATATTTTAAAGATAATTGTACTGTTATAGCATTTTTTAATCATCTGGCACACTGAGCTGTTCTTTAAATTAGGGTAGAATAAACAGCAAATCAGTTAATTGTAGGGTGAAAAACAATTTATTTTGCATAAACTTTCAATGATTAAATTACAGTAATACAGTCTATTTGGAACTCTTGAAAAATCCCTTTACATTCTGTTCTCACCATTTCAAACAATTCATTACTAAAACAAACTTAAATTAAATGCTAAGTAATTTTTGTGTCCAAATTCAAGGAACAGTAGCCAGCTCAGACTGCCACTCAACAATAGAAAAAAAATGTGATAACAATTGAATCCTATTTAAAATTTAAGCATCGTGAAGTAGGAGTGGCATTTGAAATTTGAAATTGGAGTGAAGGAGATACACCTAAAATATAACCAACATTGGTTGTAAACTTCCCCCTCTCAATATAGAAATTAAATGTGTGTTATTCAAACAGGAATGTTTTGAAAGGAAAGCTCTACATGCTGATGATAATGCTATTCGCCTTGCAGATTTGTGTGCACCGTAACATACTCGATGCCGCCGTAACTTTTTTTTTTTTTTTGAATGGTGTTTTAACGCCCGTTTTTACTACTGAGGCACCACAGGCCGTGAATGATACATGAAATGAAATGATAAATTGACAAAGGATTTTTTAGGAAGGAAACGTTCCAGCCCTAAGTTTAGGGTACCTCCCCGACATTTGCCAGTTATGAGAACAGAGGAAAACCTGGAAAAAACCTCAGTCAGGGGGGACGGTCCTGGTGTAATTCGAACCCCAGACTCTCCGCTCACGAGTCCGCGCCTTAACGACCTCGGTCACCCGTGGCGGTGCCGCCGTAACGAAAAATACTGTGAAATAATAACAAGGTTTTACTTTAAACACGCTTAATTTATATTCCACTAGCAATTTACTTCTCGTTCCTGAATCATCTAAAGCAGAAATAAAAAACTAAAGGATGTCAAAACATTTCACTTTAAACCGCTTTGTAACAATGCTGAACGTCTGTTACTTTTGCTGCCTAATTTATGATTCAATGGTTCACAATTAAAGCAAATCATTTTCACATAAACGTGTTTTGTCTCTTCTGTTCTGTTCTGTTCTCCTCTCCTCTCCGCTTATGCGTGAAGCTGGTTTAATTTATATAAAGCTGTTCTCAATTTAAATCCAGTTTTAAAGATAATGCTTTTTTCCATAACATTACAAGATCATTGTTACTATGATTATTTGGATCTACTTTCATATTCAACGACTGCTCTTTTCGCAAATGAGCGGTTGAGAGCATGAGACAACGTGAACAGCAACAATCTATTTTTTTGGAAACCAAAAACCGTTCTGTTTTTAAGCAGAATATTTTTATTTTCAACGTTTTCTATTAAAGTATTTTATCTTTGCAAATTAATATATACTGGTAACAAGTAATTAATAACTGAAATGATGGTATTGTTAGTTTTAACGTATTCTATGCGGGAGACCATGTTAGTGATAACCGCAATCCGATAGCTGATTTGTTTTATTTACGGACGCTCTTTAACATCTCAGGCCATCAGCGTCCCATTCAATTCAGGGTGTGAAACGGCCGACAAATTTTGCTCAGAGGCCTCTCTTTCAGGCTTAAGGTTCTTTATCGTGCCGTAAATGTATGACACGGGACCCACGGCTTTCTTCCTTTCCGAAGGAAGGCATACTTCGGATTTTTCGTGTCCCCCAAAAAATCCATCACCTCTGGCCGGGATCGAACCCGCGATCTTCGGTTTAGTAGGCAAGTATCACTACACCACCAGGACCGAAAGGAGTCCCTACATTTATTTATATCTATGGTGCTAAAAGATAAAACAGACTGATGAAAGCATATGCGTTTTGTAGAGAGAAATTCAAATGTCAGAATTGTAAATTTTGGTGCTATTTGTATCATTTCAGCAATCCAGGTGTTATTACCACTGTTTCAAAGGAGAGGCAACAGTACAAGCGCTCAATAGTGAGGCAGACCGATTATCGTGCAACCCGCCATATTCCCTTGCGGTTATTAAAGCCTACCATACATAGAACCGCATGGCGCAGCTCCAGAACGACTTACTCCCTGATATTACGCACAGTAGTGCCTAAGGGAAATTACAGTTTAAACTTTAATATGCACTAGTTTTAATTGAGAAAAGCATATTAGTGAATACTGCGCTAATTTTGAGAGATACCAGTCGTTATGAATATCTTATTATGCATTTTAATTGTTAGTAAATTACGCACATGTTACTCTCTGTACAGTGCACCAGTTTCATTGCAAAGAGGCGCCTTGGCGGAAGTCCTGCTAGTACCTTAAAACACTGTCAAGGAAGTTCGTGGAAAAGTAGCGGCAAGGTTATAGCGCAAACTTTTCATTAATGTAGTTTATGAATACTAACCAGTTCTAACAATTAAATGCATTGCATCAGCTGTTAGTAGGATTAACAATCACCGCGGAGTGATACATTCATATTTGTTTACATAAGGAGAGAAGTTACAGAAAACGCAATATACGTTGTTAAAACGGATATGAGAGGTGTACAATATTTGTTTTGGGAAGCGCATCGTGATTTTTTTAATAAAGAAATAAAAATGATGCCGCTCTCAAAACGAGAGAATCCACTTGAACGAAAATGTTATATAAAATCTTATCCAGGCAGTTTTATACAACGTATGCCTCATACTTTTGTGGCTGACTTTCTAACCAATAAAACATGTAGATAGGTACGTTTATTAAACATAAAAATCATAAAAAGTATGTTATTTTGGAAAGCAATAAATTAAATTTAACAAATAACACTTATTCATCTTCCAAAGATAATTGTTTTTCTGAAGCTAGTTAATACACGCGTTCTATGCATTGCTATGCATAATATTTTTAAGTGCAATTCAGTAAACAATTGTTCACCAAAAATAAAGACATATATACAAATAGTAAGAACGATTTCTACGTATAAATCATAAATATTTATACCGCGTGTTCCTAAATTCAATGTTCAAACACTTTGAAATAATAGGAGAGATCAAACAAACGTTTTTCGTTAAGTAACCATAGGTCTGAAATTGAAATGAAGTCAACTTGTGATATAAGTAAAGCTGTTTTAATTCAACTGTTCGAAGTTGTGGCCTCTATAACGACAGGTCATAGGGTTTGTCTTCTGTGCACAGCAGTTGCATGCACTCTTCTCCTGATTTAATTGATTTTCGTGCAGCAAACTCATCTAATGTACGCCTCCCCCTTAAACAGGGGATGAAAAAAAACAGGGTGAATTTGAGAAAACGTCAAACCATGCAAAGAGTCCACCGCAGCCAATCTCTTTCTCGTCGAATGTGCGGTTCAAGTTAACTGAGGAGATGCAGCGTTGTGTTGATGTCACAAGCAGGAAGAGCTCCTCGAGTAAGCAAGCAGTGCATTTTGCAGGTAAACTTTGCCGTGAGACGTAATGGAGGCAGTCAAACTATCCCCAACAACATCAACACATATGTTGACGATAAATCTTTGTTGCTGGCTTCAGTTAGGGTTTTGCTCTGCTCAAAAGTGTTGGTTGTAGCAGTTGATCACATTGCTTCGTCAGTGAACAAAACACCGAGGTCCAATAGTGCATTTCAGCATTTGATAAATTTCAACTCGACGAGGATAGTCGTTCGACTGGGGACCCTTTGCTGATGAAATGTATGCAGTTGTTCTTGCCATACAAGGGTCACTCTGAAAGTTTTGATAATGAGAGGAATGCACTTTTAAAAATGCTATGTAAGCATTGCACCCTTTCAAAGTATTTTCCATTACATTCTACACAAGGTCTCATCCGTTCAAAATTTTTTGTAAATGCTGAACGCCATGCTTCTTTCGATGGGGTGTTTTGTTGTTGTTGTTGATTTGGTTTATTTACAGACGCTCTTTAACATCTCAGGTCATCAGCGTCCCATTCAATTCGGGCGACAAATTTTGCCTCATCGTTCAGACTTGAGGTTCTTTTTCGTGCCGTAAATGTACGACACGGGACTTCCCTTCCGAAGGAAGCCAAACTTGGGATTTTTACGCCCGAAAAAAATCCATCGATTCCTGACAGGGTTTGAACCCACGATCTTGGGTTTAGAAGCAAGTATGGTTGCCACTACACCACCAGGACCGACAGGGTGTTTTGTATATAGTCATTGCAGCTTCAGGTAACTCAAAGATTTTTTATTTTTTATTTTGAGGAATAGAAAAAAGATGGAGACGGCTGACTCCTGTAGAAAGGAAATTGGGTTGTTTCCAGTGCAGTGTAAGCAGAGGCGTTGTTGTGTTGTGGTGCAGGCCAGTCTTAGGACGCTTCGCTCTCAGTACACTGAAGGCATTTTATGACGTAACGTCTGGCTCAGCAACACACAAACAGAGAAGTGCTGACACTACACTTTGTTGCAGGCTTCCTACTAAAGCTAGGAAAGTGCACTCGCTTGTCACAACTCATTGTTTTCTAGTTTCAGAATCTTCCCAATGACCCGCAAATACACGTCATGAGCTTGTTAATGAATTTTGTCTGCCTTGCCAAACATCCGTCTCAAGGCTGTCGAGCCTGTTTTTCCTATAGTGACAGAAAGAATGGAAATGACACATGACTACGAGCACCCGTTTTGACAGACTTACCCAAGATGAACCGGTATCTCGCAAGCGGTGATCAATTGCAGCGAACTCACACATGCCGCCTGGCTCTTGAATTACTATTGCATGCTTCATAAATCAAATGCATGCCTGTTTATTGTACCATCTAAATGGACAGCAACAAACAATTGACTGGCGTGATTAACAAATTACATATAATAATATATTAATGAAGCTGTAACCCCTATATCTCCAGTTTCTAATTTTTTCTTTCACGGTTGACTACTCACTAAATATTATTTTCAGACATCTGATACGCATAGAGTTCAGAAAAGGTTACATTCATGGCTGAAAATTCCACTAAACTTTATTGCCTATAGAGCGTAACAAAATCATATTGAATACATTCCCCCCAAATTATTTTCTACGTGCTTTGTGGTTAGATCTATGAGTATACATCAAGGTTGTATTTTCTTCTTGGCTTGTACCACATTCCTTGTATTTGTTGCACAGTTTGCCCTCCATCAAAAACTATGCTTATTAAAAATATTGGTACCCTAAAATGTGCACAGGTTTATTAAAAACATTAATTACAATATATTCTCCTTAAAACATGGGTATTATAAAGAAAATTAGGTATACAGTGAAAGCAACATTGGGAGAGATCGGTTTGGGCGATGTACGGCAGAGAGGAGAAAATAATTCTATAGGTTTCTGGAGCGAAGTAGGGGAAAGATAGATATATTGAGAGAGAGAGAGAGAGAGAGGGGGGGGGTAGGTTCATAAGTTTCCGGCCTAACCATTTTCTAGGTATGACAAAGACAAAAGCTATGTTTCACTTTTCAATATATCTACTTTTTTTTGCAAAACACTTCTCCCCCCAAATAAAAAACAGTCTGAAGTCTTGTCTGCAAAACGGACATGAACAGCATCCATCACTTCTTCATCACATTTAAATTTCCTTCCTGGAAGCTCCTTCTTCAGTTTTGAGAAGAGGAAATAGCCACATTTCTTCACAGATTCCTTTGAACAAGAGGTGTGGGCTTAGGCACGTTGTCGTGAAGAAGGCGCACACCACCACGCAGCGTTCTTCGCCTTTTCTCTTTGATGGAAGCACGTAGTCTGTGTAGTAGGCCAGCACAGTACTCTCCATTTACTGTAGTGTTCCTCTCCTTGAAGTCAATGAAGAGAATTCCTTCACAGTCCCGAAAGATTGTGGCCATGATCTTCTTGGTTGACTGAGTGACCTTGGCCTTTAGAGGCGGTGCTTCGCCAGGTTTACGTCACTCCATTGATTCTCTTTTGGACAAGGAATCATAGTAGAGGACCATAGTTTCATCTCCTGTAACAATGATTTGCAGAACTTCTCTCTCGTTGCCACGGCAGAGCTCCAAAAATGCCTGACAACAGAACACTCGTTGCTGCTTTTGGACTGAGGAAAGAAGTCTAGGCACCATCTTGCACTAACCATATTCGTGTTTAAATGTGCATGAATAATTCGAAGGACTGTTGTTTTAGAAAGGCCCAACCTTGATGCTATTTCTGTAACTATGAGTGGCCGGTCTTCCACAAGAGCGATGTTTTCAGGAGTGAGCATCTCCAAGGGCCGACCTGCACGCTCTTCGCCTTCAATGCTTTCTCGACCCATTCGAAAAAGTTTGTCCCATTCTTTTATGGTAGAATATGAGAGGGATGCTTCCCCATATACACCGTCCAATCGCTGTTTAATTTTATTTGGAGTATGTCCTTTTGTGAAGAACTTAACAACAGCTCGACACTCCATTTTGAACATGTCACAATCTTCTACACATAGCCTTCTTTACAACTATATCTGAACAACTGAACACAGCGGAGCGGAAGTTACAGCTCCAATTATTTACTTAACAGATAAGGTATTACACCAGATAAAGGTTTTGTGCAGGAGATAATCCTTATCGGCGAGGCCGGAAACTTATAGACTAACCCTCGCACGGTCAATTTTTGAGGATTAAAATTCCTTGGGACTATACAAGATGTAAAAGAAAGATTGGAATAAGGAGAAGTATGCTGACAGATGCGATAAACAAGAGAAGGAGAAATATGCATGGATGCGAACGGAGGAAATTGTATCTTAAAGGACTTAGAAACAAAGGTATGGAAGTGTGTGTGTAATGTGTGAGCAAACAGAGGGTATGTTTGATGCAGTACAAGGAAGTAAGTCATTGGCGAGAGAGTATATGGGATGTAAAATGGAATAAAATGGGAAACAATATTGTAGCAATAAAAATGTGAGTCAGAGGGTGAGAAAGAAGGGGCAAGTGGATTAGAAAAATGAAGAGAGAGAGAGATAGTAGGAAATAGAGTTTTAATCAGAGAGTCATCACATAAGTAAAGTTGGGCCAGTCTCAATTGTAAGAAATGTATAAATAATTTGCTACACTTTTTGTAATTAAAGACTGAAATAAATATTCTATTCTGTTCTATTCTAGATATAAAACATGCCATATTAATAACTTTGTGCATATGTGCACGAAATCGAGAGCACTTTTAATTAGTGTGCCAACATTGAACAATTGCACAGTTAAGTTAAGCAGGTCAACACTCATATAAAACAATAATTGACTAAGATTGCAAACTTCGTTACTTTTTCTTTGCCTAATACTTTAATTTTCTGAGAGTTTCTTTTTAATGGGACTCCTAGGAAACCAGAAGGCTATAACGCCTCAGCTGCTGCACGGTTGTTTAAACACTAGCGGTCATCATTATATTCATTATTAATAATGGTACCGCTTAAAAGCTTGTGTTTGTTCTGCAAAACACCTTTGACGACCCCATGATATGGTTCTATTAGGAAGCGTTTTACTTACATTAGTTGCTCAGTTTGAATTTCTTATATTATTTAACTGTATGTTATTACCTTTATTTAATTTTCAGCAGAATGTTAGTTTTATGTTTCTAGATGCAGGAATATTCTTAATTTTATGGGTCGATTGGACTAAGATTTTTTTTGTTTATTTTGGTTTATTTACGGAAACTCTTTAATATCTCAGATCGTCAGCATCCAATTCAATTCAGGACGTGAAACATACCCGCGATTTTTCTTCCTTTGCGAAAGAAGCCATACTTTGCATTTTTACCCCCGAAAAAAAAAAAAGTCATCGACCCTGGCCGGGATTGAGCCCGCGATCTTGGGTCTACGAGTCAAATATGATTATCCTACATATGCACTCTGCTGAACATTCATTAACTCTTGAGAGTTTTAATTGAGTAACTTAAATATTAGCACAGTCTAACACTAATATACGGTGAGGCACATAACGCTTTCCTCATTCACTTTTCTTGCAAAACATGCCGACTCACAAACTTGCTACACTGCCGTTTATACTCGTCAGTTCTTTTGCACTAATGGCTAATTTCTGTTTTAAGTTCGTCCAGAGTAGGAGAATTGGCGGAATACATACTCTGTTTCAGGGGAAGGGATGACAATGAAACTGTATGTGTGCATTAGGTATAAATAGCTAGGAAAATATTGTAAATTTAAATACTAGTGCCTGTAAAAAATTATCATTTTTATTGAACAGCACCCGTAGTTTCTGTGATGATCCGTTGGAAAACAAAACCGACCTGAGATCAATTTCGAGTTATTAACTTTTTGTAGCATTCAGTCAAAAAATCGAGTTTTCTGTTATAACCGAAGGGTGACCTAACTTAAAGGTGAAAAGCTTTAACTTGAGCAATTTTGTTGTTCGTCTTGGAGATTTTTTTTTAGAAATTCCTGTATGCTGTGCTAGACATCTCAGGTCCAGGTTCTTTATGAATACGCGAATCTTGTTTGCTTAAACACATACACTAAATAATTGGAAAAACATTAGAAGCTTTATAAAAGGTTATTATTGCGGGCAAAATTTGTAACATTATTGTATGTTATTTGTATTTACAATTGTTAATGTATTTATTTTGGAATAACTGGCGGGTACTAAGTTTCTACTGTAATTAAAATGTGCATAATATTTATGCAAGGTAGTAATTAAATGTTATAACATATACTTTAGTACAACTAAGGTAGAATGAACCGAGAAGAAAAAGGAAATGCTATTGTCCCACCCTTTTTTCAATAGACCGAATTATACTTTAAATTTTGCAGCGTATTTGAATCTTCCACCCAAGGACATGTCCACTAAACCCTCATACTGCTTAATCAACTCCTCTAAAACGTAACGGAAGTACTAAAAATTAGCCAACGACGAGAATGCAATGTTAAAAAGAAGTAAGCATGGAGGTAAAAATAAAAAAAATAGACTATCGGGATTTACTTACTTTGTCCTAGTTATTTGAGACTAAAAGGATACTATTTTGTTGTTAAAATGTTTTAATTATTTTATTTTATTTGGTTCTTGTGACAGCAGTTGATCTCTAGGTAAGAAAATGCGGGGTTTAACACAGAATCGGAACCACGGAAGGTATGTGGTTTTGTTAACAGAGGCGAAATCTCAACAAAACACTTTATTGTGATGATGTCCCAGGGGAATTATCTTTGGTGCATACCAATATCCAGATTCCTTTTTCGAGGTCAGTTCCGCTTCTATAATTACTCCAAGTTTATGTCCGGCCTCTTTAGGCTTCACGAGGTTACTTCAAGTGCATCGGTAGGGATCCGTTACTTTGTTACTGGTTATACCTTAAAGCGATTTCCTTTCCTCTCTTTCGATTTTAGCTGCATAGTAAGCGTGAAAAGTAAATTTCAACAGCCATTGATACAGTTATCCGTTTCATCTGCTGTCTTTATAGACTTTTCATGTAATTCTTCCGTGTTCGATAATTCATTGCGTCAATATTGACTCTGTTGCTATAAGTAGTAAAACAAACATGTGTAGATACAATTTCATAAATGATATACATTTAAGAGATATAATTTTCTAATAAAGAAAAGGCTGCTGGACGGCTAAATACTGTTAAAATATATACGAGGATAGGTCTATAAGTTTCCGGCCTTGCTTCGCTTTGTTCAGTTGTTTAGATATTGTTGCATAAAGAAGGCTATGTGTAGAGGATTGTAACATGTTCAAAATAGAGCGTCGAGCGTTTACTAAGTTCTTCACAAAGGAAAGACTTACTCCAAATGAAATTAAACAGCGATTGGACGGTATATATGGGGAAGTATCCCCCTCATATTCTACCGTAAAAGAATGGGTCAAACTTTTTCGAATGGGTCGAGAAATCATTGAAGCCTAAGAGCGTGCAGGTCCGCCCTGAACACATCGCTCTTATGGAAGGTGAAATTATGGAAGAGCGGCGGCTCAAAGTTACAGAAATAGCAGCAAGGTTGGGCCTTTCTTTATTAAAAAAGAAGAAAAAAAAACAGTCCCTCGAATTATTCATGAACATTTAAACATGAATAAGGTTATGCAAGATGGAAGAATCCTCAGTCCAAAAGCAGCAACGAGTCATCCGTTGTCAGGCATTTTTGAAGCTCTGCCGTGGCAACAGAGAGAAGTTCTGCAAACCATTGTTACAGGAGATGAAACTATGGCTCTCTGCTATGATCCCTTGTCCAAAAGAGAATCAATGAAGTGGCGTAAACTGGGCGAAGGACATGGTCGCTCAGTCAACCAAGAAGTTCATGGTTACAATCTTTTGGGACTATGAAGGAATATTCTTCATTGACTTCAAGGAGATGAACACCACAGTAAATGGGGAGTACTATGCTGGCCTATTGCACAGACTACGTGCTTCCATCAAAGAGAAAAGGCGAGGAAAGCTGAGTGGGGTGTGCGCCTTATTCACTACAACGTGCCTGGGCACACAGGTCTTGTTGCAAAGGAAGCTGTGAAGAAATGTGGCATCAAGAAGATCGACCATCCATCCTGCAGCTCAGATCTAGCTCTCAGTGAATGTTTCCTCTTCTCAAAACTCAAGAAGGACCTTCGAGGAAGAAAATTTAAATGTGATGGATGCTGTTAATGCCCATTTTGCAGACAACACTTCTGAATATTTGAGGGGGGGGGGTTGAAATGTCAATTCAATGATGTGTGAAGTGTATTATAATAAAAGGTAACTATATTGAACATTGAAATGTAGTTTTTGTCTATGTCATACCTAGAAAATGGTTAGGCCGGAAATTTATGGACTTACACTCGTACTTTAGATGTTAATATTTCCTTTCTTTGAAGGAAAATCTAATTTATTTAAAATACGAGAAAACCAATCCTACTAAATTACAAAAAACACGTTCAAACGAAACAACGAAAGTGTACATATGAAACAGGCGTTGTTTCTGATAACTTGGTATTTTTCAAAAGCAAGCAAGTGTTGTTCGTTTTCGTAATTTGTTGCCTTTTTATTTTTCAAAGAGTGAGAGTATTCAATTTTTTAAGTTGTCCTATATATGAACACAACTTCTTCCTTATTAATTGCGTATATAACAATACAGTGATATTTACACGAGTACCATGCGTTCTAGCAGCCCATTAAACAAATACTGATTATCGATTTTAGCTTATGATAAGATTTAATGTGTTGCATAAATATAAAATTAGCTATTTCATTTAAAACGTATAAATGTGGTAATATGTAGTTTAGTGTTACTTATATACGAGAGCGGTCTGAAATGTTCTGGACCTCGACCATAGGTCGCAATGCAATTTGCAAGACAAAGCATTCATACGAAGTATCAGGTTATTGTTTTAATTAGTTTATTGTACGTATTCCTATTTCATAACACCGCATTGTGATTTAATATTAACATTTATAGAAAAAATAATGTGCATTTATTTCACATTTTCTGGAATTTGTTGTTTTAATTTATAAGTACATTGCTTTGTAACAAGTTTTTCGTTTTATTTTTTTAATATTTATGCGTGTTACCTTTTTCATACTCGGAAAAATCAGTTTGCATTTGAATTCTAGTAATCTCGAACCCCTTCTGAAGAAAACAGTCTGTTTGGTACTGTACCAAGATTCTCTTTATGTCGAGTGTTACGATCATACATCAGGATAAGTTAAAAACTTTTCCACGTGTAATTTGTACATACTTATTTAAATATGTGTTATAGGACTGAGGCACAAAATTTAATTGTATAAAAATTCCTGCAAGAGTCACCTCTTTCAATTAGTTCATGTTTAAGATCTAAAATAGTTAAAATATCCCGTTTATTTTCTTATAAGAAAATGCTTAGTAATAGAGGAGCTCTTGTGTCACTGTCAAAGAACCATCAATTTGTTTCCTGCTGTTACTGCTACTTCAGAGCTAGTTTTGATGCAATTTCTGATTTATTTATTTACTGTCAATATCTGTAACTTGACTATGTTACATTTATGGTTAGGTAGTATATACGATAGAGTATGGTATATATACGAGAGACGATTGATTTGGTTTATTTACGGACGCTGTATAACATCTCAGGTCATCAGCGTCCCATTAAAATCAGGGCGTGAAACGGCCGATAAATTTTTCTCAAAGGCCTCTTTTTTCAGACTTGAGGTTCTTTTTCGTGCCTTAAATTTACGTCCGAAAGAATTCATCGATCCTGGCCGGGTTCGAACCCGCGATCTTGGGTTTAGGAGGCAAGTATGCTTACCACTACACCACCAGGACCGACACACATCCGAGAGAGAGAGAGTGTGGGTACTCTTGATTAATTTTCTGACTAGATATTTTGTTTGCAGGCGACTTGGATTATAATTAGATGCTTTTCTTATAAGAAATAAGATTTTGAATATTATAACTCTTTTTTAGTTCACAATAACCCAGTTTTTCAGCAATGCACTGTTATTCACTACATAAAAGCTCTTGTTATATCTAAAAACAGGATTAAGAATATTTGGCGTTTATTTAGTTTAAGACGAATTGAAACTGAGAATTATTATTCTCATTTACAAAAACACCTTGAAAATTGTGCTTGGAAAAAGTTGCATGCTTTACAGGGAAATGTTCAATAAAGAAGGGGCTCAAGAATTAAGAACAGTATCTCGGTGTCCTTGAAGAAATGGGCACCAGTTTACAGGACGTGATTCAGGTATAAAGTAGTTATTTATGTAAATGTATTCTTTAATAGAATAACTAGCTGTTGGCTTTGTAGCTTTATTGCTTATGTATTATAAAATGAATAAAATCTATAAATATGCTTTGATGTAACTTAAACTCAGATAGCTTAACTAAATTTTATATGTAACTAAATAGATAGGTAAGCGAATATTTAAATTATTAAAATAATGAAATTTTTAAAGACTTTTAATAGCGTGGCAGAGAAAAAAAGGTTGTTAGTGTCAATATCTAATCTGTCACCTTTCATTAAATAGAGGCCTAACATTTGCTATTATAAGGGCATTTTTGAATACTCTGAAATCGTTTCAGAAGTTAATGGTCAATTAATAAAACAAGAAATGGAATTATATAAATGTAAATTAGATAAATACACTTTTAAAAGAATTATAAAAGACTCCTGTAGAAGGGAATGATACTGTTAAACAAGATTGACACTTAAAACTGTAAAACCACTGCTGTAAAGCACACGATATTTCCAGCCGCCGGCTCTTGATCGCTACATGAGACAATAAATACTAAGGTAGGCGGTACCCCATCTGGTTTATCGTGGAAGTTTCTGAGAAGGCTAGCAGGGCATCCAACATAAACAAAGCTAAAACAAATAGTTGCAATATATAATGTAACTAAAATAACAATAACTATAACAGCAAAAAAGGATAAAAAATTAATAAAAAGTCACAGAATAGCAATCGCTATTTCAAAATATAGCGATTGCTAATCTGAAGAACTCAAGCAGTTCGAAATATAGCGATTGCTAATCTGTGATTTTTTATAAGTGTTTTATCCATTTATGCTGTTCCAGTTATTGTTATTTTAGCTACATTGTTATAGTTTTACATTATTTTTTCTTTTATATACATTACATATGCACCATCAGCAATTGTATGCTAAATCGTCATTAAACTCCAATTAAGTTAATTTGCACATATTTGGCAATTTAACGAGTAAATTCTCAATCATGGCAATGTTAAATATCTTTTTAAAAACCACATTATTCCAAGACAGCTGAGGATAATTTCCAAAAGACAATATTTATTTGGTAGTATGGATAAAACAGATTTCCAAATGCGGCTTTGCCTGTGTAAAGTTTCGGCATTAGATATTTTAAGTTCAATAGAATGTGACCAACAGAATGGAAAATTTTATAATATTTAAATAATGCTAAAAGTCTTCTTATTACTTCGCCCTAAATATTACATAAAACAGGAATCCTTATGTTTTAGATTACGTTATGTTTTGTCTGCTGCCAAACACTCAGTATAAAATTGAAAGTAGCGTATTCTGTTCGCTTAAGGAATCACGCCATTTCTCCTGGAAGTACATGCAGGTGCATTTAGAAGTACATGTATAACAGCGGGTGATTTAGTAGAGCAACGAATTGCGTATCGAATGAGTTCGTCTTCCTCCCTTACACACCAAGTCCTTTCCCTCCATTTCCAATGTGTAAAACAAATGAGTAGCGATCTGCGGTATTTTACAAATGACGTATAAAGCATTCTTTGCTGTGTGCACAGCCTTTTAAATCACAGTTTCTCTATAATTCAGAAGGCCGCGATGACTTAAGTCCTAATTAGCTAATTGACGGCGTATTTATTTGGTGAAATGTAAAAAATTTAACTGGGGATTAACTTCTTCAATTAAATCAGATCTTAATTAGTTAATTCTCAATTAGTAAGAAATTGGTGAGATCGACCCTAAGTGTTGTAAACTAATTTAAATGTTGGTGCGGCTAATAATTTAATACGGAATGTTTGTTTATACTTCACCAATAAAAGTTCATTTCCTTTAACTTTAATTGCAATAATTTTGTCTTATATTCTACAATGAAAACTAATTTTTAGGCATTATCTTAGTTATTTATCATATTAGATCCTTGTCTATTTTATATTCCAAAATTAAATAAAACATGTTTTGCTATTAGATATCTAAACATCTGTTTTGACACAACACTGCTACTAAACTGTAGAGTTTTATAATATAAAATAGAACGTTAAGGATAATTTTTAATTTTAAACCAGCAACTCATTGAGAAATATTTTTAGGCAATGTAAAATATTTACCGTAACTGGCTTATTTATTTACAATTTTTATAAGAAGAATGCAGAACTATTTATCTTAAAAATAGAAAAGCACATATTTATTTTACTAGGAAAAGGAATATTTGATGTTATAATACTGTTAAATTTTCCAAGTCACCTTTATGTTTTACAATTAGAATAGTTAAAAAATTACTTAAGAAAAATTTAAATTTAATAACTTTCATTGCTTTTAAAAGAGTGTTAAGAAAATATTTAACTTATACACCATTTTATAAATTAACTGAGTTCTTTTATTTAATTTTTTATTGATGAGCCTATTTGTCCTATATATTGCAAAAGATAATATCCATCTATTCATCTATCTGAAACACAATGCAACATCTATGCCTTTTTTCAGTATTTCGTTTTTATTTCTGAGCTTATTTTTTAGTCCATTTTTTCTATATCTTCAGTTGTTGTTGATTTGCTTTATTTAACATCTCAGGTCATCAGCCTCCCATTCAATTCAGGGCGTAAAACAGCTGACAACTTTTGCTCAGAGGTCTCTCTTTCAGGCTTGAGGTTCTTTTTCGTGCCGTAAATGTACGACACGGGACTTTACTTCCCTTCCGAAGGAAGCCATACTTGGGATTTTTACGCCCGAAAAAATCCATCGATCCTGGCCGGGTTTGAACCCGCGATCTTTAGTTTAGGAGGCAAGTATGGTAATCACTACACCACCAGGGCCGACTCTATATCTTCAGAATTATTAAAGAATGAATTATATTAAATTATTCTATGAACACAAGCAGAAGAACTGAAAGACAGCTCGAATCACTTGGGATCAACCTAAGCGCTCCGTCTTTGCAACTGAAACATAAAATTGACTGATGAGTCCCAAAAATAAAAGGAAAAAATTCCAACATGGGGTTAGTTCACTTTATCATTAACAGCTGATCTGATGGAAGTAACAGCCGTAACGCTGCAGGAACGGGCAAGAGAGCGGCGGGGGTGAGAGCGCACCGTTAGGGAAAGCTTATGTGTCACTGCATAACGTTCAACTCTCACATCCGGGAAACAATATCTGTGTTAGTTCTCCAAGCTGCTTCCCTGCTGTGTTAGAACGGAAATTCTCTCATCCTTTAAATGAAAAGATTGCACCTATAGTTTTAAACTCATTGAAAATTCAGTTCAAATGTATGCTCGTTAATTTAAATATATCAAATAGTTTCTTAATCCCTCTAAAAGGAACATAAACGAATAAATCAGCACATTAATGCTTCTTATGTCAAAAAATACAACAACGGAGGCTAAATATATTAATTTTTACATCAAAGTAAACACCTTTGCATTAATAAGTGCCTATCATACTGTAGGCATTAGTTCAACACGTTCTTGGAGGTGCATACTTTCAACGTGCGCTGTCCGGGTACCTTTATCCACTTTTTCCCTTAACAGTTCTGTGTGGTTTGCAGTTCACACTTTGGGATGGCCAAGCCACATTTTTCGGTGTTCTCTGCAGTATTTAGATCGATGTTGAGGATCATTATCTTGCTCTAAGGTTAGACGCAAGCCCAATGCTTTTAGATACTCAACAATCGCATGATTCGTATTTTCTTCAATGTTCAAGTATCCTCAACTTCTTCCCGGGAAAACATTCTCAAACCATAATAGACCTTCGTTATATTTAACAGTAACAATGGCGAAAATCCTTTGTTTTATGTTGGCACACATATATCCCTCTTCTGGTATCAAAGCGCTCATTTGGATTCATTTATGAAAAATACTTCGATCAGCAGTTGATGTTGGGTAGGCCATTAGAATTCTTCTTTATGTTAATGTGCTTTATCAATGGTTTCCTTACGGTCATGTGCTTTTGAAAGTCGACATAGGCGTTTTCTGTTATTCTTTTTCATTTCTAATATTTCAAACATTTGTGGTGCAGTTTTAAATATATCCCTCTTACTGGTAATTGTTATGAATTTGTATAAATTTCTGTAGTTCTGCGAGGCTATCCCAGTTGTTGCTATCAGAATTTGTATGGCGAGCAGCGATGATATATGGCCACATTCTTTAGAAATTTGACGAATCGATAAATCTGCCTTTCTACAATCGCGCTCCGTTGTCTAGTGGTAGCGTTTGCGATTATTTCTGGGTTCTTTTTTCGATTACACCAATCTGTCTGGATACGGTTTATTTCGAAGTTTTTCCTTCCTCTGAGAAGATGAATGTCAATTAGTTTTATGACACCAAGTGCTCCCAGTTCATATAAACTGCACAATCCATTGTTTTAAGGACCCCCTTATTGCATCATAACCATATCACCTTCAACACTTCACTGGGACCATACCCTATGGTTGTTCCTGCCTCAAAAGTTCGCTATAATACTGCCATGTCAGGGGAGAATATCTACAAGTTCATGAGACAAGAGTTGGTACGGAACAAAAAGCAAACAAAAAGAAACACACAGCACGCTTTTGAAGCGACTATAAAGAGGGTACCAAAAATGTATACACACTTTAACAGTAGATATCTATTTAATATATTTCAAAGATGAATCGAAAAACAACAGTAACATGTAGTATGATGTTCTGTAATTAGATGTGACTCACATTATGTTACGCTAGCGTTGCTACAACAAAATGGAGCCACGATTATCGTTTGAACAGCGGAAGCAATTTAAAATAAGTAAATAAGCAAAAAGTAAAAAAGTATGGTTTCCTTCGGAAGGGAAGTAAAGCCGTAGGTCTCGTGTCGTACATTTACTGCACGATAAAGAACCTCAAGCCTGAAAGAGAGGCCTCTGAGCAAAATATGTCGCCGTTTCACGCCCTGAATAGAATGGGACGCTGATGACCTCAGATGTTAAAGAGCATCGGTAAATAACCCAAATCAACAGCTAATGAAACATACAGTTCCAGATGTCATACAATTTCTATTTCTTTACCGCTAAAACATCATATTAGAAAAACAACAAAATGTGAATCACTTTTAAAGCAAATACTATTAGCATATTATGAAAATGTTTATGCGCATTAAAAAGAGTGTAGAGGTATTAAGCACAGAGTAAGCACATCCTTGAACGTCAATATAATAATTCTTGAACAAACTATGCCCTATAGGAAATGTTTGAACATCCAACTAAATGTACAGTAACATTGACTATCTGGGTGTAACACTTAACAACAATTGGGGTCAGGAAAGAAGGGAAACGAGCTTTGGAGCTAATGACAATATGTATAGGAAAATACCAGAAATGAAAACAGATTGATTGGAAACGATTTTCTGGGCAATAGTGGATGCAAAAATTTGAGGATTGGATGAACGATAGTAGATAATAAATAGACAAATTAGATTGATTAAGAATTGAAGAAGACCACCCACAAAGGAAAAAGAATAAAAAAAAAGTGAACTTTAGCCTTTAGCATTATCTCACAATTATCTAGTTCCAACTGGTACAAGAAGAGACAATAATGTAACACAGCTATGCCTCATTCTTACAAACGGAATGAAAATTGATAAAAACAAAGTTTCATTTCTTAGAATACGCTAATCAACGAGAGTTAAAATTAAATATTCTGTATAAAATTATGCACATACCCAGATTATATATATTATTGCTTTCCACTCTCAACAAGCGCTTACAGGGTCACGTCTCTCTCTTTGCTCTGGCATTTCTTATATTTATACAGTTTCCTATCTTGCCATCTTCCACGAATATCAACACATATCTTTTGTGGGACACACTTGAATCCCCCGTTATCGCTTCTATGTAAACAGCAACACACTACAACGGTAACTGATAATTCTGCAACATTGTTTTCCTGTGGGAACTCTGATATTATAAATATGGCTGTAATCTTGGAAATAAGGTCATCAAGGCTTGTCCCATTCTACACAACAGTATACACTCAATTGAATTATAAAATATTTACACATATTAAAGATAGAGGAATTAAACATAGGCATAGGTTTTATTTTTTATGCATATTTTTAAAAAATTAATATACCTTTTAAAGATTTTCTAACATAAATGCGGACTATTTTTAGGCATTTTAATGCCCATAAATCCCCTGTATACGATGACATTGACACTTTCAATAGCAAAGGAAATCGAACAAACACAATATTTATAAATTAATTTGTTTTCAAAGCCATCTAAATCTGTCAGCATATCATGTAATTACAAATTCGCTTCAAGTTGTTGAAGAAAAACCTCCTGCCCCACGCATTACATTAAGAATGCGTTTACATACGTAATCACAAATAACTTAAGATAAAACACCTTTTTCAAAAGTAAAGCGGTTATTCTTTTCAGCACCAAAGCTCAGAATGTCGTTATTATCTTGTACGTTAGCCTTGTTAACAAAGACAGTTCCAATACTTTATTGCGTGGGCTTGAAATTTGCGTTGTTGCTATTAACAACTAAGAGCTAGCACGTTTTAAAAATAAACTGAGCAAGTACTGAAACCAATTTGGAAACAGTTATCTTCAAGTTAACAATGAACTATCATTCATAAATATTATAAAGGTGAGCAACACAGAGGTTTTTTTTTTTTTTTTTGGTTTATTTATGGACGCTCTCAACTCAGGATGTGAAACGGCCTACAAATTTTGCTCAGAGGCCTCTCCTTCAGGCTTGAGGTTCTTTTTCGTGCCGTAAATGTACGACACGGACCCACGGCTTTACTTCCCTTCCGAAGGAAGCCATACTTAAGATTTTTACGCCCGGAAAAATCCATCGGTCCTGGCCGGGTTCGAACCCGCGATCTTGGGTTTAGGAGGCAAGTATGGTAACCACTACACCACCAGTACCGACACACACACAGAGTCTGAAATTTAAAGTAGAAAACGCAAAAAATGTTTGCTTTATTGCTTAATTATATTTTATAGCTATATTTTGCAACATTTTTATTCATCGGTTTGCATAAAATAATGTTTAGATGAAAAAAGTTAACCTAGTAAACCTTAAATTGTTTCTTTGTTTATTTTAAAAGCAAATGAAACCCAGCTTTGTATCGAAGAAACGGACAGAAGAAAGACCGTTTCCCTGGAGATGAATTTGTCAATTACAGAGGTAAGGAGTTTGGATTTCGCACTACAGGACAAAATTGCAGGTGTCGTTTCAAGTGTTTTCATAAAGTAATAGAACGAAGAGTTCATGGCAAACACTGAACCAAGTTTGAGGGCAAATATGAGCTTTACAGGATATTGAAGTTGTGAAGCGACGCAGGCCGAAGGACGCAAAAGCACCTGGTAAGAATAGATCCTCAAAAAGTTGATATGTTGTACGTGAAACACATTTGTTTCGTTTTAATACCGACAGTGCCAAAAACTGTATACACACTTTCACAGTAGACATCTATTTAATATATTTAAAAGTTGAGCCGAAAAACAACAGTAATGTGTAGTATGATGTTCTGTAAACAGATGTGACTCACATACATTATGATAGCGTTGCTACGTGACAGGTAAATCAACAGTGAATAAATGAAGCCAAGATTATTAAGTATGATGTTCTGTAAACAGATGTGTCTCACATACATTATGATAGCGTTGTTACGTGGCAGATAAATGAACAATGAACAAATGAAGCCAAGATTATTAAGTATGATGTTCTGTAAACAGATGTGACCCACATTACGTTATGCTAGCGTTGCTACAACAAAATGGAGCCAAGATTATCGTTTGAACAGTGGAAAACAATTTTGAAGTGGTATTGGAAAACCGTGAATGTTGTTGAAGTTCAAAGGCAATGGAGACGTGTGTACAGAACAGAACCCCAACGCGAGTAACAATTGCACGTATTCGAGGTAAATTTGAGACTCATGGTACCGTATACCGTACAAAACCAGCTACACTGACAGCACTTCGGGAAGAAATTGAAACGGCATGTGCTGCAATCGCTGAGGACACTTTCGCAAACGTTACTCAATCAGTAGCTCAATTTACTCAGAAGTGTATTGAGGCCGATGGTGGGCATTTTGAGCAACTGTTGTAACTGTAAAGGTCTTAGGTGATTAGTGCTCATCATTTTCTGTTTGTGTGAATTCACTTTTATTATGTTAACATAGTTTTATTTTTTTATATTTATTATTTATTTTTTATTTATTTTTGCTTGAAGTGTGTATACATTTTTTGCACCCTCTGTATACAACAAAACGGTAAGTAGAGCGACTCTAAGAGGAATGTTCCAAGGGTCAACAAGGACTACACGTAAAACAAGCAATAGCAAATGTCTGCTTACCCACACCTATATTGAGATTGGATCATTCTCTACAAAAAAAGGAAAAAAAAAAAAGTCACATTATTCCTGAACAAGTTGATGCTCAACTTAACCTAAAAATAAATTACTGAAGTTTATGGAGAAGTATGTACCTAATCCAAATATCTCATTCAAACATTGACTCATATTAAATGCGTCATTCTGGTGTTTGGTGGTAATGCGAACTGAGATGTAAATCACTTTGCCATTCAGCGAAGGGGATTGCCGTAGCACAAAACAGGGGCTTTAGACTGTTAGCAACGGCTTCGTGCAGAACCACAAATGACAATGTTTCATTTAAAGCAATGGCGGGGTTTTCATTTCTAGATCCACAAGGGGAAAACGAACTGGGATGTGCTTATCATCAGCCCGAAGCAAAGAAAAGCCATAGCGAAATGTGTGAATTACTTAACCACTGCATTGATAACTTTGACCTAAGATCTTTAAGAGACTTCCACACTTGTAGATACTCGAGGGGAACAGAATCGAAATACCATATTAATGTTCGCCTTAAGAGACAGTGGAAAGAAGAAGAAGCTGCTATTTCCCCTCAGAGACGTTCTATCTGCCAACCATCAGACTTGTCGGTCCTGGTGGTGTAGTGGTTACCATACTTGCCTTCTAAACCCAAGAACGCGGGGCTCGAACCCGGCCAGGACCGATGGATTTTTTCGGGGGTAAAAACCCTAAGTATGGCTTCCATCGGAATGGAAGTAAAGCCGTGGGTCCCGTGTCGTACATTTACAACACGATAAAGAACCGCAAGTCTGAAAGAGAGACTTCTGAGCAAAATTTGTCGGCCGTTTCACGCCCTGAATTGAATGGGATGCTCATGATCTGAGATGTTAAATAGCGTACGTAAATAAAACAATAAAAAAAAAGCCCATCAGACACTTTCGTGCCGTGAAAAGAAAGCTATGAACCAATAATAGAGTTTACATTCTGGAGTAGTCATCACTGAGTTAATTCACCTTGATTGCTTTAAGATTTACGCAGCAAAAATAAGCGACACTTTAGATTTTAAGAACTGGTAGGCCCATTTATAAAAAAAAATCTGGAACAATGGAACAAGACACTAGTAGAGATGCTCCCCAGCAGTTTCTGCACTATGAACAGAAAGGGCAAGGGGTTGTTAACAATATTCCAGAGGATTTATCACCCATCCATGAAAACTAGCAACTTCCCAAACAACGACATTCAAGTTTTCAACAAGAAATGCATATGCTGAAAAAAAGTTAATGTAAACATAAAAAGGTAATGTCGAAAAACTTTGAAATACATAACAGAAACAGAGTACGAAAGCTTTTAAAGTAAATGGGCCTCATAACTGCTTTACATTATCTTTATAATGTAAAACTAAACAGATAATGTGGAGCAACTCTTTAAAATACATAACAGAAACAGAGCATGAAGGCTTTTAAACTAAATGGGCTTCATAACAGGTTTACTGTAATAGTTCATTTTATTGCACTATTGTTTTCATGTAATAGCCACAAATGTGTCATTTATTGCTAAAAGAGGACATGTATGTATAATGAAATTATTTTAGCAAGTACATATACCATATTTACACTTTTTTCTGAATCCCAGCTCTAAAATCGGGATGACCATCAGATTCGAGAGCAAATCTAAACCTCCTCCGTTTAACCTCTCTCTCTGAAACTTTCCCAAGCAAAGTGCCAAGGAATTTGTTGCGCCAGCATTAACTAGTAAGTGTTACTGAAATCTAGTGCTGTATTGAAGTGTTATAGTATATTGCAATAAAATTAAACACATGGAAATAGCTTATTTGAAGTATCAATTAAACGATGTTTCCCCTCAGGTGCGCAATTTATTAGTCATGGGTTTTGTTTTTAGCTGAGGGTTTAAATTTTGTATGCGCGTTATATTTAATAGCGCATTAGCTTCGCGTAATTACAGCATTCGTCAAACAAGGTGATATTATCCACACATTTCCAACAAGGGACTCTACGCAATGACAAAAGAAATATTTTGACTGTTCATACAAACAATTGTAAACCTTTTCCTTGTACTTAATTTTTTTTCTTCAAATGGTGCCTGTTGTAGTTTAGAAACTAGAAAATGATTTCCAAACGATTATCATTCTAAATGATTAAGCTAATATCTATAGTTTCAAGAAATTTCTCACAGTTTTCATAAAATATCTTTACGCAAAATCGATAACCTTTCCTCTCTACCTTTAAACCAAATGATCAATTGCAGACTTGCTTTGAAGATATTTAGAGCAAATTTTCTCCAAACGAGTATGAAACTCAGTCTTATTCTGCAGAAATTACATTTCACATAAATAATTATCTATAACAATTTAAACATTTTCTCATTCAAAGGTCTTGCGCAATGAGTAAAATCACAAATACACCTAGAATACTTTATACAGTTAAAATAACTTAGCCCAATCAGAAAACAAATCCGATTCCATTTGGAAAGCAGACACTTAGAGCCTAATTCGGCTATGAACACACCTGAAACTGTCAGTTGTAAATATTCAGAAATATTAGCCTCCGCTATGATACCCATTATAAGCACCTGCTTCTTTCATATATTCTGTTAAAGATAACATATTTGGATTAGCGTTTACATAATATGTCAAAGTAAACAATATATTTGTAAGCTTTACATTCAGTCTGTTTTTATCTTTGATGAAACCCTTTACAGATATATCCTGATAGAATTTTCGGTTACGCACTTGTTATTTTTCCCAGAATTTCCAGAAATAAAAGTTCGTAGTATTGAATGTCTGAGATGAAGTGTTTTTTCATATAAAGAACACCGCCACGAGTGGCCGAGGTCGTTAAGGCGCGGATACGTGAGCGGGAGGTCTGGGGTTTAAATCCCACCAGGACGTCCTCCCTGACTGAGGTTTTTTTTCCGGTTTTTCCTCAGTCCTCATAAATGGCAAATGCAGGAGAAGTGCCCTAAACTCAGGCCTGGAAGGCTTCCTTCCTTTAAAAAAAAAAAAAATCATTTCATATATCATCAGTGTCGCCGCCTGTGATGCCTCAGTAGTTTAAACGGACGTTAAACACTTTTGAAAAAATATATAAAGAATACATTCCAATCTCCTAGGCTTCAGTCCCATACAAAATAAAAAACTGTTGGATAATTTCAACTGGTCAATTATATATATATATATATAAAAAGAACAAATATTTTGTGTTCTTTATCAAATCAATAAAATATCTACCGCAATATAACTTTGATTAACGTTTTAAATCACACACTGCATTACTGTTTACTGTAATCTCTGGCAAGCAGAAAAACAGTTAGCCAGTTGTACAATTTTCAGTTGCTTAGATCTCTTCATAAACGTTACAAAAAATAAACCTGGAGAATTTAAACAATGAGAACAAATATATATATGTTTCTGTACCCGCTTTGCGCTGAAAATTTCAATTAATTTCTCTCATCATCTGGAAGGTCTAGCAGTCGTTAAAAGATATAGTCATCGAACTATTTAAATAAGAAAGAACATTCATAACGTTCAAACTTGGCTCCTGTTCAAATCGGGGCCTACAGAAACATCCCATGAAGAATTGGGGATTGACTTTGTCTGAAACCATTGGATGCCCAATGCTGCTTTCTTCTGCTTTCAGACGAATTAAGTTTTCAGATAGTAATTCTAGAGCAGAGTCTTCTAGTAAGTGCACCATGATGTACACTTGCACATAGACCACTGATTAAGAGAATAAATGAACAACACACAGTTTCTTTAAGTGGCTAGCGTGAAGAGATCCTGTGTTTCATTTCCTGTGTTTGGAGCATCTGGCGGTTTTTTCCCCACAAGAGAAAGTCTACATCGGGATCCACACAACCTGTAAGAACATTTGGAGAACTACTTGATCCGAGAATAAGCTAATTCAGTCCGGAAAGACGAAATTTCCGTTGTGTAATCACGTGATCCTTCAGTAGCGCACGCTGTGGAAAAAAAAAAAAAAAAAAAAAAAAAAAAAACTATACAATTCAATGGATAAGCTAAATTTGGTGATTTTTTTTCCCTAATGCCACGGCAGTGGAAACAATAAAAGAAGAAGAAACCGATAACACAACTGAGTTCTGTATGGGTATCAGAAGAAGACAAGCGACAGGAATGTGCTGTCCTGCTCATGCGCGCTAGTGTCGGTGTCAGATACTCGCCCATGATTCGAAGTCCAGTCTGAGTGTGAGACATGTGGTAGTATGGGTCTCTCACACACTTACAAACAGTTCACTTGCTTTCTTCTGATCGCCAGAATGTCAAGATTATAATTATTTGTTCTTTAGTTTCCTACTTTGCTTTTTTAAAATGGGGTCGTTGGTTTTATACGAGGGCTGTTCAATAAAGAATGATCATTGACAATACACGATTCTCATCCTCATAATTTTGATGATCTTTCTTAAAGTGGTGCCCGTTGGATGCAATACGCATCCTCCAGCGTTTCTGCCAGTCTTCAAAAACATGCTGGAAACCACATTTTGACAAGCCCTTCAGAATCGCCTCTGCAGTCTTCATCACTTCTTGTGATGATGGAAAACGCCTCCCACGAAGATGTTTCTTCAATTTCGGGAGAAGGAAAAAAGTTACACGCGGCTAAATCAGACTATAGGGAGGGTGTAGGACAAATGCCAAATAGAGTTTTGTGAAATATTCTGTAGCAACAGTGGCCATTTGCTGTCGTGCATTTTAGTGCAGCATCCAGCTTGTTGAACGTATGATATGATCTTGCAGTGCATCTCTGTAGTGTGTGTGACGACACAGAGCTTTGCTGTTTGCTCTTAGGGTCGAAATGATGTAGCCAAGGAACCCACCATGCACATTCACGTCTTATGTGAAACTTTGACCAATTTCTAACATTTTCCCTCTCTTACGTGTTTTCTTCCATTAGCTAGAATGCTGGTCCAAATACCTTTGAAAATGATTGCTGGCCCTCTTTAAACGTTTTAAAACATAATCAGGGAAGAACATTCTCCACAGGCCTGTAACATTGCATAAGCCTCAATGCAGATTTGTTGAAACGAAACCAGTCTTTCAGAGCAGAAAATTGTTCGTCACTTGTAATCCACGTTTTGCTACAGGCGGGACTGAACATGTCTCAACTTGCACACCTCTCAGAGGCGGAAACATGAAACTAGTACTATATATATATATATATATATATATATATAAACTAACAAAATATTGTAAGGTAAAATTTTAATGGCGAAAGTATTATCGTTCTTCATTGAACAGCTCTTGCAGGATGCGATTGCGCTGATATGAATCAGTTCGCACCTACTGTGTAGTAGCAGTTAATATTTCACGTAAAGAGCGTTATCTCGTGGGCTGATGGTCAATGAAATGTTATTAAGGTTCATGATGCCCGTAACACATGTAGATAGGATCAAGAACCTGGGAATAGAGCTGTACCAAGAACCAAACAGGCCGATTATGTTATAAATGACTCACCTATTCATTTCGTAAAGCGCCCCTATCACAGATGGCATTGGTTTACCCGTGTCACATAACACGATGCAATTATAACTTGTTTATTTATTACTGCACTTGCTGTTGTTTCACTCCAAATCATGCCGTATGCAATGCTCTGGTTTTCCCCAGTATGTGTTGTTTTTTGAATTGCTCTACTCTTTATTCCCCAGCACGCATCACAAAAAAGATAATTAAATTTATTTATTATTCCTAAATTGGCGCGTTTCAGCAACTTAAAGGAAGCGTAGACAGAGTTTTTATAACCCACATCTCTGCATTTATAAAGCAAAATCTGATAGCTGAATGAAAACAGCTGATACGGAATTTGCTTTTCCATTTCATTTTAAAACGTACTTTAGATTCATATCAAATTACTTTTGAGATAAAATTGGCATAACATTTGAAAGTTAGGCTAAGAACAAAAGAAAGGAAAGTCTTGTCTCCTTTAAACCTCGAATGAGTGCAAATTTTATTTGTTTTATTTACGGACACTCTTTAACATCTCAGGTCATCAGCGTCCCATTCAACTCAGGACGTGAAACGGCCGGCAAATTTTGCTCAGAGGCCTCTTCTTTCAGGCTTGAGTTTCTTTATCGTGTTATAAATGCACGACACGGGACCCACGGCTTTACTTCCCTTCCGAAGGAAGCCATACTTAGGATTTTTACGCCCGAAAAAAATCCATCGGTCCTGGCCGGCTTGATCTTGGGTTTAGAAGGCAAGTATGGTTACCGCCACACCACCAGGACTGACAAATGAGTACAAAGAAAACCTGTCAAGCTCCATTCTTTTGCCCGCTTTATCTATCCACAGCACTGTATCTTGTTACCTATGCCTTCTCCACAGCAGTGGGTGCAACGTTCCAGCAGCTCGTAGACAGCGCCTGACAATCTGTTCCTTTCTAGAAAATTCAGCTCGATTGAGCAGAACAACGACACTTCCCACAGATTAGCCAACAAGTTTGCCAAATTAACCCTTTGACGCTTTATCTTAGTTCATAATTTATTTCGCCACATTTACGCAGGGATAACATTGTTTCCTATATCCTATGACGCATCACGGCATTAACATCGCCTCTAAATGTTATGTGCAATCTGCTCAGTTAGGACTGAAGTCTTATATTTTATTTGTTGCGCCTCAGAGGTCCAGTACTATGATAAACTGTGGTCTTCAGCTGTTTTTATGACATCACGACCTTCTGTTTATGCAGAACCTGTCACCCTGAGATTAATGTCACTTTCTAGTAGGTCACTCAGCGACAATAACTTCTGCTTATTGTTAAAATCTTCAGGAATTACGTCACTCCAATAGAAATGTTCGCAATGATAGAACATCACAAGTCTTCACACATTGACTAATACCGGAACACTCGTATGGCAAACGGCGAGGCCATATCAGTAGTTTATTCCGCTCTTGAGCGTCTTGGATTAACGTTAACTGCCATCAGATGGTGTTAATATCGTTTCCCCACCCCCCTCAAAGTGGTGAGGGGTATCTGTAATCTGGTGGTAGAAATACCGTTAACAGGTACATCCCAAGAGCGGTATTTTTCATTTATTGAATATATACACATAAGTACATAAAATTGTGTCCTTGTTAAGTGGGGGGAAGCATTTGGTGGCAAAACTGTGAACTAAGAGATGGTGGGGAAAGCGTTTGGTAGTAAAACTGGGAAAAAATGTGAGGTTATGTTTGGAAGCACTTGTTTGGCAAAACCGAGATTTAAACGTTGGATGCATACACAATATTAACGCTTTAAATACAAATACTACTTGCTAAATTGCGGAATAATCACCTATGTTGAAAATAAAAACTAACATTTACTATGACAAATCTTAAATGAGGCATGGTGGTGCCGAGGCCCTTCGAGCACGGCACGCTCTGGTGTAGCGCGGACACGGTAACGAAAACAGAGTAACGCGACACTTTGGCATATCGCATCGTGTCTACTCCACTAATTTCACAGTACAAAAGCACATAGGGCAGTGCTTTGCAAGAGCCGAGAAGGAAAATCAACCTCACTTGGGGAAAAACAAGAGGAGGGGAGAAATCTTGTTCGAACCTGAACCAGGGCACATCATCACACCATTTGCCACCAGGGGTCGCAAACTTGTCCGGACATGTTCGTGCCACGAGTTGGAATTTGTAAAAACAAACAATAATGTACGAACAAATAAAGTTGAGCGAAAAATAATTTTTAATCTAATATGGGATACCTATTACTTTTCTGTCACTAAAGTGTGTTAATTTGTAATATGTTTAGGAAATAAGTCCTGAAAAAAAAAAAAACTCGTGCGAGAGTGATTCGCCCGTGTCTACAGAGGGTGGCCTATCACGAGGGCCAGTCGGATTTTGCCTGTTCATGGAATGGGGTGGGTAAGAGTTTTCTCCTTAGTGGGGTTACCATGTTCCTGTCTAATTAAATGTACAAGTTTTGGAATTCCTGCTTTATTTTTTTTTTTATCCTTGGTGTTTCTTTCAGGCGAGTTAGACAATGTAATTAAACAAAGTGGTTTTAATATGAAAAAACTTTTCAAATGTAAAAAAAAAAGTTATTATGAAAAAAATATTGCTAATTGCAAATGACATTGTGAAATTGCAAATATTTTGGTAAATATAAATGACACTGTTAAAATGCAAATAACATTGATAAAATGGAAATTATTTTGATAAATGCAAAAAATTTATAAAATGCAAATGACACGAATGAAATACAAAAATAATTCATAAAATGGAAATGACATTGCTAAAATGCGAAAAAATGATAAAATGCAAACGACAGTCAAATAATGCAAATGACATCATTAAAATGAAAAACGTGTTAAAATGCCAATGACATTGATAAAACGCAAACGAAATTGACAAAATTTTGTACGCACATGTACAGAAACGTTACAGGCTAACTTAAGAGTGTCCTCGTGCAACTTCTATTTGGTTTTTAATAAAATTGTGTGTTTATGTAATTAAAATTTTAAATTTCCCCCGTTTTATGAAAAAAATCAAGTAGACTTCAATATAAGTAGTGTAAAAATTTTTTGTGTCCCCAGTTTTATTGTTGTTTATGGGACCTTTTTTTTTAACCAACGATACATTTGTCAACTTTGCACTTGAGGATATAGAATATAGAAGCATTATTATGGAACAAAGTCAACATACAGTTGTTCTACATAAGACCGGTTTTATGTCCAAAATGTTTGCTCTGTACAGCAGTACGTGCTTGTAACCCTCCATCATATCACACTAATGTATTTACATATACTAATTATGTGTGCAGTTGCAAACGTGTCTAGCGTATTGTTGTTTTAATTTTCTAATAGCTAAAAATGTGTTTTGTGTAAACGCTATAGTGTTTTTCCAACATGTATTGATTTTAATGCATATTTCTACAAACGTCGGGTTTTCAACCAAAATGTATGCACCAGCACAGTGTTTTAATTTTTAATTGCTAAAAATGTGTTTTATGTGCATTTTCCCAATGTGATATGATTTTAGTACAAATTCCTAAAAAGTCAGGTTTTTTATTCAAAATGTTTGTACTGGAATATTATGTTTAAAATCTAATTGCAAAAACGTGTTTATGTGCGTTTTTTTCCTAATGCTATTTTTTTGTACTTATATAATATATTTAATTTTCAGCGACTAAAAATGTGTTTTATGTACGTTTTCACAATATTTTTTGATTTTAATGAAAATTCCAACAAAAGTCATATTTTTAATCAAAATTTGTATACCGTCATAGATATTTAATTTTCCAATTTCTAAAAATATGTTTTATGTGCATATTGTTAATATTTTTGGATTTTAATGCATATATCTACAAAAGTCAGGTTTTTAACCAAAGTATATATACTTCATCGTATGTTTATGTTTATTTGGTAAAATGTGTTTTTCATGCGTCTTCCTATTGTTCTTTCTTTTAAAGCATATTTCTACAAAATTCCGATTTTAACCATAAAGTTTGTACGGACATTTATATTTAATTTCTAATTGCTAAAAAAGTGATTTCTTTCTTTCCGTATTGTAATTATTTTTAAATAATACAAATATTATAAAATTACCTGTTTCTGAAAGTAACGTTAAAATACAAGTACATGGTACCTATTTTTTATACTTATATCCTTTATAAGTGCGTACACAAAATGATGTGTACAGTACTTATTCATTTATTTTTTTGTTTTTTATTTTGGTTTGTTTATGGACGCTCTTTAACATCTCAGATCATCAGCGTCCCATTCTATACACGGCGTGTAATGGCCGACAAATTTTGCTCACAGACTTCTTCATCAAGTTTGAGGTTCTTTATCGTGCCTTAAATCTACGACACGGCCCCACGGCATTACTTCCCTTCCGAAGAAAACCATATTTAGGATTTTTACGCCCGCAAAAAACCATGGGTCCTGGCCGGGATCAAACCCCTGATCTTGGGTTTAGAAGGTAAGTATGGTTTTCACTACACCACCAGGACTGCCAGTACTTATCACTGATTCCATCTATCACTTTCACAAGTTACCGCCTGCGGTGCCTCAGTAGTTAAAACGGGCGTTAAACACCATTCAAAAGAATCACGTGATACAAAGTAATAGGCCTCAAAATTACAGCTGTTTCAATAATTTTAATTATTTAAAATAATATATTAACAGTACACCTTTTGACTGATACAAAGGGATAAAAATTATGATTAGTACTAAGAAATTTTTTACATTAGAACATAACACTCAAAGTATTTTTCTGGTCTTGAACTTCTTATTGCATAATTATATTAGCAGAAGAATAGAATTACAATTACATTTATTACTATTAGTATCGACATCACAATCATTATTACCGCTCTGCTTAAGTTGCAGTGTCTTGAAACTTGCTGTCAGATATTGATGAACCATACAGAAGTACTGAGACAATTGGCAAATTAGCATTTATTACTATTATCATCATTATAATAATTAGTAGTAGTAGTTTTGCAGCAGCAACAGTAGTTCCAGTAGATGTGCTAGTAGTAGCAGTAGTACTAGTGCAGTACCAGTACCAGCAGTAGTACACTAGTAGTTTTCTTTTAATGGTGTTTAACGGTTTGTTTTTACTACTGAGGCACCACAGGCGGGTAGTAGTAGTAATAGTAGTATTAGTAGCAGTATTAGTAGTAGTAGAAGTAGTAGTAGTAGTAGTAGTAGTAGTAGTAGTAGTAGTAGTATTAGAAATAATAGTAGTAGTAGTAGTAGCAGTATTAGCAGCAGTAGTAGAAGTAGTAGTAGTAGTAGTAGTGGTAGTATTAGTAGCAGTATTAGCAGTAGTAGTAGAAGTAGTAGTAGTAGTAGTAGTATTAGAAGTAATAGTAGTAGTAGTAGTAGTAGTAGTAGTAATAGTAGTAGTAGTAGTATTAGTAGTAGTAGTAGTAGTAGTATTAGAAGTAATAGTAGTAGTAGTAGTAATAGTAGTAGTAGTAGTAGTAGTAGTAGTAGTAGTAGTATTAGAAGTAATAGTAGTAGTAGTAGTAATAGTAGTAGTATTAGAAGTAATAGTAGTAGTAGTAGTAGTAGTATTAGAAGTAATAGTAGTAGTAGTAGTAGTAGTAGTAGTAGTAGTAGTAGTAGTAGTAGTAGTAGAAGTAATAGTAGTAGTAGTAGTAGTAGTATTAGAAGTAATAGTAGTAGTAGTAGTAATAGTAGTAGTATTAGAAGTAATAGTAGTAGTAGTAGTAATAGTAGTAGTATTAGAAGTAATAGTAGTAGTAGTAGTATTAGAAGTAATAGTAGTAGTAGTAGTAGTAGTAGTAGTAGTATTAGAAGTAATAGTAGTAGTAGTAGTAGTAGTAGTAGTAGTAGTAGTAGTAGTAGTAGTAGTAGTTGTAGTAGTAGTAGTAATAGTAATAGTAGTAATAGTAGTAATAGTAGTAATAGTAGTAGTAGTAGTAGTAGTAGTAGTAGTAGTAGTAGCAGTAGTAATAGTAGTAGAAAATATCAGGTGTATATACAAGTATATTGCCTTTTGTATGTAAGTCTTTGTTTATTATTTCCATTTGTTAGTATTCAGGAAATAATGCAGACATGCACTACTCTCACAGCTTGTGCAAGAAAATGGAGCTTGAAAACTGGCCTTTCCGAGAACAAAGGAGACCAATAAATTTACTTTCCAACGTGATGCTACGAGTGAGCGTAAAATAAATGCGAAGTAATGCCGTTACTGAAGTGAAGCCGGTAAAGCTCTGACACATCACGGTGAAACGAGTCTATGATGGCTTGCACAGATGTTACATTGTTTTCGTTCTATTTTAAATAGCTTTCTCCTGCAAGAGCCGCATTAATGGTAAGGAAAGTTAAGTGCATCGACTCTTTTATTTATAGATTGCTTTCCCGTTACATGAACGTGGGACTTTTACATCAATGTATTTCTACAATAGCTGGTAAAAACGAAAGTATAAACGTATTACATGTGAAAACACGATTTAAATTGTAAGACATAACAAGATTTCTGACAACCGCGTCAAGGATGCTTTTTTCAAAGCGTCGGAAAGCTATGTACATTGCATACATAAGGAAAGTTATTGCAGGATAAGGGAAATATACAAAAAACCACATTTTATGTACCATGTAATGAGTAATAGAATTTTTTCTTTAGACACATGTTGTTTTCCCTTGAACGCTGTTTCTGTAGTTTTCGCAGACAGGTTGAGTTTTCTTTTGTATGTTTTAACCTTGTATTTTGCTGTTACTACAAATGATTTAACAGCAAGTAAAATGCATAATACTGGTTGTTTCATATCCTATAGAAGAATAAAACGATTGGGGGAAAGTTATTGGCGATGATCGTTTCTGGAAAATGTATTTCAGGATTTGCATATATTCTTTTTAATATTTGGACACATTGCTCATACGACTTTCTCCGAATGAACGAGCTCGTATGCGGGAGATCCCGGGTTCAAATCACTTGGTGCCTGCCATCCTGACTTGGGATTTTTTCGTGATTTCCTCTGGCCGCTTTGGTGAAATGTGGAATAGATCTTTCTGTTCTCTAACTTCATTTCTTTAGTTCTGTTAGAGGGTTAAATGCGCCAGAGCGAGGTGGGCTGGTGTGGTGTGACGGTGGCTTACCCTTTGGAAAGTTTTGCAAACTCTTGGAGGAAGGCTTTAGCGTAATATTCTAATGGAAAACAATGTTAGGAATCACGTCAACGTCCGTACTTCTTCGCCCGTGTCTCCTCACCTCTTCCCTCCCTCCCAGAGGTGACACAAACTGCAAACCCATGAACAAGGCTGAAGTACCGAAGTGTCTTTCCGATCTTAACAGTCTCAGCAATGAAAAAGATTGGTTTAAACCCAATGAATGTCATTTTTACTTTCTCCTATGGTTAAATATGTAATTTATTATGGTGTAATTATGTATTTTTATTTATAGAGTAATTAATTAAAAAGAATGTTTAAAGGTTGGTAATATTACTGGTTTAGGGCTGGATAAAAACTGTGGATGAACACATTTTTGAAGTTATTTTGTATACATTTTCAGAGTAGTTGCCCCTTTTTCGGTTATAAATTTGCACTTTAAATTAGAATGAGTATTATATTCAGAGATATATATTTTCTTTTCCTGAATATACTGTTGACGTTTTGGGTATTAGAAGTAGGTAATACTTTTCTTTGAGCTACCACTAAAAGTAGGCACATTTTCTCATCACACGAGTCTGTAAAAAAGGTTGTGTCGGAGAAAGCGTTAATATCAATATACTAACGAAAGCTGTCCCTCTTTCGTTCATGTTTTTTTGTACTACTATTGTTGTTTATTGCTCTTGACACAGCATATTTGAGCCGTGAAGAGCTGAACAAGAGTTTCTAAGCAATTCTCTTTTGATACAAAGTGCACAATAAATAATTCTATCATGGTATGCTGAAGAAAGTTTGTTAATATTGACTCCAAGTTGCCCATTCATTTAACAGATGGGATGGTGGGAGACATCGCAGTTTTCCATCTGTTTGTCTCGTGCCCACAGTCACCTGTTGCGACCTCGCTTCAATTCACCTTTCTTCCTCTCTTTCTCTCTCCAGCCTGATCTGCGCTTACATATCTTTTTTCTAATTCGCAGTTTTCACGGTTACCTTACGATGCCTTCTTTTCGTTTAATAATTGCGTATAAAAAGTTTAAAGATTCCCCTTAGAGCAAATTCCATGTCTGGTGTTTATAAAATGGCTCCAATTATGTATACGTTTGAAACATGGAAATAAACACATACATAGCAATAGCTGGAGGAAATTTCTTGATAGGACGGTAAGTTCCAAATCCGTGACTCGGTTTCCTTCCTCTTTAATTCAATTTTGCAATGATATAACATTTTATAATTTTATTATAATATTTAGTGCTACAAAAAGCATTTGTATTACGCTTTTTAAGCCCAGAAATAGTTTGAAATTTGCATGTGAAATTTATGTTAAATAATTAGAATAAAATTGCTTCTTAAAAGTCGGTGGTAAAATATTTATTTATAAATTTCCATTATTATAAGAATAAAAATCACAAAGTGCTGAATGAAACTTTTTAGAGTGTTTAATGTCCCATTTCACTACGAATAGCGATGGACATGGTAAATCCCTGATAAAATTATAAGCTGAGCATTTGTCAGTGATCAGGGGCGAGGAAAACTGTAAATAGCTCATCATGGAAGTTCAGGAGTCAATGTCGTAATGATATCGGCTACTCTTGTCGGTTAATTCGAAAATTCTAAATATCCTCCTTGCGTGTCTTTATATTTAGGTATTGCATGTCTTGCAAATTATTTAAGCAATTACATTTTTCACAGGAATAGAGCAAAACATTATTTTATTGTTGACTGAAGTGCCCTTGTATAAGGTTGCAAGATAGGTCAGGTCATTTTAATTGCCTGGAGCACTGTGTTTACTAGTCATTGAAACGGGTGCTAAAGTTGTCATTAATATTAGGCTTTGGATAAAATAAATAAAAAGTAATTAAGCATATATCTCTTACCTATGTTTATGCATACTTCATAACTTGGCGATTATCACTAAGCGTTTTTATTGTCTCCCTGGTTACAGAATTAAAGAAAGGGGCGATTTTTTTAGGCTGAGCTATATTATAAACATGGATGTGAGTTATCAAGAGTTTGTATAAAATGATATTCTGTATTTCTGTAAATCATTCATCCTGGAAAGTGCTGATGCATAAAACCCAATGATTTTCATGCACTATGGAGGGGAGCACCATCTTGTCGCCTGGAAGCTTGAACAAAATGCTGACTATCTTGTTGGCTATGACTCTGCTGGTTCACTATGCTCATATCTTCAGTGAAGTAAAGCACCATAATGTCTTGTTTTGTCCCATTGTGGGACACAATCGATTGCCTTCAAATCTACGAAACGACACATTTGTCTGTGTTGTGTGCATTCCTCCTACGTAACATGACTTTGAGGGAAAGCAAATGTAAAACACTTAAGTTTTGTACACTTTGGTAGCATCTTTGAAGAATGTTCAACCTTCCATTTCTTCCTTTGTGCTAACATAGAGACAAGTGTGTTCCCTAGGAGCTTATTTGTGCTTTGATGGTGGATCTTTGGGAAATTCTTTTTGATTAAATTTGCATAAAGTTTTCATACTTATTGAAATTGCGTAGTATTGAAAATAATACCGTACACAAATAGTTTATTTACAACAATACACTCAATTATGAATTAATGTCTTTCCTGGCCTTTTAGGAACAACTGAGATGGATGGTGTCAATATACCGAGTATGCCAAAAAAAAGTATACACACTTTCACATGTTTGATATATTTCAAAAGTGAACCGAAAAACAACAGTAATGTGTAGTATGATGTTCTGTAAACAGATGTGACTCACATACATTATGATAGCGTTGCTACGTGACAAGTAAATCAACAATAAACAAATGAAGTCAAGATTATCGTATGATGTTCTGTAAACAAATGTGACTCACATTGCGTTATCCTAACTTGCTACAACAAAATGGAGCGAAGATTATCGTTTGAACAGAGGAAAGCAGTTTTGAAGTGGTATTGGAAAACGAAGAGCGTTGTTAAAGTTCAAAGGCAATGGAGACGTGTGTACAGAACAGAACCGCCAATAGCACGCTTTCGAGACAAATTTGAGACTCATGGTACCTTATGTAACAAGATGGTGTACCACATTACCATCGAGACGTACGTGCGTATCTTGATGACAATCTTCCAAAGCACTGGATAGGACGAAGAGGTCCGATTGAGTTTCCACCGCGTTCTCCGGATCTAACTCCGTTGGACTTCTAACTATGGGGAACTCTTAAGGATGTACCTTAGAAAACCAGCTACACTGACAGCACTTCGGGAAGAAATTGAAACGGCATGTGCTGCAATCGCTGAGGACACTATCGCAAACGTTGCTCAATCAGTAGTTCAACGTACTCAGAAGTGTATCGACGCTGTTGTGGGCATTTTGAGCAACTGTTGTAACTGTAAAAGTCTAAGATGATTAGTGCTGATCATTTTCTGTTTGTATGAATTTATTTTGTTAAGTTAACCCCGTTTTTCTTTGCTGGAAGTGTGTATACATTTTTTTGGCACCCCTCTATTTTTTGCATTCAGCAAAATATGCAACACTATGATATTCAGAACAGTCTTGCGTTTAAGGCCCGAAAATATCCGAGCAAACAGCTTGAGTAGCAAATTGCATTTTTCTGGAAAAAAATCAAGATAATAACCAAAAGGGACAACTGAAGACAGTGTAAAACTGTACTACTCTTTAATGTTTTAATAATCTTATGGAATAAAAATATTTATTTCATTTATAAAAGGATTATTTTACAATTACATGTTTATTCTCGGAGGTTTAAAAACATTGTTGAATTACGTATCCCATACTTAGCGGACCTTGAATGTATTTCATCCACACTTTAGTGACCTTTATTCCTGAAATAATTCAGACTATTTTAAGATAGTGGCGTAAATGTTCCTTCTGTAGGTGACCCAGTGGTCTCTCCTCCGCCAATTTGAACTCATAGAATTCACGCTAGTTTTCATTGAGAGTTTAAGCTGAAAAAATGATGTTAGGCTCTTTGTGACTAATTCGCGAACACTTGAACCTGCCATAAAGCTTTACATAGAAACGTGCAAAGTCGTTCTAGTTACAAAAAATAAAACAAATAGTTTGTAAGTGTATATTCGAAAAATATCTGAATGATTTATTTGTGTATCCTGTTGCTCTATTTACAATAAGATTTTATTTTAATAGTTAGGGCAGTGTAAGTAGTTTAATTTTTTTATAATATACCTTTGCAATTATTTTTACGTTGTTATCTGATCGAAACTGCCAGTCGGAGCCGGCGAGCGGTGCAACACGAGTAGGTGGTTGAAACGTTACAGTGACAGCCTAATAAGAAAATTCTGTTTCACTTAAAAAGTTGTGTGCACATCCATATCACGAAAGAAAGTACTGGAACTACCTGTTTTCATCTTCCACACATTTCTGACATGTACTTATGAAATTGTGATTACTCTTTGAAAAATTAAATTGATTTCTTGTTATCCATAGTTGGTTTAAAATGTGTGGGTACTGTTGATTTATGAATCGCAATGCCACACCCCAGAATTTATCTCCTGATAGCAGCAGCGAACTCGGCACGAACATGCAAATCAGGTTTTGAATAGAGTGCGTTAATTTGCCATTTAGCGCTCTTAGACACGCGTTATTCCTTTCATTGCTCAAACGATGCTGACTAGTGGCATGAGACTCAAGACCAACGTAACAGTTCGGTAAATCCTACTCACCCGCCCCGACTGCGTTGGCCTTGAACGATGGCTAATCAGTCGATGCATTTCTCTTGCCGCCGCGTCATTCAGGATATCCATGGGTTTAAGAAATCTTAAGGAATTCTTTTAACCCCTCATATTTCTGGTACAGAACAGTATTGTCAAGATATCCTTACTAATTTTTCGTTAGTAATAGTTTTGTTTGCGTTACTGATGCTGTAATCAGTGAATTAATAGTATGTCGATAAATCGAAAAGAAAACGACAGCAATGTGTACACGATTGACGTAAAATACCCAAAAGAACTGCCATTTCAGGAACTTAAAGATCAATTTAGTTAACACATTGTCATAAAAATGGAAAAGAATGATTGTGAAGTTACTAACTCCGTTAATGGCAGTTTGTTCGATATATCTCGCTTGAGGCTACTTGTTGAAATATATGAGAAAATGATTTTTTACAACAAAGAAATGACTGCAGTCTTCCCACTGTTTAGAAAACCTCAATGCCTGTGTCAAAAATTAAATAAAGCTAATCTGAACAACCACAAATGTATGCTGATAACTGTAATTAAGGGTTACCTCTGCATCCTTCTGCGTTCATGTGACGTAGATACAAGTTGAAGAATGTCAAGACTCGATTCAAGTCGAGATTAGTGAATGCATTGGAATTTCACGTTAGAGTAAGTCTTAAGTCTTAAGAATGTTGCGTTAGGTTCCAAATTCATTTCTTTAATCATTTAGACGTTTTTAGCCGTTGGTGAAAAGTTTTAAAATTAAACAAAAATAAATATTTCCAAGAATTGGTTACTAGTTTAATAGATAATCTAAAAGTAGGTTAATTTGTTTTGATTAGCAAATATGTAATAGAATATCTTCAATTACAACTATTAGCATTCTAAATGAATAATATTTAAGTTATTATTATATTACATAATATATTATATATAAACTGTAAAATATTTTAAAAGGGTTTTTTTCAGTTTTCTGATATCAATTATTATTTTTTTTTTTTTCATTTCAACTGCAAGAATATACAAATGGAAGGAAACCCAATGCATTCCTTCTCAGGTATTATTTCTGTAAATGTGATAAACAAAAAAATCCAATAAATTTTCTTTCTTGAACGGTTTCAGAAAAAAAAGGTCACATTTTATGTTAAAAGTCTGTTTTAATGAAACTGATTTAAATATTCCTGATATTGTACTATGAACTATTTATGAGCTTACTTTAGTGTAGATTATCCATAAAATGTATAGAGCCCGATTCATTACCTGAAAAAGAAGTTGTAAATTCACTCATTAGCTCCAAAAAGGTAAGCGTGAAAACTGGTAAATGTACTCCAAAAGTACTTGATAAAACAATGCACAATCTAGGGAAAGTGAACCATTATTTTTTCATATCTGTTGTTGTGTCCCAATGCCGGCCGGCGAAGACGTTTGTAGAGATTGAGCTGGCAAAGACCCAGCTGTGGCTAGAGGACGAAGAGATGGCTGAGTGGTAAGCCGAAGGCTACGAGGACAAGGTGGCCACTTTAGTATTAAAATACAACGTCGAATTCTTCAAGTAAAAGAATTTATTTACAGAAAAGTAAGAATGATGAACGCAGGGAATAGTTAGTGAGACAATTGAGATATTCCTTAAGAAGTTCTGAAGTCCCCAGGAGAGGAATTAGGATAAGATACTGAAAGTGTCAAAGTAATATAGGAATAAGGAGGCTCCGATATAGTCGGCCCCTTCACGAAGTGGTTGTGCCAGCCAGATAGTGAATCTGGGGGCTTATAACTTCTGCCTAGCGATAACAAGGGTCGAAGTAGACATGCGATAATTAAGAGCGTCTGGTTCTCCATGCCAAATGCTCATAAATTAGTAAGTTATTATTAGATCTTAGTTGCTTAAGAATCATACGATTATTATTGTGAGAAAAACTTGAAAATAAACAAGTCATTTCTTTCCATTATTTCCCTTCTTTGTGGAGTTGATAAAGAGGTTATTAAAGTTATTATTTCCTTAGAAATACTTGTGTCATAAGTAGGAGCAGCTGTGTGGAAATTGGATTATGACGTTAATTAAAGCAGAAGACGCTTATCTTATATTGTGGTCTAAAGTGTCTTCTATTTGAGGGAGGGATTTGCAGTTCGAGTGAATCAGCGGCGTCAGTGGCCTATTGCCGTGACACTGTTTACCATATATTCTCAACTATATTATCCTGTAAACTATTATTTATGATTTGCACATTTTAAAGTGAGCAAACTTCATTTGTGAATTATGTAACATAGCTTTGGAATACAAGAGTATTTATTTCTTTTAAATGAAAATTTATTTGTGTAATTCGTTTGGTTACATAAAAAAGACATTTCAATTAAACTCTGTAATGAAATCTCTTATGTAAATGTCAACAAGCTATTCGTGCATAACCCTTGCATTTTTAAAAGCGTAAAGATAAAATGTACTTTGTGAACAGCAAGAGTAAGGTGCTATGTTACATTTTCTTTTTTAATCTCAGTAGAAAAGTTATACTCATAATAAAACGTTTTAGGGTTCCATCCATCCTGTATAACACATAGTTACCAGCTTTTGTAAAGCAAATTAATTATTGCATAGTGACACGGAACTATTTTGTCTTTCAAAAATGTATGAAAGAGAAAACGGGATGCCATTTGAAAATGGTACACTGTCTTTCATTAATATTGCCAATACGATGTCACATCGTTTTTACGGAACTTTAGGAAGACTGGTGAGGTGTAGACCTTTTCTTCTGAGATTAATTCTTTGTATTGCATTTTAGAATTATTATTTTATTTGAACTGATTTTAAATTAAACATGCACTTTTATTTTATAACATTAAAAAGAATATTTTCCTTTAATCTTGGAAACGTCATATCCAATGGTTTACAGTCTTCACATTTCTCTGGACCGCCTTTGCTATCTCATTTATAGGAAGGCCTCCTTCCCACATTCCCACAGCATGTCCGCGTGTTTTCTAAAAGGTATAGTTTATTGAAAGCATGCACACACTGACTGCTGTTACGATAACATAAACAATAGCTTTTATATATCACCGTCTTTTGTTTCCTATGCGAAATCCTCATATTTCCTATCGATACCGACCTCGACTCGACATTAGTATCGATGACCTTAAGAGATGTTTTGTTTTCGTAAGAAATGTTTCTCTAAAGATGGAGGTTTATTGCTTTCGACCGTTTTTCTTCCATTTGAAATGAAATTATGAGTTACTTAGGAAAGCACTCTCTATCGCACGTGTTTATTTTCTTCATTTCAGTAAGAAATGCAACACGGTCTATGTTACAAGATACTCTAAATGAAAAGCAAACAGTACTTTTTGTTATTCCGAGCAGCCCTATTTATCAGAATATGCTAAGTCAGAAGAAATGTACCTGTTGGTGTATCGACTGTCAGATATTTAGGTTAGCTAGCTACTTCACCTTTGACCTTGTTACGCCGTGATGTAGGCCGTGAAGAGGGTTTCCTGTCCTGCGGGCATTGGCTGGGTATGGGGAAGGGAGGTACACAGAGTCATTGTAGTGTTCTCACTATGTCGTGTGCTATTAACTCAGTCACAAGCGCGTCTTCTTTTGAATACATGGAAACAATAAAGTCAAAATGTGAAATTAAAATTATCAAGACGTATATGCAGTATTATCTTGTCTTCTTATAACAGTTAGAGTAAAATCTGTTGATATCAATGAAAATAAACACACTAAATACATTGTGTTAAAGACGTAAAATTCAAATGTTATCATCAACTTCATGCATTATTCCCAAGTCTATGGCAATATAATCAACAGCGCATGGACACCTGTATTAAACACACACGTTCTTATGGATTATATTTACCCACTCAAGCCCAACGTGGTACTTGAACCGGTGTCCGTCAGGTTTCCAACATTAGTCGACACAAGTACTCGTTGAACCTGAACATTTAAGAATAAGATATAATCATTTTTATTAATGCAAATTCCCCAGCCTGGCAGGAATAGCTACCGGGGGAACGGTAGAAGTTTTTTTACTATTGAGGCAATACAGGTGGTGGACATTGGTGAGATTCGATATGAAACAATAAATTGGGAAAGCGTTTTTTTTTAAAGAAGGAAATGTTTCAGGCCTAAGTTTAGGGTACCTTCCCGGCATTTTCCATTTATGAGGACTGAAGAAAACCCTGGAAAAAATCTCAGTCAGGTAGGACGGTCCTGGTGGGAATCAAACCCCAGACCTCCCACTCACGAGTCCACGCCTTGATGACCTCGGCCATCCGTGGTGATATGATAGAAGGAAAACTGTAAAAATCTCTCTTAGGAAAACGACCTAATGGACAATCGAACCCGGGCCCACCGAGTAGGAATGCTAGTATTAGACCATGGCGTTGTAATTCTACGTTGTAATTAATTCAGTTTGGGAAAGCCAGGCTTTCCCAAAACTGAGTACTAAATTATAGTACTTGTGCACTATTAAGCAGTCTACTACATTTATTTTGTGACTAAAGGTATTCCTTTCTAATAAAGAAAGAATGTAGCCTTAGAATGTTGTATACTGGTTTGCTGCATTTTGCAGTATACGTAATAGCATTTTTCCATTTATGGGGACTGAGGAAAACCTGGAAAAATCCTCAGTCAGGGAGCATATCCTTGTGGAAATCGAACCCCAGACCTCCAACCCACGAGTCGACACCTTAACGATTTCGGCCACTCGTGGCGGTGTGTAAATTGTTATTCGTTGGCTATGTCAACGTGTTCCAAACTGCCCTGTTCTAACAGGAAGTTCCTACACAGATGCCAGCAATGTACTTCCTCTGAGGAGCACCATTTTCAACATATAACAAACGTTATTGATTACTATCATCTTTATAACATTCAGCATCATTTATGCTTAAAATATATAAACACTAAAATGCACTTCCCCAGTAAGCAGTCCATAACTTAATTAACCTCACTGTATGACGAAAAGAAGTTGCAATGGTGCGGTAATGAGAAAGTGATTCCGAGACTTGCATTCAAAAGTGTAAATAAATAATATGCAGACATCTGTTATCCCAATGTTGCAATTGGAGGATGTAGCAGCACACCCTGAAGAGAGACGGGAGAAATTCGCTTATCCAGGTTACTTATGCCATATGGTTGTTTGTTTAACTAAACAGGATGTGCGATTCTTGTACAGAACGTTATCTTAACCATGAGAGCAGGCTTTTTATTTCTTCTTCTTTCTCTGCTTCACATTATCAGATTTGTTATTCCGTTTGTTTCAAATTGTATACCTACTAACCTCTCTGTGGGTCTTCCAACATTTCTCCTTCCTTGGTGTTAATGTGGGAATTCTATTTTTAAATCATATTTCCCACTCTTACGTGTTGTTCAGTTACAGTCAACTTTTAATATCTCACGAATTTCGGTGTTTTCTTTTGCCTACCTTGTCTGATGTAACTAGAGCTATAGTCCTGATACGGTTGAAATGTTTGCACGTTTCTCAATATACCGATATAGGAACTACCGTGGTTTTATATAGTTCCATTATTGATTCCGATTTTGTTCTGTTTTTCAGTGTAGGTCTAAGAGTCTATACTTCTGCCAAGTATATTTTCCTTTGCTTGTTCCAGTTTATTATCAAGAATTATTTTTTGAACGACCCGGAAACTTCTCTCAACAAGTCATTATTTTAGATTTTTCTGCTTATAGCTGTATTTCAATTTTTTCCATTTTCTTTAGTTCATTTTCAGTTCTGGCCAGCAGAGTATATTCGTTCGCAAATAACAATGTTGATATTCCTTGTTGAACTTGGTTTTAACCTTTTATTAAAATGCCGTTGATAAGCAACAACCTTGTATCCCTTTCGCTTTACGTGTGCTGAGTCCGAGGCTGATAGGTCACAGCTGCACACAGCGATAAGGTGGGTCAGTGCGTGTTTAGATTCACAACTTTCGTGGTGTTTGATACCATCACATTTTCATTTGCTGTTAACTCTATCAAGAGCTCATTGTTGTGCAGAATTTCAGCAACTTCTCCGGGGGTTCATCATCTGACAGATCTAGAGTTCGTAAAATTCGAAACAATTGCATGTGAGACAAGCAAATAATGACGCAGACCCCGGAAAAACTGACTGACATCGCCACTCGATTAGAACAACGAGAAAACCACTTGAAAAGTTAACATAACAAACAAGGATCAGTCGTATATCAGCACATTCTGAGGATCAGCCGTATATCAGCACATTCCGAGGATAAGCCGTATATCAGCACATTCCGAGGATCAGCCGTATATCAGCACATTCTGAGGATCAACAGTATATCAGCACATTCTGAGGATCAGCACATTCTGAGGATCAGCAGTATATCAGCACATTTCGAGGATCAGTCGTATATCAGTACATTCCGAGGATCAGCCGTATATCAGCACATTCTGAGGATCAGCCTATATCAGCACATTCCGAGGATCAGCCGTATATCAGCACATTCTGCCACATAATAAGTGAGGATCAGCCGTATATGAGCACATACTCTCACATAACAAACGTGGATCTTCCGTGTATCAGCACTTACTGTCACATAATTGCTAAACTTTCATCTCTACAACGATACTGAAGTCAATGCCTTACAGCTCAGCGACTCAGAAAGAAGAAACTTTAAAAGATGTGCGTGTTTTCAGTACTTTGCTTCTCCGCAAATGGTGTGGGCAGCTGCGCTGCGTGCTACCGGCTGCAGACCTTGTCCCGTGCGAGGAAAAACAAAATGAAAGTCGAAAACATTTTTATTATTACTTCCATGAAGTGTTTCGGCAACCTGCGCCTCCTAAAAAGGATGCACAATTTTAATGTTGATTCCTTGTCACCTGCTTTGGAGACGTTCTTCAGATTATTTTAGAGAAATTCCTTTCCCTTCTGAAATACATTTGCTCCTCTGAAAGTTTCCGTTTGCAAGTTTATTGTTTATCATAGGCGCACTCATGCATACATGATAAGCAGTTACTATTTTAGTTGCAATAAGGACATTGGCCAAGTATGTGGAACAAATCGCTGCTGGATGCTCCTTGCGTCTCGCTGATGTCTTTGTCCCACTTACACGAGTAATTCTGTCCCAGATGCGCACAAGGAATTCTCTTTCAACTCAATTAAAAATAAATAAAAAAAAGGATATAGAGACCGTGTCCATATTTTGATGACTAAGAGCCTTTCTAGTGACTCGGAGTTTCCGCATTCGATTCTGTTAAGGAGAGCAGGGTGTTTCAATATTGTTGCGACATAGAGGTAGTCCTGGTGTTATGTGCGATAACTCATGCCATTCTGGGTGAGTTTTAAGGATATTTGATACATTTAACCGCCCCAAAGATATTCTATTTATGTCGTTCTAATTTATTCCTACTTCCTCAGATTTTCGAAGGTCATATCCAGAACTCTGTACATGCAATTACATTAGAATAAAAGCGGTTTATTCAAACGACTCTTTCACCTCAAAATTTTAAAATATTACGGAAATTAAGATAAAAGATTTGAAGAATTGTTGCTTAGGACTTTTTTCCCCCCGCATGTACTAAAATATATATGGAGCTTATTAAGATAGATCGTCTGTTTATATTATTCTGTGATTTAGCGTTAGTAAAGGAAAAGGTATTTATGGGCCTAGGTAAATAACAAATGCTTCATTACTACGCTTTTTTCCACAAATTCGCGAATAACTTTGAGGAACGCAGCGCATTTTTAAAATTCCGTGGCATTACAACAGAAATAAACTCGATGATTATCTCCATATTTTTTTGTTTTTCATTGTAACAAAAAAGTAACATACGCCTTGTTTGTTAACTTTTGAACGAGCCTTAAATATAAGACTTTACAGTTTGAGCTTGGATCGGATTGGTAGGGACAGAAGACTTCATCCATGCTCATGGATTGTGCCTACATTTCCAATGGGGACACTGACGGGAGAAGGAATGAATCCTTCCCCGTGCTACCGAGTGCAAATTCCATTTTAGTTTTCCATTATTTTATAACTTTAAACTGACCCCATCTTTCGGGAACGGAAGTTGGTGCGCAATTTACACGTGCCAGGCCATCCGGTCCAACTCCCAGTGGTTTTGATGTTTGTGTCTAGCAGTGGCTTCCTCAGCTTTCCAAATGCGTAAAGTCAGAATTTAAGAACTCACCAGCTCGCCGTTGCCGAACGATCCCCGAAGTGAGGAAATGTCGATTCTGGTGGTTAGTGGTAACCATTCCTGCCTCGATCGCGGGTTCAATCCCGTCTAGGGCTCATGAGTTTTATAATGCTAATATAGACGGCTAGTACACCGGAGTGCGGGATTGTTTCCATCAAGAGAGGTGACTCAGGCCGTAAAACTTGAGATTCGAATTCGAGAGTTTTAAATCCCTTGGGAGTTTTCGTGGTTTTCTCTAGTCGCTAGAGGGGATGTCAGGCGATATGGGTGGTGGTATTTGAAACGATATCTGCTGTGGAAGCTCAAGTTACTTGCGGAAAGAAAATGACATAATGTGGTGCTCTATTTGGCAACATTGTTAGGGACCTCACCTCATCACTCTGGCACCGGTGTTTCCCTCACTTGTTCCTTCTTTAATGGAGCAGAGGCGCAAAAAGCCAGCCCTAAAGCATGGTTAAGTATTTCCTCTGTCTCCACCAGTCCAGTCGAGCACTTCGCCTGACATTTTTGATTCAATCAACGGAGTTAAATGATATGAAATAGAAAACATTCGCCTAGGTGAGTAGAAGAAACAAGAAGAAGAAGATCTGACCCGTTGCACTAGATTTGAAGTCAGCATCTGTCCTCTCTCAAAGGCGAGTCTCAAACTTACTTCTCGGCATTTCATTGGTTAATTCATTTTGTGCATCAAAACACATTCTATGATGGTGTGTATATTGTTACTCCTATGATCGTATTTAATAACGAAATTAAAAAAAAAAAAAATGCCAGCGCCTTCATTTTCCTACCGCCATGGGTGGCCCAGGTCGTTAAGGCGCGGACTTGTGAACGGGGCGTCGATCTGGGGTTCGATTCCCACCAGGACTGTCCTCCCTGACTGAGGTTTTTTTCCAGGTTTTCTTCAGTTCTTATAAATGGTAAATGACGGGGAAGTACCCTAAATTTAGGCCTGGAACGTTTCCTTCCTTTAAAAAGAATCCTTTACCCGTATATCATTTCATCTCATGTATCGTCAGTGTCCACCGTCTGTGATGCCTCAGTAATTAAAACGAGCGTTAAACACCATTCAAAAAATAATTTTCCTACGTAAACAGTGAGGCTCTTTCGCGGCAACCTACGAGAAAAGTAAAATTTGAAAATGCTATTTGTTCAAACACTTATGTAAGTTATAATTGTTATAAAATACGAAGGTAGGTCCCCAAGTTTCCGGCCTAACGATTTAATAGGTATGATAAACACAAAAACTATATTTTATTTTTCAATATAGTTACCCTTTATTGCAATATACTTCTCATATCTTTAAATTAACATTTCAGTCCCCTCACAAGAGAGAGCCGTGCAGAAGGTAAGTCCATAAGTTTTCGGTCTCGCCGATAAGGATTATCGTCTTCACAAAATTCTTACCTGGTGTCATATCTTTATCTGTTAAGTAAATAATTGTAGCTGTAACTTCCGCTCCTCTGTGTTCCGTTGTTCAGATATAATTGCATAAAGAAGGCTATGTATAAAAGAGGTGACATGTTCAAAATGGAGTATCCAACTGTTATTAAGTTCTTCACAAAAGAAGGACTTACTCCAAATGAAATTAAACAGCGATTGGACGGTGTAAGCATCCCCCTCACATTCTACCGTAAAAAGTTTGGCCCAAAATTTTTTTCGAATGGGTCGAGAAAGCATTGAAGATTAAGAGCGTGCAGGTCGGCCCTTGGAGATACTCACCTGAAAACATCGCTCTTGTGGAAGGAGAAATTATGGAAGACAGGCCGAAAGTTACAATAGCAGCAAGGTTGGACCTTTCTAAAACAACAGTCCTTCGATTTATTCAAGAGTATTTAAACATGAATAAGGTTAGTACAAGATGGGTGTCTAGACTTCTTTCCTTAGTCCAAAAGCAGCAACGAGTCATTTGTTGTCAGGCATTTTTGTAGCTGTGCCGTGGCAACGAGAGAGAAGTTCTGCAAACCATTGTTACAGGAGATGAAACTGTGATCCTCTACTATGATCCTTGTTCAAAAGAGAATCAATGGAGTGGCGTAAACCTAGCGAAGCACCGCCTCTAAAGGCCAAGGTTACTCAGTCAACCAAGAAGATCATGGCCACAATCTTTTGGGATTGTGAAGGAATACTCTTCATTGACTTCAAGGAGAGGAACAGCACAGTAAATGGGGAGTACTATGCTGGCCTACTGCACAGACTACGTACTTCCGTCAAAGAGAAAAGGCGAGGAAAGCTGAGTGGTGATTTGCACCTTCTTCACGACAACGCGCCGGTGCACACAGCTCTTGTTGCAAAGGAAGGAAATTTAAGTGTGACGAAGAAGTGATGGATGCTGCTTATGTCCATTTTGCAGTCAAGACTTCTGAATATTTCTTGGGGTGGGGGTGGAATTGAAATGTTAATTCAAAGATGCGAGAAGTGTATTGCAATAAAGGGTAACTATATTGAAAAGTGAAATATGTTTTTGTGTTTTTATACCTAGAAAATGTTTAGGCCGATATATATATATATATATATATATATATATATATATATATATATATATATACCTTGGTTCTTGGACTTGAATTCTACAAACTGAAGTGTTTCAGGTTTATTGTTTGTTGCCAAATGAGTTCATTTGTATGTAGAACGCCCTCTACCAGCTCCCACTGGCAACAATAGTTTGTAGTTACTTGAAGGTGGGTGTGTGCGAGCAACTTAGTTCCTCATTATTGTCTAAAAATTTGGAACTTATTTGAAAAACATTTGACTTGCAGAGTCAAGAACACTGTGAAAGTCGGATGCATTTGAAGCTCTATTATCTTCATTGGTGTTAAATGCCAACAATAAAGATGGTAAAGTTGAGTATAATGAATAAAATGGTGGAACTTGAAGCACCAAGCACTAAAGCAGAGCTCTAGGCCGACTCATCTGACTGAGGTTTTCTGTGCTTTATCTCAGTCTGTTTTAAGAAAGGAAACATGCCGTGTTTAGATTTCTCTTCCAGGGATTCGCCTTCCATTTCATTTCTTGTGAGTTTTCTGTGTTTGTGACGTCATAGCTGCGGTTCCGTTTAAGGGTTGCCTATTCATTCAGGGAACATGTGCGTCCAGAGTAAAAAGTGCCCAGAAAGGACTGACCCGGCATTGCTGTATAACTTCTACGAATGCAAGGGGGACAGAAGAGGAAACAGCAGCAGATTTGAAAATTTTCCAAAGTGCGAATGTTTCTGTAAACTCATTGGGTAACTGAACGCACGACGTATACCCAAAGGTCCTCTTTTATTGCCTACAGCTTGTCATAGACTTTTTCATGGGGATATATTAAAAACTAAATTAATTGAGAAAAGTAGACCTCGCTGAATGTGACCTTTTCTTACACCAAAATTTGTCCTAATCCCATTCGCTAAATTAGCTGCCTGAACCTGAGATAATGAACACATATAAATGTTCAGACAAAACCCGAGTTCCCCTCGTTCGCTAGCAAAGGGGTTTTCTGTCCTGAAGCCTGCAAAGTGAATATTATGTAACGTTGAGCACATTTATTCATCGCCTTGCACCATTGTTCAAGTAATGCTTTTATAACCTGAGTTTCACATCGTCCCTTTGAGTTGGCCATGATCGTGTAGTGGTAACCATACTTGCCTTCTAAACCCACGGTCGCGGGTTCAAACCCGGCCAGGACCGATGGATCTTTTCGGGCGTATGGCTTCCATCGGAAGGGAAGTAAAGCCGTGGGTCCCGTGTCGTACATTTACGGCACGAAAAAGAACCTCAAGGCTGAAAGAAGAGGCTTCTGAGCAAATTTGTCGGCCGTTTCACGCCCTTTATAGAATGGGACGCTGATGACCTGAGACGTTAAAGAGCGTCCGTAAATAAACCAAACCAACCAACAACAACCCTCCCTTTGATTTTAGAAAAAGTTTAGCTTTGGGAGTATCCTTACCGGAGAAGAATAACTTACACTTCCAAAAAAAAAAAAAATGATAATTTGCTGGACAATAATATATATCTATATAAAACACGTAAATTATATTTAAATATTGAATTACAACAAATTATAATTAAACAGTAAATAACTTTAACATGCAACTGATGTAAACATATGTCAGCGATGTACTATAGAAACCATTTAAAAGCAATTAAAATATTAAACTCAGAGCTTTGAAACTTTAAATTTTAAGCTTTAATTCTTCAAACGTTTGCCACATTTACCATACACTAATTAATCAGATTATTGGAAAACAAACATTAAGAAAAAAGACTACTACTTTAACAAGGAATAAAAAACTTTAATGCTTTGATTGAATTACCATAACTTCGACACCTTACAAATGCACGTTCCTTGCTGATCAAAATTTATAATAACACAACCTTAAACCAATATAATACAATACATCACAATTTTACAATTAGCTTTTTTAAAGATAAAAATTTATAATTACACAACCTTAAACCAATATAATATAATACATCACAATTTTACAATTAGCTTTTTTAAAGATACATTCTACCTGCGTCACTGGGTGTAGGCTACGAAGAAGGCCCCGGATCTAACAATTTAGAATTAAAGAGTCGAAAATATATGCATTTCACACCACCAAGTTCTCCTTGCCGCTTGGCTAAGGAAGAGAAGCAAAGTGTAGAATAGTTACAATCCAAATGCCAATTACAAACCAACCTGCTTGGCACGCCATGCTGGTGTGGCCCAGTGAGTACGGTCTATCGATCGTAAACAAAAGAATGCACACAAAACCGGCATACACCCTACACATAAAAGTAAAATAAATATTAAAACGTAGCAATGTCTCGCTATCTCATGGATGATTGCAAGCGCTTGAAGGATCCTTCTTTATTGTAGTAATAATAATTATAGGTGTGTTTATTTAACTATATACAGAATAATGTCAAAGCTACCAGAGCTAACCCAATGTGCTCATGGAATAAACAGTTTAATTTATTTTTTTTTTCGACACACTAAATGTCATCAACGGACCATTCTATTTAGGGCGTAAAGCGGCCGATAATTTTGATCATAGGCTTCTTTTTTCAGACTTGAGGTTATTTTACGTGCCGTAGATCTACGACACGGGACCCGCGGCCTTACTTCCTTTCCGAAGGAAGCCATACTAAAGACCTTTACGCCCTGGCCGGGATTTAACCCGCAATCTTGGGTCTACCGCCACGGGTGGCCGAAGTCGGACTCGTGAGTCTGGGGTTCCAATCCCGCCAGAACCGTTCTCCCTGACTGAGATTTTTTTCCAGGTTTTCCTCAGTCTTCATAATTGACAAATGCCGGGGAGGTGCCCTAAACTCAGGCCTGGAACGTTTCCTTCCTAAAAAAAAATCCTTTCCCAAATTATCATTTTATTTCATGCATCGTCAGAGTTCACCGTCTCCGGTGAACCGCCACGGGTGGCCGAGGTCGTTAAGGCACGGACTCGTGAGCGGGAGGTCTGCGGTTCGAATCCCGCCAGGACCGTCCTCCCTGACTGGGATTTTTTCCAGGTTTTCCTCAGTCTTCATAACTGGCAAATGCCGGGGAGGTACCTAAACTTAGGCCTGGAACGCTTCCTTCCTTAAAAAAAAAAATCCTTTCCCAATTTATCATTTTATTTCATGTATCATCAGTGTCCACCGCCTGTGGTGCCTCAGTAGTAAAAACGGGCGTTAAACACCATTAAAAAATCTTGGGTGGTTATCACTAGACGAATATCTTTTGGTTCAATATATATATGTTGCGAGCTGTGAAAATGTAAATTTATACGACTTGTGCCGAGTCTTAAGACAGATAAAATGTTAAAGCTATTATCGATGCCGCATCTCAATCACCTGATGGAAGCCAAGAGACCTACTAAGCCAGTTGAGTGTGGAGGCGGTAATAGCAGTGACCCACTCAGCATGTATGTGACATAAGGACATCGCTGACGACAGCGACCTCCTCAGAGAATGCCTTTAGCTATATCTAAATGTAAACCTGAATGCGATTAGCATTATTCCAGTGTTTGTCGCACTGCGGTGATTGACAAGCAACGTGGCCGTACACCCCTGTTGCTGCAGAACAATGAATGGGGCAATGCTCCTTAACCAGTTGTTGGAATAGTGTGCCTTATTAGGAGGTCCCTTCAATGGAAACTGTGACACGATCATAAAACCAGTGTTTTAAAGTGCCCGCAATGACCTTTGTTGTGGGGCCTTGTATAAAACTTTCCCGTTCCTTAATGCATTTCCTCTTCTGTTATCTTTTGTTCTTCTGTAATCTACAATGGTTTTCCCAAGTATATTTCATATTACCATTTTTTTATCATGCCCCCTCTGCTATCTTTATAGAAAAGGAGTAAAAGTGAAACCAATTATGTTTGTTGAATATTTATAAAATAATTCGGAGATGCAATTGCTTTTAATTGTTTCTCTGAGCATACCATGCCAAAGTCTAGTGTTTTGTGATCAGCGTTTACTTAAACAGCTACATATTGTAAATACCCAGGTCATCACGTAACAGGAAATATGCATTTTATTTCAGTAAGCTTTAGAGCCGAAACGTTTTGAGTCGGAAGGCAAGGAAGGATTTGTGCGGTGTCAAGATGGGTTGCGCTTTGTTAAAGTTTCTGTCTCGGCGTCGAAGTGGCCCTTCTGAGGACCTTGAACTCCTTATAGGCGTGCTCCGCTGGCAATGGAAATTATGTTATACACCTCGTCTCGTCTAGTGTCTCATTCGCTTCATGCCTTCCTCCCCTGCCGGGCTCGAAGGCAAAAACAACCCGGCTCCTCTGACCCAACAATACAATCCAATAGTGTGGATAGCGACATGCAAGTAACTGTTTACACCTAGTGCTTGTTGAGTATAAGAGGTTAACATTGACCCCGTGCAATTCAAACCTCTTGATGTTTTGCGAGTACTTTCGCTTCAATAAAAGCGTTTGCGTTTAAATAATGTTCCCATTAAATATTTCCACACAACACATATACACAAGAAATCCTATAATTTTAGTGTGTTCTTTCCTACTCGGTCGGTCCTGGTGGTGTAGTGGTAACCATATTTGCCTTCTAAACCCAAGATTGCGGATTTGAACCCCGCCAGGATCGATGCATTTATTCAGGGCGTAAAAATCCTAAGTATGGCTTCCTTCGGAAGGAAAGTAAACCCGTAGGTCCCGTGTCGTACATTTACGGCATGAAAAAGAACCTCAAGCCTGAAAAAAGAGGCCTCTGAGCAAAATTTGTCGGCCGATTCACGCCCTGATTTGAATGGGACGCTGATGACCAGAGATGTTAAAGAGGGTTCGTAAATAAACCAAATCAACAATATGCTAAGAAAAATTGTGATTTATTTTTTATTTATTTAATAATTTATTAATTTTTTGTTTTCTTCATTTGCGTGACGTTTAAGAAGATTATAGTTACTGAACATTTCTTCCTTATTTTGTTACACTATCCATTTAAACGATTATCAGCCTCGCTGAGAGATAAATTTATTTGGTTTTAAAATATCTATATAACAAGATAACACGATTTCTTGTGCAATGATTTGCAATAAATAAGGTAAAGATAGTTTATTTGTCCTTTAAGGGGCAAAGTCCTCCTAACAAGTAGGGAAGCTCCTTTTTTTCATAATAAGGCTAGCTATTCCACGCTAGTTGTTCGTATGCTGTTTAAGACACACTGACTGATTTGTTCTTTGGTTACTCCATTTCTCACTGCACTAGTTGCTTCTCGAGAGATTTCCATTTTTCTCTTCCTCTTGCTACTTGACCAATCTGGACCTGTGTGCTCCTTGAAGAGGAACATCTTCTTCTGAGTCTGCCTTCTGTCCTTTTTCCTACACGAGGGTCCCATATAGAGATCTTGTAGGTCCATCTATTGGTCATTTGATTCAGGTGGCGAGGTCTCTTGTCTGAGGTAACTGTTTTATTAACACTAGAGGTATTTTGTCCTTCAAAGTTATTCCCAGGACTTGCGTTGCATTTTTCTTTGGCATATTTGAGTTTTGTTCTTCCACTTTTCTGTTAGTGACCATGTCCGGCACCCATAGAGTAACACAGGGTATACACAGGTTTCTGATTTTCTTAGTGCTTGGTCTAACAGTATAAACTTAAGGGCCAAAATGCTCTCCAGTTTAATGGGATTCTTCTTTGTATTTCTTTTTACACTTTAGCCTGGAAGGAAATCTGTTGTCTTAGGTCCTGCATTTTTGTTACGCTATGCTATGCTAATATAATAGTCCCAGCATATTTTGTAGTGCTTCAGACTAACTTTCCCCCCCCCCCCGCAGGCGTTGGTATATTTGTTTTGAAAGGTTTTCTGTTCATCTTCCTGGATAGGAGGTTTTGGATGCAAACTCGGGACAACATACTATTGTCATAAACCACCAAGAAGAATTAATGTTCACCTTCTATTACGACTCAATATTAAACTGTAATCTGCAGTAAATAATCAGAATTTAATGGTAGAGATTAGAAATAGAATATGAATATGACTTTTATTTTCACGTATGCAGAAGAATGTCAAACCGCGTGCAAAGGTTATCATTAAATCATTGTTCGTACGCTTGCCGTATTTCATGTTTAAATTTACAAGCGGCGAGTAACATGCTGCTACACAGTGTTGACCAGCTGTATGATGTAATCGTTTCTACTATTCGCTGATGCTGAAAGATGGGAGGAGCTAAGTACTCAGGGACGGAACGTGTAAGTCTTTTGTTTATTGCTCTCTATAAATCGTAATTTACTTTATTTATTTTTAATAATTGCCGAACTGCTAGTTCACAAAGAAAAGGAATACAACAGCGATAAAATAAATATTCTGATAGTGTTCCTATGGGAACTTGCAAACGTTTTTCCTTTTGGGCTGTTGCTGTCCTGTAGTTTAGGATATCAGTCAACCCTGCAGTCTGAATTCTCAGAACGTACTGTAGTATGAACGGCAAGAAACAAATGCTTAAAATTGTTCAGAACCAAGTACAGTTTCTAAGGAAAACGAAATCCCTGTTTTGTTCCTAAGCATTATAGTGTGAGAGGAAGTGACGAAGTAAGAGGTATGTGTTACAAGGGTTCAGTACACATTTAGAATACGGTGATCCATTCTGTATGGCCCTGTGAATGCAGAATATTTATTAAATGCACTTTTAAATTATTTAAAAAAGTTTGATTGCCATTACCTCAACACATAAAGAAATAACTCCACGGAAATCCAGTATTATAGCCCATTTAGAATTAAAATTGAGGCAATAACACTAAAGGTTGTGTTCGTATTATCTAATTCAGCTGTTCCCAATAATTTTCGTTAATGCTCAAGTAAAACGTGAACACAGCTTTCCGTTTAGAGAACATGAGCGATATATTGAAAACACAGTAAGGCGCTTAAAAACATACATTCAGTTAGGCGTTAATATTAAGAACGACCCTTTACAGAAGCCATCCTCAGCTTGGCCAGGCCCGTGAAAATGTGTATAATAATTTTTTTCTAATTTAATTTCTTATGACACTACTTGAATTATTTCAGTACCAAAGTTCATCTCACGTCACTTGTTACTTTTCCTTTACAAACTGTTACACAGTAAGATTGATGATTCAAATATAAGACAATGTGTTTTTATACTCCAAATATCACACCAAACCGATTTCGTAATATATATTTTTTTATTCCAAGGGTTAATACTGATGTGTATAAATATTCTCCTGTGCTTAGAATGTAAACATTATATAATACATTACATTATTTAACTAGTGATATATTCAATATTAATCTGTATACTTTCGCTTTATCCTGTGGTCATTTATTACAAAATATACATAGATTAACTTACCATACATCAGCATTACCAGATTTTTGGTTTTGTTTTGCTTTTTCACTGTCTTATAATTGTATCTGATTAAATGAATATTGTAATGGGGAAATCTGTAATGTTCACAAACTAAATAAATAAATAATATTATACAATATTTCATACAATGTCAGTAATTCGGCTACTGGCGTGTCAAAAGGGATGGCAATAAAAGTAATGGAAGAAGACAGGGTGAAACTGATAACGACATTTCTACACCTAAAGGAAAATTGAGATAAGAATAGAGATGGAGAAAACTAAGAAGATCAAATATGACACGTATTTTATACAGTTAGAAAAGTTGTGCTTGTCATCTACAACCTCATTCTCCAAATACGAAAATTCAAATCCAAATGGAAGAGTATTGTTTACTTAAATCCTTCCACCAGCTTCAGTACCAGTTTTGGATAACCCTAGTTGTCACAATGTGTCCAGTTTCCTGAGTGCAGCGCATATTCGCCCTGGGGCCACATGAGTTTGCCCTGAGCGTCAAGACTTCAAGAGATTTGATCGCAACCTTTGAGACTGAGGCAACTTAAACCCATCGATATATATGAAGATAGGGGATTTTTCATTTATCACTAAGAAATGGTTCAGTTTGTCACACCGCAATCCCTAAATTTTTTGATCTGATCACAATGGAAAACTTTTACTATTGAACCAGCTGTTAGTTATCCCATTGTGTCTTTCAGATGTTCCACCGCTGCGGTTGCTTTATCTCCAGCTATAATTAAGAATAGCTTTAATGATGACGCCGATGTTGTACACGATGAACATTAAGCTGGGTGTAGAAAAAGTGTTGAGAGAAGCGACCTAAAGTAGGTAAACAAGCCAGGATTTCCCATGTGAAGGTATGTTTACCCAGGTAATACCACAGACACACACTGACGCAGCAGCAAAGCCGGCGGACCGGCGAGCCCACCTTGGGAACGGGCGCCGTTGTTTGTTCTGCGTTTGTATTTACTTGAAGGTGCAAATACTGCGGTTTAGCCTGTGTGCTTAGCAGCAGTTCATTCCATGTTCATGTCTCCATCCCCTGATTGCAAGAGTGGAACGTGCGACATTGCACGTATCAGAAACTGCTGAAGCCCGCTGAAAATTGTTGAGGGCATATTTCAGAACTTAGCTCTTTAATGAAATTATTTCGAAATGCAGTTTCAGCATGCAATGACACAGTGCTGAGAGTCGAGAAGCATCCCTAGTTCCTATTGCATTAAAATTATGTTTGCTGAAATTAAACAAGTCCATCCGGTGAAACGATAAGCAGAAGTCTCGAAACTACGAATGGTTGTACTTTTTAACAGCGTACCTTCGTTCATCCTCACAATTTTTTGATCTTTCTCCAATTGAGTACCCATTGGATGCCAGTCTTCGAAGAAATGCTGGAAACTGTTTTTTCACAAGTTCTTCCCGCAGCCTCCATCTCTGCTTCTAATGATGAAAATGCCTCCCACGAAGTGTTTCTTCAATTTCGGAAAAAAAAAAAAAAAAATGTCGCTCGGGGATAAATCTGAACTGTAGGTGGATGAGGGGCAAACTTAACGTTGATTTTTATCAGATATTGAACAACATTTGCGATGTGCAGTCGTGTATTATCGTCCAGCTTGTAAACATGTGAGTAAAACATTCCTTGAGTATCGAAAAAGGAGATGATCAATTTTTCTAGCTGAAGCATTGGCGATGGTGAAGATTTCCACACAGAGCTTTGCTTTAGCTCTTAGGATCAACAATGATGTATCCAAATTTCATCAGTAATGATTCCCTTTGAAAGAAACTTCGCATCTTCCTGTGTAACACCTTCAACTGTATGCGAATGTCCGGGAAAGAGCAATCTTGAAAACCTCCGGGCACAAACACGTCTCACATGCAACGTTTCAGTTATCAACGTGTGCGTGGCATCCAGCGAAATTTTCAGAATTAATGTTATTGGACGATCCTCTCTCTTATTGACAACAGCGGTATTGTAATACTTTCTTACGTTAGAGCACACTTTATTTGCAATTGATTGCCTTCTTTAAACTATCTTCGAGCTGTGCTAAAGGAAGAAGAAACTATGCTTTGGGCTCCGTGTTGGTCCTGGTGGTGTAGTGGTAACCATACTTGCCTTCTAAACCCAAGATCGCGGGTTCAAACCTGACCAGGATCGATGTATTGTTTTCGGGCGTAAAAATCAAGTGTGGCTCCCTTCGGAAGGGAAGTAAAGCCGTGGGTCCCGTGTCGTACATTTACGTACAGAGGCCTCTGAGCAAAATTTTGTCGCGCGTTTTACGTCCTGAATTGAATGGGACGCTGATGACCTGAGATGTTAAAGGGTATCCATAAATAAATAAATCAACAAAAACTCAACAGGACTCCACTGAAGATTTGCTTAAACGAAAGCAGAATTTCGAGTAGCGGATTGTTCGTCGCGTGTCATCTCCATTTTGCTGTAGGCACTGAACATGTTTCAATTTGCATACCTTTCACAAGGTAAACTGCAAGTTAAATTTTAGGGCGAGAAATTATGTCAGCAAAAAATTATGATAGTTGCTTATTGAACTACCTCAGTAGAATTAACTTCTGTATCAAATTGGTGGACCCGTGCATTAGCTTTTATGACCTGAAAGGTTTTAATACAGAATCATTTCTTTCGTATTTCCTGCATCGTTGTTAAAGTTCCAAGAAGTTCATGAATTCCAATAACACGTATAGTCCTCGACGCTACCTTGGAAAATTAGTTTTTCTCAATACAGCACATGCAAATGATCTAGGAACCACAAAGTGCAATATTGAGCAACAGGAAACGTGTGTATTGCATACTAGAAATTCAGTTAGATGAATCCCATTAAGAGCTCAATTAGTCAAAGATTGTGATAAAGAAAAGTAGATTTAATCATGTAAATGTTTTACAGCCCCGTTTTTTTTTGTTTTTTTTATCTCAATTGTTATAATATTTATGTATAATGTGGTGGTTTAGTGGTAACCATACTTGCCTCCTAAACCCAAGATCCTGGGTTCAAATCCCGGACAGGATAGATGGATTTTTTCGGGGCGTAAAATCCCAAGTATGGCTTCCTTCGGAAGGGAAGTAAAGCCGTGGGTTAACGTGTCGTACATTTACGGCACGAAAAAGAACCTCAAGCCTGAAAGGAGAGGCCTCTGAGCAAAATTTGTCGGCCGTTTCACGCCCTGAATTGAATGGAACTGTCTATGTATTCGAAGTATTAGATCTGGACGCAAAACATATTTTCTTTACATGGAAATGTCATATTTGTAAGTACTTAATAATTTTTATTGAACTCCTAGCTCGTTTTAATTTATGCTTCGAGTAAATATACAGTGCTAGTTAAAGGCACCGGACCACCTAAATAACTTTTAAAGCATGTGGATTAGTGATATCAAATTCGATGTGTGTGTGTGTGTGTGTAGTTGTGTATTGGGAACTCAAAAATTATATTACCGACTTTTTTTCTACTTTCGGTTTAGCAGGAAGTAACTCAAACGCTCTAATTTTAAATGAAATACCTAATATGTACTTACATTTTCGAATAAAGCACATTAAGAACTTTTCAAAAAGTACCCACACAACAATCCAGTTTTTCTTACATAAATTGTATTCTCAGATGAAGGCCACAATCTGCCTGAATGGATTTATCAACAAACACAACTTCCGAACGTAAATCCACAATGGATTACATTAAATTTCCCAAAGAATACGCCGAATATTATACATACCTCTTTTTATAACATTATTTTTGGAACAAAAAATTAATGAATTCCTCCGTTGACTTCCATTTGGTTCAATAATCCTGTAATGCACTTATGGCTTATGAAGTTTGTTGTAGTGATCCAGTATTCATTGACGGCTATGATCTGTATGCAGGCATTGCCCTTCTCCAGACCCAAAGGCTTTAATTCATACTGAAAGTTGAGTGTTTCGCAGTTTGTTATGAAAACCCAAGTTGACATGTCAACATTAACTCCTACAGAAACATCAGTCCACTTATCCCCTACAGCTGAAAGTTTTATTGCTTCTAAATGCAACGCAGCGTCTATTTGAGAGATTTTTATTTATTCTGGTCATTGGCGATTTAGTTTCATAAGTACCATTCTTCAGAAATCTTTCAGCAATTGCGATTTTATGCTAATAAGGTCATTTATTTTTCCAATGAAATCAAAATAGAAAAAATAGAAAGAGGTGTAAAGCAGCTTAAAAAGTTATAACTTTATTAAAATATCATATCCTACCTCAGCCAATCAACGTGACCTCACAGTTTCAATTTTACTCATTGGCAAAGCATTCATTAATCTTAAATGCCAGAAATCCAGGCATTTACTGCAATGCTTAACAGGTATAACATACTTTTCTATCACAACAATAGAAATGAACATTAAAAAGACGCTTTATTTTCGACTTTATGCACAGAACACGATGTTAAGATTTATACCCAGACGTTTATCTGAAAGTATTGCTGGAAGCTCCCTCCATTGCATGTTCTTGGACGATGTCGTGTCTGGTTCTTCACCCCCACCAGAGTGGCAGCTAAACTTTCGCGGTTATCTTTAGTCCCTTTTGACCACCGACCTAAATTGAGGCAGGACCTTCTCGAAAGCTTCTTTTGAAGATAGAGACATACATTATCTTTTGGACAATTGTAGTTATATTTTATCGAAAATTAAAATATTTTTTCAATGGTCGTTGTTAGCGTAAATTTCCCTGCTGCTTGAGTTCTACAGTTAAAAATGTCCAAGATTGCGTCCAACTGCCAAAACACTCTCAATATGGGTCTCCTGGATGTATTCATTGTTTCCAAAATGGACTCCGGGGTACTGGACCATAAATATTTGACAACAGTTATGGGGGCAGGCACCCGGATCTCGAACGGTCATTAACAATATCTGTCACAGTCAAGCATTGGGTTTTGTTGATTTGTTTTATTTACGGACGCTCTTTAACAGCTCAGGTCATCAGCGTCCCATTCAAATCAGGCCGCGAAACGATCGACAAATTTTGCTCAGAGGCCTCTTCTTTCAGGCTGGAGGTTCTTTATCATGCCGACACGGGACCCATGGCTTTATTTCCCTTCCGAAGGAAACCATATTTATAATTTTTTACGCCCCAACCCGCGATCTTGGGTTTAGAAGGCAAGTATGATTACCACTACACCACCAGGTAAGATTTTCAGCGTTTTAAAGATTTGGAAAAAACCTGTATTGGTGAATCTGACGTTCGAACCCTATGAACGGCTATCACAGCACACAGTTTTCATAATCCCACCATTTCATTTAAATATAAAGGAGTGTGGTCCTTCTGCTTCATCTGAACTCAACAATAAGAGCGACAGAATTTGGCAGAAAAGTTGTTTCCTGTTCACCGAAACAACAGGTACAGCTTATTCATAATTGTATTATAGCAAGATTAGTTGAAAAGTATCTTTCCATTATGTACGAAATATTGGAGTATACACAAAACAGGCTGTTGTTACTGGATTCGTTACATCTGCATTTGCAAGAATATCTTCCTTGTTATTACAATTATATTTATTACAACTTTGCTCTTTTCAGCAACAATTATATCCTTTTCTTTGACATTTTCCAAAAACTGCTTTACTGATTCTATGAGGACCTATAAGGTACAATAGTATCGACCTTTTTTTCAGCTGGGGAATGGTTTCTGGTAACAACCTCAGTGAGCTATAATACGAGTAATAAAGTAATCGTTGCTGGGCATGCATTTTTGTACCTCATGAATTAAAGCAACAATATATTTTCACAGAGTTTCAAAATGATTAGCGTAATATACATCTAAAGTGCCTTTCAAGTGCAGATGGGCCGTTCGGCGCACTACGGTAGAGGGTGGTCCGACATGCAACTCCGCTTACTCATGTCCCTTGCTCATTCTTACCGAAGCTTGTGTTGTGTTCAGAAGTGATTTGAGAGTTTATGTGTTTCAATTGATTTGATTATGCCACGGGATACGTGCACATAACAGCAATGGATTCGTATGCGGTTATATCATCTTAGATGGCGATTTTTAACAATTTTCCCACGTGTGCGACTTCCAAGCAAAGAAGGCTTGCGAAAACTCTAAATAACTTTAAGGAAACGGGTTTGATTACCGATAAGCGAAGGGTAAATAAGGGTGGGCTTACTGTGGAAAAATTAGACGAAGTTGAAGAAGATTAGAACATTCTCCTCAAAAATCTGTGCACAGAAAACCAGCTCAGCGTTGCGAGCTAGCAAAATCTTAAAATTTAAACCACACAAGAGCACTGTCGTCCAGGTACGTGGTAACGAGAGTCGGGTACAATGAGATTTCACTGTTTTATTTACCAAGTAAACACTGATATTGTCTGATTGCCATACGTGATATACGACGGAAGTTTCCGGATCTGAGTAAACTTTTTGCAAGAGTGCGCAAAACGTTTATAGCATGTGATAGCCCATACTTTTATCTGTAAATCAACATAGCGCTTCAGTTGTTACCCGCGCAGTGTCAATAATGACGTTGAAGGAAACAATATTGTCAGTAGTTGAGTGTCGCGCAATAGGCTAGGGCGAATTACCTCACAATGGTTTATTACAGCTTTAAAAGTGGCTCAGACCAAGAGCAGTGTTTTGATAGACCTACACAGGATTTAGGGCATCTTGCTCCTTTGCGTACATATAAAAGGTGGGGACCCCTCCCCGAGACCAGGGATACACAGAAGTCTGTGCAGCCCAGTGTTTTTTTACGTTTAGGACGGCACCTAGAGTTTAACCCGACCCGACTTTCGGCTGTAGACGTTACATCGCTCAAGCGCGCTAAGCGAACTTCTCACTGGTGGATAGGTCACGTCTAGCACAGACCTACTCAATTTAAGAAGTGAGTCACCCCAGCATTGAGGTAGCCACCATCCTCCCCACGACAACCACAGATTCAGGAAAAACCTGCCCCCAAGATACACGCCATAGGCACTCCCTTGGGACACACCGCTCTTACGAGTCCTCAATTTTCCGTGAGTTCCGGGACCACTGCCAAGCCCAGTCCAACCCAATCCGGAAACTCGCCATCGGGAGGGGCTCGAAAAAGTCCGGCCCGGCTGCTTCTAATAACGTCAGAAGCTCTGAAGAGCAACGACCGAAGTCGCGCTCCCCTTACGGGACTCCTTTGCACACAACAAAAGAATACGAAGAGAGAAGTGAACGCATCGCCCCCTCTCCCCCATGCGGTCTACAATTGTTGTACAATAATGCGGACTGTGTCCGTATTTCTGAAAGCATATCAGGCGATGGAAACCGTCATCAGATCTTTCCCTCAAGATGGTAACAAGCTGGGAAAGAAAGTTGGCGTGACATTCTTCTCCATTAAACAAGTTCCTCTTGAAAATCAAAGAACTTCACAGAACATTTTGACTGCCAAATATATCCCCAAAAATGTGTGGGAAAAAAAAGTGGATAAATGAGGCATCTCTGTCAACCCAATGCTTGGTAGCTTGTCGCCTGTTCTCCGGATATGACACTCTGCTGTTCTTTTTTGATGAAAATCGATTTCAAGAAACTGTAGCAGCATACGAAGAGAAATATAACACCATTGAGCACTGAGTTTGACAAGGGTTCCTGTGATGGTAATTTTCAAATTATATCAGGTAACTTAACGATGCACTTCTTTCATGGATTTTTCCTTTCCCTCACTATGTCTATAAACTTAAGAGATATCTCTTAAAGTATTTTTATCACTCCCTCTCTATGTTTACCAGTTGACAGCTTGTCAATCTAATGCGTCCTTCCCTCCCGAATATGTCGGACTATTTCGCCGAATTATCTTTTCAGTTGTCTGTTCGTTTGGTTCATATTCTGATATACGTTTCTGTTATATTTTTCATTTCTCTGAATGACTGTCAATATTAGAACATGTTTTGGGTTTCTTCCAATTAATTGCTTGGATATTGTGGTGCGTAAAAGATTTCTGTCATCTACCCCCTTTGCCCGCACACTTTTCAATAAATATGCTATAATATTTTCGAATATTCTTGAAGATATACAGTAAACTAGAAATACAGAGAGTTGTTCTTGCTTATGAGCAGAAGCACATCGTTTATTTATATGCATTTTTCATGTAGATATGGAGGATATGGAGTGGCTCATGAAAAACTGGCCTCTCGCCTCATAATTAAAAATAGGCGTAACACTTTTGATTCAACTTGCGTTTCACTATTATTCCTAAATATTCCGTGCAAAAAATGAAAGCAGCTAGCATTTCTATTCCCCGCGTTAGCAACTGATCAGGTTCTACGCAATTTTTCCACCAAATATTGTAGGCTACTCTTTGCAAGAGCATAGCACTAGGCTGTAAAATTCTCCCACGTTGTCATACTAGAACCAATGCGCAATATGCCTGCATTATAAGGTCCATTGTTTCACCGCCACGGCTGGCTTAGGTCGTTAAGACTTGGACTCGTTAGCGGGTGGTCTAGGCTCGATTCCCACCTAATTCGTCTTCCCTTAATGAGACTGTCACAAATATCCCTCAGTCCTCATAAAGGAACTCTAAACATAGGGTTGGAACGTTTCCTTCCTTTAAAAGCTCCTTTTCCAATTTATCATTTCACCTCGTGTAACATCAGCATTCAGCAGTAAAAACGAGCGTTAAACACTATTAGAAAGTTCTTTGTTGCAGATAATATACAAGTTATGAACTCTTCCTTAAGCTCAATTTACTTTCTCATACAGACATTGATATTGAAATGGTCACCATCCATGGATTGCGATAACATACACGTCTTCATTTTCCTTTCTAAGTCAAAATTCCTTCATTATTTGGTTCGCCGGGGCTGGGCCGGTTTTCCGTGAGTCGCTCAGTAACCCCTCCCCCCTCCTTAGCGTGCTCTTCTATCCTGCAACCTTTAACAGCAATTTTCCTGTTCATGATTCCTGTCAATATGACATGTTGAGTGCATAAAGAAAATGGATGGAGATTCACATCACGTTACATGCATATTTTTAGAAAACTGTATGTGCAAAGTTGTACTCTGTATTAAATTTAGTATGCCAATATTGTAATGTGGCACCGCATTCACACGGGTCGTTCTTGTGTGTAGTAAAATAAACTTTTCCAATCATAGTTATAAGCTTTCAGAAAGCACTTTAGATGCTATCGTCTTGTTTACCAGTAACTCCCTTTATGATAATGTCTGTATGTAAACAAAGCTGATAATTGCTGCTTGACATTGAGATTCTCCGCACGTGCCGTAGAAGGAAGCTTACTTTGAATTCATTATAGGCATACGGAAATTATATTCTGCGAACACGTAACTACGAGTATTGCTTAAACAGTTCTGGACTAGATTAGTATTAATTAGTACCTACTCTTCAAGCACTTGTGAATTCCAGATAAAAATGTGGGTAAAAAAAGTTTTCACAGTAACTCTAAATAAATGAGTTGAAATACTCCATAAATACTGTTACAAGGCTTTAGCTAAGCACCCTCACACATGGCCAGAGTTTCTCTGACCATTCATTTACAGCAGCACGCAGTACCTCTTTACTGGGAAGAATTCGCCACTGCTGACTTCACGAACCGATAGTCTTGATATTAGGCGTCTTTTCTTGCAAAGCATACTCTCAATCATTGACTACAGTTTCTAGTCCAGGGATTTCAGATCTGGGTCGCTAGAAAACACCAAAAATTTTTCAAATATTTCTCTCAAGCCAAGTCTGAGAGGATCTTGTCTTGTGGGCTGGAGCTGAATTTTGCTGAAAACTCCATTGACAGTTCGTGAAAAAAATCATGATAAGATACAGGTTCCAGGAAAGGCATACATTTTGGCGGCTTGTCTTCAACCTCTTTTGACCGAAATGGAACTTGGTGACAATCGTTTGTGTCTGCTGCTTCACTACTGCTCAGTATGGTGAGCAGTTCAAGGTCTGTCTAAGCACTCTAGACAGGCATAATCTGAATATGTTCATATATATGTCATCTTTACTTTGAGGCAGGATTCACCAAATATAGGACACCACTGCTTTGACAACAGCTATGCTCCTCACGTTTGGATCTCAAATCATCAATCTCAGTACACAAACATCCTACTGATATCCGGCTTTTTAAGGACCTGGGAAATTTTGCTTGTTGCTTTTGCAACCCTATAAGGGCTATTACATCAACACGATTTTCATCATTTCCCAATTCCATGGTTAAACCTGAAGTCTATCTGACGCACCTGGACTCAACAATGGAGACGATAGAGTCTGGCAGCAAAACTATCAAACCAAAACTTCTGTTCAAACGTTTATGGCAAGAGTATAACATTCTATAACTGCAGTTTGAGTTAGAGTTTAAGTGACAACTATTATATATTTGGCCTAATTTCCTTAGAGATATCCTCAATAAATAAAGGGACCAGGAAGACATCAAAAGTAACAGGCGCAGGCTAGTTAAATAAAAATAAAAGATATAGAGGACGACAGAATTTAAATGCAATCGCGTATTTTAGAAATAGTAGCCTGTTAAGTAATGTTTTTAGTAGTATAACTTATTTATTATAAACATTAATTTGACATGTTAAGAGGTAGTGGAATGGAAACTATTATTTCGAATAATACTTATGATAAATTACCCAAGGATAGCACTATTACTTACATTTTAACACTTAGAAGTCAAGGGAATGAGTGAATTTTTTGGCAGGAAAGAGTTAAAAGTGGCTATATAATGAACTACTGAATGAGCCATACAGGTATCGACCATCGTGCTGCATTTACTCCCGTGAGACACAGAAGAAAGATTACGCTTGCTGTATGGGAATTGCTAACCATATGCTATGCCTTAGAATTTTTCTATTCATAGCGGGTCTTTATGTGAGTGGACAGTACGTTCTTTCCTGAAATCAGCCATTTGTGTGTGAGTTATTTCATTTTATAAATTGTTGCGAAAACCGATTGTTATCAACTGGGAAAGAGCCCTTAATCAAGAACTAGTGACACTTTGCACCACTCGAAAATATCACCGAAATAGTCAATATTTAACGACTCTTTGTATTCGGAGGGTAAGAGAGCTAATTGTGCTTTGAGTTGACACTTTGTGGCAAAGTTAAGGGAAGGAGGGTGAACAATTATATTTTTGTTTTTGTACCATTTTAATATTTGGAATTTCTGTTTATTTTGATGTAATTTTAAATAATGTTCCATGGTGGTTAGTATTTTTAATAAAAATTTAATTATATCATGTAGAAGCCCCTTCCCCCCACGAATACTTGTTCACTTAGAATTCTATATTTTAGGAACTATTTGCTCTATAGAAGGCTGTGTTTTGTCTAAAATGGTAGTAAAGTTGTGTTTTATAACTTGGCAGCGTTTGTTTCCATGAATCATCCTTTGTTGTTTTACAATGTTGGAGGATTTTAGCTGGTGTTTCCCTCAAAAAGATAGTTTTTCTGTAAAACATTTTTGACTACATTATTTTAAAACTATGTATGTCTTGCCTTCTTGCTATAGAATAACTCTAGTAGTTCGAAATGTAGGATTACAAGTGTGACTTTCTGTTAGTGTTTTTATCCTTTTCTGCTTTTATAATTACTGTTAATTAAATAAGTATAAATATATATTTGCACTACCTTCCCATTTTTTTAGGATCTGTACAAGCTATCACTTTGAAACTTTTACCTCTTATTCATGATATTATAGTGATTATGTGAATCTATTGTAGAATTAGAACAAAATGTGACATTGTAAAAAAAAAAAAAGCAAACAATAGAAAATAATTTATAATTTACTTATAATTTACTTCAAAGCCATGGTATAGCAGAGAAAATATATCAATAAATTTCAATAATGGGCATCTGTATGCTGTAAAAGCTTCATTTCTTTATCTTTAATAGACCTTGAGAAAATGGGAACTGAATTTGGTAAATTTAACATTACAAGTATTGGCCATTCATACTCCCCTTAAGGCATGGATAGGAAAATAACGGGTGATGGAGACTAAGGAAAACATTTTGTTGATTTGTTTTATTTACGGACGCTCTTTAACATCTCAGGTCATCAGCGTCCCATTCAATTCAGGGCATGAAACGTCCGACAAATTTTGCTCAGAGGTCTCTTCTTTCAGGCTTGAGGTTCTTTATCGTGCCGTAAATGTACGACACGGGACCCAGGGCTTTACTTCCCTTCCGAAGGAAGCCATACTTTAAAATTTTACGCGTGAAAAAATACATCGATCCTGGCCGGGTTCGAACCCGGGTTTAGTAGGCAAGTATGGTTATCACTACACCACCAGGACCGACTACCATAGGAAATAGAGCGCATTTACTTCATTTGTGTTCTTAGCCAATGTCTTGAAATTTTGTTATTCTGAAGATTACGTATATTTAACTGTTATGTAGATAAGCGTTTTCCACATCTATGAAGTTATGCTGCAAATATCCCACATTTGGAAAACTTGCACTTGTTATAGTTTAATTTTTATAGAATAATATAAATGCCTACATATTTTAAAAACGCATCTACACATTTATATTCTGCGAAAACAAAAAGAATATAATTTGAGTTTGTATTTTTAGGCTCTTAAAAAGCAATTTTCAAACGACAATAACTATAAAAACTATAAAATGCAATTAATTACTGAGCATTGAGAATTACTGCAAAGGTGGAAGAAGAAGATTAAAAAGGAATTGTGGCTAGAAACCTTTTTTATTTTATAAATAATTAATTATATATACTGAAATCAATGGTCTCATTGCTGTCTGATAAAAGTCAACATTACAGTCAAATGAATTAATTTACTAATACATCTGAAACTTTTTCTGTTGTGAAACTTTGCCTTTTGTCGGAAATAACTCTTTTATAAACATTTCTATTAGTACGACAGGTGCATATTTGTTTATAGCAACATTTTTCATGCTAATTTCTTTAAGCACATCCCATTAGGGCTCACACTATGAATTCCAGGTTTTCTTTTCAACACATTTACCCCTAACCTTATCTCCAGTCTTTCCTATTTCTGCTTCTTCAACTACGAAAAGTTGTGTCGTAGTTAATTGTTTTACTTTATTTCCTGATATTTTTGCAACAACGTACAAAACATAATTTTCCCATCATAGGTTAAATCCGTAATGTACATTGAAACTGTGTGTTTTTTCTTTCGGCCATGTACACTTTATTCAAGCTTAATTTTGAATGAAATAAAATCAAAACTAGCAACACTGCACTACTGTCTCGATGCGTGCGTGTATCGCACTGTTTGACTCGTGTTGGATATTTCAAGGTATTTTTACTGCCGTTGCCGGTTTCACGGTAGCAGTGAGAGTGAGAACTCCTGGGGAAGTGGATGTGATATACAAATACCTTGTGACAGGAGAGGTTACAAATTCCATTCCATATCCGCACATTTAGAAAATTATCATTCACGCTTATCAATTCACCTTTCGAAATTGAGTCAGTTTAAACTCGAAAGCATACAAAGTAATTGCCGATATTCGGGTACAGTTCTGTAATTCGATGTTACGAATAGAGTAATTGGTCCATGCGTAATGTGCTTTACTGATGAAGTACGCGTTCACTTGCGTAGTCATGTTTCCACTCCAAATAACATACTGAAATACAGTAAAACCGGAATTTACACTCCAAACTCCCGAAAATCTGTGTATGGTGCATATAGAGTAATAGGATTATGTTTTTTTGAGAATACCATAAATTCAGAAGAGGATATGCTGACAATATATGTGGCGTAAATTAAAAATAAAGCATATGAAAAATCCTTAGGTTAGAACAAATTAGGTAATATATTTGCTCAATTTCGGAAGATGAACTAATGCAGACAATTTTCTGAAAAGTACAGACATAGCGGACAACGCTTCCTGTATGTGCTTATTGTAATAATTTACAAGAACTGGAATCAATGACATGGATATCCCCGGGAGTTACCGACCCACCAGGTACCGTGAAATGAGCACAAAACCTCAACTCAGAAAAACCAGCTACATTTCCAGCAACTTCCACATTTGTATACCCAATTTATTACAAGGTGTTTGAATCAAACCCACCCTATGCAAATTAGGATTTAAAAACCTAAAATAGGTTACAAATAGATACTTTAGATACGAAAGCTCTTATCAAATTTAGAATTTTATATAAAACATGAAGTTATTTAACGAAATTTAATCTTTTCTTGTAATGGAAAAAAAAAAATACATTTAGTCTAAAATAAGAGGTCTAATTATATCAATCGTAAATAGAACATGTAGCTTGTTGTTAAAACAAGACGGAAATTGATTTGCAGTCTGAAGATTATCTTCAAATGGCTTTAATTCATAATCGGGCATAGCGACATATTACATTTCTTTTAAATAATGTAACGCTGTTTAATAGTATTAGCTAGAACTCATAGCAAGCTCTTTATCACAAGATCAGCACTTTTATTGTACAGGAAATGTTATACAATTTGCATTTTATAATATGTAGTTGCAGCACCTTCTTTTCAAATCACAAATATTAGAGAATCAAAGCTTCCAGAAAATATGAAAAATCACTTAACCACAGCAGCCTAATGATAGTTACTTGACCCACATCATCTTGTAAGGGATACACCGTGGTTTAATTTACATTAAATCTTAACTTTTGTGTACAGCGACTCACATAATTATTGTAAAAAAATGTCGGATCAACAGCCTCTTTAAATCAGATGGAAATTACCAGCTCATTAGTCAACGCCTAAAGGACCTTAAGCAGGTGAATCTCGCCAGCTATTATTAGACTAACAACATAATGCCTAAAGCAAAATGATCATTCATTTGCTTAGCACTTTCTCCGGCGAGACAGTTTCAAGAGCCTGATAATTTCTCCCATCGTTAGAAATGGAAAGCAGGCCGAAAAGTGATAATTACTTTGAGTACACCATAACGTTTTACAATAGCATTTTGAGGTTACTTTCTCCTCTTCCCCATATGTTGTACTTTGAAATGTTTGATTATTTCTCTTCCAAATGTTTTACAGCGGTGCAAAGGTTACTCGAGAGTTACTTTCTAGCGAGGCTCTTGTACCACTGCATTGTTGTGTGGGATACAAGCGGAAGCGTACATTCTTAGCCAACCAGCGATTAGGTCACTTTGGAACTGTTTAGCGAACAGTCCAGAGTTATGAGCCATTGAAAAGCTTAGGTCCCGACCTACTACTGAGTCCTGAGGGAGGTTTGCTGAATCACGAAGCCCTCCGGTGATAATTTTTAATTACTCAATGAGTGCAGTAACTTATTAATAGAGAGCTGAAAAATGTTCAATTTCATATTTTAGACTGTTAATTGCACAGTACTGAAATTCATCATTTTCATGCTCTAGCAAGTGTAGAATCCAATAAGCGCAATTTCATGTTTAATATTTCATAATATTTAATTAAATATTACATATTTTGAATAAATCTGAATATGTATTTGTAGTATTTTTAACTTATTTTAAGTGATCACTTTTATAGCCTTCAGTAAATTCATCAACATTTGTGAACACTTTCCACTCAAATTTCACTTCCAACTCAAGTGTTGTACTCTTCTTATTCGCTTGCTACCATTCTTAGTGCTCAATTATACGTAGAAACTGACCCAGCTTCCTTTGGTGTATAATTGAATGCTTAGTTGAATTTCCTTGAACATATTTCTGAATTATTATTAAAATAAATCAAAACATGTTATTTGTTAAAGTTGTGGAAGCTTACCCCAATCACTAGCAACACTGTGGTATGTTCCGGTAATACCAGTCACTTGCGTCCTGACTCCTGCGTTATTTTGTTTAACACGGTCAATCTTCATCAATATGGAAGAAAGTGTAAGTGTGCTCAAATTTCAACTAATTTATTTACTTATGTGTGAACCTCAATGTAATGTACCTAGGGCCAAAAAAATGTATCCACTTTCACAGTAGATATTTATCTAATATATTTCAAAGTTGCACCGAAAAACAACAGTAATGTGTAGTATGATGTTCTGTAAACAGATGCAACTCACATTACTTTATGCTAGCGTTGTTACAACAAAATGGAGCCAAGATTATCGTTTAAATAGCGGAAAGCAATTTTGAAGTGGTATTGGAAAGCCGAGAATGTTGTTGCAGTTCAAAGGCAATGGAGACGTGTGTACCGCGTTCTCCGGATCTAACTCCGTTGGACTTCTACTTACGGGGAACTCTTAAGGATGTTGTATACCGTAGAAAACCAGCTACACTGACAGCACTTCGGGAAGAAATTGAAACGGCATGTACCGCAATCGCTGAGGATACTTTCGCAAACGTTGCTCAATCAGTAGTTCAAGTACTCAGAAGTGTATCGACGCTGATGGTGGGCATTTTGAGCAACTGTTGTAACTGTAAAGATGATTAGTGCTCATCATTTTCTGTTTGTGTGAATTCAGTTTTGTTATGGTAACTCAGTTTTTTCTTTGCTTAAAGTTTGACTCCCTCTGTATATACTTATTATAATATACAGAGTTTCTCTGTTCCTCAAAATAAGCCATCACGACGTGCATCATTGGTGAAATTAAAAAAAAAAAAAAAAAAAAAATAGTTTCGATAATCTAAATAATGCAAACTACTTTAATGGCAGAATTAATGTAGCGGTTCCGAAACTGCTCTGCGAAACACTTCCTAGTGCTCCTTGAAGAAATTGGAAAATAAAGAAATGACCAGGTCTTAAAATCGTGAACGTTGTGCAGCCATGTCGATAAAAATCGAGTAGAAATAACTGAGGTACATGGTTAACCTTCCGTAGGTAACAATAGAAGTTATTCCATTGTATAGTTTTGTCAAAGAAAAATATTGGCTATAAATATGTGAATTAGTTGTTAATTAAAAGTTTATAAATTTAGAAGTTGTTATTAGTTAGAGTGTGTTAAAATTTGTTTTTAATATTATTGAAAATTTTATTTTATTTTATTTTATTTTAGTCAATGACTGGAATAGCGTCTGGTGTTTATCTCAAAAATTAAACAAAAAAGCGGAAAGAGTGCAGCAGTAGTAGCCCTTGCTGTAAGAAAATGCCACCTTCCCTAAAACAAGTCCTGGACAAAAGCGTGAAATTAATTAATTTTATTAGACCACGACCTACGCATAACAGAATATTTAAAATGTTTAATATTGAGTCATCACAGGCGGAGGACGTGGCGATACATGAGATGAAACTATAAACTGGGAAGTAATGTTTTTTTTTTATTTTTTTTTTAAAGGAAGGAAGCATTCTAGGCCTAAGTTTAGGGTGCCTCTCCATTTGCCATGAAGAAAACCTGGAAAAAACCTCAGTCAGGGAGGACGATCTGGTGGGAATCAAACCCCAGATCTCCCACTCACAAGTCCGTGCCTTAACAACCTCGGCCACCCGTGGCGGTATGTTGTGTGCTGACATGCATCTTTACTTCTTTACACAGAAATAAGTTGACTCTGCTGTCTGAAACGAGGACTGAAATCAGAACTTACCTGACTTCGCTTTGGGAGACAGACGAAAGTTGGCTAATACAACTGACATATTCTTCAGAAAGTTAATAATTTAAGTCTGTCACTTCAAGGAAAAGTTTGACACCAGCGATAAAGTGCAAGGTTCAAAAAGAAAAGCAAGTTTTTAACAGAATCAGCGAACAATGGCAACTCTGACAGCTTTCCAATGGTGAAAGAATTTATAGAACAACCGCATTCAGATATACTGGGGACATCTTAAAGGAGTTATTCAGTTATTCAATCAGATATTACTAAGTTATGTAAATCAATTGCTTCAGCCCTCTCATTAGAATAGTTCTTTTACGACCCCAATGAACATTTTTGATTTTTTAAGATTAAAAATGGTTTTATGTGTCAGATCTATGGGGATATATTACAGATTTACAAACTTGCTTTTAGTGTGTTTTAAAATATGCTGCCTTAATATTTTTTGTTTGTTTTGTAATTTATGTTGTGAGATTAGAGTTGAGAGCATTTATGTAAAGAAATAAACTAATAAAGCTTGTTTGAATGCTTACCGTGTGTCCTGAAATAAGTGCTAGGTGAAAAGTACTGCTCCGGGAAGAACTTATCAACTGAAAAATTGCTTCATGACTTAAAACGTTTGGGAACCACTCGCTGTATGAAACAGACAGGCGCTTCTTAAACGCGACAGTGAAATCACGCCATGTAAGTAAGTAAGGCAAAACCATTCCAATAAACATGAAGTTAAAAAATCCATTGGCTGAACATTCTCTCCACTGCAAAGTTAGCTCGCAAGGTAGTACCGGCTATTAAATAAATATGCTCGGTTATTTGTACGCCTTTCTATTGCTTTTTGTTACTCGTAGCGTGAAGAAATGAGTTTATTGTATATAAGATATTCTGGTTTGCATTTCCGCCAAGAAATAATATTTTTATGATAGAATGCGAATGCAATAGACAATGAATCGTAAAAGTAACGGCCGAGGTTACGGGCAGTAAATTCTAGAGCCAATAGCAACAAAGGGGAAGGCTGTGTAATATTTTACTATAAAGTTACGATGGACATATTTATAGCAAAGTTTTCTCTGTCACATCAAGTGATTTAGAGCCCAGCTCTCTCTTGTATAAAAGCGTTCTCATTGACATCTCTTGCTAGATAACACGAAGAAAATGCCTTGTAATTGTACGGCTTGTTTCAAATGAATATATTGTAACATCTTCATGTATAAAAATAAGGTAATGCTATTATTTTGTTTTCATTTTTTTTTTTTGTTAAATTTTCAGCTCTGAAATGTCAACTTCGCGGCGTACACTCGGCTCTCCTTGTGTTTGCCTGGCGTAAAAACAACAATGCTGTATCGAACGGAAATATGTTAATTTCAATTGCGTTTAGCATTCGCTAATTATTTATAATTAAATCAAATCGTTCATATTTAGAAATAAATTCTATGTTTAATTTCAGAATTAATTTTGTTAGCAACTGAAAAAAACTATCTACGTAACAAAACAAAAGTAAACATACACATTTTGCTATGTTCAGTTTTTAGTCAGCCCTCGTTTAATGTTAAGTGAATTTCCGTTTTATAACTATAGACACATACTTAAATCGGGATAATTAAAACTACAAGTACACGCGAATGAAAATGGCAATCCTGGGAGATGGTAATTAAGCACATCTTCGATTTGTGGTTAGTTCGGTGTTGGCGCGAAAAGAAAATAACAACTTTTTTTTTTTGAATGATTTATTTGTGGACGCTCTTTAACATCTCAGGTCATCAGCGTCCCATTCAACTCAGGGCGTGAAACGGCCGACAAATTTTGCTCAGAGGCCTCTCTTTCAGGCTTGAGGTTCTTTTTCGTGCCGTAAATGTACAACACGGGACCCACGGCTTTACTTCCCTTCCGAAGGAAGCCATACTTAGGATTTTTACGTCCGAAAAAATCCATCGGCCCTGGCCGGGTTCGAACCCGCGATCTTGGGTTTAGAAGGCAAGTATGGTAACCGCCTCACCACCAGGACCGACAAACAACAACGTGAATTTGATTAGAGTGTTTCCGGTTGGAATTTACTAGTTCTCTCAAATGCTTGGTAACCAAATAATTATGAAGTCACTTAGAAGGGAAATGTTAACACGTTGAAAGAATGTTCGTCTGTGCATCAAGAGATTTAAATGGAAAAAGTGGCCTTACTTTGTCTAAAGAATTCAAAGGCTTTGGAATAATCTTAGAATGGCAAGTTTGCGTGCTGTTAAAGCAGGAAAACCTCACTCTGCAGGGAGAAATTGCTCCTCCGCGTGGCTAAGTTAGACAAAGAAGCAAAGCCGTTAGATTCAATTCCCATGTTTAACGATCACCGTGTTCATGAAATGGTAATTAAAGTATTTTATTCTTATGATCAAATGAGTTTCTAAGTACTTTTTTGCACTACAAATTGATGAATCAACGGACCTTGTAAATATATATGTTTTATTACTGTGAATATCAGGATAGCCCTTTTGTGTGAAAACCTACCCACGCATGAAACAATTGATATAAAAAACAAATGTTAACTCTGCAGTTAAAGTTTCGAACTTTGTATAAACTCGCCCATTAAATGCGAAACTTTTTCTGTACTATGTTTCAAACAGAAATGCGCTGATTTTTAAGTGGTAAAGCCCTTGTAAGACTTTTGCAGCATATTCAAGAAGCTATATTGTGTTTCAGTGATTGTAAGAACGCGTGTATGGCTTTGTTTTCAGATGAAAATTGGGTAGTCACATTGATTTATACGGCAGACCTGTTTATCGAACTAATTGACCTAAAATATCCTTTAAAGCCTCAATCAGCACTATGTTCCAAACTTAGGACGAAGTCAAGGCATCTCTGCTCAGAGTATGTCAAAATAATACTTTCTTTCTCTTCTAGTTGTCGGGCCCGGTAATCTATTGGTCTATACTTGCCTCGTAGACCCAAGATCGCTGGATGGATTTTTCGGGCGTAAAAATCCTAAGCATGACTTTCTTCGGAAGGGAAGCAAAGTTGCGGGTCCCGTGTTGTAGATTTATGGCACACAAAAGAACCTCAAGCTTGAAAGAAGAGGCCTCTGAGCAAATTTATCAGATACCGCCTGAATTGAATGAGACGCTGATGACCTGAGATGTTAAAGAGCGACCGTAAATAAAACAAATAAATAATTAAATAAACGAATCTCCTCTTCACCTTAGAATCATTTCTCATCATTATTTATTTCACACATTGGGCTATATAAGTCCGTTATGTCTCTAACAAAGACTGATATAACCATTTCTTTTTGGCTGATGTAAATTCAGTTGGTTTATATATTAAAATTAATATTAATATTTTAACATTATCCATTCGCTTTAAGTTGGCTATCAGAGTCGCTACATTTAAACTGCTCGTGCTCTCTGCTGGTTGGTCCGGGGCGGGCGGTGGTCGTCGGCTGGTGGCAGGGACCTCGTCTCTCCTGGGCCACTGCTCTCTTGTGATAGGCTCGCTATGTTTTCATGTGTTGTGTGTTGTGCTTTGTTTTCAATTGCTGGAAACTAGTTGCTGTATAGTTTGAGAGCTTTTTCTTTCTTGTGGAAGTTGTTGGGATATTTGTAAATTTCTGTGACACCTTCTTCGAGGACACTTAGCTCACGCCACCGAAGATGTCAGCCGTAGTTGCGGACGAAACGTCTGGAATTCTCTTCTCCGGCACAACGGCACAACAGCCCGGAAGAAAATTGTAGTTGCATCTTTGACTCCGGCCGTGAAAGCCTACGTTCTCTCAAAAAATGTTTCCTTACTATTCCATTTTTATGCTTCTGTAGTTCTCTCAATAATAAGACTGCAGTTTCTTTGCAGGAAGTTACAATGAATTCAAATGTATTCGAAATCCACTGCTATATTTTGAAAATCCAAACATGTTGTCAGTAAAACTGAGAAAATAATTGTGTAATTTCAGCTATAATTCTGGCACATAAACTCAAATTTTACACTCATGTATAACAATATTTTGGAGGGGAATAACTTAAACTTTCAGATATTCATATCTGTGGGAAAACGGTTTTCCTGTTTCACTCAAGTGAAAAGCAAAGTACAGAAATATACTTGATAACATTCTCAAGTTAACTGCATTTGAACCCAACATACAACATTTATACAAATTCGGCGCCCAAAAGGTCACATTAGTTTGGTGAGTATAAAATGTTTTGATAAAATTTCAACATATGCCTAATTAGATAATTTTTGAAATGCATATTTACCGTGAAGTTTAACATACTTAAGGGTGGATTCAGAATATAAAAATGTTAACCTGTTGCATACTAAAACGTTTATCTGGGATTGAGTTCATAGAGAACAAACTGGATAAATAACTAACACATAGTCTTGGTTCTTTCTGTAATTATTTTTTGTAGAAGTCTCTGTGTGTATGTGCCGTTACATTAACCAGCATTTTATAGTACAAAATAAAGAGAATATCGGCCAGACTTTTCGATCTACAGATATTCTTAAACGGTATTTTCTAATGAAGTACACATACATTGCTGTTAACATCTGATTGCTTATTCTAGGTTTGGGGGAACTGGGCCTACTTACTCAGTATATTTGACTAAGAATGTAGAAGGTGTTATGATGCTCAAGCAGTAGGCATTTAAGAACAGCGTAAAATTCCTTTCTGAGCGGGTAACGTTAGCTAATTTGTGTTATAACAAAAGACATGCAACTGTTCACAGCATAAAACAGGCACGCGATTATTCTCTAAGAAGAAATTAATAAATTAGGAGATACATTTTGGGAATACAACAGCCCGAAAACTATTCAAGTACCAACGGGAGTCTCAACCAAACATGAGCGAGTAAGGAATTGATGAAATGGTGAAGAATAGTAAAACGATAAAGTGTAATGAAAGGAAAGGGAAGGATGAATGAATAAAATGAACAGCATGAGAGGAAACAGGCAAAGGAAACGGAGAAAGCGAGGAACAACATCACATCTTAAGTTAGTGCTCAAGAGGCGCGTGGCGGAGTGACTGAAAACCTGTTCCGGAACTCTGATGCAATACGAGAAACAGCTTCCACTACAGTGACGATTTTTCACTTCTCTCTCTTTTGGTTACGTTCTTTTTTCACACTGCACTGCATGATCCTATTAATGTAAAATTTTCATCATTAATTTAACCACAAGTAAATCATCTCGCATATCGAGAGGCAAGTCATACTAAACTGATAAGCATTACTCTTCGCAATTGGCAGGTAATGGACTTGGAGAAAGTAAATGATGAATTAGTGGAGGGAAGTCATGCTGTCCTTGTATTGAACACAACTTATCAACTTCCTATGTAGGGCAATTCCCAGGCTCAACACAAGCGCCCTGATTTCCACGTGATTGTTTTTTACGTTATAAAACACAAAACTATTTATAAAATGCTGGAAATATTAAGTTTTTTATTGATAACATTTTAAAACTTAACTATGAGTTCTGGAGAGAGCACCCAGTCCGACATGAAGTGCCTGTGTACATACAAGACGGCTGTGCTCTCTGTAATAACATACACTGGGAAACTTCAAGTCTTACTAAAACAGAGAAATATCTGCAAAAACTGTTCACTATTGTCTAAGTATTTTCTTTCATTTTAACTTGTTTACCTTAATGAAGAAAAATATTTATTTACAGCTCTCTAATCGTAGGTGTGTAATAAAATCACGGCTCAATGTTAGCTCCTTGACAATTGTAGTGCACACTTCAAATTATACATCAATTTGTCATGTCCCTGAGGTTCTCTTTCGCCTAACGCTGCGAAAATGATCTTTCAACATCACAGAATGTCAGTGTTGTATATTTATAGAAAGTAATATCTATCACTGGCACTAACACACACAGTTTTGCTTCCTTGTTTAACATCCAGAATCTCAGTCATTTTACACCGTAGTTTTTCCCAAACAAATTTCCGAACATATATTTAAGAATTTGTGGTTCTGGTAACAATTTCAGTTTGCTTTCTTGCACAACCATTTTTACCTCAATTTTTTTTTTTAACCATCAGATTCGTTGATGTTTCTGGTTTATTTATGGTGCCAGAGAAAAAGCTTAAACGCAAATATGATGTCATTCTTTAAAAATAATTTATCACTGCATCTTGGAAATTTCGATAGATGGGATATGTGTCTCTCAAGTTGAGAATTTTCCGACTCCTTCTCATTGTACAGAAAGACATCTAGCCATGGACCCCTAGCACGTGACTACAGACAGAAGGAAAAGAGAAAAGTCCATTTTCATATATTAATTCAAGAAATCAATTTCTGCAAGAAATGTGTATGCATCTACAAAATACTTCCAAGGTCGCGGGTTCAAACCCGGCCAGGATCGATGGAATTTTTTCGGGCGTAAAAATCCTAAGTATGGCTTCCTTCGGAAGGGAAGTAAAGCCGTGGGTCCCGTGTCGTACATTTACGGCACGAAAAAGAACCTCAAGCCTGAAAGAGAGGCCTCTGAGCAAAATTTGTCGGCCGTTTCGCGCCTTCCATTGAATGGGACGCTGATGACCTGAGGTATTAAAGAGGATCCGTAAATAAACCAAATAAAATAAAATACAAAATACTTCTACAATGACAGCGTTGTTTATTCTATAAGAAGTAAAAATAGGGAAATATAATAGAATAAATCTAAGTATAACATAAAATGAAACCCACATGTAGGTATATGGTAAGAATTCATTTGAAAAGAAGTGTTTATGTTTTTGTTGCAATGTGCTTTTATATGAAATAAAACATTTTATTTACGCTGGTGATTGTTCGTTCGGAATTTTAAATTAGATTACAAGCATTTATCTCCAGGCAGAAAAAATATTTACTTATTAAAGAATTTGCTTTCTGGTTATGAACTAGCAATCTGCAAAACCTAAGTTAAAGTTCACCTGTCCTTGCAAGGCCATTTGTTATATTTCACTTTTTTACGTCTAAAGAAACAGGCGTAAATAAAATAATATGTTTGAATGCATTTAAGAGAGTCAAATACGACGTTTAAAGCATGAACTTTATTCCATTAAAAACATAAAAGGTACCATGATAATGCATTAAAGGAAAATGTAGAATATAGAAGAAATACATTAGAATTGAAATAATAATATAAGCATTCAAATGAATGAGATCCTCCCTAACATTCAACCAGCTTTATTACTAATTATCACAGCGTGTAGAAGCCAGTCCCTCATTGCATACCATTCAGACCCCTAACACCTTAAATGCACTCATAATGAACATCTCGTGCAGCTAAAACCTCCCGCTTTAATCGCCTTACGTGTGTGTGCTACTCGATCAGAACATGCTGTGTTGCCGCATTCTTTTTAGGTTGGATGAATGCAAGAAGGGAGGACGCTTCCTGCGATGTCTCATCTCCACAGAGATGCACTATGAGGCTTCGAGTCTTCAATCACGCAGTTCCAATGCTATGCGATAACACTATCATAATGTGTATTATTTTAAACGTTTAAATACTGTAAGGTATTGTAATAAAATAACACCTCATGTGTGTTCCAGAAAATATGAAGACTGTTGAATTGTCACATTCTTTTGACAATATATCTTAACTCATTTTGTAATGTTGATGGATGCAATGCGCTGTTCCAGCATTTCTACCGGTATTCAAAGAAGTGCATTTTTTTTACAGGCCCTTCAGAATCGCCTTTGCAGCCCTCACCACTGCTTCTGACGATAGAAAATGCTTCCCACGGGTGTTTCTTCCATTTGGGAAAAATGGGGGGGGGGGAGAAATAAATAAAATTTACACGGGACTATATCTGGACTATGGAAGGACGAGAGATGCACTTCACATTGATTTTTGTGATATATTCAGCAACAACATTTGCTGTTTGCGGCCGTGCATTATTGTGTTACAAGAAATGTGGCATTTTCCGTGTGATATGTCCTTGTACAGTTTTCAGGGCATCTCTGTAGTAATGCCCGGTTACATTTTTTTGTGTGGTTACATGTTGGTAACTAATCCTTGAATCGAAAATGAAATGACCACAGCTTTCTCAGCAGAAGTAACCACTTTTAATTTTTTTTGTGTTAGTGGTGATGGAAATTTCCACATAGAGCTTTGCTGTTTGCTTTCAGGATCGAAATGAGGTAACCGAGTTTCGTCAGCAATGATTACCTTTGAAAGAAACTCCGTATCTTCCTGTTGCACCTTAGGTAACTGCATACAAATCTGCACACGGGCGTCCTTTTGTACGAAAATCATCAGTCTTGGAACCCACCGGTGACAAACACGTCTCATGTGCATCTTTTCAGTTATCAACATGTGGGTGGCACTCAGTGAAATTTTCAGAATTTCGTAAAGTGTTCTAAATGTTGTTCGACAATTCTTTCTCACAACGACATCGGAAATTTTAATGTTTTCTGCCGTTAGAGTACAGATTGGAAAAATCCGGGTCCACCTTCCACAGACATTGATTGCATCCCCTCTTTGAACATTTTAAACTATCTTCGAGCCGTGCTATAAGGACATAGGTCCCAGCTGAAGATTTGTTGGGAGGAATGCACGGTTTCAAAGCAGCATATTATTCGTCGCATGCCACCTCCATTTTACTGTAAATGGAACTGAGTATGTCTCAATTTGCACACCTTTCACAGGAGGGAATCGGAAGGGACAACAATAAAACCCGTACCACATGCACATAACGCATTAGGTTAACAAAATAGTGCAGGAAACGGAATCTGTAAACAAGATAAGTCTTTATTAAACACTCTTCCTATTTTGTTCCTGTTTAGCCACCTAGCACTTCATTTCCACTTATACTCGAAATCCCATACCTCTGATTAAAAAAAAAAAATGGTTAATTATTCCGTGTAATGAAAATAACGGGAAATTTTCTGTTATATCTTTTATTATATGAGAAAAATATACCATTAATATATAAATTAAAATTACTGAAATATAAGGGACCGTTTATCTTTGTCTCTTGTCCCTATTAGCACATTTCATGGAAGTTAAAAGGAATAATTGTATATCAACAGTTGTAGTTTGTATAGATGAAAACGTTAATGTTGTAAATTGTTTCTGAGAATTGTAAACAGGTAAATCTTTTTCCTCTAGTACCATGATGAATGTTCAACGATATTAGTAGATATAAAAATAATTTTTACCGTAAACTATTTCTTATATGACGATTAAAATAGTTTTAAGTCAATACAACTTAAATGGTTCTTGCGTCAACTATTGTTGCTTTATAGAAATAATGGATCACAGAAAGTGCACGTAATTGACCACTTACAATCACAATTTTCCTTCGAAAGGAACAATAATTTAAAATAGAAAAGACTAGTTTGTAATTATGAAGGCGGTCAGCTGTGAACTGTTTTCACGGCCAGGTTGTCGTCCTGGTAGTGTAGTGGTTACCATACTTGCCTCCTACACTCAAGATCGCGGGTTCGAACCCGGCCAGGACCGATGGATTTTTTCGGGCGTAACAATCCTAAGTATGGTTTCCTTCGGAAGGGAAGTAAAGCCGTGGGTCCCGTGTCGTACATTTACGGCACGAAAAAGAATCTCAAACCTGCAAGAAGACGCTTCTGAGTAAAATTTGTCGGCCATTTCACTCCCTGAGTTGAATGGGACGCTGATGACCTGAGATGTTAAAGAGCGTCCGCAAATAAATCGGAAAAAAAAAAGGGTCACACTTTTCCAGGTTTTCCTCAGTCCTCATAAATGGCAAATGCTGGGAAGGTACCCTAAACTTAAGCCTGGAACGTTTCCTTCCTTAAAAAATCCTTTCCCAATTTATCATTTCATCTCATGTATCATCAGTGTTCACCGCCTGTGGTGCCTCAGTAGTAAAAACGGGCGTTAAACACCATTAAAAAAACCTACAGTTAGTGCATTCTAAATTTATAAGCTAACCATAGAAAAGATCACCACTGTTGCGTATTTATGGAAAAGTGCATCAGAAATCAATAGCAACCGTTGCCTTGTACCAAAAGAAACAGCTGACTTGAAGGTCACCAAAACGTTGCCCACTTGTAGATATGTATAATGTGTTCGTTTTCGACATAATTGGATCCGAAGATGCCAAGGGTATGTACGTGCAACTTTTGTTACTTGCATCTGTTTTGTATGTTTACATTAGTAATATTTGTTCTCTGTGTTTTCGTCAAAATACCTTTACATAGAAAGTTTGTCATTATGCCATATTAATAGCAAGGACTAAAGGAAACAATAATATAATTAATAACGAACTTCTGTTACCTTATGTTGTATGCTAACATGATGGAACTATGCACAAGATGGTGCTGCCTTCTTCGCCAAAACGCTTCACATAATTTACTCTCCATGGTAAAATGTGATGGGAAAAGAGGAAACAGCCACTGCAGAACATAAATCAGCGTTGACAAGTATTTATTTTCTCGAAAACTGTAAGAGATATATAAAAAAGTAAGAATTTCTTGTTTCTCTTAATAAGCTCTATTACCGGGTTTATTTATGATTCTCTTCCACCTTGTTCTCTGTTTCTTTCACACCATAGACGCACTTGTGCGAAACTTCCTGCTCCTTTAGTTCACTTTCACTGAGATATATTTATGTGTTCTATTCATAATAATGAAAAAGCAACTATTTCGCAGTATTACGTACAGTGTTCCAACTTTTAGAGTTTTTAGATATAACACGTTCCGCGCAATTATAACGTTCATAGCAGCGATCAATAACTCAGTAATCATACACAAGTGTCGTCAATTACAATTTTAAATAGAGACCGCAACTCTAATGAAGTTCACTATTTCGAATATCTGTATGGAAATTATTAAATATTTCATGAAACTGATCATTGATTGGAAAGTTTGAAGTTGTCATATTAACAAAAACAAATTTATCATCGAAAGCAGCCGTTTATTTCAATAAACTTGAACTCCTACATCTATTTCTGTATAATTTCTATTTCATATTACATACCTAGTGCTTTAAAAGCTAAATATTATATAATGATCAACTCCGTTCAATAACAAGGCATTCTGAAAGTCACTTCTCTGCCTTGCTAATTACAACAATAGGCATTGTTTTACAATCTTAGACACCAAAAATGTATAAACCATAGCATTTCGTCTTGTTATGAACTATTTTTGCATAATATTTATTTAAGTTGTTAAATCAAGTAGAGTTTCAGTTGTTCTCGTCTCGTAAGAAAGTTTCTAAATTCCGGAGAAGGTGTTACGGAAAGCATTATTTTGAAAATAGCTTTTAACAACAGCGGCATCATCCTTGCCCACAAGTTTACTAAATAAAATTTCAAATTTCAAGGATTGGAATTCGCAAATGTGCTCAACGAAACTCTAGTCGTACTTCGATGTTATAAAACAGTCTGCAGGAAATGTGGTTAAGATTTATTCCGGAGTTTGCTGCCGAAATGAGCATGGCTATTATTATTATTATTATTATTATTATTATTATTATTATTATTATTATAAAACAAAATGTTGTTATGAATTTCTTTTCCTTGAAGTTATTCCGAACACAGGATTTCAGTACCTTTGGGCATTTATTTACTGTTAGAGTTTTAATGAGACGAAAGTGCACCATTAACTTAATGACGTGTTTATGAATGTGTTTGCTATAACGACGATTTGTGAAACAAAAATTAGACCAATGTGTTCATAATTTCTTTAGCGAAACCGGCCATCAGACAATTTGACCTTCCAGGAATGGAGCCCGTGCCCATCAATTGTAATGAGCGGACACGGCCTTGGGCGGGCAAACCATAACAGCGATGAAGGGGATTGAGGGGGAAAATATGTTGAGCTCCATTTACACTTGGGCGAAACTGGACAGAGGGCGAGGATAAAAAACAAAAAGAAGAAAGTAGTCGTTGCGGTTTTCATGGCAATACATCACTTTGTACTTACGTACTACGTAAACCAGCCGCTTTCTTGCGCATGCGCTCTATTAATGTCTGGAATTTCTTTCAAGCTGATCCATAACTTCGCAGTACTGCCAGTAACTTCAACAGAACTAGAGCAGAATTTGGCGAGTGGGTGTTGCAACTTCATTTAGATAAGAGCACTGCTGTAAAATTTTAAAAATTATTACGAGAACGTGCAGATAAGAACAATAACACTGACAGTTAATTTACCATATTTTCTTATGCCTACATGTATACTTTTTTCTGGCTCTTCGGTCTGCGTTATATATCTAGAGCGATATCATTTATCAGACAGTGAATCGCTTTTTAATAAAATACTTTGAAATATGATTTACGCTATCATAAAACTTCTAAATAAGCTGTGCTTGCAATATTGCCTTTAGTGTAGCTGTCAAAAAATCAAGTAGAGCTTCAGTGAATGATAAATATAGTTTTCTGAGTTTCCGTGTCGCATAGAGAATACGCGTTATAGCGGAGCTGAGATGATAACGCTCTGATATAAATGACAGAAAGAAAATCTCATCTCATGTGGAGATTGCATTTTCCGGTCAGGCTAAAGGATAAACCGCACATGATGAGCTAGTCCATATGAAATTGAATACCAAGGAACCTTGCCCTTGCCTTGAAAACGTTATATATAAACAGAATTAAGATATATTATTAATATGAAGGCATTTTTTTCTATAAGTACATTAGTTTTCGTGTTTTAATGCAATAAATTTATCCATATTTGTGAAAATCAGCATAAACTCGAAAATATTAATGCTAAACGTTTTAGAAAAACGTTGATATTATCACTTATGGCACACTTCTATGAACGAGGAACAACTGTTTGTTAAACAAACTATATTCTCTAACGCGTCGTTTAGAAGTGTTTGTTTATATGTAAGTATGCATGTACTAATTCCAACGTTAAATTACATGAAGCAGCATTGTCCTCGCCGAGTACCTCTGTATGTAATTAATACGAGTGCAGTTGAATGCAATATAAAGGACATTGATGTGTTACGGGAGGTTAGAGGAAACGGCCACCCGACATTACGCCCCTAGAAATTCTTTGGGATCATGTACACGACTCCAGTTAACACAAGACACAAACTGAATAAGCGAGTATTGGGTACTTTTGATTAAATTTGACATGATTTTTTAATCGATGTCAATTGTGACATGATCAAAAAATCATGTCATAATTGTTAAATGTCCCTAATGTCTATGATGTATGCCTCCTAAATGACGCGTCAGAGAAAATAGGTCGTTTAACAATCTTCCTCTTGTATTGTAATATCTCTCCTCCGAATTTGGCACATTCATACGGTTTGCTAATACTGCCCAGAATGATTGTGCAGGTCCAACATAGAAGTCAGCTATGCTATTTTGACTTGAAAATGTTGGCTGTGTGACAATAACTTTATCGTTGCCTTTATGGGTGAAATTTCCTTTCTTCCAAGTTCGTAAATTAAGAACTATGTTTCGCAAAGTATGAGCTTTATAAGGAGCTATTATTTATGATTGTAGTTTAAGGGATTCGAGAACTATGTGTCTATTAAAAATGACAATTTTAATAATATACGGTAGCTTTGGCAAATTTTTGCTCGAAATCTATTAGGCCTAAGGATGTCATATTTCACAATAACATCCATGTTGATCTACGGTGTATAACTATTTCTAATTTTGTGATGTGGTACAGAACATGAAAATAAGCATTTTTTCGCACTAAAGTAATTTTCAGAAATGCTTAGTTTTTAATATAAAAGACAGAGCTTATCACTCACCTTATGGCTGCATTTTTTTTTTTTTTTTTGAGTAGTGTTTAACGCCCATTTTTACTACTGAGGCACCACAGGCGGTAGCTGCATTTACGTTTCAGCTGTTCTTGTTACCGTGGGAATAATAAACAACTGAAGTTAGTTTGTTGGTGTATGGCACAAAATTCTGTGAGTTGTGTTTATTTAATTTCACGGTTTTAAAATGCATCGTGATACTAATTTTGAATTTGCAGACAAGCATAAAGCAATTGGAGCAGTTTACGCCAATGTCAAATTGAATCCAAGAGGAGCAACACCCTCAGTGTCATACAACATTTTCAAGACTTTTTCGAGATAGTGGGCAGTTCCAGGTAAAGAAAGTAAATTCAGCGGCTAATCTAACATTATACTTTGAAGGTGAGGTTTTGGAGAGATTTGAAAATAACCCACGAAATAGCACTCGAGCTATTCATGAATACCAGTCACATATCTATACGGAGAGCCTTAGGTGAGTATGAAAAGCATTTCATATCCAAAATTAGAAATATAAATCTTAATGATTATCCTAACAGACAACAATTTGCTGAATGGTATTTGCATACCGTTAACAATGAGCCTGATTTTGCTTAACACATATTATGTTTTTCAAGCGATTTTATTTTAATGCACACAACAATCACATTTGAAGTAACACCAATCCTAAAGTTGTGGGGATTCTCTGCAATCAATAAAACTTTCCTATAAATATTTGGGTCGCATTTGTCGATGTGGTCATATATTATGCCTGCACGATTTAATGAACGTGCTTATGGTATTTTTCTCGCTGATATGCTTCCGGAGCTACTTGAAAATGTCCCCAATAATATTCGGAAAACATGATATTTCAACACGACGGTGCACCCGCACATTTCACCTTAATTTGTCGAAATTATTTCTGAATGGTTGGTTAGGGAGAGCAGGTCCAGTTGCTTGACTTCCCCAGGTGATTTTTGTGTTTCGGGTCACATTAAATCACCCCTCGACACAGCAGAAGAATTAGTTGTTGGAATTATTATTGTTTTTGAGGATCTTCGTAACCGATCACAGATATTTGGAAGGATTCCTCGTTCAATCCTATAGCGTTATATGTGCTTTGTGTGTCAACAATGGCGGTCGCAATTTTGAATAGTCCTATCGTTTATCAATACCAGTTTCTTAAAATTTATGTGTAGCCATAGCAAATAAATAAAGTAACTTTCAAAGTTTTTCCTTCATACAACCATAGCTTGAAAACGAAGCAATTTTGGACATTACTTTATAACGTTTATTTTCATGTTCTCTATCACATTAAAAATGAAGAATTTCAGATACACTCTGTATAAAACATAATCAATATGTGTCGTCAGTTGATCTAATTATGTGTACGAGGCCAGGCAGACAAGCTAAAAATATGCAACAAGTGTTAACAATACATTATTCTTATCGAGTGGGTAACTGAGTTGCGGCTAGTGTTTCAAAGTGAAGAACCAGGTGCTCGTGCTGGGAGAAGGGCTGAACTTCGTCTTTCTGTAAGAAAAAACGTGTTTACGAACAAGGGCTCTGAGCTTAAGAGATCTTGTGACTAGCGCATTTCCTCAATGACATCTCGGTCTTTTCTATTAAAGAGAAGCATATGATAAAACCGGTTTGCTGAAATGCTAGGGGCACGAAGATGTTTTTATGGCGCCTCTACTTCTGGCATCTAGGAGCTTTATGGCCTTCGCCCACCCGACAGAAGAAGACATTCCTTTCTGAGATGAGGACATCATTAGAAAGGATTATGATGAGAAAGGAATAGACAGTGAACTGCTACTTAACAAGGGAGCGAGTTTTGGATTAAGTGCTGTTCCCAAAGAGAAAATTGCAATTCAAGCCTAGCACAGCAATCTAAAATTGTGTAGAAAGACGTTTTCGGCTGTCTTTAAATTAGAAAGTTACGGCAGTTTATTATTATTATTATTATTATTATTATTATTATTATTATTATTATTATTATTATTATTATTATACGTTTTTCGGAGGTTTTTAAACTTTAAATCGTTAGTTTTAATTCTGTTTGGACTCAATCGCTTAGTGAATGTGGTTGACTGACATCCTTAACACCATCACAAGACTGTTTATGTATTAGGCTTTAGGTTCTCAAATATACATATAAAGCGCTACATAATTTGATGAACTTAAGACGTAAAATTTATTTTATTTCATAAAACGAATATCAAATATAACTCTTTTTTAATATTCTCTTCATGCTATATTTCATAACGAGTTGTAAGCCATCTCAAAGCTGAGGCTACTATTGTAACAAAAAGATTCCCTAATATAATATCTTAAACGTTTCTAAATAATGCTGTATTATACATAGTGCTTACACACGAAGACCGGAAATTAAACGAGCTTTGCTATTACCCATTTTCACAAATTCCAGCATTTCCCCACGACCAAGCCTTGACTTTATCTTTACTTGTTTGGAATTGCCTTATATGTTTCAACTTCGGTGTATCCTAGTGTCTTCAGCAAAGCTACTGCAGAAAATTGACCGAGTTTTCACAATTGGAGAACGTCGGTCGTGGTGGTGTAGTGGTAACCATACTTGCCTTCTAAACCCAAGATCGCGGGCTCAAACCCGGCCAGGATCGATGGATTTTTTCGGGCGTAAAAATCCTAAGTAAGGCTTCTTACGCAAGGGAAGTAAAGCCGTGGATCACGTGTCGTACATTTACGGCACGAAAAGGACCTTAAGCCTGAAAGAAGAGACCTCTGAGCAAAATTTGTCGGCTGTTTCACGCCCTGAGTTGAATGGGATGCTGATGACCTGAGATGTTAAAGAGTGTCCGTAAATAATAATAAAAAAATAATTGGAGAGCGGCGTGGATTTAGAGCCACATTAAAATATTCACGGCGATATTTGCTGGTTTTAATTCACTTGCTCTGTCCAGAGCAGATAGCGAGCTTCTGTCTTGAAAGAAAGTACTTTTTGACAGTAACTTCAAATTATAATTTTCACGTTTTCTGGTAACACTTGGATTCTTTGTTGTTCTTGTTTTATCAAACAAAATAAGCGCGACGTTGTTGTCTGTAGCCATAGAATGATTCAACAAATCTGTAAGTTATTTGCTGCCTAGCTAGGAATGATGACAATATGGCGTTAAATAGAGAACTTCATGGAATTCTGTCATTTTTGCTGTTAGACATAATTTCCCGTTTTGAATTCATACAGGAAGACAACTGCGTCACGTTGTTGAAATGTTTGCATTTAAGAAGTAAAAGCGCCAAGCGCAATGCAGCACATAAAGAAATGAGGTGTGGCTCACGACACGCTAGTAAAGTTACGACTTAGAGCAGCGAAGTCATTGCAAGGCACAATGCCAAACATACGAACCTGAAGTTGAATGCTCCCAAAATTTACGTCGTTTATGCAGAAAGGTCGTTAGATAGAATGACGGTGTAGGTTTGTCACTCTCTTATGTTACAGGCTGCTTTTTTAAAACCCACCTATTCAAACGCTTTTAAATTAATAAGAATTTTATAGTGACATAAATGTGTATTTCTGCATTAAATGTTTGTGCAAGGGACACAAATTTATATTGACGCGGATGGCGTACCGCCACGGGTCGTTAAGGCGTGGACTCGTGAGCGGGAGGTCTGGGGTTCCAATTCCACCAGGACCGTCCTCCCTGACTGAGGTTTTTTCCAGGTTTTCCTCAGTCTTCATAAATGGCAAATGCCAGGGAGGTACTGTAAACTTGAAGTTTTGAGACAAAGATACCCAGCATCAGTTAATCGAAATCGTTAATCTCTTGCAACAGGACAACGCTAGACCTCATGCCGCTCGCATAATCATGAACAACTCCAGGAATTGGAAGGGATAGAACTGCTTTCACACCCACGAGCTCACGCCTTCAGGATCATATATTTCAATTCACGGCCCATTTCGAAAACATTGAAGCCGTAAAGCGGATATCATCGAACTCTTGGCATCAAAATTGAGAGACTGGTAACGTCACGGGATGAAAAGTGGCTCAAGATTACAGAATTCAATGACATTAACTTTGAAGATTAGTTTAATTTTTTGTTAGAGCATTTTTCAAATAAAAACCTGAGACCGTATGTATGTTTGATAGCTGTGTACGGAAGTTAGAAAGCTATATATATATATATATATATATATATATATATACATATATTACATGACGTCTCTTACTTATGATAATGCACGTCCCCATTAGTACAGTGCTGTATTAGGCAGTGGACACTGAAAGATGATGTGACAGGTTTGGAAAATAACTTTAAGAAAAAGGCGTTTCAGATTTAGGTTTTAGGTTACCTTCCGGCGTTTGCTATTCAGTGAATTGGGAAATTTTGGGAAAAGGCTTAATAATAGATCCTGATGGGATTCAAACTGCAGACCTCCCTTCACGAATCTCGACATCCGCCAAATAGAAGATGAATGTTCTTTTGACTCCGCCTATGCTTAGACAGCTGGTTTAGTTCACGCTTAGCCTCTTTGTCCTTCGTGATTGATGTTCGAATTCCCAGCCATGGGTACGAACGTGGCACCTTCGTGATTGGCTGGAGAAAGTACGGAGTAAAGGTCACGGAGCTTTCTTTTCTCGTGCTCGATGTGGAGCTTTCTGTTTGCGTTACTGAGTAACACAGGAAGTCCATTGGCTATCGCTTAACTGCCTTGGCCGTGAAACTGGGGATGATGAGTCTTGCCGGAGTATGTTCTGCAGTCTCTTGATAGCACCTGTTGACGTCCAAGTTTCCCGCGCAAAAATAGCCTTATATTTATAACTAAACATTCGAGTAACATGTAGTTTTCAGAATCCGTTATTTAACATTTTAATAGCCTAAACATTAACTTCACTTGAGTTTCAAGACAAATTGTTTCTGCTTCACAAACTATCGCTTAACGTCAATGCAATCAGGAAAACCGGATGCTTATGTTCTGAATAACTAAGTGACGATAAAATGCGCATTTACTGTACATCGACGTGTTACATTCCCCAGGTTTTATAGACTGCTGACTGTTGCTGACACAAGGCCATTCAATAAAATATCAGGATTCAAAGATAATGTCATACTAATCTGGAATTTAGACGAATGGTGGTGATGCATGTTTCGGAAACCAATCTTATGACCTTCGTTATTTGCAACGCTTACAATTGCTGTGGAAATCAATCGCCCTAGCATATCAACTAGTAACTTGATCGCAAAATATATTTAGAAGAGAGTTGTTTCTATACAAAACAAATAAAATACTTCATAATATAGGAGTAGAACCCAACGGTACATTCTGTAGCAACTCTCAGACACACTACACTGAAAGGGGTACATCAACTTCTTCCTTGACATTACTTATTTGTAGAGATGAATTCACACATGTTTAGCCTCGATACTTACTTCCGTATTATATCAAACAAATAGAATTGAATTGAATTACTCACCGGGTGAATCTTTTTATGGACATTTAACAACTTTACAATTATATTGCTGAATCCCTGGGGTGGTTAATAGTACTGAATAAACCAATTAAATTAACCAACTTCGACAATGCTTAATGGATGGTTGTCTTTGCACATAATGCTTGCTATTTTCATGTTAATTAACTTAGATACTTTATTTATTGTCCGAAAGGGATGGTTGGCTCGTATTCGAAAAACATTTTAAAACTGCAATTCCGAATTTTTATTGGCGTAGAACGTATTTGTAAATTCACGAATGCTATCGTCAGAAAGGAAGGCACTTTTATCACGAATTCGGTAGTTGGGCTTAAAGCTCGCATTTTTTCTTGATTGTCTCCTATTTATCGAAAAGTATCGATCTCATGCACAGGTATCATTCAATATGGATACCTTCGGAGTATCGAGAGTCCATGAACCTAGCTGTATTTTTTTGTAATGGAACAAACTTACTACAGTGTAATGTTTGTATTTGAAACCTGAAATTCATGATTTTGTTTTAGAAATACTATTGTTATCTGGTTACTTTCGTTAATATACAGATATCCAAAGAGTGCCACTTCAAGTAAAGAAGAAAACTGTACTAACATAACAAAACTGAATTCACACAAACAGAAAATGATGAGCACTAATCAGCTTAGACTTTTACAGTTACAACAGCTGCTCAAACTGTCCACAATCGGCGTCGATATACTTCTGAGTACGTTGAACTACTGATTGAGCAACGTTTGCGAAAGTGTCCTCAGCGATTGCAGCACATGCCGTTTCAATGTCTTCCCGAAGTGCTGTCAGTGTAACTGGTTTTCTACGGTATACAACATCCTTAAGAGTTCCCCATAGGTAGAAGTCCAACGGAGTTAGATCCGGAGAACGCGGTGGAAACTCAATCGGACCTCTTCGTCCTACCCAGTGCCTGGGAAGATTGTCATCAAGGTACGCACGTACATTTCGATGGTAATGTGGTGATCTGCTAGATCTGCCCTTCTGAATATCGCATACGGTATCATGAATCTCACATTTGTCTCGAATGTGTGCAATTGTTACTCGCGTTGGCGGTTTTGTTCTGTACACACGTCTCCATTGCCTTTGAACTCCGGTTTTCCACTATCACTTTAAAATGGCTTTCCGCTGTTCAAACGATAATCTTTGCTCCATTTTGTTGCAGCAACGCTATCATAATGTATGTGGGTCACATCTGTTTACAGAACATCATGCGATAATCTTGGCTTTATTTGTTCATTGTTTTACCTGTTACGTAGCAACGCTATCATAACGTAATGTAAGTCACATCTGTTTACAGAGCATCATACTACACATTACTGTTGTTTTTCGGTTCAACTTTGAAATATATGAAATAGATATCTACTGTGAAAGTGTATATACATTTTTTGGCGCCCTCGGTATTATAAATTTTGGATAAACATATTTTTATATCTGTACATTAAAGACAAAAACAAATGTTTCTATAACTTTCAGCATAAAATAATAAAAAAGATGTATGTCTCAGTTATGCGTAAATTTCAGCAACAGAATAGTAATATACTTGCAATTTTTGTGACATCTTTAAACAGATAACGCGGAATCTGTACCATACACCTGTTTAACCTGCTTGTTAGGTTGTTTTTCTTTTACACAATATAGATGTTCCAAAAATATATTGTTCTTAGTTTGAGATGTTGGAGATTAGGCCCCCATTAGGAATAATATTTGAAGAGTGTGACATAAATAAATGCTGCAAGGAACAGGATTTGTTTGTCTCTCTTGCTCGCCGCTTCTTAGTTGTCCACGTGACACTAATACTAGAAACGCCTGCCTTTTGTCTGAAGAGTTGCCTCGACAATAATTAAATCCTCACTTTCACTTGTATCTGGCGTCTTTGCAAGTTTCTACCTAACCTCATCTCACAAGGGAACCGCGTGCAATGGAAAGTTACTTCGACATATAAAGTTATAAGCAAAAGGAAGTGCACTGGCGATAATGAGTAGAACGTTTTATGTCCGGATTCGGAAGAATAATGCTAATTACACTAACAAATATATTGATACTACATGTATCACTTGAATAACAATCTCACAGACAATTCAGGTAATAACAGTGGGCACATCTCGTAAACAAGTTACTCCACCTCAAACCGCACAAAATGGGGGAGGAATTGGGTTGGGGGATGACCTTCATATATTCGATTCCGTTTTTTTACTATTATTTACTAATTCTATAGGTGTAATAAACTAACACGCGTCTTTATTTTCATTTGGAAATACTGCATGTTAAGAGTTCGTAAAAAATGAAGCACATTGCAGTATATAAAGTGTAATATTTCTGAGTAGACCCATTTAATTTTTTAAAAAGTGATTCCAAAGTTTGAAAAACAACATTTATTTAAATGTATATTAATCGAGTTTAATATAACTATTTCAAATATTTTTATAATTCAGTTTTTGAAAGTTGTATAATATTTCGAACTACTAGAGTTCTTCTATGTCAAGAGGACAAGTGACGGCGATAAAAGTAAAAATACGAGTAGAGTATCGAGTATCGAGTATCGTTATGCATGGGAACAACGTTACCTTCGATACTCTATTTTTACTTTTATCACCTTCACTTGTCTTCTTGCCATAGAAGAACTCTAGTAGTTCCAAATATAGCAATTACAAGTATGACTTTCTCTTAGTGTTTTATGTCGGTCCTGGTTTGTAGTGGTTACCATACTTGCCTCCTAAACCCAAGATCGCGGGTTCGAACCCGGTCAGGACCGATGGATTTTTTCGGGCGTAAAAATCCTAAGTATGGCTTCCTTCGGAAGGGAAGTAAAGCCGTGGGTCCCGTGTCGTACATTTACGGCACGAAAAAGAACCTGAAACCTGAAAGAGAGGCCTCTGAGCAAAATTTGTCGGCCGTTTCACGCCCTGAGTTGAATGGGACGCTGATGACCTGAGATGTTCAAGAGCGTCCATAAATAAATCAATCAAAAAAAAAAAATTGGTGTTTTGTTCTTTTCTGCTTTTACAATTACTGTTAATTTGTTATATAGGTAATAGTGTTACTTTATTTCTATTTTTATTTTTAATTATATATAATATAACTAAAATAACAATAATTATACAAAGAGAAAAGGATAAAACACTAAGAGAAAGTCATAATTGTAATCCCTATATTTCGGACTACTAGAGTTCTTCTTTGGCAAGAAGACAATATATATTATAATGTGAACTTGAATCATGAAAACAGCAGGTTATTTTCTTTATATTGTTGAATTCTTGCTTTAAGATATTGACTGCTTCATTTTTTTTATAGTGTTTAACACCCCCTTTAACTACTGAGGCATAAGAGGTGGCGGATACTGATGACACATGAGCTAAAATAATGAACTGGGAAAATTTTAAAGGAAGAAAGCGTTTGCCATTTATGAGGACTGAGGAAAACGTGGAAACATCCCCAATAAAGGAGAATGATCTTGGTATGAATCAATCCTGGACCTTCCGCTCTCGGGTCCGTGCCTTAGTGACCTCGGCAACCCGTGACGGTTGACTACTTTATGCAAACCTAGCCCGCATATTTATATACACACTGCTCAGAGGTGCTTTTGTGTTCAGAAGAGAGAGGTATGTGATGGATGCTACAAGAGCTGCTGACCTTGAAAGAACTAATCCAACTTTTAAAGCTATTTATAATCCATAACTCTGATTAACGGTTGCATGACGTTCGAAACCATTTGAATGTTGCAGTGCAAAGTTGAGCAACCGAATTCCTGAAATGCCATTAGCTCTCGTTTTTTGTAAGGTAGTCAATACTTCAAACGAACTTCGTTTTTTAGAGAAGTGGGCACCTGCAGCAAGGCATGTTTAGTATACAGGATCTCACAAAAGACAGATAAAAGGCACGATAGTGTTTAAGAGAGAAAAAGAACATCTATCCTTTAAACGTTCTGTAGGAGCTGGAGCTATGAATGGCGAGAGGGAGGATTAGATGTATAGGACAAGCACAAGGTCCTCTCTACTCCGCCAGGCACGTTGTTGCACGCAGCATTCATTACAATGAACTAAACAATGTCATAGCTAAAACACGATTTTTGTTAAATATTATGATACTCCTCATTATAGTGCTATTATGTTCTTTAAGCCCACGCCTCTTGGTCGCGGGAGCCACCTCCCGCAGATTGCATTCCTAATTTGATCTTGCTCTCAGCGCCCATATATCTGAACTATAAATTAGAAATGTTATTAACCTTGTCTTTCTTCAGGGGTCTTCTTTGAGAGTGCCGTAATTCAGTAGTTTCTATTAACTTGTTTCTGACTTCACTTACATTTTGCAGACTAAGCTGTAAATTTATGAATTTGTTTAGTTAGTCGATACTGAGCTACTTCATTTGCTTCGACTGTTGTCATGTCCATTATCTCTCCACATCCTAATAAGGAGGTGCTGAAAAACCGCGCCCACATTTCCTTTACCTCGCAGCGCCGAAGTATGTAGCGAGATCTACAAAGAAGGTAATAAAACAACTAAACGATGATGCTGCGTTGGTCAGCATCGTCGTGTTTTATTAATCTGTTCCGATGTTTCCGTCGCTTCTTCCTGCATATGCTCAAGAGAGAGGAAGGCAAATGACCTCCTAGCTCATTAATTGACACATTTCACAAAAGTTTAGCGGTGTAAACACGGAGTAGGTTTGTATCTCAAACAGCAGTTTTCAAAACAAGAAAAAGATGTTGTTTTTGCTTTTTTTATGACTGAACTTGTGCCTATCCTACGGCTATCATGTAGTATAAACTTTCTTTTGGTGAAATGATTGAGATCGATATGTGTTAATTGCCCCCCTCTCATCCCATGGTAGAACTTCGGTGTATCTGCCAAGGTTTAGTGCAGTTGTGATACAGAAAGTGAGAGTAAGTCTGAACATATTACAGAATTATTTCCAGGGAATTTCTTTCGTCGTTATGCGCTTTATTACTAAACTTTGATTTATTGACGGCAGTCTGTAAAATCCAGCAATGAAGGAACAGGATTTAACTTTAACATTTCCCCCTCATAGTCTTTCTTAAGGTCAATATAACGTATATTTATATCAGCAATGCTCTCTAAGTGATTTTCCGAATGTCTGCAAAATCTGTGCAATTGCACCGCTTCTTGATTTGATAAAAAACCTCGACCAGCAAGGAATAGTTTGAGCTTTCGGAACAGATGCAAGTCACATCTGGAGGCCCTAACAATTTACACTTTCTAAACTCTGAATTTTCCCATCCCTAAAGCAGGTGCATTGTCTTGATGCTTTTCTTTTCTGCAAACCTTGCTCACAATGTTTTTCACCCAGTTAGTTTGAGAGATTGCAATGGTACTGTCCGGTTATGGTTTTACGCTTCTGGAGATACATAATTAGTTTTTTATATTTTGTTTATTTACGGACGCTCTTTAACATCTCAGGTCATCAGCGTCCCAATCAAAGCGGGGCGTGAAATGGCCGACAAATTTTGCTCAGAGGCCTCTTTTTTCAGGCTTGAGGTTCTTTTTCGTGCCGTAAATGTACGACACGGGACCCGCGGCTTTACTTCCCTTCCGAAGGAAGCCATACTGGGGAGTTTTACGCCCGAAAATATTCATCGGCCCTGACTGGGATCGAACCCACGATCGTGGGTTTAGAAGGCAAGTATGGTTACCACTACTCCATTAGGACCGACTATTTAATTACTAAAATTCTTTCAGCGTTACAAAAATTGCTTTTATAACTTTAACTGAACGTGGAACTGAATAACCGACTTGTGTACCCATTTTGCTGTTCCGATTCTTGTGAACACAACACTCATCCACATTGTAAGTCGTTCTGTGTCGTTAAAACGCCTCTACTATCTGCCGCACCGTCTTGCGCGAAGCTTTTTTGATATTAAATTCTTCATATAGCCGTCACAGACTCAGCAATTTTACTCATCGGTCGTAATAATGTGTATTTGTTCATTGAATTCAGTCGTGTTGCACTTTTGAGCATTCTTCAAGGCTGGTCGAGTGTTGTATCCATTTTATGCAATACTCGCAACACAACTTATTTAGAAAGCTGTAGTAAATAAAAACAGTGATAAGATATTTAAAATGAATGCTTAAGACAGACCTACTAACACAAATAACTATTTTACTCTATCTGTAGTCTATATTACGAGCCCAACTGTAATATAAAAATCCGTATATGATAATGAAAAAATGGTTTGCATTTGATTTGCATGTGGTTATTTCGTTCATAGGGAGAAAGGTTTGGCGTATAATTTCGTCTTTATTTACTTTTAATTTTGCAAAGAAAGGTTTGATTGTTAAAGAAGGGGGGAACATAATTAGGTATGTCACCATATCTTCATTTCCAAGTAATTGCTGGTGCCGCATCTTCAGTAAGCTTGCAACAACAAACCTTATGAAATGCTCCGTTTCGTAATCTCGCATAGCCTGCTGTTGTTGTTTAGAACTCTTGCAGTATTTGCAACTATTTGTTGCCAAACCGGAATGGCAAAACAAACCTGCATCAGAACAGAGAAGGAGACACAACACGTTTATACAAGTTAAAAATGGAATGTGGATTGGAAAAATGACATTCCAGGATAAAACTGCTTTTAGTTCTTTCTGTGCCGATACCAAACATAGACATACGGATCACAGAAATTACTTAGTGCAACATTTTCAAAAAGGTAATTCATCTAGAATTGATGAAATGTTAAATATGTCTTTTAAATGTTTATTTTAAGTATTGAATATATCGTTTAATTAGATATTGAATAGACGTGTAATCAGACGTGAACAATTTGCACAGTATAACGGATTATTTGTAAATTATATAGCAACACGATCACGCTGTGAGTGAGTCAGGAATAAGTAATTCTGTAAAATATTGGAACTATTAAGAAGAAAGAATTTTCTAAATTATATAAACCATTTTTATTCAAGGAATACAGCAGATTTTAAAATTGATAAAATTAAACTATCTATTTGCTGATTTTAAAATGGCTATTGACAATGTCCTATGCTTAAAATTTTAGATCTCTTGAAAAAGTTAATGCTATTTTGCAGTGACAGCAAATTAAATATCAGGCTAGTTAGAATACATATAAGCGGCAAGGGCACCAACATAGTTACGTTATTATTTAATTGAAATGAGACACTTGGAAAATGTCCCTTAAGTAGCTTACTTCTGGTGTTTTTATACCCAGACAATTTAATAAAATAATTATTTCTAACAATTTTCATATAGACATTTATGTATATATATGGAATGGAGTATGATGATAAACGAAATAATTACCTACCTCTAAATGAATCATCGAAAATTGTGTTAAATAGATAAATTTATTTAGCTAGGGATGCATATGAATGGAAAGTGAAATGAGCACATATGTACATATAAATAACGAAATTAAAATGAATTCAGATGCACAGTAGATATGAATGGCTGCATATCCAATTATCTGAAGACCGACGCGGCAGTGCATACTGTATCCGCCGGTAGTTGCCATTCACATGCATTAAATTGGGGTTTGGGGCGGTCAATACTACAATTAGTCACAGAGTAATCCGATAAATTCTAACACATTTAAATTATTATACTCACCAATGTTACGCAAGAAGATGGACCTGCCTTTATTTTTCACATATTTCTGATATATGTCATGAAAATATTAATTTTCCCTCTTAATTCTCTTTGAGAATTTAAATTTATCTCTTGATTTTATCCTTTCATTCATCTCAAGTGTGTATATATATATATAATTAATTTAGAATCACATTACGACTTGGAATTCCATAACCCAAGCATTTCTCTTCACACAATTTCGTGACAGAACGAGCTGCCTAGATATGAATATGCTGTAGAATAGATATTTGCCATTCTTAGCACATTTTACTGTGGGATTAGACATGTATTGATTCTTTTATACTAAATGAATGACGCGAGACTCAAGGTCAATGTAGTAGTTTGGTAAACCCCTTCCCAACTCGTGCTCTTAGAGGGTCTTGATGGCTAATCGACCGATGCAGTTCTCTCTACCGCTGAGGTCAACAGATAATTGAATTATTCAATGCTTTACAAAATACATATACACAATTAGACCTGCTCTGTCAAGATACTTGAGAAATATGAGGATAGTGATTAATGACCTAATAAATAAAATTAAACTGCACTTCTGGAGAGGTGGTTAGAGAAACACGAGAAATACGCTGTGCCCAAGATACGACACAAAGTTAGGGCTAGAATAGTAATAGTTAAAGTTCATGCAAGGATATTCAATATGTAGCACACACAAGAGGAATCAGCATAAGGTCTTAATATGGCAAAGAGAAAATTATATTGGGAAATGTCAAAAAGAATCTAACCTACTAGAGCCACCCAGAAACGGAGCAAGGAAAAAGAAAACAGAAAACTTTCTCGAGTAAGAACAAGAAAATGATGGATGGTTCGCGTATGTCTGTTGTTTCTGCTTTTGCCGCACTGGGTGGCGGTAAATATCTCTTGTCAGAATATTAGTTTCCATTGTATGCAAACCACACGAAAGGGCAGTTTCAAGCTTAAGGCTAGACCAAGTTGTTCTTTTAATGCATGTATGCTGTGCAACTGTATGTACGCAATGTGTTGTGCAACATGATAAACTGGCTTTCAGCTTGCAGCAATTATAACCATCGTATTTGTGGAACATCGCAGATTCTGTAACAGATTACATTACGTATTAATGAAACGACTAAGCCCTTTCGGCACCTGCTATGATATGATTATTCAGGAAATTAGTTTTACCCTATATATTTACTGCTTAAACCAATGCATTGAATATATCTCCGGAGAACGAAACAATAAAAGAAGGAGAAGAAGAAAAACGCAACAAAAGTGAGGAAAGTTCGAGTGTCACTTCAGTACTCTGTTACTGTTTATTTGCATCCTACGGTCAAGCTTTTGGCAATAATAAATGCATATTCATAACTTTCTTGTTGCATCAATGTTTTAATACAAGACGACTAGAATCAGCTGTTCCACTCCGTAAAGAATCTCACGCATTTCGTATGTGTTAAGGAACATCGGAGGTGTTTTAAGGCAAAGTTCCCTGTATTTAGCATTTAAAATATTTTCACGATACCTTTATTAGTAAATAAATTATAGGATGTGCAAATGTAATCAAATTCTAAGCTTAAAACACTCGTGTGCTAGAGATCCCAGTTTCAATTGATTGAGGTTCTCCGTGGTTTCTTCTGCCCATTTTCAGAAAAAAATAGTGCCTGGGTAGTATTTCCCTGCCACCTTTCACCTGTCATTCACAGTTGGTCCTGGTGGTATAGTGGTAACCATACTTGCCCCCTAAACCCTAAACTCGATTAGGATTGATGGATTTTTTCAGGCGTAAAAATCCTAAGTATGGCTTCCTTCGGAAGGGAAGTAAAGCTGTGGGTCCGTGTCGTACATTTACGGCACGAAAAAGAACCTCAAGCCTGAAAGGAGAGGCCTAATCAAAATTTATCGACCGTTTCACGCTCTGAATTGAATGGGACGCTGATGACCTGAGATGTTAAAGAGTGTCCGTAAATAAAGCAAATCACCTACCATTCATCTTCATTCTATTTCTGTGTGTGTCTGCGCCGTTCAGTGTTTGTGTTGTCAAGGTGGCCAGCCATTCACGGAGTCCCGCGTGTAAGTTCTGAGATATAAACTGTTGCAGTTAGAACATGGTGCAAGAATCAGTCTTGCTGTACATACAGCACGCGTGTTCAGAGACTTGGTGAAAGATAAAGAAAATACATCCAGAAACACCGGGGTACCTACCATAGCTTTTACACCATTGCACAGTTTTAATAAAAACACAATTCTTACTAACTTTTAACTACTTGATGCAATTTTTTTGAATTGCTATAAAAATATGTTTTAATTTAGCATTCCGAATAGTTCTATTTTTCTCTGTGTACCTGCAAACAGCCTGGGTTAAAAACGAGAATGTCTGGTGGGGTGTAGAGTTTCACATTTTCTTGACCAAAAAGAGTAGGAATATTTCTATACTATTACTTTCGTAATAGACACTGTAAATATTCCCCGGTAATTTGTACCCAAACGACAAATTAAAATCTGAAAATCTCTATGTCTCCGTGTAGAATTGTTAATGTAAATAGCTTATTCCTTGTTTGATTTCCTCATTATTTATTGTTTTTTTAATGTTGTTTAACGCCCATTTTTACTACTGAGGCCCCACAGGCGGTGGACACCGATGAAATAATAAATTGGGAAAGATTTTTTTTAAGGAAGGAAACGTTCCATGCCTAAGTTTAGGGTGTATCCCCGGCATTTGGCATTTATGAGGACTGAGGAAAATCTGGAAAAAAATTCCATTCAGGAAGAACGGTCCTAGCGGGATTGGAACCCCAGACCTCCCGCTCACGAGTACGTGCCTTAACGAACTCGGTCACTGGTATTTATTTATTGCTGACCTATTAGGTAAGCAGATGGTATAGAAGAAAAGCAAAAACGCATTTGAAAATTTACCAAATATGAAAATGAGGAAACACCTGCATGTGAAGGTAATGAAGCGAGCACCTTGATCGTGTATCTGGTGAGGCAGTTGATAACCGGTTTGCTAAGGCAGTATGAGCTGCTTTATGCACTGACTTACTCAAGGATGGGATATCACTCGGTTTACAAACCACCAGCAGAGCCTATGCTAAGAGAGTAAATACACATTCCTGTAAGGAAATTATATAAAACAAAAAGAGCATTAATATTTCAAGTCAGCATATTACTGAGATTTCCCTAGTTTTCGATTTTTATGAAATAAGATCATAGTTTATAACGTTAATTCCTGTCCTTTTAACTTTTTAGCTTAACTGTCTATACTTTTCACTTAAAAAGGCGATATAGTGATTATTGCTCTCTCATATTGTTCAGTTATATGCTCATTGGGTGCCAGATTTTTAGTGAAAACATGAATTTTTAACGGCAAGGCTGAAAACCTTTCCCAGAGTCAACCCTGTCAAGTACCTGCACAAATAGACCAGTAAATGGTAGGGCCTATTGTATCAGATATATAACTAAAGGACAAAAGACTTACGATGAACTACTGAAACCCCAGCAGGAAACAAAATTTAAGATTGTGATGTGGAATCAAAACCCTGGCACAATAGCCAACAGACGGGTTAATTGGAGCAAATGGCAGGTATAACAATGGAGAAAACTTTTCAAAACGCATTTACTATACAGAAACTGTATATGAAATGTCATATTTATAATGATATGAATGAATGGACATTGCATTTTAGTTTTGAATCAAAGATTCTATAGTACAGTGACTGAGGGACAGAATTAAGTGTTTTCACAAAGGTGTGGCAACCAAAGTAGTGGAAAGTTAATACTTTAGACGTTTTGTTTTCAAAACAAACGTACGAAGCAATTACATACTATTGAAAGTTATTCCTGGCTCTACTGTTAAACTCCTGCATGAAGTCAACATTAGAAAACTGCTGCATCAATCAAAAGGTTTGCATGAGACATCATTAAGAAAATAACGTGCGTACTGCTGTCCACGAAACAATGGGGACTGACGCTTCCTGAAGCCGAGAGCTTTGAACTGTGTTCTTCAATGTTATATTTGTCTTGGAAACCATTTGCAAACTCTGCTTCTGCTCTGTACCCTTTACTAGAAAAATTCTCCCGAACAAAGGTGTAAAGCGAGCTTTTGCTTCCTGAATCATTGTATGAACTGTGAAATATATTACGAGGGCAGATCCATAAGTTTCCGGCCTCGACGATAAGGATTATCGGATCACAAAAGCCTTATCTGTTAAGTAAATAATTGCAGCTATAACTTCCATACCGCTGTGTTCAGTTGTTCAGATATAGTTACATAAAGAGGGCTAAGTGTAGAAGATTGTGACATATTCAAAATGGAGTTTCGAGCTGTTATTAAGATCTACACAAAAGAAGGACTTACTCCAAATGAAATTAAACAGCGATTGAACGGTTTATAGGGAAACCATCTCCTGCATATTCTACCGTAAAAGAATGGGTCAAACTTTTGGGTTCTCTACTATGATCTGATGTCCAAAAGAGAATCAATGGAGTGGCGTAAACCTGGCGAAGCACACCCTCTAAAGGTCAAGGTCACCCAGTCAACCAAAAAGATTAGGGTCACAATCTTTTGGGACTGTGAAGGAATACTCTTCATTGACTTCATGGAGAGGAAGGAGAGTGAGTGGAGAGAGTAAATGGGGAGTACTATGCTGGCCTACTACACAGACTACGTGCTTCCATCAAAGAGAAAAGGCTAGGAAAGCTGAGTGGTGGTATGCGCCTTCTTCACGACAACGCGCCTGTGCACACAGCTCTTGTTGCAAAGGAAGCTGTGAAGAAATGTGACTTCAAGGAGATCGACCATCCACCCTACAGCCCAGATATAGCTCCTAGTGACTATTTCCTCTTCTGAAAACTCAAGAAGGACCCCATTTACTATGGTGTTCCTCTCCTTGAAGTCAATGAAGCGTATTCCTTCACTGTCACAAAAGATTGTGGCCATGGTCTTCTAGGTTGACTATGTGACCTTGGACTTTAGAGACGGTGCTGCGACCGGTTTACGCCTGCCACTCCATTGATTCTCTTTTGGACAAGGATCAAGTAGTGGATCATAGTTTCATCTGCTGTAACAATGGTTTGCAGATCTTCTCTCTCGTTACCACGGCAGAGCTCCAAAAATATCTGACAACAAATAACTCATTGCTGCTTTTGGACAGAGGAAAGAAGTTTAAGTACCCATCTTGCACTAACCTTATTCATGTTTAAATGTTCATGAATAATTCGAAGAACTGCTGTTTTAGAAAGGTCCAACCTTGCTGCTATTGTAACTTTGAGCCGCCGATTTTCTATAATTTCTACTTCCACAAGAGCAAGCGATGTTTTCAGCAGTGAGCATCTCCAGGCCAACCTGCGCGCTCCTCGTCTTCAATGTTCTGTCGACCCATTCGAAAAAGTTTGGCCCATTCTTTTACGGTAGAATATGAAGGGGATGCTTCCCCATATACACCGTTCAATCGTTGTTTAATTTCATTTTGAGCAAGTCCTTCTTTTGTGAACAACTTAATAACAGCTCGAAACGCCATTTTGAATATGCCACAATCTACATAAAGCTTTCTTTATGTAACTGTATCTGAACAACTGAACATAGAGGAGCGGAAGTTACAGGTGTAATTATTTACTTAAAAGATAAGACATGCCACCAAATAAGGATTTTGTGAGGACGATAATCTTTATCGGCAAGGCAGGAAACTTATGGAGCTACCCTCATAAGTAATGTTAATATTTTTTAGGTCGTGCTTAGAAGTGAATCCAGTTTCTTGGGTACCCGCTATTTAGAAGCTCATGAATGAGACAGGTGTTTCTTGTGACTACTTTAACGTTGTTATTTATAACTTAATTAATTAAAATATTGTGTTAATAAAGTAATGAAAAAATATAATTCCATTTCGATAGCTCCTGAGTGTCGAAAGTGTCCATAAATAATGTGCACTGTAAACGCAACAATACTACTGCTACCACTATATCACATGTCCGTCCAAATCGGTTGTCAAGATATGGGGGTTATACACAGAGTCCTGTTACTCTATATAAATGATACTAAACGCATATTTTTGTTTTTAATCAGATGATGGCTGACACTTCAAATTGCACTACTGAGTCACGCCTTATTGCGTGTTGTTAGGTGCATAAATTAAATCAAATAGTAAAGACTATTGAAGCGGTGCGCACAGACTTTCTGCAGCGTTTTCGAGATTCTCACAACCACTTTTGAGATGGGAATATAAACTCTTCTCCACGGGGGTGATATAAAGGATTTATGAGTGGCAGACCAACACCAGAGGAGAACAATGCATAGCTCGTTGGAGTAAGTGGAGAAGTCGGGTATACCCCGATCGACTGTGCAGAAGCATGTGAAACGCAGATTAAAGATGTTTCCATACAGAGCCATATCCGTTCATGCTTATCTGCTTATGGTTTGGATTGGAGGAAAGAACTTGGCTGCGTATTATCAATCCCATGATAATGACGGTACGCAAACGAGTTTTTTTATATTTAAGTATAAGAATATCTTAAATTCAACCAAAACTATTTAAAGCATTGTCATTAATTTTGTTTGTTTATAATTTGGGTAAAGGGAATTTTTTTAATGGTATTTAACGCCCATTTTGACTATTGAGGCACCACAGACGATGAACACTGATGATACATGAAATGAAATGATAAATTGGGAAAGAATATTTTTTTAAGGAAGGAAACGTTCCAGGCCTAAGTTCCTCCCCGGCATTTGCCAGTTATGAGGACTGAAGAAAACTTGGAAAAAACCTCAGTCAGGGAGGAAGTTCCTGGCGGGATTCGAACCTCAGACCTCCCGCTCATGAGTCCGCGCCTTAACGACCTCGGCCACCCATGGCGGTAAGGGCCTATGTAATTCCCTGTAGATTGCAATCCTGCTTGAGTATTTGCATGAGATTGTAATGTCCGATCAAACTCATATTTGTGAACGGTCGTTTTTGCACTTCCAAGCTATCGTGCTGGACGTAAAGCAGACGTTTTGTAATGCTTTTCTTCATAGCACTGTCTTCACTTCCACTTTGTGTGCCGTTTGCATTTTAAAGCAGTTTGATTAAGCAGTGTTTGTTATAAAGTCGACACTGTGTTTCCCCCAATATGATAATGAATTTTATTCAGTTTTATACAAATTATTTATTTTTTAATTGCAGTTTTTGTTAAAATTATACTTTTGCAGCTTATGTATGGCACCTTTATAAAATTTGTTTTAGTGTAGTGTAAAGGTTAGGACGTTAACGGCTAGACACATATGTTGCCTGGCATGACTCAAGTGCTTCTTTAGTAGCCAATGTTTTTAGCTTGTATATGAAATACAAAAATTGTGTTAATAGTACAAGAGATTGCTTGTTTAGGCAGACATAGAATATGTTAAAAAAACCGGACTCAGGCTCCGCCTTGCTCATGTTTTATCGTCTCCCCTGTTGCTCTCTTCTACTACTACACTTGCTTTATAATACAAAAAGAAATCACAATGATCATTTCAGTTGTAATAGTAAGAGCCAAACAAGAACTGGTGAATAACATTGACAGAAAAAAAGACAAACTTTGAGCTAGTAAATAAAACTTTTGGAAAGATATTGCTCCAAATATCCAACATGTTTTTATGTTTCGAAAAACAGATGCAAAACCAATTTAATGGTAATTACATTTATTTTTTCATATCAAACTTTATAACGACTGTTAAGAACGTTTATAGAAATAATTTTTTTTTATTGAAATTATATTATGGAGGGAAGTGTTTAGGGCTATTAAACGCTTTCACGTGCTTATTTTTTTGAAAGCAAATATCAGGTTTTTGCACGTGAAAGAAGCTACTTTTATGGACTACCACAACAGAACAATTTCTTACACTGCAAGGAGAAACGTGAAGAAAAATCCGGAATTTTAAAATGTAAACCGGTTTTTTATAGCTTGGCCCTATGAAAGCTCTTCTTAATTTTAGCAATCATTTCTGTATTTATGACTGCAGAGATAGTGATTAGTGAAAACTGGAGTTGTATAACTAGTCTTGTTGTGTAGTTCCTCAAGGCTATTCCGGAAATACGGGAGAAACAACTTTTTTAGAGAAAAAAGAAAACCCGTAATGTATGCGTGAGAAAGTGAAATGAACAACTCATGAGTTCTTAGATCATCGCCCTAGTTTTAATGATCTTGAAAGTGAACCATTTCCTATGTCCCAAGTAAACAAAACTAATGAAGTTTGTATTTCAAGTTCTAGAAAAGTTGTTTCTTACCTCTGAACAAAGAAGTCACTGTCACAAAGCTACGAGAACACGATACAGTCAACATTTGTGTATTTTCAAGCGTTCACACGCGTCTGTACTTTCATTTCAAAACATATTTGAGTTTGTCTTGTGAATGCTTTCTCAGGGGACGTTGAACATTCCAATAAGCTAAGAGACCTAGCACGGTGTTTGAAAGGAGATATTCTAGATCATTTCTGTCAGTGCAAGATCTGCACAGTAATCTTGTGAGTGGAGTTTTATGCTGAGAGGCAAGGCAAGGACTAGACGTGTGAGGCGCTTTCGTCGCGCTCTCCCCAGTTTAACTCTACTGTCAACATTAGTGGTGAGCGAAAAGCATCTTTAATTGCAGCTCTCAAGGTCTATGACAGTTTTTAAGGTCAATGTCGGGAGCAGCATCTTCCCTCTGAGCAGTGATGGATTTAGCAATTTTTCGCTCTACAGTTTTTAACTCCTCTTCAAAAAGAGCAGGTACCTAAATGTTGTTAATTGAACTGTAGGGGTTGTTAATAAGCAGCACAATGAATGCTCTTAAATATATTGATAACCAGAGTCCTGCGTTTGGACACAGAGAAGCTCCAAGCACTGCTCAACAGTGTAGCTGTGCATGGAGTATTGCTTGGCAGCAACCAACTCTATTTACACAGCTCTCCTGCAGGTATTAGAGCGGAGACATCTTCACTTTGCGTTCAAACCGAAGATACTTAACGTATATCCAAAGTGGCTAAAGACAAGGCTCTAGTAATAAAAGTTTAACGAAAAAATTTACAAATCACACAGATTTGCGTTTCATTTTGAGGGTAGGGAACACAAATGATGGTAGTGTGAATTCGAAACATGCACTACTAGTCCTTGCAAAAACTCCCACTGGTTTCGCGAAGTGGAGTGTAAATGTTTGGTGCGGCATCATTGGCAAACGCATTGTAAGTTCCTATTTTTATCAGAGAACATTAAACGACAGAGATTTGCATCATTTCTGCAAGACACTCTACCCCTTCTCAAGGAGGTCGTGGGATAGGATACGCTTTTATTAATGTGGTTCCAGCAAGATGGGTGTCTCGCACACTTCGCACATGTTCCCAGAGAAGTAATGGATGCAAAGTTTACAAATGGGTGAATGAGATTATTTGTGAGTGCGTTTTTGTGCTGGATATAATTTACAAATATGATGTTTCTTTGAGCCATAGTTCACTAGCAAATTCTGCTATCACTAATTGTGCTCTAGTTTTCAGTTTGCTAGAAAAAACGTAGAAAAGATGTAACTTTCAGTTGAAAGCAACATTTTTTTTTTTTTTTTTAAATTTTCCGGATTGTGCCTCCCATTGTATGAGCTCCTGACAGGAGTACCATCCTGCGCAACTGCATTTTTCATATCTTGTTTCACTTAGAAAATACTTGAGGTCGCACAGACACCCGGTATATTTCGTACACTATGATATAAAAGTAAATATTCTCCTATTTTATGTACACTTTCATTTGTTTATATCTATATACTTTCCCCCTTCCCTTTTATTTTTAAATAACACGAACGATTTAATGCTGATGTGATATGATAGTTACATTTATTCTCGCCATCTTTCTGAATCAGCGAAATAGGAGATTACCCCATATGGATGGCAGTGGATGAGACAACGGGCGTAATAGGTCGCTATATAGCCAATCTCAATGTGGGAAAATTAAACCTCGAAGCCCTCAGCAACCCATTTTGTATTACCTCCAAAACCTTACAATTCACGAAACATCGCATTAGAGCTGTTGGGGCTCAGCGGAGTTTTAAAGGGAAAATGTTCTACTTTTGCTTTCCAGTGGTTCAGAGATACGCGTTATGTCCGAACTCTCAAACGCCTCGCTCATGCTTTGCAACGTGTGGCCGAAGAAACAAGAAAGCACTTTCTTCAAGTTAACTTACATCATCCTAAGAAAAGAATTTTGTGAAAGTTTCTCAAAGAGTTCAGGATTACAGACAGCATTTCGTGTCTCTGCCTTTAGAACCGACACTCACGCCATGAGGTACTTGGAGAAAAGCCCTGAACTTCTACAATGAACATTTTGAGTCTCTAAAGTACGAGGGCAAGTCCATAAGTTTCCGACATAAACATTTTCTAAGTATAATAAATACAATAACTATATTTCACTTTTCAATATAGTTATCCTTTATTGCAATACACTTCTCACATATTTGAATTAACATTTCAATCCCCTCTTCCAAAATAGTCAGAAGACTTGTCTGCAAAATGGACATAAACAGCACCCATCACTTCTTCGTCACACTTAAATTTCCTTCCTCGAAGGTCCTTCTTGAGTTTTCAGAAGAGGAAATACACACTGGGAGCTAGATATGGACTGTAGGGTTGATAATCGATCTCCTTGAAGTCACATTTCTTCACATCTTCCTTTACAACAAGAACTGTATGCACAGGCGCGTTGTCGTGAAGGTGTACACCACCACTCAGCTTTCCTCATCTCTTCTCTTTGATGGAAGCACGTAGTCTGTGCAGTAGGCCAGCATAGTACTCCCCATTTACTGTGGTGTTCCTCTCCTTGAAGTCAATGAAGAATATTCCTTCACAGTCCAAAAAGATTATGGCCATGAACTTCTTGGTTGACTGAGTGACCTTGGCCTTTAGAGACGGTGCTTAGCCAGATTTACGCCGCTCCATGCTTCTCTTTTGGACAAGGGATCATGGTGGAGGACCATAGTTTCATCTTCTGTAACAATAGTTTGCAGAACTTCTCTCTCTTTGCCACGGCAGAACTCAAAAATATCTGATAACAGATGACTCGTTGCTGCTTTTGGACTGAGGAAAGAAGTCTAAGCACTAACCTTATTCATGTTTAAAGGTTCATGAAGGACTGTCGTTTTAAAAAGGCCCAACCTTAATGCTATTTCTGTAACTTTGAGCCGCCGGTCTTCCATAATTTCTCCTTCCACAAGAGCGATGTTTTCAGGAGTGAGCACCTCCAAGGGCTGACCTGCACGCTCTTCGATGCTTTCTCAACCCATTCGAAAAAGCTTAGTCCATTCTTTTACGGTAGAATATGAGGGGGGTGCTTCCCCATATATGCCGTCCAATTGCTTTTTAATTTCATTTGGAGTAAGTCCTTCTTTTGTGAAGAACTTAATAACAGCTCGATACTCCATTTTGAACATATCATAATCTTCTACAAATAGCCTTCTTTATGCAACTGCATCTGAACATAACGAAACAGAAGTTACAGCTGCAATTATTTACTTAACAGATAAGTAAACCTACCCTCGTATATAGTTCAGATATTCTCACTAGAGTCTGCACTCTACACACTGTACGTGAAACTCAAGCTGCTTTCATAGCATCTCAAATGGAGTGCTGACTTGGATACATTACGTGGATTTTGGTTGTCTTCCAGAAAAGATTACCAAATTGAAATCTTCAGGGTTTTCTCTACAAGAATGCATCAATATTACGAAAGATATGAAACAAAATCTATCTGAGATGGAAGCAAAGTTTGTCGCAAGTTCCAGACAGCAATTGGCAGCAATCCTGGCTACTCTACTTTCCTCGTTAAATGCAAGATCTTGAATGGGGAAGCAATAAAATCTTCAGAGGGCATTTCTGCAGGAAAAACAGTCTTACAGTATGTGACATCATACGATATGGAAAGGTAATTTTTTTTTATACAAAAGATTTTTGTGACATATATCTCTCATTTACAACAGAAAGTATATGGCAATGTGTGTGTTGCTCTTGTTTATATTCTTAAATAATTTATAAAGAAACTGATTTTTGTCTTGTTTTGTACATTTATATAAAAACTTACATTAATTTATGTACTCTGAACTTCACTTCAAATATTCATAAAAGATTATGAAAACTACGAAATCGAAATTTGTACAGTACCTAAAATATGAATATATGAATTAAATTAACTGTTATTTTGCAAATATAAATGCTAAAGCTTGGGATGTTTACTAATTAGGCCTATAATTAATTGTAAATTGTGCCTTTATTCTATATTACATATTTAATTACATTTTACATGACATAAATATCAAGGATCTACTGATTAGTTCTTGTTTACCTACCAAGCTGTGGCTCATAGTTTTGTGTTTGAGTGTATCTAAGTGATGCTAAATGCTTAAGAAGTCCCATATCTATTAATGAGTGGATGGATGGGGCAGGCGGACGGACGGACGGATGGATGGACGGATGGATGGATGGATGGATAGATGGACGGACAGACAGACAGACAGACAGACAGACGGACGGACGGACGGACGGACGGACAGACAGACAGACGGACAGACGGACGGACGGACGGACGGACGGACAGACAGACAGACAGACAGACAGACAGACAGACAGACAGACAGACAGACAGACAGACAGACAGACAGATAGATAGATAGATAGATAGATAGATAGATAGATAGATAGATAGATAGATAGATAGATAGATAGATAGATAGATAGATAGATAGATAGATAGATAGATAGATAGATAGATAGATAGATAGATAGATAGATAGATAGATAGATAGATAGATAGATAGATAGATAGATAGATAGATAGATAGATAGATAGATAGATAGATAGATAGATAGATAGATAGATAGATAGATAGATAGATAGATAGATAGATAGATAGATAGATAGATAGATAGATAGATAGATAGATAGATAGATAGATAGATAGATAGATAGATAGATAGATAGATAGATAGATAGATAGATAGATAGATAGATAGATAGATAGATAGATAGATAGATAGATAGATAGATAGATAGATAGATAGATAGATAGATAGATAGACATCACGGGCGGTATATACTGATGATACGGAAAGGATTTTTTTTTTAAGTAAGGAAACGTTCTAGGCCTAAGTTTACGACACCTCCCCGGCATTTGCCATTTTTGAGGATTGGGGAAAATCTGGGAAAAACCTCATTCGGGGAGGACTCGAATCCCAGACCTCCCGCTAATCAGACTGCGCCTTAACGACCTCGGTCACCCGTGGCGGTTATGTCAGTGTGTAGAAATTAGATGTCACTTACTGTGAATTGTTAATGAAGAGCAACACATAATCTTGAGCGATAGTGTAGAAAATTTTGCATATTAGCATGTTAAGTATGCAAGCGGTTCTCAAACTGAGTCCGCAAACTCCCAGGGGTACGCGAGGTCTATGAAAGATTAGAGTAATGTTAACTGTCTACAAAAACTGTTTATAGCCCCCCCCCCAAATGCTGATGCCCTTGAAAATGGCGACTACTAATGCTAGGGCATGAAGTGATCAGACAAAGGACAAATGTCCTCACGCAAGAGCTTCTTGAATTACGCGAATTTCTCAGCAAATTGAATTGTCACGGAGCCATTAGATACATTTTTCAATTTCAACATCGTAAACGACTTTTCCAGATGTAAAAATAATTCTATATACTTTTTAATCTATAATTAAAAGTAGATTATAAATTTCGGTTTTAGGTATGACCCCATTTCTAATGATCTGATTTCGCTGATTTTCAGAAACTACTTTTTCATTTTATATAAATGATATATATTGAGTTTAGTCGCGAGACAATATTGGTTCCACTATATCGATTATTAAATTTTGAGTTTCAGATAAACTCCCATTCTTAATAGTCTGATTTCGCTGATTTTTAGAAACTATTTTTTTTAATTTTATTTTTGTGACATGTACCAACTTTAAGAAAAAACAAAAATTGCGGACGCTAGAGTGATTTTTAAATTTTCACTTTACGTTAACCCCCATTCCTAACGATCCAATTTTACTGGTTAATGAACTCGATTAATCGTTTGTTAATTGATCGCTATAAGCCGGGCTTTTTGAGTAAAAATAAAAATTACAGCTACTGGAGCGTTAACACACACACATATTGGTGTCTAGTAATTATTCGATGAAGATTTGAAGAAATTTTTCAAAAAGTTTTTAATGAGCACAACGTGAATGGGAATTGCGGAGACTACAGTCGCACCTTGCAACTTTTCCGAAGCCCAACAAACTGACGAAGGTTTTCTTTTTCACAACTACCTATTGATAAGTAAACTACATACTTTTGGAGACAGGGCGTTAAATTAATTATTTTTATGTAAAACCTGTTGGGGGTAGTGATCCTACAGGGTGCTGATATTCACACCACAATAATATCAGACACTGAACAGCAGTTTTAAACAATTTTCCTGAGAGCACAGCCTATTCTGAGTTTGGGAGCCTGAGAGAGCTACTCCATTATTCCGAGGTTGAACATTCTTGTGTATCTGTGAGAGCCCTTAAGCCTAGAATCACTAACCTAAATACGCTATGGCCGTCAGGGAGATCATCCCCATAACACGAGGGGGATTCGAACCCGATATGCTTATGTTAGCAGGCACAAACTCTAATCACTGGACCATGTTTTGAAGGATGGAATATCTTAGGTCTGAATTCGCTATTGTCAGAGTACATGCCGTTTAAAGAAATGTATTCAACCAGGTGAACGTAAGTGAAGAAATGCTAATGGCCAATTCTTTCATATTTTCTTGGCTGTTTTTGTTAAAACGATTTGTAACGTTTTAACTTTTAAATTGACTTATGCACTTTTTGTCCGCTCTGTGTATCACAGAATATTCCGAAAAGTGTCCTACACTCTTCCAGCGGGTTTCACTTTCGATCACTCAGTTGTGGTTTAGCAATACTGCTGCTGTTATTAATACCAGCTCTTGTTTACTTCAGAGAAATTCTTTCAACACGTCTTAACGATCATTATAACTGGATTTCTTATCATTTCCGGTAAAAGAATTATGTTATCATTTGATTAATTTTTGTATTTTTTTTTTTTTTTGCGATAGGCTTTTTGTGTTTATATGATTTTATTATTATCACTCCCAATTTTTAGTATATAATATGCATTGTTGCTAAATGTGAAAATGTAAAAACAAAATATTAAAACAACCAATTGTTCTTAAAGGGGCATTTACAGAGTGAATATTCAAAGCCTTTACCGATAGAACCTCTCTAATAAATTACAAATATATGAAAACACGTTAGGACACAGTGCTCGAGTTGGAGTGAAGAAGATCCCAACCGAAATGAAGCTAGGTAAAATAACTATACATTTTGCTCATGTTTCAGGTTCTATGATGAGAGTTCACGTCACGCTTCATCCGAGAAAGCGGGCAGTAGGAAGCCGGCTAGGCTTCTCATAAACTTTCATTAATCTGTGACCTGCACGAACTCATCATTTTATTTCACTAACCTGTTGCACTAGTTACTCAAATTAGCGTACTTCGGCATTCACACATCTTTTAATAAACACGGAAAAGTTGTTCTTTTGTAACTCTTTTAATTTCTGTTCTCATGTTGTCTTTCAGTTCATCTACAGTGCGTGGGTTACTGCTATAGACTGTTATTTAAGGTTTCCCACTAATAATAATCGCACGCGTCAAGTTCTGGGGAAGCTACGGGCCATAACCGTTAGAAATAATTTTGTCTCCAAAACCTCCCTTATTGCCTCCAAAGAATTACGGGCAGTGTGGGCTGTGTCAGAAGCTTATTGATAATATTCTCTCGTAATCGTTTAATTGTTCAAAAAAATGTGCGAGCATTTGTGTACGACAACTCTCCAAATTTACGGTATTTTCAAAGGATGTAGGTCTATTATTAGATTTGCTGTTAAGACACTTTTCATCATGCAAGATGAGACAATAAGGAAGGGTTTTGCAGACAGTTAGTTGCAATTCACAGTTCTATCTCAAGTACAAAATGCAGCAGATTTACAAAGCAAAATAATCGTTGTATACATTTTTTTACATACATCTAATCAAAAAGAACGCCGTCCAATCAAATTTGACGAGATATGTTTCTTCCGACAGCCAAAAAACACACCTTGCCATAACGTACACACAGTGAGTTATGTTACTGGCGAAGTGCAGTCGTGGCAACCGGAAAAAGGGAGAAGATCCGCAGCGCGTGAAGTTACTAGTTTTATTTTGGTATTATATTTTTACTGAAAGTATAAAATGATATATTTAAAACTTTATAATAATAATAATAATAATAATAAAAGAAGAAGAAGAAGAAGAAGAAGAAGAAACATTTCTTCTTTAAGAACACGACTGTCAGGATATTTTCTTGCTAACCGCCCTACCACTTCATTTCCGCGTATGTATCGCACATAAAACACGTTCAAACTCATGTTTATGCTTTGATATAACTAACGAAGAACTTAGCACATGCCGAGTAAAACACGAACGCATAACCACTCGCTAACAAAGCCTTCGTCATACTAACTACAAACTGCTACCTGCACATGCACATGCATTATACGACCTTGACTACTAACTTCTCCCAGTATGCCGTCGCACTCCCGTTGTTTATCAAACCTGATAATTTTCTATTTTCTCTGGTTCATAGATAATACCCACTTTATCACTTATATTGACAAAACTTCCTAAATTTATACTTCTGTTAAAGCATTCTTCTTCACTTATTAATCTTTCTCTCCATTTCTCTGTCCCTCGACAGATAAAATTTAATTGAAATGAAATTATGAAATAGGTATGCTCAGTTTGTTAGAAACAGACTCCTATGTGTCATATTTTACATAACTTTGAAAACGGTTTTGCAAAAAATGGCAACCAGACCACAAGGATTTAAAAAATATATATTACACGTTAGAAAATACGGCGTGCTAGTTTCATGTTTATTACTAGATAAATAACAGATCTGGAAGATAAATATCGTAAACATCATCAATTTGTTATTTCACTAGCATTGTAAACTAATAAAAATATTTTTCGCTACTATTAGATGGGTATATTTGCATTACTTGACAAATATGTTATAACTTTAAGTTTATGTATTAATCACAGCGTTGACTTACTTTTTTTATAGTATGAACACTTTACTAAAGGAGCCCCCCCCCCCATCTTACAAGAACTAATTTCAAATTCTTAAACAAAAAACGGATGGAAACAATCTCTCTAAATTCTTTTGCTCGGAAAACATTCCATCGCAAAGACCCTATTTGTGGACGTTCTCCGTGTGATTGTATTCATTTACAAAAGCTCATGTCTTGACCGACAATCCTATTTCGAAAGCAAACCAGGCCACAGTGCGATCATTAAGTGTTAAAGGATATGATTACAAAACACACCTGGAGTCGCTGGCTATTGAAAAGGCATGTCGAGGGAACGGTTCATCCTAGATGACAAAGCGCTATTCAACAGAAGTAGTGCGGCAAGCGTTCTGTTGCTTGAAAGTGTGTTGCCGAAAACCACGAGGAAGCAGATCAAAAAATACTTTGTGACTACGCTTATTCGTGGCCTTGATTTGCTGTATGCATATTGGCAAGTAGGTGCGTCATACCCAAGATAAACTTCACTGAAAGTTAACAGCTCGAGGTTGTTCTTTGTTATTTCACTCGCGAAATCCTCAGTTCGTTTCCATATCTTATGCGTATCGATTTCAACCATCCGTATAACCGCAGTTTACCAACAGCATAAAAATATCGGGAATGTGAAGAAAGTGAAACGAAATGAAGAAGAAAGTGGAGTTTTAGAGTAACTTTTTATGTGCTATAACCAAAGACAGCGTAACATTGAAAGCGATGAACCATTTGCCACAGCATTGTACATTTCTCGCTTAATATGGGCACGTGCGTACCAGATATTATTTCCCACTGTCTGCAGTTGTTCGATAAAATGAGCGTTGCACGTACCTAGTATAAAGCTTTATTATGTAATGCACAAGAAAAGTAGGGAAGTGCACTGTCTAATGTTCATTGTAGCATCAAGTTTATTACCAAAGTGTTTGAGTGGATATTACCAAACAAGGAAGGTCACATATGCTTAAGAATATACCTGTCGAGTTGAATCGACCTCGCCAAATAGATGACATAGAACTTTCTACAGAAATGTTAAGTGAAAGTTAAAGATAACTTTTCTTCAACTGCACAGTACTAAAAAGAACTCCGTCCTGTTTCAAATATACAACTTACCACTTTTCTTATTAGAGCTTAAAAATTACATTTAAGTTCAGAAACTTTCTAATGTCATTAACAAAACTCCTTTAACTTGAATTAAAAATTAAGACAAGAATTCAGTTACTCTTTCATTTCCTTTCACATAAAGTTTTACAAATAAGGGGTAAAGTAATGGAACATCATTTGCAGGAAAATAGAACTGCATAACGCTAGCACAAGTTTTCTACAATTAAAGTGAAAGTAATGGCTATGGAATGATAAAAGAAATATGAACATTGCTGAAATAGGGAAAGCGGAATGCAATATATGCTGGGACATATCAGTTGATTTGTTTTACTTACGAACGCTCTTTCACATTTCAGATCATCAGCGTCCCATTCAATTCAGGGCGTGAAACGGCCTACAAATTTTGCTCTCTCAGAGACCTCTTCTTTCAGGCTTGAGGTTCTTTATCGTGCCGCAAATGTACGACACAGGACCCGCGGCTTTACTTCCTTCCGAAGGAAGCCATACTTAGGATTTTTACGCCCTGGCCGGGTTTGAACTCGCGATCTTGGGTTTAGAAAGCAAGTATGATTACCGCTACACCACCAGGATATGATGTCAGTATTTAAAAGTAATAGTAATGGAAGATGCTACAGAAATGAATTTTTTATTGTTTAATTTTCCATGCTATTTGTGAAGGCCTATGGAATGAGGAATCAACTTTTGTAGTTGGTGGCAGACCAAAGCGGTTTCCAATTACAACACATTCATTTCAACGAACAAGGTTTATATTTATTTTTTAAGTGTTTCTATTACAGGTGAAAGATGTATCATGGCATAAAGCGTGCTCTCTTAAGTACATATTGTTGATAAATATGTACGAGAAAAGGATTGTAACAACTCTTTAAAACAAATATTTATAACTCCAAATTTCTGCATTTTCCAGAGTTTTTATTATGAACTTTTACTTGCGCGGAGTATTGGATTTAACAGTCATTTTATGTTTTATTTTTTACAAAAAAAATGTGAACGTTTTTCAAAGTTACAGTCCCTAAAGCAAAAGATAGTACTGCATTTAATTCAAGGTTGTGGCGTGGGTTTCGGGTTTCATTGCAAAGATTTCAAAGCAGTTCTGGGGAAAGAGAATATAAAGTCAAAGAATTGCATTATTGGGTTAGAAGCCTCCGAACATATCTACTATTTTTAATTGTTTCTTCATGTTATACCTACTGCAGTTTATTACAATGTCACGTTCAGCCACTAAAGTTTGAATTTGCGAGTTCAGTACCCAAAAATGCTCAAATAAGTAACAGCGTCTTGTAAAATGGTGGACATGTTATGAAAGTAAATGTGTTTTATATTTCTGTGCATACTACAATGAAATTAGCCAGAGACCACCTAGTCCATTAATTTATAATACAATGTTAAAAGTGATATTTTATTTTATTTATAACAATATAATATTGCTTCTGTATAGAAACTTTTAATGTTTATAAATAGCAATTATACATTAAATTTATTTCAGCCATTTAGAAACGTTCCTTGTTTCAAAGAAATAGTTTATGTATTTGTCACTAGGAGGGGAGTGGAAGATACGTTAACTATAATTCTAGATAATGTTACCAATATCACAAACTGGATAAATTATAACTTTAATTTGCGTTTTTTATAATTATATTTTATTCTTTCTATTCGTGGTATGCTTAGCCCTATTTCCACATCAAGGAGACTGTCTTGCCATCTAAACGTGCATAGCCAAAACTTCTGTTTCCTTTTGGTCTGTAATTCAATAATATATTGGAAAGACGGTCATTCTTTGTATATGTGTAAATTAATTAGCTTTCAAATGGATATGTCTATCAGTTTAGTTATATATACCTAAAGTGTCTGTGATATTTCTACTTTGTTGTTTATCTAAAATGGTCAATCCTGTTACGAAATATATACAACTTCAACCCTTCTATTATCTGACTTTTTTACTGTTCAGTAGTACCACTAGATGTAGATTTCTTTATGTATTACACTAAATTTCTGCTTAAAATATAATTTTCCCACGCTAAAATAAGAATAGTTTGCACTTTGGCATGCGCAATGATGGGATCAGCTGTTGTTGATTTTCTTCAAGTCTGACATGTTTCCAGGGTTGCCAAATGGTTACTTATGCAAATAATTTTAGAAAAAATAATTTTAATCGTTATTATGTAAAATCACTAAATGCAATGTGGCCTGATATTGAAACCGTCGTTGGGAATGTAAACATTAAAATATATTAAGTTATCACATTCTGTAATAAAGCAAAGTTAACGGTGCATTGTCTACGAAATATTTTTTGTTTTAATTTATGATAACAATGGTCGTGCCGCTACTGTGGAGTAGGAGTAGGTTATTAATATAATTTATTTTGTTAACATGTATGATAATTAAAGTTGAAAGTTTAAAATCTAACGAAATAATAGTTCATTTAAAACATCAAAAATAAAAGGTAAGCCCAAGTTACCCATTACCTAATGTAAAAATAAATAATTAGAAAAGTTAGAAGGATATAAATAAACGTAAACAATCATCCGCTTTTACCGCCTTGTTCCACAACTTTTATTGTGTGATGTCATTTCGAATAGAGACTTCAATAGTCGGTCGCGTACTGATCCTTTATGAACTTAATACAATAATTTTAAAATTTGAACAGGGAGATTTCTCATCTCAAATTGCTTAATCTTTGAAGCTATTGCGGTGTAATACATTAACACTCGGTATAGCTGGAATAGAATATAAAAACATTTAGAAATCTTTCAGAAAACTAACTCGGAGATTTCTATACACAGATTATAACAACAAACACTCGCATTCCAGAGTACGTTTAACAATGAGAGTTATTAATTACATAAGACAAAATATTTATATTATTTTATTGACATATTCTTATGCTCACTAATATTTGTACATTTTAACAGAGTTTTCAACATAAGCATTACCATGAACTTATTTGCATTTTGCAAAATACAGAACTTGGTGGAGGGGTTGAGTGTGACATTAAACTGTGCTAGATTAATTAGGAATTAGAATTACGTACCAGTGGTTGTAATTCATGTTATAGTGTGCATTGTTATGTGTTTAGCTTAACATTAAATGTTGTGTTTGTTTAGATATAGCTGAGCGCAGGTCTTTTGAATATTTCAGCAGCATTGCTGATGAAGTAAATACAAGAGCTAAGCAAATTATGTACATAATGTTGATTATGCAGGGAATTCAATGCTTGATAAGTACAATTCAATAAAACACAATTTGAACATTGAAAACTAAGCTTAGCAGCTTTCAGTAAAATGTTGCCAAAGTTTGGGATTATGTACGCCCTCTCTGAATTAAAGGATTCGAGGTCAGTGCTTTTTTTTTTTTTTCCCTTCAGGGATAGAAATGGGATATAGCATTTTGCTGCGGTACTTTCACATTACTTTTCATAGCTTATTTTAGACAGAAATTCAAAGAAAGTGATTCCAAAATTATTTTAAAAGTATCGACTTTTACATTATTAATGAATGCATTCTTGGAATAATTTAAAACATATTCATTTAACACTTACCGCGATCCGATGAACTGTAGCAGGTGCCGAGCTGCACGTGAATGTCCAACTTTCCTTTAAAATCTCGCACTTATCGGCAAAAACATCATACCGAAATAGAAACTAGAAATCTTCTCCACTTACGTACATGTTTTGCCTTTTTGACATGAAAATATTTTCCATAACGTGTTGTGACGTAGGAATGCGTGTGCGTGAGAGAGTAGCAAGGGAAAGAATTGAAACCATTAATAGATCAACGTGACCTGAAAGAGATGCTTTTGATTGGTGTGGTTTTCTAACTGTACAGTTTTACCGAAGGCAGTAAGAGTTTATTTATAACAAGGAATGTTGATATCCCATTTACCGCAGTACATCCAAGGCAATTGCTTCCTTAGCTGTGTTTTAAAGTTACAGCATAGAATAATAACAGTAGCTTTTATTGTAGTTCGTCACTTCAAACATTTTATTTCCCTTATTTTACGGTTCTGTCAGAATTACTGAGCATGCAGAAAAGTTAGCACATGCGCAATGTGTTAGATTCTTTCAGAAAACACATGAGGGCAGAGTGGGTGACCTTCCGTGTCATACGCGCAGGAAAGCTAAATGATGTTGCTACAAGGGACTGGCAGGATACACTGCAACGTTTTATTAATTTTTTGTGTAGTCAATAAACTAGCAGAAGTGCTAAATATATTATAGATAGCAGGAATATGAACTGTCAAATAGCATGCCAGTTTGACTACAGATAGCTTCTATAATTAATTACACACCATATTAAAACGTGTTTATTACGATTATTTTTCTTGATGTAGATTAGGAGTCGTTAGCGAAATATTTTCTGATAGTTGTCGATTCAATTTGTGGGTCATAATGCCTGGTAATTCAAGTAAGAATAGAAAAAGTGTGTGCTCCAGTACGCCAAGCTTCACGTCATATTCTCATGAGCGGTAGGTCTGGGGTCCGATTCCCACCAGGAGCGTCCTTCTTGACTGAGGGGTTTTCTAAAGTTTCCTCCGTCCTCACAAATGGCTTTATTTTATTTAATTTTTTTATGGTGTTTAACGCCTTTTTTACTACTGAGGCACCACAGGCGATGAACACTGATGACACATGACATGAAATGATAAATTGGGAAAGTATTTTTTAAGGAAGGAAACGTTCCAGCCCTAAGTTTAGGGCACCTCCACGGCATTAGCCATTTATGACTGAGGAAAACCTGGAAAAAACCCCAGTCAGGGAGGACGGTTTGGCGGCATTCGAACCCCAGACCTCCCTCTTACGAGGTGACGCTTTAATGACCTCGGTCATTCTTGGCAGTATAAATGGCAAATGCCGGGGAGGTACCCTAAAACTTAGGTCTGGAACGTTTTCTTTCTTAAAAAAAAAAATCCTTTTTCAATATATCAATTTATCTCTCGTATCATCAGTGTCCACGCCCGTGTTAAGGGCGGGGGTTAAACACTATTAAAATCCTATATACGAACTTGGTTCGACGAGAGATTTGTATAGCAGCAGAGGTCACGAGGTAATGAAGTAATAGTCTAAACTTTACATTCTGATTAAGGGTAGTCGAAAATCAAGTTTAACTGATTAGAATTGAAACACTAAAATTTGTACATCTTATTTTGACACATTTTATTTGTGTACTGAAACAGAATTAATAGAATTAAAATATTGGAATAAGAATCATATTTTTGAAGCTTATTTTTTTAACAAAAATGTTATAAACTTTCTATAATTCTTAGGTTATGAACATTTTATTAATACTTCTGTAGCTTTATTGATATGTTTAGAAACTCCATTGAAATTTTCAAGGCAGATGATGTAACAGTTTTTTTTTTTTTTAATCCAGAGGTACATACAAGTAGGAAAATGTAGTTTTTATAAAATTGAGATCAAAGAAAAAATTGTTAAAAACTCAACTTACAGCTCCAACCCGGAAACGAGTGCATGGTGCAAAGACAGGGCCTGTTTATGTCAGAATTGTCAACAACAAAAGCAAACTTTACTCTAAAAACCAGAACATTCTAGCACAATTCATTCGAAAGCTATACGATTTTGAAATGGATGGCTAATAGGTTTATTTTCAAATATTAAAATAATTGCTCCTAGGTTATATATAACATTTAAAATTATAACAGAGAAATCATAGAAGTCAGAAATTTATTGTAATTGTTAATAAATATACGTTAAAAGTGTTGTGAAAATTAAAGTTTTAAACTCAATAAAAAAATTAATGACAATGGTAAAAATCTTTTTCAAAATAAATACATCAACTTTCATCATGAAGAAATATTGGTTCATTATTAGGAATATGTTTAAGAATCCAAATAATAACAGGATTATTTCCAGCTATCACATTCAAATGTATGCCTCCCAACTCCTCTAGGTGTGTTGGTTACCATACTTGCCTCCTAAACCCAAGATCGCGTGTTCGAACCCGGCCAGGACCGGGCTTAAAAATCCTAAGTATGGTTTCCTTCAGAAGGGAAGTAAAGCCGTGGGTCCCGTGTGGTACATTTGAGGCACGAAAAAGAACCTCAAGCCTGAAAGAGAGGCCTCTGAGCAAAATTTGTCGGCCGTTTCGCGCCCTGAATTGAATGGGACGCTGATGACCTGAGATGTTAAAGTGCGTCCTTAAATAAAACAATCAAAAAAAGCTAGGCGTGTTTATTTATTTTTATACTGTACCCTGTTCATTTTAATTTGGTATTCATTAACATACCGAAATCTAAAGTGAAAAAGAAATGATCAAATTAATTTGTCTCTCACACTATCATATTTTCCCAAGTGCATGTAGATGCCACATTATTAAAACAGAGCTATGGAAAGTACAAACGTGTTATTTTATGACTAAGTCTAATATCTGATATCAAATGATTTTCAGTGTCATTTCAAAAGTGAAACATTTTTGTAAACAGTTACAATAAACGAAACTTTATGTGGTGATATTACATTGTAAGCTATTTAAATGCCAGAGTAGCCTATTTCATATCTAGAATATGTGGGGAATAACTCTGAAGATATTTGTAACAAGGAATGTTTTGTAGTTAATGACTTCTGCATTCTTAACAGTTGTTTTAAGTAGGGGAGAGGAGCAAAATGAATAAATGACAATTTTGTCAGTAGCTATAAATTGAACCATTTTAAGTATAGCAGACGTCAGTATAAAATGTGACGTTTTATGAACACTTTCCCGCTAGAGCCGCGCAGCGTCTACGCCTTCAATTAAAAAAAAAAAAATGTATTGATGAATTAACTAAGATGTGATTGTGGAAAGGTTTTCGTACCGAAAATCACGAGAGAAGAAGAAGAAGACTTTTCTAACAAAATTCTTTTCAATTTATTTAAGAAGTTTCAACAAATTAATAATTTAATAAATGCATTTCTTCAAGAATTAATTGTAAGTTGAAGTATAAAACGAGAAAGTACACATTAAAATTATGTTAAAAATAAGAAAGAGCGTTGAAATATATTCTTTCACACACTTTAAATTTAATACGTTAAATTTTAAACATATAATGTGTTTACTTAAATACAAATAAATACAGTTGCACATGAAATTTTGCCGCAAAACGACAAAATACAAGTACCAACAAATTTATTCGCAACACTTGATACAACATAATAATGCAATACTTCAACTATGAAAGTATGTCAAAAGAATTTTCCACCGTTTTATCGACAACTGGAAATGATTCCTTATGTTACTTTCTTTAAAACAATTTAAAAACATTACAAAACAATACTCAAATTAATGCTAATATTGCCAGAGGATATTCGATAATTTTATCCGCAACGAAAACAATTCCTCGTTTATTTTCTTAAAATATACTTGGATTAAAAAAATAAACAAAGAAAGTCCATTATTTACTCCATTTGACAAAAGAATTCCTTAAGCACACAAATACTGGATCATTGGTGGTAATTGCAAAAGTTGATCTCTGACCCCCATCAAAAATAAATAAATAAAATAAAAATAAAATAAAGGTAAGGATACCAAGGATCAAATATAGCGCACGGAATCGTGACTCACCTTGCTTTCCAAGCCAGAAGCCGAAAGGTGTATTTCGCTAGGTTAGCTCGCGACCAACTCACGAATGTCTTGAAAACAAGTGTGTAAAGCAACCAGGAAAAAAGAATGAAGCTACATGTTGCAACCAATCAATAAAAATCCAGCCACATGCTCCAACCTGAAGCGATTTGTGGCGGGGTGTGTTGTCGTTGCTTTGTTGTTAACCTCACGTTGGTAATTCAATTTATGAAGCGGCTTGGTATGGCAGCCACGTTGGGTGCCAGATTTTGAGATCGGCTCCGGCTACGTGCTCCAGATTGGGCACCAATCTTAAAGCGATCTGTTGTCAGTCGAGTTGTCTTGTGTTGTGGTGCCAATTTTTCAGGTTAATTATTGGTCGCTTCGGTGTTGTTGCCCACGCTTCAATGACAACAGTTTCTCAGAATGTACTCGGCTATTTTGTCGACTCGTACTCAACAGAACCGGGGGAGGAGTTCGATGGTGTAAATAAGCACGCGATGCGACATAATGTGTGCTGGTGTTTCATTATATCGAAATTTACGTCCTCTGGTGTTTTTGCACAAGATAGACCTGCTACGTGCAATATAAACTTAGTTGCCGCGTGTGAAACTTACAGATGAGTACTGCGAACCGCTTAACTGCGTACTGCGGAACTGCTACATGTAAAACTTAGAACTGCATGCCTTGCCGAACATAGATCTTCAAACTGAGTGCCTCAGCCGAGAAAACTCACCCTTATATATTAAAATTCAAATCAAAAATCGTTGGTCTTAACGATACCAACGAAATCACAACGATACGCGCAATCTTCGCGCCTATCTTTAAAAGTTCAAATATACATTTTCCAAATGCTTGCGTTCCATTCGCTATTTTTTGAAAGTTTTAAAAAACACACAGTATTAGGTATTAATTAACTAATTTCTATTTAAATTTACAAAGAACAGATATTGTCTGGTCCAAGGGAATACTTTATTGAAGGATAGTATTAATATTAATTGAATTTATTTTATTTGTTTTATTTAAAAGGTTAGCATGACAACAGCAGTCCGGGGTCAAAGCTCCAACGGCTTAAAGGTCCTTCATTTTATTTACCATGTGGTAGCTGTCCTTAAAAGAAGAAAGGGGGTTACTTGTGCGACCTCTTCAACTACATGGTTTTATTACCCTGTTGACTTTTCAAGGTACTACAACGGCAAAGTGTTTCTCTTTTGTACAATTCTTACGTTGAACAATGCCTAGGTGTGATGATGGGGCTTGCACATGATAATTATATTTTAGTGGGGGCGGACCGTAAGCACTGTTTCAAAATGAGTGATAATCGCCATATTGCAGAAATATTCAAAGAAATAAGCGAGAAGAAAAGGAGGACTAATTGTATGGTTACAGAAGGGGGTGGCTTTGTATAAAGGAAGTTAAACCTATTGTATAATGAACTCTGTAATAATAGAATTAAGAATCCCAGAAATGTGTCGGTGTGAAATGAAAAATGAAAAAGGCGTTATATTAGTGTAATAGATCAGTATAATAAAATGTCAGATGCCATCTAGCAAGCGGAAATGGAAATACAAGATACAAGAAAAACAAATTGACTACAAATATCGTTTGAGAAAAAAACTACCATTAACAATAAAGCGACATCTAAAAATATTTCATATCGCCATAATCTGTAAAACAAAAAACGGAAATTGCACACAAAGAGGTGCAAAAGTTATCCACTGATAAAGGCTAAAAGAAATATAACTAATTCTTAAACTATTAAAAGAAAATTGTTAAGAACCCGAAATTACTCAGCAATTGAATCCAGAAATTACGGACAGTCTTAGAATAAATTTAATTAAAATAATAACTGGGTTCATGAACACAATCAAATCTGAGATACATAGCAGGCAGATGCAGAAAACACAAATTTGGATATTAAAATACGGAACATCTGAGAGATCCAACAGAAATTAGAGCATTGGTTTGAAAGATGAAACACAGAGTCCAGGTTTTGAGGGATGTGTAATGTCATTAAAATCAAAGATGTCAGTTACACAATCTGTTGAATATCCTAGTTGTCGTATAGTTTAGTTAGTATCATATAAGACGGGGAAGTTTCTAAATTTCTCTTGGTTGGGTAGCCTGGGAAGCAGTTTGGTCATAGGGTAACGAGATCTTCCAGGGTATGTAGACTCAGATGGGGGAGATTCATAGTTGTGACTGGAGGGGGCACCGTAGTTCAAATGGTTAAAACATCGGCACAGTAAGCTGAATATCTGTATAGTCAAGCATTCCATATGAATCACAATTTGATAAAAGAGCAGTCTCATGTCATGAAGGATAGAATTGAACAGAGCCATAAATTATTCTCAAAAAGATTGTAGACAAGAACAAAGGATTCAGTTTTTATCGACTACAGGCAGTCAATCGTCAGTTTTTGTAAGAATTTAAAGTTTTATAAAATATCTCCAATCTTATCATTTACACTTTTTTTCTAAAGTTCAACAAAAGGCATGTTGTAAGTCTATAAGAATATTCAGAGAGTCAGGATGGACCGTGGTTTCTCTCCAGTATTATTTATAAATACACATGTGAATGAAAGTTAAAAAGTAAATTTCCTTAATTTTCTGAAGGCGAAAGGGTAAATATACGTCAAGATAAAAACACTTCGTTATTTCAACACAACTCCTTTATTTTACCCCATAATCTCCGAAGGTATTCAAGCATTTGTCACGGTGTAAACTGGGTCCTGCTCGTTGAACAATTTCAACACCCCCCCCCCCCTCTAAAACAGATGAAAGTCAACGGTGGGTAAGGAACGTATTTCCAGCGCCATTTGTTTAACAGACCATGTAATTGGTGGACTTTCTGCAAATTCACGACTCCAATTTTACACTTACTGCATGCATATCTTACACAGACACCATCAATTGCTGGATATTTACAGGTTCTGTATTCTCTGGCCTTAGAAATCCTATAACTTTCTCGCTTAACCACTCAATACCCTTGCCATGTTGTAGCTCTTGTGTCTATGTTCCGTTGCACAAACCACTGCTACTGTACACTCCCTGTCAATGAGACCTCACACTAGCTGATACAAAGCTGCAGAGAACTGCTGGCCTTTGTTTAGGCGAATAACAAGTCTTATTATTTTTCGATTTCGTCTCATGTATATGTACAGAGGATGCCAAAAATTTATACACCCTTCAAGCAAATTAAAAACTGCGTTAACAAAACAAACTGAATTCACACAAACAGAAAATGATGAGCACTAATCATCTTAGACTTTTACAGTTACAACAGTTGCTCAAAATGCCCATCATCGGCGTCGATACACTTCTGAGTACGTTGAACTACTGATTGAGCAACGTTTGCGAAAGTGTCCTCAGCGATTGCAGCACATGCCGTTTCAATTTCTTCCCGAAGTGCTGTCAGTGTAGCTGGTTTTCTACGGTACACAACATCCTTAAGAGTTCCCCATAGGTAGAAGTCCAACGGAGTTAGATCCGGAGAACGGTTCTGTTCTGTACACACGTCTCCATTGCCTTTGAACTTCAACAACATTGTCGATTTTCCAATAACATTTCAAAATTGCTTTCCGTTATTCAAACGATAATCTTGGCTCCATTTTGATGTAGCAACACTAGCATAACGTAATATGAGTCACATCTATTTACAGAACATCATACTACACATTACTGTTGTTTTTCGGTCCAACTTTGCAATATATTAAATAGATATCTACTGTGAAAGTGTACATATTTTTGGCACCCTCGGTATTCGTGTGGAAAATGTAGAAAACATTCACAATTGCTAATTACAGTTGCCTTGTAGCTTGTTAAATGTAGGCAAAAAAGTACATTTACCCACTCCTAATTTAAATTGTTCACAATTACTAGCAAATATATAAATTTACCAAGTAGTGTGGTAAATATTGATTTTGATTCTAAATGCATCCTTTTGTGTTTTATGTAAAGGTGCTTTGAATATTATTGAAACGTCATACACATTTTAGTGGACAGTGGTAGGATGCATTACTAGCATCTGCTTTGGCTTAAAACTTTTAAGTAGCAGTTTGGTATTATATGAATATTTTTTTTTTAATTCGTGAAGGCTATCGATTAAATATATGCGAAAACACGAGGAAACAATTACTAAACAAAAAGTATACTCTGAGTGATAGCTTTAAGCAAGAACCATTTTACTTCATCATTCAAATAAATTTCGCAAGCAAGCAAACAGAACTGTGAGCTGATTAGGAAAACAGAAAATTCTGAAAAACATCATAATCATTGTGGAGCAAAACACTCAATTGCACAAATCAGCATATAACTAAAATCACATAAATAACTTTTTAATCAGAAATTCTCTTGTACAGATACTAGTAAAATAGCATCACTAAGTGGGAAAACGTGCAATTTCAAACTTTTACCAAAAGCGTATGATAACTGTTAACCATTCCCTAAACATTTTAAAAATTAATATTTTCAACATTTACCTGCCTGTTTGTACAATGTTTATATTTATCAACAATTATTCACAATAACCTATTTCCTACTTTGAACGTAGCATATTAGCTTTTGTTGGTTTACATTACATCATTATATTGCAGGGAAGTGTACCATCATTTAAAAGACGGCGCAGGAGGACCACCTAGTATCATTTCACAAGGAATATGCCTAGCATCTTGACGGATAATTTGTACTATTGAAATTTAGTTACATTTAGCATATTTAGATATCAGAGGAATAGGCGGTCGATTCATTACCTCATGTCATATAATAATAATAATAATAATAATAATAATAATAATAATAATAATAATAATAAGAAGAAGAAGAAGAAGAAGAAGAAGAAGAAGAAGAAGAAGACTATAACAGATTAAAATGTCAAAAAATCGTCAAAAACATTTTATTTTGTTGTATATAAATTTATGCTTGTTCGCTGTCCCTCCTTCATATAAAGACATGTACCGCACAATATTTTAATAATTTCTCAAGTTGGCATGAACATATCAGTTACATAAACCAAACCCATATTAATGCAAGACAATGAACTATAAATATTTAAGATAAAAATTAATAATAAATAATTGATCGTGTAAACTTGAAATGTTATCGTAAATAGCAATTAGACATAGATACTAAAACAAACACGTTAAATGGATTAATTCAGCTTTAAGAAGTCATTTTAAGAAAATATGCCTAAGTGCATATAACAAAAATACATAAAGTATCTGTCATTTTTGTCAGAACATCGCACATTGAAATTAATAAGAAGATGGAGGTCCACCAAAGGTGTTTTCTCATATTACTAGTAAGAGTAACTCCAGAAATAAACTGAAACATATTAGTTATTAAAGCAGTGAAAATTTCACTGGAAGAAATACCAGCAGAGAAGTCGCCAAAGTTAACTTATTCAAGGGGCTGAGGAATGAAGCAGTGAAGTAAGGCCTGATAATAGCACACTGAGTTATTTTACAGTGGTAACCAAGAAAACACGTTACAGTTGTGCTTGATAGCATAGGAGGGCAGTTTCTTGTGTTTTAGAGGGTCTGTCATATTAAAATGCGGACAGAACCGAGCGGTATCATCAGCGACCACACACTGATAATAAAAACAGAAATCTCTATTTTGTGTTGCATAAATAGAGACATTTATGCAAAATCGTGTATTTCAGTAACAATAATTCTTTTCAAACTTTGTCGAACGTCCAAGGTACGTTCAAAATGATTTAACCGTGTTTTGCTCCGTTTATGACGATGAAATATATCTTATATAATTATTAGTAGCACTATTTAGAAACAAATTTGAAATGCTCTTATTCTCCTTCAATACTTGAAGAATTCATGCTTTGGTACTGTGTAAAGCTTTCAAACTAATAACGAAAGCTTATCTAACTCTAGTTGAACAGGAAGAAGACACAGGAGAAAAATAAGACAATAAATATAATGGATATATTGATTTATTTATGGACGCTCTTTAACATCTCAGGTCATCAGCGTCCTATTCAATTCAAGGCGTAAACGGCCGACAAAGTTTGCTCATAGGTCTCTTTTTTTCAGGCTTGAGGTTCATTTTCTTGCCGTAAATGTACGACACGGGATCCATGGCTTTACTTCCCTTCCGAAGGAAGCCATACTTAGGATTTTTACGTCCGAAAAAATCCATCGATCCTGGCCGGGTTTAAACCCGCGATCTCGGGTTTAGAAGGCAAGTATGGTTATCACTACACCACCAGGACCGACTAAATATAATGGAAAGATGCCAATATAATGAAAATATGTATCTTACTAGATTTCTTGCAAACGTATTAAACAAATTACAGTGAAACATTATTTATAAATTTCTATTCATGCACAACACAGTTTTAATGATGGTCATTCTGCCTTGCAGAAAAGTCTGCAAGAAAACGAAAGAGAGAGAGAGTGAAATTATTCAGGTGGAAACATCTGTTCAGTTGCATTAGTTCAGCCTTCTTGCGTTTTCATGTGGAACATCTTCTCACGGCTGAAACTGGTTCAGTCTTGTGGCACGAGAAAGGCATTCGCAAACTTTTTCTATGATGTCCACACCTCATTATTCTTTTTATTTTTTTCTCCCTAGAAATTCCTTCACTGTGTATGCAGAATGGATTGTCCTTCTGAAATATATATTCACGGCAGACTTGTGGAAGGAAATCCCTTTACAGGTACTACCTGTAGTTTTAGTATATGAAATATATTTTTACCCACCAACTCACCTGCTGGACGATTAATGTGGTGGTTTTGAGAAAAAGGTCAAACGACGAAGTTATTCAGTATTATCTTATACTGCCAGGGTGTCATAAGTGTTTCTAACACACGACATTCACTTGTTCAGGGATTTCAGTCAAGGTGCTAGTGTAAACTCGAAAACCAATACATAAAATTTTGTTGAAATAGGAGGAATGAATTTTCCTAATCATTTTAGTACCTCTACATCCCCTTAGGGGTAGAGATCAGGGAAAAACGTTAAATATGCCTTACAATTCAAATATCCACATGCTTTTAAAGAGTAATTCTGCAATTTCTTTAAGATTGATCGAACATCGGAACCAGAACTTTGATTTTTTGGTGACTGAGGGAATAAAATTAGAAGAGAGGACAAGTTGTCCACGTTTTAACTCTGTTTGTATTTGTTCTAAAGAGTAACTGTACACTTTTTTTCAATTGGTCAAAGATTATCTGCTTTATTTGCCTTAATCTACCAGCATGACGTTCATTATCCGGTTTGTCCGGCTTCTATGACGAGGTCTCCTAAAGACGGAATAGTTCTCCACCTACCGTAGGTAGCCACGCAGGTGATAACATAATTATTTTTTCATTTGGTACATCTGTATTAAGAATTCATTTGTTTTAATCGTTTATTTAATACAGCATTCTATTGTGGGTATTCCCAAAAAATAGATAAAATTGAATATAGTGCAACAGTAAAGTCCTTTGTAAAGAATGGTTTAACGCTAAAGGAAATCCATAGCAAGTTTATAAATTTGTTGTTATCCTCTCCTTCATTTGCAGAGGTATTGCTGATGTGGATTTAAATGCTAATTGGAGCATATCGAATTTACGGAGTAACACACACAATTCCGTTTGAATAGATTTCATGTCGATCAAGTAGAAATCTGAGCCGTGAATTTTAGTACAGGAGCTGGACATCTCGAGTTATAGCACCAGCAGCACATACTGGAAAGAACTGGCATAGAATGTAATGTGCAAACACCGGCTGTTTTAACGTTACATTATATTACGCTTGCAATTACCTTATTCCCTTCAGCCATGTGAACAAATGCTAGGAAGTGACTCATTCAATAAAGTGCAGTCTGATGACCCATAGTGATCATATTGTTAAAGAAAGATTTCAGTGTTTCCACAGCATAAAGAAGAATAATACAGAATTGGAAATGAAACAAATGTAAATGTCTAAACTCCGAAAAATAGGTTGTTTCATTTTGTGAATATCGTATCTTCTTTGTAACCTGTTTATGTTTTATATTCTGTGTATCGCCACGGGTGGCCGAGGTCGTTAAGGCGCGGACTCGTGAGCGCGAGGTCTGGGGTTCAAATCCAGCCAGGACCGTCCTCCCTTACTGAGGCTTTTTTTCCAGGTTTTCCTCAGTCCTCATAAATGGCAAATGCCGGAGAGGTACCAAGCTTAGCTCCGGAACGTTTCCTCCCTAAAATAAAAAAAATCCTTTCCCAATTGATCATTTCATCTGATATCACGTGTTGTGATCATTTTCGGAAACTTGCAGAGGTGCTGAAAATGTGAAATTGAACACTAAAAATTTTGTCCAGTAGTTTTTTGGTTCAATAAGAAAATTATGCACAACACACTATGAGCATCCAATTATTACAGCCACTAGCCACCTATTATCTTTTTCAGTTTGTTTATCTTATTTCTTTTTCAGTTAAATTCCATTCCACCAGCTTAGAAGAGGAACCTTGAAATATGCACTGTGTTCTGTGTTTATGCATTATGGTATAATACTGAAATGAAACACGTGTCGCGTGCTTTACAGTCAACGAGGATAGATCCATGTTTCCTGCCTGATCATTTTTTAGATATGACAAAAACAAAAACATATTTTATTTTTCAATATAGTTACCCTTTATTTCAATACACTTCTCACATCTTTCAATTAACATTTCAATCCCCCCCCCCAATAGTCAAAAGTCTTCTCTGCAAAATGGGCATAAACAGCATCCATCACTTCTTCGTCACACTTAAATTTCTTGAGTTTTGAGAAGAGGAGATAGTCTCTGAGAATTAGATCTGGGCTTTAGGGTGGATAGTCGATGTTCTTGAAGCCGCATTTGTTCCTTTGTAACAAGAGCTTGTGCATAGGCGCGTTGTCGTGAAGAAGGCGCACACCACCACTCACCTTTCCTCGCCTTTTCTCTTTGATGGAAGCACGTAGTCTGTGCAGTAGGCCAGCATAGTACTCCCCATTTACTGTGGTGTTCCTCTCCTTGAAGTAAATGAAGAGTGTTGCTTCACAGTCCCAAAAGATGATGGGTATGATATTTTTAGTTGACCGAGTGATCTTGGCTTTTAGAGGCGGTGCTTCACCAGGTTTACGCCACTGCACTGATTCTCTTTTGGACAAGGGATCATATTAGAGGACTCATCTCCTGTAACAATGATTTGCAGAACTTCTCTCTCGTTGCTACGACAGGGCTCCAAAAATGCCTAAAATCAGATGACTCGTTGCTGCTTTTGGACTGAGGAAAGAAGACTAGGCACCATCTTGCACTAGCCATATTCATGTTTAAATGTTCATGAATAATTCAAAGGACTGTTGTTTCAGAAAGACCCAACCTTGCTGCTATTTCTGTAACTTTGAGCCGCCGATCTTCCATAATTTCTCCTTCCACAAGAGCAACGTTTTCAGGATGTCTTTGTCTTCAATTCTTTCTTTACCCATTCGAAAAAGTTTGGCCCATTCTTTTACGGTAGAATATGAGGGGGGGGGGGGTGCTTCCCCATACACACCGTCCAATCGCTGTTTAATTTCATTTGGAGTAAGTCCGGAACTTAATAACAACTGGATACTCCATTTTGAACATATCACAATCTTCTACAGCTGCAAGTATTTACTTAACTGATAAGGTATGACACCAGATAAGAGTTTTGAGAAGGCGATCATCCTTATCGGCGAGGCCGGATACTTATCCTCGTTTATTTTATAATTAAATATTCAGTTGTGTAATTCTGCAATTGCGATCTATGCAGATGACTTGGTGCTATTTCAATTATGTGTAATTAGTGGTTTGGTTATATACTCATATTTAATTTTAAATAAACCCAGTAAAATGTTCCAGAGTACAAGGCTAAATTTACACACAGTGTCGTAGTTTCCATAAAAGAACCTGGTTCATGCTCACGGCTATAACTTGCACAGCATGTTACTAGATGGGCATGGAATAAACACAGACGATTTTATTAAATTTGTGTATTTTGAGTATGTTGTCTTTCACTCTATAAGTGTCAGTAAAGTTTTTATTTTGCTTCATTTATTTAGCTCCAGCAATTTTGGGGTTTGAAAGTGGCACACACAGACACAAACGGGTTGACTAAACAGCTGAACAGTTATCAGGCAATCAGCGCTTCACATGAAAACATTCTCGATTGACAAGAGTATTACTGTCATGGTAGCTGAAAAGTTAAATTGGGGAGAATCTGGAAAGTAAGTAAGCAAGCCCGGACAGTGTCAGAGTCTAGCGCAGTTATTAAGGTCATTATGTTGGTATTCTAATATCGAGAAGTACCGTTGAGCTCTGTAATCTCTGGGTTCTCATCGTATGCTATTTAGGACATGTGCCTTACATGCGTCAAACAGACCCAAGCGTTGACATCACTGAGAATATGCAAAGGGAATATTTGCATAATGAAACACAAGTTTAGGCGTTTGTAAGCTCATCTTGGAGAACTTACTTTGATTCTCACAGTTTCGAGCTAAATTATGACAATAGCGCTATCCGCGGAGAGGTGTCCTTTCATTTTGTATTTACAAAGAATAAAGTAAATGGTTCTTAGCAACACGTGCACAGAGGGGCGTCTGTAAAAAACCCAATTTTCATTCAAGTTAGCCATGACATAAAGAATAGAAATATAATTATCAGTAGCATTTTCTAAACAGCGACAATTTTCCAGTAAAGGGAAGCTGCTGAAATATAGGTTGTTTCAAAATTCACGCTCCCAAGGACAACTACGTTAACAGTGTAGATACCGGAAAAAAGGGGGGGGGGAAACTGTCGGAAATATATAGTTTTAAATCGTGTACTTGAATGTTGTAACGTAAACTTATGCCGTTAAACCATTAACGGTCCGCTTGAAAACAAAACTTGACACTCAGATAGTCACAATGGCAAATGGAATCATTTAATCACTTGAACTGCCTTGTCCTGTAATTGCTTCGCTTGCATACTAACCAAATGTTCAAATTCTTCGCCATCCTGTTAACGCACATCCCAATATTGGTTAAGACAACTAATTTAAAACATGAATTTCCAACATTTTCCCCTTATTTTATTATTCGGTACCTACATATTAACTGAGTTGTCCTGTGGTATTTGAGTCATTCTTTATATATCGTGGGTTTTGAAAAATGTATACACTTTCACAGTAGATATCCATTTAATATATTTCAAAGTTGAACCGAGAAACAACAGTAATGTGTAGTATGATGTTCTGTAAACAGATGTGACTCGCATTACTTTATGCTAGCGTTGCTACAACAAAATAGAGCCAATAATCGTAATTATAATAATAACTGTTGGCAATCGTGTATAATCTGGATAAGTGGAAAATAGAAATACATCAAGTTGGTAACACATATTCCGTCTAGGCGAGGAAAGATGGGGGAAGAGACAGTTATGGATCCAAAAATATATAAATATATTCACCTAGTTATCCTTTGAGTGCAAAATATATACTGCTATATATTTGGCAAAACAATGGTTTAAAGCACTCATATTTTTGCACCAAGAGGTTTACAAAAGTCATGTTTATTTTCTTAATATGGTGGAACATTCTATGAATGTTACTTAACCTCAACAAGTTGTCATTGAACGATGCTCTGCCTACCAAGTCCGGTTTTTGCCTTCTATTGTGTGATTACATGATGAATCCGCACCGGTAACGTTTTTCATTCATTTCTTTAATCGACCTTTTCGATAGTTTAGTTATTGCCCACTGTTTTTTTGGAGTTTATGCCTATTTAGATAGTGCATCGTAGAATTCAAATATGCAAACCAAGGCTCAATAATTAATTGTGTGACCTCATAGTTCTTGCAATGACATATGGCCAGGGGGAAAAAAAATAGCTGCACAACCTTCCCTATGCCTATAAATAGCATGCTCGAAGTTGTCATTACATAATCTGTAACAATGAACACTAAGGATGAGAGCATTGCACTGAATCAAGAGGGAGAAATGAGCGCTACTATTGATGGAGAATGCCATGTCTTATTGCTGAAAAATGTATCAAGTACAAGGATATTTAACAATGAAACCAGGGAGCAAAGGAACGTATATTTCCACTCTAGAACACATCACTAGTTGATTTGTTTTATTTACGGGGGCTCTTTAACATCTCAAGTCATCAGCGTCCCATTTCGTTCAGGGCGATAAATTTTCCTAAGAGGCCTCTTCTTTCAGGCTTGAGGTTCTTTTACATGCCGTAAATCTACGACATGAGGCCCAAGGCTCTACTTTCCTTCAGATGCTGCTAGAAAACAACTGTTCAACATTGTGAAAATCTAAAGCGCTCCTGCTGGCTTTCCACGATACAGCTCTTCATCTCTAAGGGAATCAACTAATATAGCGCCATGCAGGGTGGTTAACTACACTTATTAGATCGCATTACATTTTCTATTATTATTATTATTATTACCATTTAATATTTCAGACCAGAAAGTCTTCCCCAACACCATCATATGTCGTCTTGAGTCCACAATTTTCAGCCAGGGCTTGTAGCACCAAGACTAAATAGTGAACATATCTCTTCACTTTTGTGCTCTTCTTTATCCAACTTTGTATTTTCAGATCTAGAGCTTTGCGGAATTCTAGAATCTTTCCTACAAGCTTAGGACTTACAATTCTTAAAGATATGTATTCTAATAGATGATCTTTATCTCTTCATAGTTTTTACACTCTAGTACGATGATTTTTGCAGTCTCTTCAAATTGTTCACAATGGCGGCATGTGGAATTCCCTTGGTGGAGTCCCATCGTCCGTAGGCATTTTCTGATCGGCTTATGTTCAGTAATCATTCCAATAGCTTTCCGGTTTGTTTCTCATCCTTATTCAGTAGGCGGTGCTATTGGATGTTTTAATAACAATGTTATCCAGTTCTAACCGGGAAAGTTCTTGCACCTTATCTGATGTAGAAACGCTCGGTCTCTATGAAGTTAACGTTAGTTCCTTTTTATTGTCAGTTTATTTGGTGTGGATTTGTAGGTTAGAAAGAGGGTCTCTGTGGAAAATTGAAGGACATTTGACTTGCAACACATATCACATACTGGAAAATATAATGCTACCTAGCGTGCACTTGCTGCAGCAGTTAAAAAAAATATATCATATAATTAAAAATGAAGAGTGCATATTGATGCAGATATCATTCATTCTTGCTATAGAAGACGAAACGAAACTTTCGAATAGGTTTAAAAATCTTCAACCTAACATAACTAAAAATAATTGGTATTGGAATATACAGCAAATGCACCAAATATTACTCTATTTCAGAAATAAAGAAAGATGCAGTATTCGGTTATATGATATGCAAGATTTTACTCATGCTAACCTAATGTTTGGAATTAAGGGGATCTTTTTTGAGTTTAGATGTTTTTGTTTTAGTAAATTCTTTCTAATGCAATTAGTTTTATATTTGATACACACCTGATGTAATCTCTTCTACCTCTCTAGCGGGTCTCAGGCCTTTAAAGTATAACAAGCCAGTGGCACGCTCCCCAAAGAAAGCATTAAAGGTATAGTGACAAAAAGGGCTTTGAGATGAAACAGGCTTAACCTGTACCGCAGGCAAGCAATAGAAATGAGTTTGTTCCAAGAGGTAAAGAAAATTAATCTTATGTTGGAATTTAATTTACTTTCAAATTGCTTATGTTAGTTTAAGATTTAGAAAATTAAGCATCAATTATCGTGGGTAACAGAACTATATAAAAAGTTTTAGACAATCTCCTTTAGCAGATTTTGAATGTAGAATGTCTCTTTCGACATATACCGATAGTCAGTCAAAATAGTTTCTTTTATATTTAGACTTAATGGTGAAATGTTGTTCTCTTTGTTCTGAGAAGAGTGGGAGCTTGAGAAGTGTGTGTTAAAACATATTTATTACGTTCTACATTTTAATTTTGTTAAGATAATTAGATAAGGATATTGCATTTCAATGATCTGCTTATTTCTGTTGAATTTAACTATTCCTTGAGCTTTTTATCATATATTAGTGATTTTCATTGTTTACTTTTTACATTTTGCATTTTTTCGGCTCATTTGCGCAATATAATTCATTTTTTATTCAGACAGTATGCATTATTTATAGACTCCAGTTTGATGTGAATAAACCTTTTCAGGGTTAACTAATAATGTAATAAATGGATTTTCATTTCCAAGAATGAGCCATACTAAGGTCTTATCCTTGTTGTTCCATTCACAGAATACATAACATAATTTAGTGTTCCAACTGAAAACCAAAGAATAGAGCAGTTCATATTCAATTATTTACAACAAATACTTCTTTTTTTTCCAATCGTAATTTCCTGTGAGCTGATATTGATAGTTGTTATTCAGAGCAACCAACAAAGAAATTTTTGATAGTTTGGCTAGTGTGATGACCAACAATCCAAGAGTTAATAAGAGAACATGTGTCTTTATTATGAAGGAGAGTATCTTCAAAAGGCAATGGCGATACCCCTTGAGTAATGAACTCAAACTACTTCCGTTTTGCAGTCGCTTTCTTCGTTCAAACAGGCCGTGATTTATTTCCCTTGTCTTATTGTCTTTTATTGTTTACTGAGGTATAAAACGATTACAGAAACGCAGGTTACACTCTACAACTACATGGGAATGCATTAGAATGCCGCGACAGTGACCTTGTGCAAGGATATTCTCACACTTGCAATGATGGTGGCAGACAAAGAGGTTATGTAACTGAGAGCTTTAGATCAAGTTCTTCCTAACTTGAAGAACAGAAAATTCTCTGATTGAACAAGAAAAGTTGCCGCAAGGAAGGAGTTACTTATTTGATTATATTGAATGATTTGCATATTCTGTTCTTATCACCTTCAGTGGGTGCAAAGACTTAATGAAGTAGACTTTCTGCCACGCATTCTACATTAGCATTTATCTTATTCACGGATTAGTAGAGACCAGTCTTTGATCACTTTGGATACATGTTAGGTGTTCCTTTATCATATAACCTTAGCTTTGAACGGATAACATTGTGAGTCAAAGCAGTACTTTACCTGCAGAAGAGCTGTGCATGTGGGATCGGTTGCCGCAAAGCAATGCTCCGTGCTTCGAGCTTCATGGTGCACAAAGGCAGGGCTACACTTATTCGGGGGGCTCTGGAGTACCGCTTGGGACTCGCATATTGGAGGACCCGGTTCAAAACCCTTCGGACCGGCCATCCTGGCCTTGAGTTTTTTGTGATTTCTCCTTGTCAAGCGAATCTTTCCTCTCCATGATATTTTTCCGCGTTTCCATTTCATTCCGTTATTTCAGTTACAATTGAAAGCGTCAAGGGGAAGTGGACTGGCGCGGTGTGACGGTGGCTCGCTCTTTGAAAAGGTTTCTGCCCCGCCATCCGGCATGAAGCGGAACTTTGAAGGGGAAGGCTCCACCAGCATCGGGGTGTGTTATCTGGAAGGTTTCTCTCACATCTCATCACTCTTTTCGGAAGTAACTCTGTTGGGGGTATAGGCACAGAAGGGCTAGCCCTTGAGCAAGGCTGAAGTACCGAAATGTTCTTCTTCGACTCTTAACAGTCTACTCGAATAGCAATCACACCTGGAAGTACGAAAACAGCAATGAAGTGGCATAGGACAAACATAAGAAATTCAGTCTAAACTTTAGAATTGGAATTATTCATGGTTCTTCCCTCCTCGTCTAGCAGGAGATGTTCTTAATCTCTCACAAGAGGAATGCTCAGTTTAAATGACAATGTTCCTCTAGAAGAGTCGATTCTGGTGGTGTAGGGCTAACCATACTGGCCTCGTAAACCCAAGGTCGCGGGTTCAATCCAGGCCAGAGTCGATACATTTTTTTCGGGCCTAAAAATCCTAAGCATGGCTTCCTTCGGAACATAAGTAAAGCCGTGGATTCCGTGTCTTTGATTTATGACATATAAAATAACCTCAAGCTTGAAAGAAGAAGCCTCTGAGCAAAGTTTATCAGCTGTTACACACTGAATTTAATGGAATGACCTGAGATGTTAAAGAGCGTCCGTAAATAAAATCAATCAATCAATCCTCTAGACGAATCCACTACTCACTTTAATCGGGCGGTGGCAATTACACGAATGACCACCTCTGTAAAGATGGAGGGGGGTGCACCGGTTCATCGTCAGATTTGAATCCGATGCATTTTCAGTTCGTTATTAACTTTTTAGGTTATCATTGGGGTTTATTATTTTGCTTTTAAACTCTGAAATAGATTCACATTCACCCATATGCACATTTTCCAGAATTTATAGAGGGTGGAGAGTGATAATAATCAAAGAATCATTCCCGCGCACAGCAAGAATAAAACTCGAGATCTCTGGATTTAGAAGCAAGCATGCTGGCCACTGGACCTCAGAGGTAGTTCATAAAAAATTGAATACTTTTTTAAATGATAAAGTAATGTTTGCATCGTGTTTAAGTTATAAATGCATATACAGAGGGTACCAAAATGTATACAGTTGCAACAGTTGCTCAAAATGCCCATCATCGGCGTCAATACACTTCTGAGTACTACTTGAGCAACGTTTACGAAAGTGTCCTCAGCGATTGCAGCACATGCCGTTTCAATTTCTTCCCGAAGTGCTGTCTGTGTACTGGTTTTCCACGGTATACGACATCCTTAACAGTTCCCCACAGGTAGAAGTCCAACGGAGTTAAATCCGGAGAACGCGGTGTAAACTCAATCGGATCTCTTCGTCCTATCAAGTGAATGTTCAAACCATATGATTCCAAAATCATGGCCGAGGACACGGGGCCTGATGCTGTGCGAGGTCTTCCAGATGTGCCCTTGTGAACATCGCATACGGTACCACAAGTCTCAAATTTGTCTCGAAAGCGTGCAATTGTTACTCGCGTTGGCGGTTCCGTTCTGCACACACGTCTGCGTTGCCTTTGAACTTCAACAACATTCTCAGTTTACCAATACCACTTCAAAATTGTTTTCCGCTGTTCAAACGATAATCTTGGCTCCACTTTGTTGTAGCAACACTAGCATAACGTAATGTGAGTCACATCTGTTTACAGAACATCATACTACACATTTCTGTTGTTTTTCGGTTCAACTTTGAAGTATATTAAATAGATATCTACTGTGAAAGTGTGTATACATTTTTTTGGTAGCCTCGTTATTTCTAATGTTCTAGGTCATAAGCCATAACTTCGTTCAGTTCATTTTTTGCATACAAAAAATCAGCCTTACAGTCTTGTGCATTTGCAGATATCATTGTTGAGCTTTGACTCCTCAGTGACAGCTATTCAGTCTTACGTATTTGCAGTTATAAGATCCAGGGTATGTTTACAGTATATTCGATACTAATACACCTTGCTCTTCGTTCATTTTTAATTTCTGGAATAAACAGTTTTTGTTTGTTATATTTCTTTACATCTTTTAATGGTTTTTATCGAACTGAAAATCGTAAAATTATTATTATAACATTATTTTGTTTTCTACATCCCGCTACCCGGAGGTACCTGTGAGAAAGCACTCGGCGCCCATTCGATAAACTCCACCTGGGCTCTATTGCACAAAAATATGGTCTAATACATACAGCTGTATTAGTGAAAGTTCTTGTAGCTTTCTGTTCCACGAGAGAAGTGCAACACTGCTGAGTGTTAGTAAAAAATTGCAAGTGACGTCATATAAGAGAAGATGAACAGTGTTAGGCGTACGTCACCACACCTTGAATTAGGTTATATGTACTCTTTAGGTTTTTTAATGCACAGAGCAGATTATTGTCATTCCTGATAAAAGGTATTAATTGTTTCTCAGATTTAATTATAATTTAAATACTTAACTTTGCATTTATCGATGTTTAAACGTAATAATCCACTATGAAACGACCGTCATTTAGGAGTATCATTTTCAATCTCCGGAAATGGAAGAAGAATCGACCTTACCGATTGCTTCCGGTCAGTTATTCTCGCACTCCATTTGATCCTTTATATTTATTTATTTAAATTACGTTCTCGTAAGCAAAAAATCTAGCGAAATTGTGTCAAAAGTCATTATTTTAAAAAACATATGAAGAATTAAAAAAAAAATTTTTCATGACATACAGCAAGAACCTTAAAAATCACTAACTAAGGAGTTAGCCTGAAATATGCATTTGGAACAGGAAACACTAATTTTAGTCATTAGCTGTACATTTGCACTTAACCTAACTCTATCATTATAGGCAACTATTTATTCTGTCTTTATACGTTCAACACTTTCGCTAATAATTAGCACATTTGGTTCAAATAATAAAGAGATAAATGGCTAGTATTTGAAATTACCACTGTTGCTACACCTGTAGAGAAATTTATGCATATTATCAATGTTCGACTTTTACTAATACTTCTGTGGAACATTTAAGTATGGAGTTGTAAAGTACAAGCGTAGCAGAAACCTTTGTAGCTACCTCCTAATACCAACAAGTTACAAGTTCATATACTTTTAAAGTATTAGACCATACTTTTATGGAACCTGGTGACAAGTCAAGGGGAGAGATGATGATCTTGGGCGTTGGGAGTTGCCTGATATTTGCAGGATACGGCAAAACCGGGGAAAAAAGTTAATTAGTGGTAACCGCGAGATAAGATATATTACGTCGGTTGTTGTTAGTCCGCATTTCAGCCATTAATTAGTAGCGCCATGCGTTACTAATGCTTCCCAGTGTATGTATCATTGAACAAATAATAATAATAATAATAATAATAAAAATAATAATAATAATCTGCAATACTCCATCCCGGTACCTTGTTTCCTACACCAGGACGTGTATTGCAAACTTTTACACTTTATTTCTAAATTACCAAATTACACTCTTATATTATTATTTTCTAAAAGACATATACCTAAGTTACAATTAGAAATTTACTAAAATAATTCAAATTTCATAAATAACAAAATTACATTCCCTTCAACACTTCCTAATTGCTGGAAATCAGCTACTACTTCCATTTAATCTTTAACTCTAAATTATTAAACTACTATCCGGTAGAAACTGTACTGGTGAACAGTACACTTGTCACATACTTTTACTTTACTGTCTATAGTTTTATAAAACTATGTATTATATACTTTTGATCTTATATGTTTCTTTATTTTCCATATTATATCATCTTATAAATATATTAGTGTATGTATCAATAAACAACTCAACGTTTATCAACATCACCTACTTTTACACCTACATCTAAAGTAAATTCCACGGTATAATTTACAAGTAGAATGACGTTCTGCTGCCGAGACTTGAGCGTTAGTTCACAAACATAACAAAATTGTTATTGCGGTTTGAGCATTTTGTTGGCATTATTTACTACATTAATAAGCTCTGAAGACTACAAAGTGCAAAGATAATACCAGTACAGTAACACGCGAAAAAACAAACAAACAAAACGGTCTTAAGTCTGAAGAGAAGTAAAACACGCTTTCAACTGAAGCTCTCTATTGACAGATCGTTGTCAACTGAGAATGTGTACCGGCAAGTCCTGACTCAGCAAAAAAGACTGCCTGATCATGTTCATGACATCCTTTGTATTACAGTCGCACCAAGTTTCTCTGTCTAAAGCTGAAACTCTTTACAACGACACGATACTATCCTCGAGAAAATTCGAATATAAACACTAAAATCCTAATAACAACAACAACCACCACCACCACCACCACCACCACCACCACCACCACCACCACCACCACCACCACCACCACCACCACCACCACCACCACAACAACAACAACAATAATAATAATAATAATAATAATAACAATAGCTTTACTTATAGAAAAATGTACGTGAAACGGAGAAAATCTAAATGCATATTAATTGAGCTCAGTGTAAAACTTCGTTTTTCTGTAACAAAATAATTTTGAACCAGCAAATCATCTTGACAAAGACGAACGCTAAAATGACATAATGTTAATACATACGAGGATAGGTACAAGTTTCTGGTCTATCCATTTTCTAGATATGATAAAGACAAAAACTATATTACACTTTTCAATATAGTTACCGTTTATTGCAATATACTTTTCACATCATTGAAATAACATTTTAACCCCCCCCTCAAAAGTTTCAGAAGAGGAAATAGTCACTGGGAGCTAGATCTGTGCTGTAGGGAGGATGGTCCATCTTGAAGCCACATTTCTTCACAGCTTCCTTTGCAACGAAAGCTGTGTGCACAGGCGCGTTGTCGTGAAGAAGGCGCACCCACCACTCAACTTTGCTCGCCTTTTCTCTTTGATGGAAGCACGTAGTCTGTGCAGTAGGCCAGCGTAGTACTCCCAATTTACTGTATAAGACGCAGCCTACAACATGTCAGTAATGCAGCTTCTCAAGTCGGCAATGCAGAAACCTGCAATAAAGCTAGCCGGAAATGTAATACATACTACTCACTCGCATAAAGTTAAGTTGCGCACATAAAGATTAAAGTCAATAGCTAACAGATAATCTTGAGATTTCTAATTTATAATGAGCGAAACCAGTTCATTTTAGTAATATTAATACTGTTATTGATACCATTATGGAATATTTAATCAGTATTCATATTATTAATATTATAGTACTATAGTAATTAACAATAATATACGACGGTAGGTATAAGTTCCCTGACTCGCTAATAACTTACGCCTCTTCTGGAGTCATATTTTATCTTTTAAGTAAATAATTGCAGATGTAACTTCCGCACCGTTGTGTTCGTTGTTCAGATACAGTTGCATAAAGAAGGCTGTGTCTAGAAGATTGTGACATGTAAAAAATGGAGTTTCGACTGTTATTAAGTTCTTCACAAAAGAAGGACTTACTCCAAATGAAATTAAACAGCGATTGAACGGAGTATATGGGAAGCATCCCCCTCATAATCTACTGAAAAACTATGGGTCAAACTTTTTCGAATGGGTCGAGGAAGCATTGAAGACGAAGAGCGTGCAGGTCGGCCCTTGGAGGTGCTCACTCTTGAAAACATCGCTCTTGTGGAAGGAGAAATTATGGAAGACCGGCGGTTCAAAGTTACAGAAATAACAGCATGGTTGGGACCTTTCTAAAACAACAGTCCTTCGAATTATTCATGAACATTTAAACGTGAGTAAGGTTAGTGCAAAATGAGTGCCTGGACTTCGTTCAAAAGCAGCAACGAGTCATCTGTTGCCAGATATTTTTTGAGTTCTGCCGTGGCAACGACAGAGATGTTCTGTAAACCATTGCTACAGGATATGAAACTGTGGTCCTCTACTATGATCCCTTGTCCGAAAGAGAATCAATGGAGTGGCCTAAACCTGGCGAAGCACCGCCTCTAAAGGCCAAGGCTATTCAGTCAACCAAGAAGATAATTGCCAGAATCCTTTGGGACTGCGAAGGAATACTCTTCATTGACTTTAAGGAGAGGAACACCACAGTAAATGAAGAGTACTATGCTGGCCTGCTGTACAGGCTACGTACAGTAGGAACCTGTGAAGAAATATGGCTATGAGGAGATCGTTCATCCACCCTTCAGCCCAGATCTAGCTCTCCGTGACTATTTCCTCTTCTCAAAACTCAAGAAGGACCTTCGAGGAAGGAAATTTAAGTGTGATGGATGATGTTTATGTCCATTTTACAGACAATACTTCTGACTATTTTGCAGGGGGAGGGGATTAAAACCTTAATCCAAAGATGTGAGAAGTATATTGCAATAAAGGGTAACAATATTGAAAAGTGAAATATAGTTTTTGTTTTTATCATACCTAGAAATGGTTAGGTCCTAAACTTAAGGACCTACCCTCGTACATACGGTTAGACCGATGTCACATTCAAAGTTTAATTTCGAACATCAAATATGTTTGTTTTGTACGCGCTGTCAGTTTTGCCTGTACTAGAAAACCAGTTTTAACAAAAGAACTGAAACGGACGCAAGTAGTCCTATTAAATGTATTGGGAAAATAATAAGAGATCTTATACTGGGGACTTGGCCATCACTTATATTGTCATTTGGGTTATCCATTTAACTAAAGGGGACGGTGAATTCAAGGACGCCTTATTAATGGTAATTACCTAAAACAAAATTAAGAATGGTAATAACTTAAAATAATACATTATGTCTTATTTGATACTTCAGTAAGTTAATCATTCTGTGCAGTTTTAGATGCAAATATATTCATTTTTAATGTTTGTGAACTTTTTTAATTAATATGGCAACCCTACTGGCGACATACACAACTAAACTGCTTCCGACTTTAGACCTAGGGTTCTTTTTCGCATTATTGGAATATTGCACATGATCAGGTGTGTAATTATATGCCTTTTTAACGCTAATAAGATATTGGTATTGTAGGTGCAAAGCAGGTGGTGTTGGGACTTTGGAAATATTTCCTCGCGCTTTCTACAGCAAATAAATCAACAGGGAATAAAACACCTGAATATAAGAAATTAAAAAAAAAAAAAATGGTACTAACAACGGAGAATCCTCGAGTTCCAATAAACAAAGCTGCATGAATATTTAATTATAGATCATTTACTTACCTCTAAATTCAAGGTGACAAATGTTTTCATATAAAACGCCGCAATAGTGGTCTCTGAAGACAAGTATCGATTAAACATGCGATACAAATATCTGCACACTTTTGCCTGTCTTAGCAGAAGAAGAGCTCATAGGACAAAACGGAGTCTTTCGTTTGCAGAAAAACATAATCACCACTTCATTCAGAGGTAAATAACTGATCTATAACTGATTTTGTTATTTCCAAACTGAACTAAGAATGTCTAAACGGATCCCCCTCTAGTGAGAAACGTTTATATGGAGAGGTAAGTAAATGGCATGCAACTGAACCATGGTGCTATTTTGTTTGTTCCAAACGGAGTGATGGCTGACAAAACGAAGTTCTCTAGCGAGCAACAGAAAATTATCACCATTGAATTCAGAGGTAATTGAATGGTCACTAATTGATATTTGATGCGATTTTGTTTATTCGAACCAAGTGATGTTGATGCGAGTGGGGAATATATAACTAGGAAATGTACGCAGGAACAAGCAAATACAGGCATAATTTACTGCAACAATGCAAATGACCGCATCTAATTTAGAACAACATGTACAGCAGTAAATGCACGTGCTTCTAACTTGCAGTTTATGATCATCTTTCAAACAATACGCAGCTTTGTTATCTTTGCAATAATCCTGCTCTATAATTTCAAACCGGTTTCCTTACAGCAGGTGTTTTTCAACTCGCAGGGTTGTTCTTCCATATTCACAAGCTTTAACATGTTCAATGTTTTTGGTTCTATAATGATTTACGAAAAACAAGCTGATTTTAGACACCTTGGAGTGGTAAAGGCGTATTTATTAACTCTTTGCACTGTTGCTTTCTTGTCTTAAGGAAGCTATGGCTGCAGGTGCTGTGGTGGCCGAGATCATTCTAAAGACCAATGGAGGGGCTTCAACGCGCAAGAAGAGAACAACACACAAAGGGTGTCACAGAGTGCCATGGCGGGGGAAGAAGGGAAGGGCTTGTTTTAATGTGGTAACGGTACAGCGCGAGAGGTTGGAGGTGCTCGTTAATATACTGTGTCAGGAACTCGAGAGTCCTTGACACAGGTCGGGCTTTCTTTCCATGCTGACATAGCTCCTCCACTATCCGGACACGTATCTGAGACAGCAAACAGAATCTCCGCGCGGCTTAACAAAACTAAGCATTTTTATGTAAATAAGCTCAAAAACTTAATCTAGGTGGAAGAGAAAACGTCTATGGAGGTCCCGCCTTTATGTTTGGTTAACTCTCACCCACATGCATGCATACTCTTTGTAGAAGGGCTGACCAAAGAAAACCAAGCGTGGCATTATAAAATTCCTTTTAGATCATTAACCTGCCCACGATGTACAGGTACACACTATGCTATTACCACTAAGCAACGTAGTATATGGTTTTCAGACCGTGGAGTAGAGACAGAGTAATTGTTTGGACAATAAAGGTTAGAAGTTCGTGACTTAATGATTTTAGCAAACTATAAACTCAACGTTTAATTCCAGGGATCTGAATGGGATTTGATTTATATCAGCGTAAGCGTCCTATCCCGAAATTCTTGCATTTCAAAGCTATAGATGGGCGAGGCAATTATGAATGAACAATGCTTGCCTGGAGAATAGACATCTTCAGCTAAACAAAGTTCTGCTTTAACGAAAGTTAAAGACAAATACCTACTGTAATTAACATTTAGTTGCAAATGTAAAATATTTTCTTCCATAAAAAATATCCAGATATATGAAACGTGTTTCCCGCATAGCAAGTAAGGCTAAGATTTGTGCTATCTGATAATCACACATTTCATTTTCTGGTCACGCTAACCATTTGCACTGATTAAATAAAGAAGACTCTGCACCCAGTGATATTAAACAACGGTTTAACGGAGTGAATGGGAAGGCTTTCACTTCACATTTCACTGTGAAGTAATGGTCAAAATTATTTTCGAAAACCTTGAAGATGGGACACGGGAGGGTAGACCGGCGGCTGTGTTGACGCAAGAAAACTTCTTCCTTGTTGAAGGAAGTTCTGACTGTCTTCCGCCTGAAGACAAAAGAAACAGCTGCAAAGTCGTGCTTTACATCTTTCATTAACACTTGCGCATAAAAAGGGTGCCACAAATTCTTTTAGCAGGTCTGATGCAAGTGCTGGTGGAATGTAATCAAAAGCTTTTGAACCTTTGCCTTGGTAACGAGAGGGTAGTATTGAAATCCACAATCTCATGGGGCGAAACTATGATCTCCACTATGAGCTTCTTTCAAAAAGAGAATCGATGGAGTGGTGAAAGAAGGGTGAAGAACCCCCTAGAAAGGCCAAGGTCACACAGTCTGAAGAAGATTTTGGCGACAATTTTTGGGACTTCAGGAGTATTCTGATTATAGACTTCGAACAAGGAATACAACAGTGACTGGGAAGTGAGTGACATCAATGAAAACAGCGTGTGATGTTGGGCTTAGGAGTTTCAAATGTGTCTTCCATGGGCTGAATCGCCAACCGTACAGCCCAGACCTTGTCCCCAGGGACTATTGCCTGTTTTCAACACTGAAATGTGACCTTTGAGTCCGGATATAACAATAATGAGTTAAAGGATGCTGTTTTTTTTTTTAAAGCTTTTGTAAACAAATGTTCCGACTACTTCTTTAGGGAAACTAAAATATTAATCCAGAGATTGAGAAAGGTTTGGGATATTACTCTGAAATATGATATATGTGCTACATTATTTTACTAACTACCACATGGTCAAACCGAAATTATGGATCGCATCATGAAGTTCGACATGTTTCATATACAATTTTAGATACAAGATGTTTAGAACACAAAATTGCTACACGTAGGGAAAGAAAAAAAAATCAATTACAATGTTGGAAATATGTAACTTCTTTTTCCTTAAATCTACAGAAGTCCATTTCACATGCAAAGAGGACGTCCTGGTGTTTTGAGAGGTCATTCCTGGCCTCCTGCTACCTAAAATGCCTAAGATGCAAAAGATTCAAAAGACATTATGCGTTTTTGTTTCATTATCAGTAGAGTTCTTTGATAAGAAATTACTGGCTGTTTAGCCTTGAAAATGCCTCTCGGAAGCGACGGAATCAACGTTAACGCTCACACCTCCAGATATTATAGCCAGACAAGATTTACATGCCGCCTGGCTGCCAGTAGCTCCTGCGCGGCGGTCAGGTTAAGCTGCATTTCCGAGAGCGCTGGCGTGGGAGTCCTATATGTAATGCCGAAAGCGCTATCGTTTGTCGAAATATATGGCCGGCATATCGAAAAATGTTCCAAGCACTGGTTTTTATCGCTTGGAATTAAAAGATGGGTAGGTATAAAGTTTTCTCGATAGTTGATGCCTGGATTCTTAGTCAAATAACATATAAATGGCTCATTTTATTATTTATCAAGTTAATAGATCTCAATTTCCTTATTTGCCGAGTTGAGATGTTCAGTAAAAACAATTTTTTGAATTGAAGTGACACTTATTTAGGTTGCTAGTGGTGTAAAATTTCTCACTTCGCGGGAGAGACAGAGAGAGAGAGAGAGAGCAGTTTTCTCTCGCAGGATCCAATTGAATAATTGCAAGCTTCACTCTTATTATCCTAAAAAAACAGACATACCGCTTTCTGTCGCTTCAAAATAGCAACTAGATAGAAGTGTAAAATCAACTTTCTTGCTAAAGACGCCGACAATAAGTTATTGATGGCTAGATAGTTTAACAAATAACGTGATATGTTTCTTTCCTTATTTGACAGACTCAGCATAAAGTTGTTTCGTAAGCAGAGCGTTCTTTTTCCATGAGGAGTTTTCTATGTGTTAAACCTCATAACTATAAAGCATGACCTCTTCATAAAAGGTAATTTTTTTTTTTTTAATTTCAGTAACGAAGTGGTTTTTTCATTTTTACCATTTTGAACGGTTTGTTTAGCAATGGCTATTGGAAATTACGCAAGTTATGCACACAATATAATATGTAACCGCTTGGTATATATAGAGTTGGGATTTAGTGCACTTGAAAGATTAAACATATTATTTTTGCCTTTCAGTAACAAATTTAAAATTTGGCTTTTAGATGCACTTTTCAAGAAATTCTAACTTAGATCTTTGTAGGAATATGTTAAATGTTACAGTATGCATCATTTTTAACGAATCGTAACATTTAATATTTCTATTGGGCCATAGAATTAGTATAAAATAAATATAAACGAAATCGGAAATATCCATTTTGTACAATTTGACTTCGAACGACCCATATACGCGAAATGCAAAAATATGTCAGAAATTAATGCAATAAACACATGAAAATATTTGCATAAAACTGCAATTTAACACCACGTTTATTGTCTGGTAAATGATTTGTAGCTTAAATAACATGAATGACACGTGTATTTCTTGGCATTACTTTAAAAAGTGCTATTTGTGACAATATGAATTAAAATGGTTGCATTAATAAAATATCGAAAAAGTATTGCGCTTATATACAACGGTATCGATGGACACTGATACCTCTGAACTAAAAGTATCGAAATGTAAGTCATTAGTATCGAGAAAACATCTCTACTTGAAATCAGTATTACTTCTCTCTAAATACTCCTTGTTGGGGCCTATATCTTTCATTTTTTAAGACTTTATCACAAACAAACATCTGCCACAACTGAAGTACTGCAAAAAGATTTAATGATCGTGATCTATAGCTCCCAAATTGGGGCTCGGAATTGTTGCCTTTGCATTTCTGAGTGTTTCATTAAAGGAAAGGAATTGTATTATTTTCTGATCACTTGGGCACACAAGCAGAGTTTTGTGAATTCGGTGATATCAGTCGTTTTAAGTTGATTTGTGCCGTGAAGAACCCGGTTACGAAAGTTAACTCAACACGCTATATCAGCGTTTTTATGTTTTTATGTTTTAATGAGTTTTAATTTTAGTAATTCGATTGATTTCCTTTTTCTTTCCATGGGTTTTGAAATATCGAGATCGAGCAAAAGTTCCACTCCTATCCCCTCATTCATCTAACGCAAACAGAGTTTTTACGCCTGCAATGGAAACCGATTGACCTCAATGGATGCGCTATTCCCAATAGGAATGGAGTTCAAAGTTCCCTTGTCGCAGTTTCCTTGTTGTGAGTATGCCGAGAGTGAGACATATACTACAACAAAGTCGGTCCTGGTGGTCTAATTGTAACCATACTTGCCGCATACACCCAAGATCGCGGGTTCAATCCCGACCTGGGTCGATGTATTTTTTCGGACGTAAAATGTTAAGTATGACTTCCATCGGAAGTGAAGTAAAGTGTCGTAAATTTACAGCACGTAATAAAACCTCAGGCCAGAAAGGATACAGGATGCCGGAGGTTTAGCCATTAGATATGCTGATGATACAACAATAGTGGTAACAGGTAAGACGGAGGCAGAAGTGCAAGATAAAGCAAATTCTTTATTAGAATTAATTAGAACCTACTTAGAAGCATTAGGAATGGCACTAAATGCAAACAAAACCGAATGGATGCAAATTAAACCAAGTAATAAAACAGAAAGTAACATATACAAATATTTTACGAATAGTTATAGACAATAACTTAAAATGGCATAAACATGAGCAACAAAATCAATAAGGGCATGTATGTACTAAAACAGATAACACAAATTATGGATAAAGATAGCACATTAAAGGTATATTATGCATTTATTCACTCACATCTAAATTATGGGATCATTTTATGGGATGCAGCTGGTAAGAAGTATGCTAAGAATATTTAGACTACACAAAAAAGCAATAAGAATAATGGAAAAAATTCAAAGAAAACAAACGTGTAAAAGTAGTTTTGAAAAGCTAAAAATCCTCACACTACCCTTTTATATATATTTGAATGTCTTAAACATGTAACAAGAAATCATATTGAAGAAAAAAATAGGAATATTCATGAACATAACACGAGAACAAAACAGAACTACTTTAGAAATAGGTTAAGGGGATCGTTAATTTCCAAGTGTTGCGAAAGATCTATACAATCATTTACCTCACAAGATTAAGGAAATATGTGAAGTGAAGAAAATTAATGCAATAAAGACCTATCTGATAAAAATGCTTTTTACTCAATTAATGAATACAAAGAGGGGGGGGGAAACGAGGGAATATAATTTTCTTGCATTTGGTTTCTAAGTTCAGATCTGCATTTAGATGTACTTTTTTATTGTAATGTAAACATGTTTTCTAGCTATTTTATGTATCTATACGTATTCAGATTTGTATTTATATCTACCTGTTTAACTGTTTAATTGTAATATAACATGCATTCTATCCTTTATAATATTGACAATATTGCAAATGGCAGAATAAAACTGAAACTGAAAAAGAAGAGCAAAATTTATCAGCCGCCTCACACCCTGAATTAAATGTGACGCTGATGTTAAGAAACGTGCGCAAATAAAACAATTCACTAGAACAAGGAATTTTACTGACTGTTATTTGCAAAGGAAACCCTAGAAACACGGTTGTGCTATATTTCAAGGAATGCACTTTCATCAAGAAGTGCTATCTTCAGATTGGTGAATAAAGTTCGAAATCAGCAAGTTTCATGGACAATAAGCCAGATTTTAACAGAAGAGAAGTTTGAAGAAATAGGCTATTGATTAGAAAATTCTCCTTGAAAGCCTTGAACACACTTGCCCAGCAAACCGGAAAGAGTTTATAATCTTCGGGAGGATGAATTGAGGCTAGTGTTTTAAAATATAGCGAAGGACAAGCATTTCGAAAGTCAACTATCATGGTAGGCACAATAATTTATTAATGTTTACTACACGTACGAATTAATAGCGAAATAAAATTTGCACGTTATGACTAGTTTGATATGAACAATTTTATATTTATTATTAGGTTTATCAGGAATACCTCACCGATACTCTGAAATCAAGGTTCACTTGAATGAGTCTTTAATTATAAGGCATATAGTTAACCATAACATTTGATTTGCATTCAAAAAGCCTCTCTTTTCTAATGCCCAACAATTCAACTAGAACTGTTTAGTTTTTCCCTCGGTAGCTGACAACACCGTTACGCAGTACCTTCCTGTTTACATGATGCATTTCTGAATGCATAGTGCAATGAGGATCTGTATATTGTGCCATATGGGTGTTTAATAATGAAAATTATTCGCTAATAATAGGACGAGAATGTGTCCCGATAAAACATTGTCGAAGTCAACAGTTTGGTATCTGATTGTATGTGAAAAGGAAACAAACCCTGCTCTTGCGCATCGACGAAAACGTGTATTATTTGGCTTAGGAAAGCAACGCATTTCGCCGAGTGTAGTGGGATAGGAAAAATGCCCAACTGAGCTCTTCAGGCCCTCTCCATCAGCAACCTCGAACGGTAACACATTATTATGGCAAAATCGTGAGGTAATACAATCAAAAAGCTGCAGTTGTACCAATGAAAACATCAGTTCATTACAGTGTTTGATTTGTTCTGAATTCCCTGTGGTTAGAATCCATGATGTGAAAGAGAAGTTCGTAGTGTCCAGCTATTTGCTTAGTTAGCTGTAGGCAAGTTCTCTTTCGGGACGGTGACATATGATGTGTTGTTTAAAACTGACAGTTCTTCCCAAGCTTCCTAAAAGGGCGGGAAATATCTCATTTCGTACAATACTTAACTGAGGAGAGAGACCATGGCAATAATCTCAAGCAGGAATAAGAATTTTATTTGGGAAAATTAAATGAAATCAGAACGCCTTTCTGTCTGCTAATGTTTCACTGGACATGTTCCTGTATTATAATGGACAACAATATTATGGATTGTTCACCAAATGCAAACAGTAATCTGGTAGACAGATGCCTTATTTGGTATCCATTTAATGTGGTTATTCTTGCGACACGCCTTTTCCTCCCTTCTGAAACTTCTACAACAAATATGTTGCAACATCGCTGCAAAGAGAGAGGAAAGGAATAAAAACAGCTTAAGCGTAGCTAAGAGGACCTCTCTCAGAGAATGTTAAGTTAGAGAGCAAATATATCTGTCCGCTTCACAAGGTAGAAAACAATAAATAAACAGCTTCCGTCGCTTGGAAATCAGCTTTTGTTTTCAAAGTTGATAAACCAATATCAATGAAAATGGCTTACGTGCAGTAACAAAAACTGTGACAGTTTCAGATATTACACCGGCTGATGTTTATATTTACAGTGCGAAAGAGGAAAAGAAACTAACAAAGAAAGCTGATGCACTTTGGTTTTAGTAATTTGGTAGCTATTGTTCATAACTGCCACTTTCTTGTTCTGTGTCTTCAAGGATTAACTCTAAAACAGTTTCCTTGTTTTTATCAACTTAGCGCGAGGAACTAAGAAATACAGGTTGGATATTCTTATAAGAGTTGTTTGCGTAGGAGGCCCCGTCATCTGTGAACCACAAGATGCGAAGAGGAAGACTATCTTATAATTACCATATTAGCTTTCAGGTTTGGAAAGCAGGTATACGCCTAAGGGCTCTCCAGTAGTTAACGTGCAGCTCTTGCTCTCCGGAAAACTAATGTGTACAGAATAGCGAGCGGGTGTTTATCTCGTAATTGAGATAAAAAGCAGGTTTTGGCCGAAAATCTCTATATGAAGATTTACTGGGAAATAACTTTACAGTTATAATAATTTTCTACATGATTATAAGTATAAACAGTAACGGAACCTTTCTTTATTAAATATACCAAGGGTGCCAAAAAACATATACACTCACAGTAGATATCTATTTAATATATTTCAAAGTTGCACCGAAAAACAGCACGTAGTATGATGTTCTGTAAACAGATGTGACTCATATTACGTTATACTAGAGTTGCTACGTGACAGGTAAATCAACAATGAACAAATGAAGCCAAGATTATCGTATAATGTTCTGTAAACAGACGTGACTCATATTACGTTATGGTAGCGTTGCTACAACAAAATGCAGCCAAGATTATCGTTTGAACATCGGCAAGCAATTTGAAGTGGTGTTGGAAAACCGGATATGTTGTTGAAGTTCAAAGGTAGGAGACGTGTGTACAGAACAGAACCGCCTTTGGGCTTCTACCTATGGGGAACTCTTAAGGATGTTGTTTACCGTAAAATCACGGCAGCACTTCGGAAAGAAATTGAAACGGCATGTGCTGCAATCGCCGAGGACACTTCCGTAAACGTTGCTCAATCAACGTACTCAGAAGTGTATCGTTGCCGATGGTGCACTCTGTGCATTATCAAAGTTTGGGATGCTGTGTTTTCATTTAATTGGCATATTGGCACATGTTACCCATGCCTATGCAAACTATTTTCTTTTCTACTCCTTTCACTGTTTTTACCTTTCTCCATTTGGTGAACTTACACACCAATACACTGAAGGGCTCCTTGAATGGATGGTCAATCCTATCTCAGAGCAGCCTTGAAGACATCACAACGACAGAAAGGCGCAGACTTGCGTATAGAGAGGGAATTGAACTGAATTATGAAATGAAAAGTGAATTTGCGGCAAAGAAATACTAACCGGGTTTTCCCTTTCTTAAAATGGACAGAGGAAAACCACCGAACATCTCAGTCAGGTAAGTAGACCGCAGAATTTGAACCTAGAACCTCCCGAATACCAATTCACGAGACAACCCGCTAATTACAGCGTATAAAAGCGTCATGTTGCCATCATGGAAGGTGCAGGAAAATGGAGAAAAAACGCGTGTGGCAATATAAGTAACAATATTACCATAATGTCATAGCTTCTCGACCAGATTTGGAGGAATAAAGGATTTAGAATGTGCAGTTTATATCGTTGTGGATAAAAGTTTCTCTTTAAATGCAAAACTATTGTTTGAGAAAAGCTTACGTCTAAAAGCGTTTAACAAAATATAAGGCTGCATACCTTATTTAATCATGAAAGGCAATTAACTTTGTCATTAACGTTAACATCTGGGTTTATTCTCCCTAATCCAAGAACATGTCACGTTTATGAAAACTTACTTGAAAGAACATTTATATCTTCCGCACGGCTCAATTTCTACTAGCATTCCTTTTTATAAATTTTAGCCGTCACTTTCAATTAAATATTAACACATTTCATCACGAATAAGTGTGAAGTTTAACACTAAAGTGTCCAAACGAAGACAGTTTTGAGCATTTTAGTCTAGGGAACAATTGCTTTGCAACCGGTTTCAGTATGGTCCAGTCACGCTGCTTTGATCACGCGCTCCGCTAAGATGGGCAATAAATTTAGCTCCTAGTGGTGAGGTGGGCAAAGTTCACCTGTGCTTTGCTCTCCGCAATTATGGGGATATTTTACGTAAGTAAAACCATATCTCCCAAGTTGTCTGGTTCATGAGGTTTTATTCACGTGAGTTATCGACCTGAAATGTAACTACAATAACAACACGCTATGTAACTATTTGTATTTTGTGGGATAAATAAATTACTAGGATAAACTAGCGGCGTGTTATACAGCTCTTAATAAAAACAACCGTACTGTACTGTACGATACATATCAATAAAATATATCTAATTATAAAATAAATAACATTACACAGAATAGTAGGAAAATAATTAACAGACGTTTGCGAGATATAGGTAGATGAAATATTTTGTCTCAATGAGCAGAAAAAGTATCACTTAACCGGCAGACTCAAATACATCCGGGAAGCGGGAGGGGGGATTATTTAGATATCTGTGGCATAGAAGAAAGAAGTGGTCTCGCATGGTTCAGATTAGGGGCTTGGAAAGGAAACAAAACAGTTAATGCTCTTGGAGAAAGAATTTGCCCATTGTAAGGAGAAAGCGATACCTGGAGACATATTTTGACAGAATGCAGGGAAACGGACATTTCAAGAAATGAGCATTTATCACCGCAATTTCTGAATTCCAATAGAAATTCGAACATTTGCCGGGAAGTGTTGCATGCGAGATACACAATTTGGGAATATTTCTAGAGAAGACCCGACAAAGAAGGTTAATGGCTATAGTGAAGACGACGGGGGGAGTTGGGGTGAGGGTGAGAGTAAATGGAACGGGGGCTCAAGAGTAAGGGTTCCATTCATGTTTATGTATTTGTATATAGCATTGCTAATAGAAAACGTAAAGATATTGAAATATTTGCATATTTGTATATATGCATGTAGATTTGTAGGTATGTGTGTATGTATGTATGTATGTATGTATGTATGTATGTATGTATGTATGTATGTATGCATGAATTATGTGTATGACCCTTTTAGTTGTTATAACGACGACATTAACATGTACGGCGTAAGGCCCATGTGACAGTTGCATTTATTTGATTGTATTCTAAAACTTATAATAAAAAATCCATTATTACTACTACTACTACTATTACTACTACTATTACTACTATTACTACTGCTATTACTACTACTGCTATTACTACTACTACTATTACTATTACTACTACTACTATTACTACTACTACTACTACTACTACTACTACTACTACTATTAAATAAAATAAATAAGAATAAATGTTGTCATTCGAGTTCTATACTGTTGATATTCGCAGATTTACGAAGCACGCTGATTTATTGTTCAGAAAAGTTTGTAGTAATTGCAGATATAATCATCAGTATTGTACTGAGACTATCATATATGCAGAGAAAGAAATTTTCCTAGTCAGGTTTTTGTAGATCTTGTAATCCTGATCAACATGTGAAAAGTTCGCATGCTTTCGTGAGTCGTGTAGTTTGTCTATGGTTTTATGGTTATGTCCCAACAGTTCCAAGTACAAGATTTTCCTAACCAACTTTTGGAAGCCAATGAGTATATTCTAATGAAAACCTCATCCAGGTATCTTTTACGATATTTTCTACCGTAAGTTCTAAGTGCATATTATTTTTATTTTCGCTCCAGTCTAAGCAGATGCTGTTTCTGATCAGCTTTGACGATTCTTCTTATTTTGTTGACAATGTCCAGGTTTAACATCCTTCTGGCCTTTTTCCTTTTATTAAATTGCTCATCCTGTACTGATTACAGCATTTTTTCCACCGTTAGAAATAATTGCGTTCGGTCTTGCTCTTCAATAAAAATATTATACAGTCGACAACGGTTAAATTAAATACAAGCATTAGAAAATGTTTATTTTGATACAAACTTAAATTATTCTGAAAATGTGCATGTTAATGTTGCAATAAAACGAATTATCATTAGCATATAATTATTATTATAAGGGGGTAAGCTGCAGGTCATTTCCGAATCGTATTGGAATTAACTGAAACACACTAGACGAGGACACATTGACAAAACCTCTAGAAATGAGGCCAGTATTACCGCACAGAACAAACATATTAAACTCCACTCAAAGCGGATTCCTACACGGGACCATATGGTTAGCAATACTCGGTGCAATGCTCACTGTTACAAAACATTATAATTTGACACTGTGAGTTTCTCTGTAACACGCTAGCTGCGTTTTATGGAAAGTTGATATGCTGTTTATTACTTTAAATATTCGCGCAATAGTTTTATGTTTTGTTTTAGATATTGTCAGTTTGACTAGAGTACTGTAGATGTTACGTATTCTCATCCGCCATTTTCACTGCTTTGGTATAACAGACGCTACTGTGTATTTGTTCAGTGTTTTTAATCGTTTTGTGCATTAAAAATAGTGGATTTTTATTAATAAGGTTACTTAAAAAGTGTTTGTAGTGATAATTAAAGGACTGAAATATATTACGTATAAAATAAAAAGACATTTAGCTCCATATAAGTAGTGCTTACTAGGTATAGGTACATATTGATAATAATAGTAATAGTTGTAGTTATAAGTAACAGTGATAATTAAGTACCTTTATAAAATATTAAATAAATCTTTAGTTTATTGAGCGTCATGATAATTGATTCAATAGTTTTATGAATATCAATGTTACTATGAAAGAAACATAAGCTATAATTTGTATAATATATACGTACAACCTACGTATGTACAAACAACTTTTGTTTCATTTTATGTGATTTATAAATAATGAATTGTGCAACACATAACATATACATTATATGTATATAAGAATTCAATATCATACTTTTTGTATTTAATCATGACAAGTTATAAAATTATAGATTATAATTATACTTATATTTTTCAGTTAAGCAACTTATCTAAAAATGCCTAAAATGTAAATAAATGTGTTTATATACACCGCTTGATAACGGTTCAGCGTGTTTGTGTTCCGCAGCTGTTGCTCCGAAATAAAGCAGTAAAAATGGCGGACGAGAATACTCATCTATGGTTTGACTGCATTGGCACGACATCTGTAAACTGTGGACTGAATTCTATAGGTGTAAGTCTGAAATGATGGTGCAAATGAGTTCGGAGTCCTTGGTACCTTTAAACTATCTGACATTCACATTAGGGCAAGGAAAACATTCAGAAATAAACCTTACCCAAACAGCTTGACCTTGCCGGAATTCGAATATTCATTAACAGAGCTCTGTTCAGCTCGCTTCTCTCGTTAAGGAATATCGAAGAATATGCGTGGTGTGTCATATTCCTGACTTGAAGAACATTTTTAAAAACAATTTTGAACGTCATTAGTTGGGATCCATAATTTTTTTCTGTTCTCATACCATTTAATAATTATTTTCAAATGTACTTAGATACTTTGTTATATTCGTCTTTTATAAATATATGAGGTTATTACATAGCACCCTAAATGTTATTTTTTTACTATTAGTATCTAAACTGGTCTTTATTTACTAGTCATAATCAATTGTGAAATAAACATTTGCTTATATTTTAATTCACTCATTAAAATAAATTTTGATTTAAAGATAATTAGAGAACAATGCAATTTTGGGGAACCAAATACTTATTAAGAGCTAAAATAAAATGAAATAAACAATTAGCTAATGCAGCTTTCAAATTAAGGTTTCTAACAATAGATTTTTATATTTTTTTTATGAAAGGTAAGGAAATATAATCTCTTCTTTAACTTCTTTTACACGCTTACTATTTCCCCTTTGGCAAAACAAATTATATTCTTTTCATAAAACGAAACAACTTCTTCGGGACTAGCAACTTTGGAATCATTTAAAGATTTAACAGGGTCATACATTCACAAAGAATTGTAGAACATTTCAAGTTATTTATTCTATATTTTGACATTATTGGCATCTACAACAGTTGACACTGAAGCAATGGCACATAATGTTTGTTTGAAATTAAATGTTAAATTGAAAATAATGAATGATTATTTTCGTGCCAGTAGTAAGAAAATATTATGTGTAGCATGAAAGTAACCACTGTGGAAATTATCTCCTAGGATGACGCCTTGGGAGATAACCTTTCCACGCTCTAATAAACTTCTACTTTACTATCTTGTGATACAAAGAACTATTTTATGGTATAAACCGGTTTAGTAGGCTCCGGTTAAGTGCCGCAGGTTGGGCACCAAATTTGAAGTGGTTTGGGCTTCAAGTTGTGGCGGTTTCGCCGATTGAGTAATGCTTGAGTGATGATCATGCAATTGACCACGCTATGCGACGTAATATGTATTGTAATTTATTATTCGCTAGGTATTTCTCCTTCTCTGATCTTCTGCCTACGCTGGACCTTATCTAAGTCAAATATAAATTGTAGCTGACGCGACTGATGCCCTAGTAGAGCAAACTTAAACTGGGTCTCGCGGCGTGTCGAACTCAGAACGAAGTTGATGGACTGAGTTGAACTGATGCCCTGTGCTTATCGGAACTGAGTGCCCCAGTGGAGCAAACGCTTCTTTATACACTCGATTCAAATTAACTAAACGCTGTCTTCATTAAGCCATGGCGTCACACTGCATGCGCAAGTCTAGCCAGCGTCTTGCTATAAAAATTAAAAATATACATCTACAATTGACTGGTTCAAATTCACTTGCCAACGCATGTCGCCCGCTATAATTTGAAAGTTGAAAACATTTACTTACATTGGTTGGTTTAAAGTTAACTGTACGACCGACCATCGTTCCGCTAACCTATTTAAATGGTCTTAGCTCGCCAACGGAAGGTCTTTTAAAAATGGCATAACACTTGTCCCCTTGGATTTCCTATTCTCAGTATGGCAGTATTATGGCCTGCTCAACGTTCCAGGCTCCCTTACACCGAAGTTAGATACACCAAAGAATTTCCATTTTGACTACATACAAATAGCATTTTAAAGTTACATCTTATGAAACACATATACGTAAAATTTATATTACTAATTACAATGCACAAAATATGATGGTTGGACCAACAAAAACAAAATTTATATTATATCTATATTTCAGTGTGGACTGGCTGTAGCAACTGTACAGGCACTGCGCGCTTTTAAGATATACTAAGTAGTATTTAAATTATGGTTACTTTTATTATAATTGAACTTAAGCCTTGTTTTTCTTATAATCTCTTGCTAAGGTTTATTAGGTTAAAAAAACAACACCTTATTAATTTCTTCAATTTTATAAATAAATTGTTGTTAAAAAAGACGACTCTTGTTTTAAAGGAAACAGCACTTAATTAGCACCTTAGATGAATGATTTTGTTGCTAAAGATATTTCTAATTTTGATTTAATTTATACTTCATCAAGTATAAAAAATTGGCTAGAAAATTTGGAGAGATTTTCCAAGTAAGAAGAAAGAAAGAAACATACTCTGATGAACTTCAACCCATAAAACGTAATCATCTGTTATTTATAAAAGAGAGAATCTGTAAACACATTGAATATGGAACATTCCTTGATTCAGTTAAACTATTAAATTTGATAAATTATAGTAATATAGCATCTAATTATTTACATTATAAAACTTCTGTTGCAGAAGTAATATTTCTTCTTGACCGGGTCAGGCCTGCCTCTGCTTCCTCTGATCACTGTTGACCACTGATCAACATGCCGCCACCCACCCGGCTTTCTAGATCTAAGGACGCCATCTCTGCATCACTAATTATCATAACAAGCTGGCTGGACCCGTTCCCGATTTCTTTAATTTAGAAAAATTCCTATGCGGGCACTGGGAATCGAACCCGAAACCTCCCGGCCAGCTATCAGCAACCAGCAACGCTAAGCACTGGACTGGAGACGGTAAGAAGCAGGATTTGGTATGAAATGTACAAACGGGAAGAAATCTATTAATTATTGCTAAAAATTTGGTGGCCTTGTTAGATTTGCCTTGCCTTTGGAATAATCTACACGATATTAGGCCACTGTCAAAAATGAAACATATTTCGCTGCAGTACACCAATTTTAAATGAATATGATGAAATGCAAAATATGAATATCAAATAAAGGACAAGTAGGTAAAATCAAAAGATAGGCGTTTCATAATTTTTAGATAATTGTGTATTCAACCTATTATACCTTTTTAAAACAGCCGACTCTTTTGTAGGAAAAAACAAAGCTTGCAAAACTCAACTAGATTAGCCTTTTGGTCATATGCCCAGTGCCTGCAGCCTAATTGTAAAACTTACAAAAAGACTAAAATGACCTGCAGCTATTTTATAGTTTTTCTGGAACGTCCTGCCATATTGTATAGTTTTATTGCTTTTTTCCCTAAACTAGCTGTAAAACTGCCAAAAGCTAGATGCAAACAAATAAATATGGTTGTTTTAAAAATAAAATCCAATGTGATTCCAAATGCCGTTTCGGTTTAGTATGTACAATCAGGTTATTTGATTTATGGGCAGATGAATGCGACTGCTTACTGAGGAAAGGAGACAGTTGCCGCGCATAAAATTAGTATTTATATTTTTATTGAAAGCATAAATTGCTACTGTATTTAAAACTGGGAGATATTGGAAATGATGTCCCTCAGTGGAAATACATTGTTGGCACCTGCACAGAAAATTCCTATATTTCATTTTAAGTTTATTCCGAAAGAACACTACAGTTCAAAAATCGTTTCTTGTCATTGAGGGATCCTGTCTTTCGTAACTTTTTAATAAGCTGGCAAACAGTTTCCATACCTGGAGCAGATTACCAGAACATAATCACCTTACCATTTATCTGCAAGAATCCGTTTTCACATTTGTATCGTATATAAAAACCCATATATATTTCAAGAATATATTTATTCGATTGACATAGCTAACGAAAAACAATTAGCGGCTGATATTCTTCCTAAAACTAACTACAAGCTGCCACCTACACGTGCATTATACGACCTTGACGACTGGCTTCTCCCAGTACGCATCTGCGTTCTATTGATCCGAAACCGACATAATCTAATTGTACTAATAACTAGGCTATTAGATAAGCAAAATGCAACAATAAAACAATTAGTTTTGTTATCTTTTGTTCAATAACAATGCTACAAACATTATATACTTTACTTCTCAATATGTGTATGTTTTTCAAGGTGTAATGACATATCTTTTTAACCGGAGAAGTACACAATTTAATATAGGTTTAATAGCTGCTTTTAAATGTTTATTTTATTGATGAATAATATTAATTAATTATTAATACATAATAATTTCAATCAACGCTTATACAACCCTTTTCTTAATATTATGTGTTTCTTCAATTCTAATCTGTATTTCAAAATTTAAAATATTTGTTTAATATTAGAAACCAGTAGAGTACTTTAAGGATCTGTAATGTTTGTGTTTTATTTTCAATTTTCTTCTTTTCCAGTAAATCATTTGTATGCTTATCCTTGTGCCTAAGAGGTATATCCTGGTAACCATACTTGCCTCCTAAACCCAAGATCGCGGGCGTAAAAATCTCAAGTATGGCTTCCTTCAGAAGGGAAGTAAAGCCGTGGGTCCCGTGACGTACATTTACAGCACGATAAAGAACCTCAAGCCTGAAAGAAGAGACCTCTCAGTAAAATTTGTCGGCTGTTTCACGCCCTGAATAGAATGGGACGCTAATGACCTGAGATGTTAAAGAGTGTCCGTAAATAAACCGAATAAAAAACATATTATAGACTAAAATTAACGCTTCATTTTAATATTAAAAACTTCAAAACCGCTTTGGCGTTTCTTAATTGATAAAAATTGCTATACTTATTGTGTTCGTCATTTGATTTGGCTACCTTTTACAGCCAGGCTGAAGACCACCAGGTAGGTATATTATAAAATGGCTGTTATTTAAACAAACTGACTGAATTTTCAATTACAATGCGACAGATGTTCTGCATAAAGCAAGTAATAGCACAGGTATACAAAACAGAAGCAAACTTTCCGAAAAAGAAATCACGAGACAACATTTGGGCAAATAAGCGAATGGTCAACTTCTGTCACTGCAAATTATAATAATACATCGTTGGACTATAGAGAAACTGCCTCACAAAGAAAAACTGGTCCAACATTGGTAGCAACATAAAGACAAAATTAATGTAACTGTTGTGCAGTGCCACTGCTTCTATAAACCAGTTCTACAACATACTAGACATTCTTGGAGGTTTTAACATGGCTTCTGGAGCAGCAAATTATATTTCAGCAGCGAGCATTTTGCACACCTTGAGAGAGCGGCCAACACTACAGGGGGTATTTATTGGACGTGAGATTTCATGGGAACCATTAGCAATAATGATGCCTCTAGAAAATCGCTTCAGCTTTTCAGAATAACAAACATCTCCTTTCTGCATGTTTTGAAAACGAGAGTGATAATAACGATATGCTCATATCAACTTCTCCAAAGATTATCCACTTTTGCTCTCCAGATTCTTTCAGTGCAAGAAGAAAACAATGCAGATATTTATCTTCATGACAAGACCACAGCTATTGTTATTGTTAGTAATATCTTCTAACTATAGATCTCTTGAAAAAACTTTTTTTGTCAATGGCTCAACAACCCAAACAGCGAAAAGCAAGCCGTAAGAGAAAATTGAGTAACCTCCTACCTCCCCGGAAACATCAACAGAATGCAACAATCTGTCTTGACACCCAAAAATATCAACCCTCAGCCAACAGCTACCCCAGCGATCAACAAGTCATTACTGAATATCCGCAATACAAGACGATATTCACAGATAACAACAGTCCTCAAAGATGGAAAAAATGTTTCTTTATAACTCAAACACTGTTACATGCAAAACTATGACTTTTAACAATTGAACAGAATGTTCCAGCCACAGTTTGCTTTACATTCAGACTTCCTAGCCATTTCTTCATTGAAGATCGTTGTTCTGGATATGCTAGAGAAGACAGTATTTACAAATTCAACTATCATATAAACCATCATACATTATACTTCATATTATTTGCTAGATTTTTCAAAATATATACCTCATTAATAAATATTCTAAATGAAAAACTATATGTAGTCTTTATTTCATTTAAAAATAATTGTTAATCCCCTAATTATTTTTAAAAAGATGTTAATTTGCTTTTTTGTTAGCATAAAAACTTAACATTAAAATAAGTTTTGAAAAAAAATCACGCATTGGTAGAATTCAAAGTTCGGTAATTCTGACTGCTCGACCATCAAAGTATGAGGGAGGTCCATAAGTTTCCGGCCTCGCCTTCACAAAAGCCTTATCAGGTGTTATATTTTATGTGCTAAGTAAATAATTGCACCTGTAACTTCCGCTCCACCGTGTTCAGTTGTTCATGTATAGTTGCAAAAAGAAGGCTATGTGTAGAAGATTGTGACATGTTCAAAATGTCACATCCAGATGTTATTAAGTTCTTCACAAAAGAAGGACTTGCCCCAAATGAAATTAAACAGCGATTGGACGGTATATATGGAGAAGCATCCCCCTCATATTCTACCGTAAAAGAATGGGTCAAACTTTTTCGAATGGGTCGAGAAAGCATTGAAGACGAAGAGCGTGCTCACTCCTGAAAACATCGCTCTTGTGGAAAGAGAAATTATGGAAGACCGGCGGCTCAAAGTTACAGAAATAGCAGCAAGGTTGGGCCTTTCTAAAACAAGAGTCCTTCGAATTGTTCAGCATTTAAACCTGAATAAGGTTAATGCAACATGGGTGCCTACACTTCTTTCCTTAGTTCAAAAGCAGCAACGAGTCATCTGTTGTCATGCATTTTTGGAGCTCTACTGTGGCAACAAGAGAGAAGTTCTGCAAACCATTATTACAGGAGATGAAACTACGGTCCTCTACTATGATCCCTTGTCCAAACAAGAAATAATGGAGAGGGGTAAACCTGACGAAGTACCGCCTCTAAAGGCCAAAGTCACTCAGTCAACCAAGAAGATCATGGCCACAATCTTTTGAGACTGTGAAGGAATACTCTTCATCGACTTCAAGGAGAGGAACAACACAGTAAATGCGAAGTACTATGCTGGCCTACTGCACAGACTACGTGCTTCCATCACAGAGAAAAGGCGAGGAAAGCTGATTGGTGCTGCGCGCCTTCTTCACGACAGTGCTCCTGTGCACACAGCTCTTGTTGTAAAGGAAGCTGTGAAGAAATGTGGCTTCAAGGAGATCGACCACTTACCCTACAACCCAAATGTAGCTCCCAGTGACTATTTCCTCTTCTGAAAAGTCAAGAAGGACCTTCGAGAAAGGAAATTTAAGTGTGACGAAGGTTAGGCGCATTTTACAGACAAGACTTCTGGCTATTTTGGGGGGGATTGCAATGTTAATTCAAAGATGTGAGAAGTGTATTGCAAAAAAGGGTAACTATATTAAAAGTGAAATATAGTTTTTGCATTTATCATGCCTATAAAATGATTAGTCCGGAAACTTGTGGACCTACCCTGTACGTCTGTCTCGCAGAGACATGTCATCAATCGAGCAGAATATAGAAAATGAAGTCAACAACAGTCTGCTCATTTCTGTTTATCTTAGGGTGCTCAAACCGTACTAGTGACAATCAAATGGAGCAAATAATATTTTATGTCAGAGATTCATGCGATATTTAATGCAATAGGATCAAGTAAAACAAAAGTAATTGTAGTGCTTTGCCCACTTATATTTTCATAGTATCATTGGGCATTGTTCCATTTGAGAAACATGTACTTCCTGCTAAATAAACACTTTCTGATCTTTGCAGGAATCTCTGTATGGGCCATTACTGCAACCCACCTCTACACTTCCATTTAATTTTATAACTCATTTCAGAAATATTCCCAGTAATAGTTTTAGACGATTCAGCTAGAATTAATATTTTCAATTTTTAAGAGAGATAAAAATAAATAAATGTGTTTTCCAATAATAGACACGTTCAAATCAAAAGCAATACACATATAACAAAAATGAGAGTCAACACACTGAATGTAAAATTGTAGGAACTCCTGTGCCCAATTACAATATTCTGTAATTAAATCTCATAAGAGCTTCATCATTAGTTGGCTAAACCGCCACGGGTGGCCGAGGTCGTTAAAGCACGGACTCGTGAGCGGGAGGTCTGGGGTTCCAATCCCGGCAGGACCGTCCTCCCTAACTGAGGTTTTCCCCAGTCCTCATAACTGGCAAATGCCGGGGAGGTACCAGTAATAAAAATGGGCGTTAAACACGATTAAAAAAATAGTTGGCTACACATAATTCTAGCACACAATGGCAACAGGCCGCTGCAAAGGCCGATATTCAATCAGTAAGTTAGAAGGAAAGAAAACAAATCCTTTAAACAACATATTCCTTCATGCACCTAAGAGTATTTGCAGGTGGTAACTCTCCTAGGCCACATACATTTCAGTTCTCACAACTATGGCGATAGATTTTCTTATAAAAGTAGGAAAATACTAGGGGTATTGTAAAAGTTCTGGGCTTTATCCAGAGATGTGAAGATGGCCAAATTCATCTTTTAGATGACACGTTGTAAAGTTTCAGTCGCGTAAATGTAGGCACTTGTTTGTAACATTCGTGTACACATTTTCTATAAAACTGAAATACCAGCTGTGATAATTTATTTTGTTTTGAAGGGTTTAGCCACAACAGAAATACAAAAGGAGGCAGATTCCACATTAAAGGATTCTTCCCCTTAGTTTTGGACGGTTAAGAAGTGGACTGCTGAATTAAGTACATCTGTTGAAGATGAGGAGAGCTCAGGGATCTCAAAACTTGAAGGACCGATGAGATTATCAAATAAATTTATAATGCCGTACTCAGTGATTGCCGATTCAAAGTTCGATGGGTGCCGCCCTTGTTAACAATGGACTAAAAACGCAATGAACATTTCGCAAGAGTACCTAGACTTATTTACACGCAATTCCAGTGAGTTTCTCCGACAGTACATGAAACATCACTACACGCCAGAGACGAAGGAGCAGACCAACGTGTGGTGGCAATAGATGAAAGTGCACCAAAGAAAGCAAAAACGGTTCCATCAGCAGGAAAAGCCACACCTGCGATTTTCTGGCGTGGTGCTCGTAGACAGCCTCCAGCAGGGCAGAACCATCACCGGAGAGTATTACGCTTCACTACTGGACCAATTGAAAGATGCTATTCAAGCTAAAGGTTCACACCCTGTGAAAAAGAAAGTTCTTTCATCACGATAATACGCTTTCCATACATCGTGGATTGTTGCTGCAAAACTGCATGACCTTCGCTTCCAAATGCTTCCACACCCGCCTTGTTCGCCGAATTTGGCTCCCAGTGATTATTTTTGGTTCCCAAATCTGAAGGAATGAGGGACGAATAAGACGGGGTTGAAGCTGAGACGTGCATCTTTTTCGTGGTTGGACAAATTTTATTTTACTGAAGGTATTAAAAAGTTGGAAAAATGTTGGACCAAATCTCTTAAATCTTGTGTTTTCTTAGTCAGGTCGAAGAATGCGCCTCGTACAAGTAGTACACCTGCACTCTGTGATCTCCATTATAATTTCTGGATTTTTTCAAAATGCTCTTTAACGCCAGTTTTTATTACTGAGGCACGCAGGCGGATGTCACTGATGACACATGAGATGAAATGATACATTGGGAAAGGATTTTTTTAAGAAAGGAAAAGTTTCCGGTCCAATTTTAGGGCACCTCCTCGGCATTTGCCATTTATGAGGACTGAGGAAAACCTGGGAAAAACCTCAGTCAGGGAGGACGATCCTGGCGGGATTCGCACCCCAGACCTCCCGCTCACGAGTCCGCGCCTTAACGACCTTGGCCACCCTTGACGGTTCTCGTATTCTGAAAAAGTAGTTGATAAACAGCAAGAGGATTTTGGACACTATCTCGTCGACCTTTTGAGGTTGGCATGGGAAGTTAACAATAAAATGCAATCATATTTTTAGAGGTGCAAGGAGAAGATTGAGTGAATGTAAACAAGCACGTAATAATAGCGTTCTGCTCAGCCAAGCGAAGGGTCCTCTCGATGCCAGTCATAGTAACGGCAACTTTCTCTATAAGAGCATCGCGGATCGTGGTGGCGTTTTTTGCATAATAAGCGGCAGTCTTCAAGGAGCGGGACAAAGCTGGCCCCTCTACCAGGAAGTCCCATCGTGTCTTCTCAGCCACAACAATGCGGAGAAAGCTCGGCGTGCAATTTCTTATGTCTTGCAAGAGAATGAGTAATTAGGGAGGAACCGACCGGTTATATTTGTTGTAGAAAGTTTCGGCATAGGGCACTAAGAGAGGTCGTTGTTCGCAGATCGGCGCTTTTTCAAACTGTCTGACGTTTAGTTTGCGGATTTGAATATTTAGCTTGCACAGCCTTTCACTGCAGTCAGTAATTCCAGCTTGTATACGTACACAAGGAAGCCGAGTCGGTCCTGGTGCTGTAGTGGTAACCATACTTTCCTCCTAAATCCAAGATCACGGGTTCAATCCCTGCCTGGGATTTTTTTTTTCGGGCGCAAAAATCCTAAGTGTGGTTTTCTTCGGAAGGGAAGTAAAACCGTTGGTCTGTATTGTACATTTACGGCACGAAAAACAACTTCAAGCCTGAAAAAAAGAGACCTATGGGCAAAATTTGTCCACCGTTTTACGTCCTGAATTGAATGGGACGCTAATGGCCTGAGATGTAAAGAAAGTCGATATTTTATTCGGACTTCAGAATAGAAGCTGTACAACAATTAGAAGAAATTCGAATGTTTTACCTTTTCATTGTCTATTAAATCTCAGTTTCTTTCAAAGATAATATCATGAACTGAGTGAACTGTTCTTGTGATGCATCAACTAAGATCGTATTTTCACATTTGTATAACGGAGGACTTACGGATGTGTCTTTTGAAAGGGATTTAGTGACTGGAGAAAGGCAGAGCGAATTACTGAGTAATGAGGGAATTCGAATAGAGTGTAAAATTAGCTGCGAAATATTCACGTGAACCGGAATAGGGCATCATGCCATCATGAACAGCTAAGAGAAAATGACATAGGCATACAAATTAAGAAAGGAACTAGAAACCATAGGGTTGGGCTCCGTTTGGATATCGCATGAGGGGAATAGAAGGATTGTATAGAGGAAGTTTATAGAGTGCTTGAGGGATATGGATATCAGAAGATAGTGCGCAATGCAGCAAAGAATCGTTGGTTCATTAGTCAGGGACATGGCTGATGATTGTGGATACTTGCCGAATGTAAAGGTACGAACGCTTTTCCGAATCGAACAGAGGGGGATGGTCTCCTAGCATATAATGAGCAATAGCACAGATTAGTACATTTCTGATGAACGTAAGATAGGCAAGTCTGAAGAGGCTGGTAACAAGGGAAGGGTTGGGAAAACAAATTGTAAGAATCAAGCTGTGCATGCGACATTCCTAATGTATTTCTTTTTTAATTTTAATATTATTTATTGGTTTTTATTTACTTTTAAACATATATGTTTAATTTATATTTTATTGTGGGATATCTAATACCTAACAATATCTAAATTAAATCAAACAGATCGTGTATATTATAAAATCATGTAGATCCATATGCCTGTTAAGTTTCATTTTCAAAGTGACACTGGAATAAACAGTACTAAAACTGCCTTTCCCAATTCATTTTGAAACTGGACTACAACAAGAATGGATACATTTAAAAGGCTGCACTAAGTCAATGTTGTTAAATTCTGGGTATCTGAGGCTAAAATTTCAAGTTGGGATGTTTTATAGAACAAACGTAGCAACATTTTAGGTTGCTTTTAAAGTGATAACTGTGAATTTACTTTGACAGGTACACCTTTGTTAAACTTATTTTGTTCTTACCTACTGATAATAGTTATCTACGAGATACTTTGTGCGAGTAGTACTTATATAAATTAAATCATTTCCAAGTACCGTCTACGACTACGAGCTGTACAAAAATAAATATATTATCTATACAGAGCTTTCATTTCAAAAGTTTCCAGTCTAAATTATACTGTTAACTTAAATATTACGGAAAGGCTTAAAATCATTATTTTGTATATTTTAGGAGTCCCAGTCAAGTGGTACCCCAACATTGGGATGCAATTGACATTTCTTTTCTTAAGATACCAGATAGGATAGGGGTGCCATTTAAATTTTCAAAGTAAAGGTAACTTAATTAATTTTAAACTTAAGGTCGTTACTTGATTTATGTCGGAATTTTTACATAATAAAAAAAGTAAAAATTAATTTGGGGTGAAATTACAATTATTATTAGTATAGTAATACAAATTATTTCGTAACTTCTGAATTCCGTTCTTTCTTATAAGGCAATGCCCTTTTGAAACAATTTATTACCAAAACGCAACTACTACATTAAAAATTTAAGCATCAAAAGTTAGGGGTGTCATTTGAAATTTCAAAGTAGGGGCGATGGGGGGTAAGGAGATGTAGCCTAAAATTTTATCAACATTGACTTTAAATTTCAGGCTGGAATTTGGTGGGTTTTTTAAATTTGGAATGGATAAAAATATGTGCATTTTTTAAGATGAAAAAGTGTTTTTTATAAATTGCAAGTTTTAATATTATAGTAATGCAGCCTGTTTCGGAACTCCTGGCTAAATAATATACTTGTGTTCTTTCTTGTAGGGTTTCCAACTATTTATAGCATTTTTCTTATCTTCTATTACATTAAATGCCTAGTAGATATATATGTGAGCGGGAGGTCTGCGGTTCGAATCCCGCCAGGACCGTCCTCCCTGACTGGGGTTTTTTCCAGGTTTTCCTCAGTCTTCATAACTGGCAAATGCCGGGGAGGTACCTAAACTTAGGCCTGGAACGCTTCCTTCCTTAAAAAAAAAAAAAAAAAAAAAATATATCCTTTCCCAATTTATCATTTCATCTCATGTATCATCAGTGTCCACCGCCTGTGGTGCCTCAGTAGTAAAAACGGGCGTTAAACACTACTCAAAAAAAAAAAAAACCTAGTAGATATTACAGTACCTAATAGTGCCTATTATAGCAGGCCTTATTCTGTCTTAATTCAAACAACAGCCCAGGTTGCGAGGCAACAAAATAAAAAATCATCTTTAAAGTTTAAGCATCCAAAGGGGGACAACCATTTAAAATGTCAAATGGGGTGGTTTGGGATGAGGCGGGTGAAACCTAAAAGTTAATAAACAGTGGTTTTAAGCGTCCCCTTCAATGTTTAAATTTATATGTTTTTTGTAGAAATTTAATTTATGTTAAATAGTAAGGTGTTCAGACTGGGAAGTATAAAAATGAAAACGTATTTTTAACTTTTCGTAATCTTCTACTAACAATTTGGTTTTGAGAACAAAGTATTGTACAGAAATTAAGTAAGTAGTGGGAATAAGATATTAAAGATAAGCTGGTGTATTGTAACTCAATATCGCTTTCAACATGCGGCAATCATATTACAAACAGCTTACAGCGTCATTATCTGGCGATTTACTTTTAACATTCCTTTCGTGTCAAGGTCAGGAGAATTTTAGCTGCATGTCTGCTATCCGTTAGTTAAAGGAAGGGCTAAGGAAATCTGGCTTTGTGCTAAGTTGTTTGAACGTACAGCCAAGCAGAATATATGTGCTCAAAAAAGAGCAAACAATGAGGATTTCCATAGAAGGAATGACGAATCACTTCTGGAAAGGTTTAAGAAACTTTGCCACAACTTTAGTCAACAATAAGGGGCATAAGGTGCTAGCCTTTCTCTTTTCTCTACACAGACAGATGGTGTAAAGCCGCTAAATATCTCCCCATCTTTTTCCTTTGCCAATTTAGTTCTCACAAAAGAAACGAGAGTGCCTTCTTCCTACAGTCTGTGTCTATAAACACAGAAGAAAGACACATACCTTTAATATTTGTTTTAATGTTGTTCACAAAGATCTCAATAAAGGGACATTACATTTATAAGCGTTTTAGCGTTTATACAATAATTTTAGATACATAATTTATTTCATCTATTACCTACAAATTAATATAATTATAATATTATTCGGTATTAACAGTCCTAGCGGCGACCTCGGTGGTCTTAAATGGGTTTGTCGAGGTGCCTGGACAGTCTTTTCCCCGGATATTTTAATTTCCCTGACATCACCTCATTTCTATCACTGCGGAAAGCAACGGAAAGCTACAGCAGTGTGGCGTTTACTGGCAATTTCGGTTAACAGCAAAATGGCAACCAAAAAGTATTTTCCCTTTAAATTGTGTCTTTATTTCTCTCTAAGCTATTAAGCAATAGATGATTTGTTCCATATCTAACATTCTTTGCTCCTGTTCATATGAGATTCTTTTGGAGTAACTGAAGAAATGCATCAGAGAGAAGGTAAGAATTGTCATCTTGTCTTCCTGCCATAGAAGGACTCCACGAGTTCGAAATATAGCGATCTCAAGTGTGACTTTTCTCAGTGTTTTATCCTTTTCTTCTATCATAATTATTGTTAATTTATATATTAAGAACATATATTGTTCAATATGTCATACTAAAAATTACCGAAACAAAAGATATCGTTAACGTTAACTGGTTAAATGAAGGGTGTTTTAAATTAGTTTCAGTGTGGTCACGGAAATGTTGCAATAAGCAAAAATGTCACTTTGATTGCAGTTCGCAGCCTGTTTCCTCTCTGAGCGACTTTATATGCATATTGAAAAGGACGTAACACAGCTCGGTGGAAGTTGTAAAACCATCAAGCTGAACAACAGGCAGAAGCGCTCAGTTAACTGCTTACTATAGGAGAAGTTAATGCTTTCCTTTGTCCCAACTTTACGAATGTATCTGTCACACAGGACGCCAGAATTTCGAATTTTTAAATGTTTATTCTCATCTTATCGTATTAACTTCGTATAAGCTGAAAAATATAAACAAGAGGCTTAAAATAATATTTTCGATGCAAGTTTTCACCTAGAAGTTGTATGAACAGAGCTGTTTGTACCTGCTAGTGCCTATATGTTGAGTAAATGAAGATATAAAGCTATCTAAGATGTGATAAGGGCGATACATAAGACAAGCTAGGGATTTTGTTCTATAAATCTTGAGATTTAATGTATAAGGAACATCTGTGGAGAGCATGTATTAAACTATTTATATTTACCGAGTGTCGAGACCTATGCCGTTCATAAATTACTCTAAGCAGCACATACGACACGGTGGAAAACAGTTATTTTCGTTCAAATTCTCTAACTCGAAGCGCTTGTATTGTAAGCAATGGTAATTATAAACATATATTTTCTATTCCACGGAGGTTGTTTCCCGATATATGTTAACAAATGCAAGCAGTTTTAACGTATGAAAAAAACGACGTCTCTACCAGGGGAGGTGGCCTCGAGTACGAATTGCAGTTTCCGCTGCAGCAAATTTAGTACAGCGACGTCTGTTTTATCCCATTCCCCCGGAGAGGCTTCTACTTTTCAGTAACTAAATGCAGAGAAATCCATTGACAATGTATCAGGTGATTTAACAGAAACGATGCAATGTATACTCTATTTACATAACCTGCAAAACATGGCACGTTGGAGCAGACCTGGCTCGAAGCCTTGTAGTGATGCAGCCAGACTGCTGTTTAGATTCAAACCTGTTGATAACGGTGTTCACAAATGTAACTGAGAACCCCCATATTTCAATGAAATGGTTCTCGTGTTATTAAATTCAAGCCAGAGCTAGACCTTAATGTTCACAGTTTTATCGAGAGTACGGCCGATGGGTGGTCATTTATTTGCCTGTTTCTTGCTCTCTGGAATATGTCGTATTCTGGTTTTGTCCCCTTTTAAAGCTCACGAGAGAGAGAGAGAGAGAGAGAGAGAGTGAGAGGGAGAGAGAGAGATCCCAAACAGCGATCTTCTGGATCTGTGTCGACCAGTAAAGACGATTTGCTTAAGTTATGTTTAAATTCAGGAAGTCCACGCGAGTATTTTAAAGCATAAATGGAAACTACTAACTAATATAATAAATGTTCCATTTGCATACTATAAACAACTTTATATGATAAGAGTAAATATAACCCTGAATTTAGCACATCAATTTTGATACATGTTCAACCGTAAGTCACAAAAGAACATTCGCAGGAATCAATCGCCAAATAAGAGATTATTATTTTTCCACTTATTCAAGATTTTTTGCAAAGATGTTATACATATTTACACTTTGAAGCTTGATTACTCAAGAACTTGTATAATCTGTATTTCTTGGTTTTATTGCTGTATTTCGGCGCTCATAAAACAACATAACGCAGTCAATTATAAATTTACTCATAAAGCTTATGTGTACTGTCTAGACACCGAATTTCTAAGCACTAACAGCAGAATAGAGTGGAATGAAGTTATAACGGTATTGGACTGTAGATAACAGTGAGGGTAAAGCCCAAAATTACAACCACCCTTTCCCTTTATGCCTCCCACTCCTCAGTTCTTGTTTACCTGCCGGGTGACCCATAGACTGTGTTTGACTTTGCCTAACTTGATGTTAAAAGCCAAAGAATTCCGATGCCTACTTTTTAAAATTAGTGTGGACTTTAAATAATATATTTTTATTCCTCAGAAATGGCTGTAAATGGAGAGTTCAGGTTCGAACCCTACTTAAATCAAGTACATGGATATTTCCTCCCCCCATTCCGGAGATTTCCCTCACAGAGTATACAATGCTTCACAAAAGCTGCAAGACCAGAATGCGACATATTCCAGAGAGCAAGAAACAGGTAAATCAACAACCAGCCACCGGCCTTACCCTCGAGAAAATTCTGAACATTAAAGCCCTAGCTCTGGCTTGAATCTTAAAACACAGAGAACCATTTCATTGAAATATAGCGGATCTCAGTTACAACTGTGAACACCATTACCAACAAGTCTGAAAAAAGTAAATGAAACCTACTTTTATGTATCTGCGGATTTCGGTGTGACTTGATCAATCATTTAATTAATTCCAGTCATCTTGCCGAGCGCTTCTGGATGAGTTGGTGTCAGACTTAAGCAATCCCAAAGCACGGGGTCAAAGTATCAAACATAAATTGGAAATATCTTAAGAGTTTAGCATTAAGCATTATCATTAAATCCTCAACTGTATTCGTCGCAAAATATTCCCCGTTAATATGCAAAGTAATTTTCTTGCTGTGAGAGAATCATACAATATTCATGTACTACTAGGTGGCTTACGAAAAACCGTCCCTCACCCGATATAACTGAAGTCTTTTATTGGTTTCATCATTAACGAAATAACTGTAAATCCCGTTATTTTCACTTGTACTCTATTGCTATAAGAATGAAACGATATATCTTAAAGCTTATACGATTTGCTTTGAAAAAGTGTTAATGCATTACAGTCATGAATATTTATGTTCTAGACTCCTTAAATAAACACAATCGTTTAATTCGTGAATCAGATATGTTTACTTCTGTTATACAAGTCAATGATAATATTGACCTTGCATATGTTGGAGCGGTAATGCTGAGTCTTAAACAAAACACTGTTCATCGTTCGAAACTTTAGTTATTTGTGTGATAATACTAGGCGACAAATAAATAATATTCCATCCTCGTATATGAGAAAAAGAACAAGTGGATTTTTGTCACCCATAATTGCTAATTTTTTAATTCATAAAATATACAAAATGTTATACAATATGGGACGGTTAATAATTCTATAGCTACTGTGTTGGATGACTTGAAAAAATGAGTGTATGTCATCAGCATTATCTTATCGGTATATCTGTCGGCATGTAGACGATCGAAAGCAACACGTGCATACCCTTACTACCACAGAGAATGAAAGGGATTGTTCCATTTGTCAAGATCTTGGTTCTCCCAGCTTTCACAAGTGGTAGAGAGTTGACAAATCCGGTACCACGTCAGCGACGTTATCGTATCAACTCTGTCAAGGAGTGTTAAAACATTGTATTGTCCTTTATCTGATTTTGGCGCGCATGATCGCGTCTTGTGCTGTATAACTTGGGGTTACAAGCTGGATCGAAGCTGCTGAAAAGATTCGTGCTGCTGCTAGTCTACATCATTAGGCGGGTGAAATATTGTAACGGTGGGAAATGTGCTCTTATTTCAATTCGCAACTAATTCACATAATACACACACTATCCTAAGGCTAACCTCGGGCAACGTTGGACCCAGTGGCTTAGCGATTAAATCATTGTAATTGTGGCAAACTGCTCCAATTCGCAACTAATTCGTGATTTGTAATTGTGGCAAATCTCCTTCAACTTCTACAGAAAAAATTATGCATGAGATCATCGTATACGAACCCTCTATTCAATTTCATACGTGAAACACAGTAATTTAACCATTTACACTATTGCTTCGTTGAGATCGAAGCGAAATTATCTAGCTTCGGCTCTTTCCGCCGGCACTCGGGCACCCAGCAGCAACAGCAGCAGCAAGACAACCCATCTTGTATATAGTCTGGGTTAACACATACAAGCTATGACACCTCTCGGAGAAGCTGTTTGTAATCCTCATAGCGTTTGTAGCACTACTGTCTACGATTTTCGGTTTTGGATAAGCGTGTTAAGAGAAACCCTGTTACAAATGTATATTCAAACAAATGCCCTCGAAAACATATTGTCTGCTTCGGGCATGGGAGGAAAGGCCGCTAGCACATATTAATTGGGCACTTATATGTATCATTACTAGATCTATTAAATGTAGGAGCTAAAAATATAGCAATTGTTTTCAAAGTAATATTTGCTATGTCCTTTACCATCTGCTAAACTACGTAAAAACAATGTACGACAAATGGTTCATTGTAGAGGGTGTTCCTCTATCAATAATAATGTTCTTTCAGCCTCATAATACTTGAGTGGAGCATCTTTAACAGGCAATCTGATGTGACTCCATTCCTTCACCTCTCTTCTGAGTATTGTCGTTATTTTCAAAACAGTCGCCCACCTAGATTCCATCCCAAGATCTTTTCCGTAGCAGAAGGTTCATTATTTCAAAGAACTTCCCTGAGGCTCTGCTAGGTTTCTCTAATTATGTTTAAAGGAATTTCTAGTTTCTACAGCATTCCAATTTTCCTAGGAAAGTTTCAAACACAACTCTACATTGATTTTTCCCCCACCATATGTTGGAAATTGAAGAAAAAGTTGCTTTGATTTTTGTCTGGCAGCGTGGCTTGCTCTATATTTATATTGTTGCACATGCAATGGGGGTTTTTTTTTTCAATTTAACCTGAATTAAAAATTGAAGGAATCTTGAAACCATGTCCAAATTAAGATCGGCCAGAGATCTGAACTTGCCAGAAATAATGAATAATTTAGCACTGAAACATTGTATACTGGGTGATCAAATTAATCGGAGTTCACCCTGAGTCATTTTAAATTAATGACGTCGCTATTGCGAGCAAGAGTATATTACAATAACTGGTTGATTTAATTCTGAGAATTCGACGTGGAGGGCGGTAGTGTGTTTCGTAGAGGATAAGAGAAACACTTGCCATATAATTACGTCATCCATTAAAATAATTAACTTAAGGTGACAATTTGTAAATTTGTTTGCGAGATGTGCAAATCTCTTTTACCAAGTTTATGATGTTGGATGCAAGCGCTAAAGTCCGAATTAATTTGATCATCCACAATAAGTGAAGAAAATATTCCAGTATTCCAACTTCCCTCCTGCAGCAACATTTGCAGATGACCTGGTCACTTGTTGTAAAATTATGATAATTTTCATCATTTGATAATCGTTTATTAGCAACACACTCCTAGATGATGTTTTTAAGTTTAATGTAGTAGAATTCTACAATCCGTACCATGAACGCCAAGCTGCTTGGTACAACTGAGATGCAAGAAAACAGTGATGCCACATTTAGTTACTGGCTATGGCGCAGTCTGATATCAAATGCTATTTAAAGGCGTGCTAAATATAAAATGGAAAAGTCAGTACTTATTAATATTTTGAAAGCGCAAGTTTGTGATTGCACTGTTTGATGAGTGAAAAAATGAAATAAATTATTTTCTCAAAGACTAATATCTAATAAATACATATATATGTAAATGTGCAATAAGAAAGATAAATAAATAATTCTTATAGCAATGTAGCTAAAATAACAAGAAATAGAGAAGCAGAAATTGATAAAACACTGAAATAGTTGCACGCATATCGCAATATTTCGGATATCTTTTGTTCTTCTTCCAGGGCCTTCAAAATATTGCGACATTGTTACATTTGTGTAACTGTTTAGTGTTTTATAAATGTTTGCTTTTCAGTTCTAGTTGCTTATTTATATTTATTTCTTTCATTTACACCTAGGCATGTAATGGATACCGCCTGTAATGCCTCTTAGCAGTGAAATCTATTACAGAAAGAAAAAAAAAAGCAATAGATTCCGCAACATTTTATTACAAACTCTCATTTTTCTTTTAAACATTGGAATATGTTGAATATTCGTGTTTTTAAGAAAATTTAAGTTTGTGAGTCACAATAAAATATCTTAAAATAGATTTGTATTACAAAAAGAGAAAATTATGATGTTAAATGTTTCTTTATTATTCGTTACAAGTGCTAAAAGTATGTTTCAAATACCACGTGACCAGCTATGTTATATTTTTTGCATGACACGCTATTAAAAAGTTAATTAAGGCAGGTATAATGACATTGAGTTCAGCGGTCCCTAGTTAGGGGATAGGATGACCATATTAAGGACAGGTCACGACCACTCTTCCCGTTTATATACCCTCAGTGTACAGAACTCTACGTGATCGGCTAGTAAGGTTTCAAGCTTAGCCATTAGATATTTTTCAGCGCCTACCTTCCAGAACATACTATAATTGTGATGTAACACTCTTTATTTATATTTATTATAATTAGAGACGGAACAATTCCTTCGCAAACAAAGATATCGCATAAACCTGACACAAGTTAGTACACGATGTCAGAGGAAACATATTTGGATACTGGAATTCAAAACAGCAGGATTTTTTTTTTTTCTTTCTGCAACTGATAGCAGAGAGTAAGTTACTTTATGTTCCTTGCTGCTTACTTATGTTCGCAGTTGCACTGCTTTCTGTAAAGCGCAGTTGTTTTCCATGGTGATGAATTTTGTCTACCTGAACACTTATAATTACAGCTACAAAACAAGGTGCAATAGTATAGGTTCGAACGAAACAATCACAAGTGGTTTTTGCACATGAGAAACTGCTCGTAGTGTTTTATGCAAATTAATTGACCAGGAAACATTCATAATTAGGAACTTATACCTATTTCAAGATTTACCTTTTTATGTGATTATTATGAATAAAATAATAAATAAATTTGGTGGGTAATTTAGACTGTATTACTTTCTTATATAATACAACGTGTGCTGATAGTATAATGACAATTTAATTGAGGTTAACAAATGCTTATTGACAGGAGTTTAAAAGCGAAATTAAATGATCTCAATCCAAACTATCATTTTTTATAAGTTAAATTCGGCAAGGGCGATCTTGGCTTTCCACTTTATAAAACAACTAAACATATAAAGTTCTTGAAAGTAATCGAACGATTGAGGTTATGTTAATAAGTTCAAGGAAAATTATAAAATCGAAACAGAGGTGATAGTAATGAACGTATCCTTGGAATAAAACAACGGAATACCTATTTGAGACTATAACAGTAAGTTACAGCAGTGAAGGAGAGGTAAACGGTAAATTTAAATTAAGGCAAGTTTCTTAAACAAAACCAAAGCGAACACCTGACCTAACCTAAGTAAATATTTGTTATTGCAATTACCCGCCTTAAGCTTAAACCTAACCTAGGAGCTTGTTCATCGCAATACCGGACTAATAAAAATCTTAAACCCGTTCAAATCATATGACGAGCTGTACTCACATAAGGTAGCAATGGCATGACGAGCACAGCTCGCAAGAGTGTGTTGTTCAACAAAACTGCATGTATTTGTCTTTCTTAAGTCACCAGTTGCATTCAAAGGAAATGAGAATGGAACTAAATATGCTTAGTTCTTTGAAGTCGCATGGTTTGTCTCGTCATCCGTTAATGTTCTATAAAGTTACTTTTTCATTGCACCGCCACGGGTGGCCAAGGTCGTTAAATCGCGGACTCGTGAGCGGGAGGTCTGGGGTTTGAATCCCGCCAGGACCGTCCTCCCTGACTGGGGTTTTTTCCAGGTTTTCCTCAGTCCTCATAAATGGCAAATGCCGGGGAGGTATCCTGGAACGTTTCCTTCCTTAAAAAAAATCCTTTCCCAACATATCATTTCATTTTATGTATCATCAGTGTCCATCGCCTGTGGTGCCTTTGTAGCAAAAACGGGCGTTAAAACGCTATTCATTCACTTTTTCATTGCAAAGTACAGCTAACCTCAGTAGCCAAAATGGCAAGACAAACAGGAGATATAGTGCAAATAGGATTTGAGAACATTTATTTAAAGTGTTCTAAAAAGTTATAGTGAACTTAGCGAATTTTCTGATTTTGAAATAAAAATTGAGATACAGTTAGTGCTTCTGTGCATGAAGCTCTGAATGCAATCAGAAATTGATAATTATAAAGGTGATAATTCCGCTCCAGGTCCTTCAAATTGTGCTGGCATTGTGACGCAGAAGAAACAAAGTGATTAGAACTGAATAAAAACTGATAATAGTTCCATTGTATACGAACACAGTGATTACATTGGAGTCTGTAGAGAATTACTAAAAAAATATAAGTCAAGGCCGTCTTAGAAATTGATATTTTTTTGGAATTTATGGAACTGCTGTTCGAAAAAAATTGTGCGAACAAATGCTCATGCTATAAAGCAAATTGAGAGAGAGTAAACTAAAAGATGTTTTGATACACCAGGTGAGATTAGAGCATACTTTGTTCTTGTTATTCTTGTTATTCTGCGAAAGTGACGAATTCGACTATACTGCAGTATGACGAGGTGCATTGCGACACAAACGAGCAGACAGAGTTGCATTTTCTGCAGTTCATCGACGACTGAAATGATAAGCTAAAAAAGATTAAACCTGTCCTTCAGCATTTTTCTGCAACATTGCCAGGGATGAAAGCCTAATGAAATTTTGGGGTTGCCTCTCATACGTGCAAAGCAAAAATTTTGAATACATTTTTATGAAATTAGAGAACATTCTAGATATTGCCTGTACTTAAAAGTTTATGTAGGTAATGATGTGACAGATCCTTGTCTTCCAGCAGTGTAAATGTTGAACTACACACGTTAGACAGAGGCCAGCATTATATCTGGATAACTGGTATTCGTCTCCAGATCTCTTTAGAGGATTGATAGATGCAGGAACTTATGTACCCTGAGAGTAAACAGGAAGGAAATGCCACCTGATATCTCTCATAATAAACCGAAACGTGGCGATTATGAACCATGGGCTGCAAAGAAGTGCTGTGTGTGAGGATATTCTTTTCCCATCGACGAAAAGCGAAGCTGCTGACATTACAGCAACAGGCAAGCTGAGAAGAAGGAAAGGTCAAACACCCAGGGAGGAGGTAAAGAAACCAAAGGAGTACCAGAAGGGAATGGGAGGTGCGGATTTGCAAGATCAAGTGACAGCTTTGCTTCTTATAATGTGACGCGCAATTAAAAGTTACAAGAAAACACGAACTTTGCAACCAACACCTCTCATCAGCTGCTTCAAAGCGTAGTCAGAGTACAAAGTTAACAGGTGGACTTTTAGCTTGGAATATGCTATTGAGACCGCAAGCTACAATATGGGCCCACTTCCCGAATAAAATTCCACCCAAAGACAAGAAAACAAAGAAAGTAAAAAAAAAACGCAATGTGCGTATCGGGTTCAATTTCGTCCAGGATCAATTTATTTTATCGAGCATAAAATCCTAAGTATGGCTTCCATAGGAAGGGAAGTAAAGCCGTTTGTCCCGTGTCATACACGGTGAAGAACCTCAAGCCTGAAACAAGAGGTCTATGAGCAGAATTAACCACCGTCTCATGCCTCAATTGAATGGGACGCTAAAGACCTGAGATGTTAAAGAGCTTCCATAAATAAACCAAAATCTTCTTTTTACCCTTCATTTGGAGAACTTTTTTGAGTTCTAACACCCCAACACGCCATGAAAATTGTCAAGTCAATACTTCCAGTGTCATGCATGCAAACCTTCAGGAAACAAGTTATAAAGGTTGGTTTTATATGCATTTTAAACTTTAAAACTCAATTGTGCCGCTATACAGGGATTTAACTCAGATTTCTGAGGTAGTAATGGGGGCATTAAAATACGGCCCCAATGGGTTAAGATGTAGCCCCTAGGTAGATTTTAAGTTAACGAGTGGCATTAGCAGACTTAAGGGTACCTTTATATGTCTGTTTTCACAAATTCATCACAATTACTCCAAATTGTATATAGTAAAATTATATTAGTCAGTAATCTTGAAAAACAATGAAGAAAGCTATGTGGAAAAACTGAAACAATGGCGAACAATGAAAACTGTAGGATATGACATTACAGAAAATAAAAGAATTTAAAAAAATAATAACAGAGGACAAATAAATTGCATTTAAGATAAACACGTCAAATACCTGTGTAAGATAAGTGTAGTTAAAGTGGAGTATCGTCGACGCCAGTGTATATAGTCTTAAATATACTATGTAGGGGTTGTAATGCATGTAGTTTTAGAGCACGATTATATATATTAGAAGTATGATTCGAGTCTCATTGTTCTATTCACTATAAATGAGCTCTTTCACTGCCTAAAATGTTCACAGGGAATTTTCTAAACAATTTAACTGCAACTTACCTTAACAATTTCTCTTACCAGTATATTTCATTGTTTTAATATGTTCACTATACTAGTCCTGAATTATATATTTATTCCATAAAACTTAAAGTTTGTTTTGCCAGAAAAATAATATTTAGTTTCATTTTCGAGAGAATATCAGCTAACGATGTGTTTTAAACTCAGAAACAGATGCCAGACAGTAGCTGACAGTCACTAAGATGCAAGTAAACAAAACACTTAGTGGGTCATGCTTTACTCGCTTGGCTCGCGTCAGCCCAGTTGCCTTCTTATGCTCTCGAGAACCACGATGATCACCAGTAATTTCTTAGGTATGCATGGAAACTCCGCAGAGTTAATAACGTGTTTCACAGCGGAGTGTTAGAGGAAGAAATAAAATGTTTACCGTCTGTAAAGTGCTGCATAAAAGAAGACAAATTTCCTATTTAAGAAATAAGACAGGACTATGGAATATTTGCAGTAAGAGACAAAATAGAGATATATGGACAAAACTGGAAACAACATATGGATTGAATGGGTAAAGAAATATGTGGGAAGACCTACAAAGCGTTGGAGTGAGTGGAATTAAAACATTGATTTCAGACAGCATCCTTTCAGTGAAATGTTAATAGAGTACTCTACATTATCGGAAACGCACAGATCAATAGTTTTCAGTGATGTAGTAATAAGTCTCCAATAAACACATTGCATAGTAATCCTGAAATAAATTTTAGGAAATCCGTAATTATAAGTGTGAATCTTAAAATTGAAAATAAAAATCACGAATATAAATCTTGATCTACTTTTTTTATATTTCACACTTTAGCTCAAGCAGCCAGCAAGTTTTCCCTCTGTGTTGATAAACCTCACGGCCAAGAAACCTTTTCAACATTTGTCAGCATTTCTGATCTCAAACTACGTCACCAACCGCAACCAGTTGTTAGTTAAATTTGCTGCTTCGATGTAATTATGTGGCAACAGATGATTACAATGTCGTTCAATAAAGACTATCAAAACCGTGTCCGTCGTGACTTTCACGGGTAATGCAAGGACCTAATCGTCGTAGAGATCTTTGAGCACACTATCAGTCTATTGCGTACGGGATATCTTCTCTACATGTCCAATTTCCTAGTCTTAAATTGGAGCTTAGGACATGCTTATTTAGAGCATTACCACTGTCAATGACTACTTGCTTGAGGCACAGACTTTGTTCCCATTGCTGGCATGTTACCGCACTCGCCATCTCATCCCTCTGTTATTATTGTTGTTATTTGGTACTTCTTCCTCTAACAACATGAATGGTATACTATCTGTCCCATGATGTAGTTTTGCAGGTCTATTTTGTGAAGTACGAGGGTAAGTTTCCGACATAACCATTTTCTATGTGTGTAAAGACAAAAACTACATTTTACTTTTCAATATAGTTGCCCTTTATTGCAATACACTTCTCACATCTTTGAATTAACATTTCGACCCCCCCCCCCCCCAAATAGTCAGAAGGCTTGTATGCAAAATGGGCATAAACTGCATCCATCACTTCTTCGTCACATTTAAATTTCCTTTCTCAAGGTCCTTCTTGAGTTTTGAGAAGAGTAAATCGTCACTGGGAGCTATATATGGGCTGTAGGGGGGATGGCCGATCTCCTTGAAGCTACATTTCTTTAAAGCTTCCTTTGCAACAAGAGCTGTGTGCACAGGCGCGTTGTCGTGAAGAAGGCGCACACTACCACTCAGCTTTCCTCGCCTTTTCTCTTTGATGGAAGCACGTAGCCTGTGCAATAGGCCAGCATAGTACTGTCCATTTACTGGTGTTCCTCTTCTTGAAGTCAATGAAGAATATTCCTTCAAAGTCCCAAAAGATTGTGGCCATGATCTTCTTGGTTGACTGAGTGATCTTGGCCTTTAGAGGCGCTGCTTCGCCAGTTTTAGGCCACTCCATTGATTCTCTTTTGGACAAGGGAATATAGTAGAGGACCATAGTTTGAATGGTTGCCACGGCAGAGCCCCAAAATTGCCTGACAACAGATGACTCGTTGCTGCTTTTGGACTGAGAAAATAAGTCTAGGCACCCATCTTGCACTAACCTTATTCATGTTTAAATGTTGATGAATAATTCGAAGGACTGTTGTTTTAGAAAGGCCCAACCTTGCTGCTATTTCTGTAACTTTGAGCCGCCAGTCTTTCACAATTTCTCCTTACACAAGGACGATGTTTTCAGGAGTGAGCACCTCCAAGGACCGACGTGTACGCTCCTCGTCTTCAATGCTTTCTGGACCCATTCGAAAAAGTTTGGCCCACTCTTTTACGGTAGAATATGAGGGGGATGCCTCCCCATATACACCGTCCAATCGCTGTTTAATTTCATTTGGAGTAAGTCCTTCTTTTGTGAAGAACTTCATGACAGATCGATACTCCATTTAGAACATGTCACAATCTTCTACACATAGCCTTCTTTATGTAACTATATCTGAAAACTGAACACAGTGGAGTGGAGTTACAGCTGCAGTTATTTGCTCAAAAGATAAAGTATGACTCAGACAAGGATTTTGTGAAGGCGATAATGCTTGGTGCAAATGTTTATTGAGAGTTTTCCCCGACTTCTACGGTTTTAATAGTTACTTACATGGGCGGCTCCTCTTAGGAGGCTGTTGGTTTGCGCTGTCCCTGAACATTTCCACGTTTAATTTCCTTGTTGCGTTTTATGCATAAAAATCTGTAGGAAACTTTTATCTTGGCCTGACGTTATTATGTGTAGCGCTGCAAACTCATATCTCGATATGCTTCTGCAGACTGAGTGTGATTGCGTTACAAAGTTAAATAAAATGTTTAAAAAGACTATTATACATATTAAATATGAGACATCGTCGATATAAAACAAGATTACTAAGAATGCTCTGTTAGTATTAAGCTGCCGTTTAGTGGAAGTTTTGTGTTCATTGAGTACAAAACTTACATTCTAAGTCTTCTTTCTATTTGCAATTATTTGAAGAGAAATTTTAATTGAAAAACTTATAGACCAATTGCTGGTAAAACTGTGATTTCAGAACATGGGGAAAATACATGCTTTCTGTACAGAGAGATTGTAGTTGCAGTTTTCAGACTTACATCATAAGGTTTCGATAAGTTTCCTGCCACGAAAAGCAGAATTATTATTATTATTATTATTATTATTATTATTATTATTATTATTATTATTATTATTATTATTTGTTACTACGAAACGTTTTAAACTTCTCTATTTCTCTTTCTTTCTGTTCAGCGATGTATATAGAGAATGTAGATGATGTGTTAGCAGTAGTGAAATTATGCACCCGCTTCATGCTGCCACAAACAGCCACTGGTTTCATGCTGTCAGATTATTGTATTTTGACTAACTATTGCAATGTGGCTTGTTACAGGCCCACACTTCCGACAATTCAACAAAGAGTTGAAGCAGCCAATTAGCAGCTGAATGATGGAGAATATGGAGAGAGATTAAAATAATAATCTTCCAAAAGAAATATAATAAAGACGTGGGAAAAATAGTCGCAACTAAATCAAAAGAAAGACAAGGAAAAAGTTCAAAATATTCTCTTCATGGGAACAAATTTAACGAAAATTTTATACTAGCATACAATCATGTTGCATTTTTTAACAATTTTAGCCTGTGTTTTTAAGTTTAAATTGTATTAGATATACTAATTACTTCCCGATACGTTTACCAGCGATGTTGTTAATTATCATATGTTCAACTTGATTGCTTTTACAAAGAATTTTCCTGCATTTTCATGTTATAACTTATTGGGTATTAATTATATAATTTACATCTGGTCATCCCGTCTCCTTTCTGAATTGTTATACCATGTATGCAAGATATTAATATTAGAGCACGCTTAATGTGTTTACAAGACATTAGGCATATATTTTATGCAATATGCAAATTTGTGTCCTTGTGGGGTCAGGTATGGAAGTTCTGTCTCAAGACTTGCAGCTTTGGAAGCATGTCACCGACATCAGCGGAAACCAAGGATTGAAACTGGTAAGAAACGAAACAGGAATACACTTTTGAGTCAAACCAAAGCCGAGAAATCGTTTTTCAAGTAGGGGCATGAAAACTTGGCAAGGTGACATTCTTCATCCGCTAATTTGTGGATGGTGTTCCGCCATTGACACACACTGTGGGTGAAAACATACTTGGCAACGTGACAAATAAAACTGCTGGTAGTATGGTAGGTTTATCTGTGTCGTGAGGGTTGAGGTCATGCCAACTGCAATCCGGAGATGTATATAAAAATTTAGTAATGTTAAGTATTCTAGAAATGCGTTTTAGAAACAAACTAACTGGTGGAGTTGACATGTTCTAGAACCTTTCTATGAGAAAGCTATACTCTTTTTCATGCGACGGTTTATTTTTCTTACGGTTTTGATCAAAAGACAATGTGCATTTGGCATGAGAAACACCATCTGTTTACTGCTCTTGTATAAAATTGATGGATGCTCTTACAAGCGCCTATCTCTTAAAAATTATATTTGAATGTCGGATCCAGTAGGGAAGTTGACATCACGGAAACCCATAATGTTGTGTGCAAACGTGTTTCGCATAAAAATAGAGAAATACACGGAGGGAAAACAACAGGATTTTACTTTACGGATGTCTTAACATATGACCCCTCTTGGAGAGTTACAGCATTGGCGACGTGTTGTTTAAACATATAGGACCTCCAATGTTCTTGGCATAAATCCCTAGCGGTGTTTAGAAGGAAGGAAGGTCATTCACCGACACGGGTGGCCGAGGTTATTAAAGCACGAAGTCATAAGCGGATAGGTCTGGGTTTTGATTCCGCCAGGGCCGTCCTTCCTGACTGATGTTTTTTCCCTCAGTCCTCATATATCGGGGAAGTACCCTGAATGTAGAAGAAGAAGGAAACATGTTTCGAATTTATCATTTCATTACCTATATCATCAATATCCATCGCTTGTGGGTCTCAGAAATAAAAATGGGCATTAAAAGGAAAGAAAAACGTTCATCCAGCTTTCATTTCAAATTAGTTAGCACCTCTGGCACACTGATTCATTTTCATGTTGTTGTAATGCCTACAGCTGATCTACGGTCCAAATGAACAGATCCCCTTTTGACGAGACAGGTAAAAGACTAACCTTTTATTTTATATAAATTTAAAGCCTTAGTTGCGGTTAAAAACTCATTTTTTACGTTTAGCATCTCTAAGTTATTTATTTCCCCCCCCCCCTTTCCTTTTAGACTGCCGCGTATCATCATTTCCCTATAAATCGAATAATAGCACACGCCAAGTTGAAAACAGATGTGAAATCCAACAAACCTGTAGCGGTATGTAGATATAAGTAATTCACGCAAACCTGTAGTATTCTCCCCCCCCCCCTCTCTTCTCATAAATTCTGCAATCTCCTAGTGCTCCTATCAACAGCCAACCGTGAAGAAGAAGAACATTTGTAATCATCCACAGCCTTAGTACTAAGGTAACCTGATTATTACTCATATAATGAACCAAAACACCTCCATTATGAAACACCACATTAATTCCATTGTTCGATATTGTCAGCTACCGCAGTTTAAATACAGGCTTTAAAAGCATGTCTATAACTTTTTTAAAAAATAAAACTCAAACTCTAATTTGTAACCTGATGATTTCAGATGGTAAGGCTGCTAATTATAGGCTGGAAGATTTGGGGTTCGATTCCCCAACAGCGACAGAAATATTTTCTTTCGCTCTGTCCTTTTTAGATCGTCTCAAATTGTTCATTCCACTATGGAATCGATCCTAAATTTAGATGTCGATTCCTCGCCAGCACTTTTCATGTCTTTATAGTCTAAGGTTACAAGTAAATATAATCCGCTTAGCTCTACTCGTCTAAGCTATTTCTTAGACACCTACATGCTATTTGTATTAAATAAACAGAACGAACAGTTAAATAAACACTTCATTTTCTCTTTCAAGAAAAAGCACTTCTGAACATTTTAGGTCTCTTAATCCGTAAGCGAATGCTTTATTATTCTCGAAATAAATCAAGACATAACACCACAGTTAATTTGATTGTGATTGATGACTTAAAATGTTGTTGTAGTTTGGCGTATACATATAAGTGCTAGTGTTAAACTACATCAAGCTACACAATTTAACGAAAGATAAATACTATCAAAATTTTCCAGGTTTAAATCAGAAAATATTGTTATGAACAACCGGAGATGAAGGATAGGTAGTCAGATGATATCCAGTGCTCGAGTAATTAATTTGTTTCAAAAGGTGAGAATTGCTTTGAGACCGGATTTTTTTTATAAAAAAGCTGTAGCAACAATTTGAACATATGATATATGTTACGTTGTGTTATTAAAGTCTCTCCACAGTATTAAGGCAGCATTCTTCATTATATCATTAACTATAGAGATACCAATAACTGTGGAGAGACTTAAAGTGATGTTAAATAATATAATGGGGTGTATTTGAATCAGTCTTGTGTACTAAATATAAAGTTTTAAAGCGAAACTGACTAATAGCTTCTTCTCTATACTCAGTGGTTAAGAAGAAAACACATGTGAACGATAAGTTTAGTAACGAAGTAAAGCTAGTACTATCTACGTAGGGCGTTTCTTATATTAATTAAATGTAATTTTAACTGCTATTAATGTTCATCACAGTCGTATTTACCGAGGTGACCGAGGTCGTTAAGGCGCGGACTCGTGAGCGGGAGGTCTGGGATTCCATTCTCACCAGAACCGTTCTCCCTGACAGTTTTTTTTTTTTTTTCAGGTTTTCGTCATTCCTCATAAATGGCAAATGCCGGGGAGGTACTCTAAACTTAAAAAATGAAAGCTTTTTCTAATTTATAATTTCATCTCGTGTATCATCAGTTTCCACCGCCTGTGATGCCTTAGTAATTCAATCGAGTGTTAAACTCTATTAAAAAAAGCCGCATTCTAACCCTGTGGCTGACATGTTTGTATCCACCTCAACCTTCTTTGTGCACGATGTAACAGTTTGCGAAAATAAGTGCATTTGACACCTTCTCATTAGATTTAGCGCAATATATTTCGTAAACATTGTACTCGAAACTGCAATAACCGCTTAATTCATCTCTTGTACTTCAGTTGCTAGTGATCGCCTCAGTTTGTCCCCAATACTCACTTGATACAGAGGGAAAAGTTTTTATAGAACATTTTTCACTCCCGTAAACACAGAAGTAGCTTATCATTATTAAACAATAATAACTGATACATGAATATTGATTGTCCTCGTTTCTTTTAACAAGCAATGTGAAATAAATTGTCATTTCGTTTAACACTCTTCCTATAAATTACATGTTTTTAAATTTGTTTTCACAGTCTCTACCCCATCTTGTAATATAAATTTTACAAATCACTTTGAAATAAAACTGATGTTTAAACATCAGTTTCTTTGCTTTAACTATTCCTTGGCGACAAACACGCTATTTAAGTGCTAATTTAATTCAGTCAGTATGTAGATCTTCCTGCTCAAAGAAGTAACCAATGCCGAATGCCAATATAATTTGAATACCCGGTTTACGTTCAAATATATGATATGGAAAACAGGCAGCAAAACATTCCTTCTATATAGTCGAGCGTAAAAATCCTAAGTATGGCTTCCTTCGGAAGGGAAGTAAGCTGTGGGTCCCGTGTCGTACATTTACGGCACGATAAAGAACCTCAAGCCTGAAAGAAGAGGCCTCTAAGCAAAATTTGTCGGCCGCTACACGCCCTGAATCCAATGGGACGCTGAAGACCTGAGATGTTAAAGAGCGCCCGTAAATAAAACAAATCATCAAACAATCAACTGTCTGTCCTGTGACGTCACAAGAATATGCCCTGCCGCACGTTCAAAGTCACGCTTTCTCTGTCCCAGCGAAGTTTCTCTAGAGGTGTAAAATTATTTCATTCTCTATGATAGAAGCTCTTTATATGAAGAAAGCGCATTTTGTGTTAATTTGCGGAAATAAAAGAAAGTTATCTGGCATAGAATTTTACTAAATTTTCTATTATGTTACATTTCAATACCTCTATTTATAAAGCAGTTTATTCCTATACTCCGCATATTAACCAGGTTACTCTCTGCCTATCCTGCGCGATTTTTGCAGCCTTTTCTCCCGAACTACTCGAAATAGTTTTTTCAATATTTAGAAACCCAGTCTGTTGTACACAACTAAAGATACAATTTAAATTAATAATCGAATATTGGCTTTTACAATT